>JAPQWV010000013.1:19897500-21097500 GCA_027422505.1 Craterostigma plantagineum | reverse complement strand
CAAGCCTCTACTAGGAATGGTAAGTTGCAGGCATCTTGTTTGAAAAATTGGCACCGGCAAAACTCTTTGTTCATTTTCGCGAGAAAAATACCGTCGAAAGGTCGTCGTCAATTTCTCCTCCGTTTGCCGCCGACTATGGAAGTCGAAGTAATGATGGGTTTTCGAAGCAGCCCAACGACGATGAAAATCGAAGTAATGATGGGTTTTGGAAGCAGCCCAACAGCTTTCGTCGACGAAGATGGCGGTCGAAGTTGGGGAGACAACGTCGGCTCGAAGTTGGGGTTGACGCTGGTCAGATGGGGTGGGTCAATATCTCTGTAGCTGGGGTTTGGGGTTCGAGAAGATGAAATTGTAGGGTATTTTTGTAATTTTGCTGTATAACTGATGAATTGAGATAAATAATCCGGTACTAGTAATTTATGCACATCGATCCGTGGTGCAACAATAAGATTAACAAAATAAAATCAACACTATAGTCTTACTTTTTTGGTTATGGTATTTCTTTTTTAAGAAAGTTTGGTTACGGTATCTCATCATCAATTTTCGTCATTTTAAATATAGTAATGTTGATTTTTTTCCCCTCAAAAGACAAACACGTAAAAAAAATGGCAGTTGTTTGTCTCCTAATAGCAGTTTGGTTAAACAGCAGTTGTTTGTCTCCTAATAAAACCGGTTGAGATCACCTATTCCACTTTTTGTATTCCACTCCGTATTCCAACGAACGAAAATCGTTACACCTCCCCCTCGACAAGTGTTAAAACACACGTAAACATCATTACACGTATGAATTTCATTTACAACAAGTGTTTAAACAAAAAAAACCTCATTATTACGTGTTTTTCTATTTTATTATATAATACTGATTTTTTCTACTCCATATTAGAAAAATACGTAATAATGAGGTTTTTTTGTTTAAACACTTGTTGTAATGAAATTCATAGGTGTAATGATGTTTACGTGTGTTTTAACACTTGTCGGGGGGAGGTGTAACGATTTTCGTTCGTTGGAATGCGGAGTGGAATACAAAAAGTGGAATAGGTGATCTGAACCGTAATAAAACGTGGGTCCGAAAATAGAAAGAGAATAGATATTTAAACAACTGTCAAATTTACTAGAATTTTTGGTGTATATACACCAAATTGGAGAGAAAATTGGCAGTTTTTAACTCCACCTGATAATTAATATAAGAGTGTAGATGAACGTCTACGATTAAGTTATCTTAACTTTTAAGGTCAGTGGGCTTCGGGCCAGTCACGGGCCACATATTTAGAACCAAACAACTTAAACTGTCAGAGTACGACAGATTATTTTTTTAAACTAGTACTCCCTCTGTCCCAAATGTTTATGAACATTTGGGAGTTGGCACGAAAATTAGGAAACTGAATATTTTAATAATATAGTACAATTAAAAGGTAAGAAAGTGTATATTTTGACACGTCTTTTAAGAATATTTAATATTATTATATTGATTGTGTGATAGTGTTTTTGCTAAATAAGGAAATGTACAAAAAATGTAGGATGTCTGATTTAGTAACATGTATAAAATGGTTTGAGACAGAAGGAGTATTATCTAGGATAGCAAACACGGCCTTAGCATATACATTAATCACACCGAAATAAAACACAAGAACAACTTTGCATATTTCTCATCTCACATACGGCACGCCCAAAATCAAGGCAAACATGAAGCAGCCAAACTTGCAATTTTGTATACTCCTATACACAATTGAAAACGACTAACCATTGATAAAAGTAAAGACATAATGATACATAAACAACGCTGATAATAAGTTTAAGCCTCTGCAAACATCAGACTGGTCTTTCTTAGATCTCGGATACATCCTAAATCAATGGCACAGTGAAAGATCATTACAAGGAATGAAACTAATGTAATGTAATGTGCAACTTTTACAAGTGCGGAGAGATGTTAGAATTGCTCACCATGTTTTCTTTGTTTTCTTTAGGACTTGTTGCCTCCGATGGGGTTGGAGACTTAATATGACCTGGGAGATATAGACCAAAACAATATAATGTTTAAACTTTAGATGAATTTCATCGTATATAGAGTTCAATAGAAAGACCTTCTCCGCTAGCATGCATATTGGCCTGGTTCTTCTTCTTGTTTGTGTTTGTATCTTGGGATGATTCTCGCTTTGCAGTTTTTCCGGGTTTCTTCTCGGGTTTAGGCATTTCGACTTTCTTGCATGCTGAGCTTCGAGTTGTCCTCCTCACTGATTCACTTACTTTATCGTTCAACTTCCTTTCTTGGTGAACATTTTTGTCCAAAGGTGTAGACTTGATGTTCTCGTGGCCTACTGTTGCTGACATGGAGCTATCAACTTCAACAATGTTACCTGATGACTGCCCCCTTCCAATAGGCTGGACTTGAGAACAGGCATTTGAAATCTCAGAGTGCTCAGAGCTTCCAGACATTTTATAGCTCTCAAACAGTTGCTTCACCGAGTCTTCGAGATCTGAGAGGTCATAACGCTGTACATACGATTTAAGCTCATCACCTACCCTCTGCAGGGGCTGCACAAAACCCACAAGATATTGGTATGGTATGCATCAAAGGACGATAACAAAGTCCAAAGTTCGAAGACACGAACCAAAATAATGGTTAGCCATGAACAAAATTGACTAAAAACTTGAATTTTTTTTCCGTTACCTCGCACCCAGCTTCAAAAGCAAGCTTAAAGAACCCGAGGGAGACACTGTGCTTGCCGGCAGATTCAGAAAGCTTGATTTGTGACAGCCAGTACGATGCAGACGACAGAGTCGAGAATTTTTTCCGAGCGGATGATGATTTGGAAACATCAGAACGTGGAGTATCATTAGCTGAGTCTCTCTTAGATCGAGCCTCAGAGATTGGAGTGACTGTTCCAAAAGCAGATCTATTACCCGACTTGGTCGGGACAGAGAGACGTCTAGGTGGCTTCGATGGTTTCTCCTTGGACTTCCCAGACGTAACACTCACACTCTTGCTCACAGTAGGCAAATCTGATTTTCCTCTGAGCATTAACAATCAAAAGTCGAGATAAGGATGTGAACGCAGTACAAAATGAGAAGTAACATTACGGTGAATTAGTCTTAACTTATGAACATCATAGATCAAAATTCAGGGAAAATCCCCATAGAAGATGACAATATAACCATACTGACAAGGATTTGCATCGATTTTGTCCAAAATCATCAAGATAATTTAGTAAATGCGAACAAAGCGGCACTTATAAGCTAATAGCACACAAATAGGCAGATCTGGAATAACACAATACACAGAACCAAAGCACACCTCTTCGTGGTCGATGAAGATGATGAATTAGAGGTATCCATGAGAGGCGGCGTCTCCTTCTTAGATGATCTCAGCGGATAACGAAGGAACCTCGACGCCGATTTGACACCTGATATCACAACGAAATAAGCCATGAAATCGGAGGTCGTATCAATAACTGAACGATATAATAGAAAAATAGACAGGAAAAATCACCGGCGGAAGATTGATCTTTAGCAGAGGAATCTTCCATGGAAACGGAACGAGATCTGAGGATGTAAAACGGAAAAATCTGATGAAGATTGAGAGATAAGACTGTGAAGTTTTCTTATATATGTGATCTAATGGGCGGGAAAAATATCCGAATCCGTTTACTCAAATTTCGTATTTAATAATGAAATTAGGTTAAAATTTTATCCAACCCAATCCATCCACGACATGATTTTGGCTCCTGCGGGACCCACAAGTGGACGCTAGACAATTCTTCAATTTTCGAATTTCAAAATGTTATTATTGACCGTTAGAAAAAAAGAAAGAATGGTGTGCTTTAAATACCTTTCCTTTCTTTTTCATTTTCCGATTGTAGTAAAAACAAAAAAATGAAAAACGCATTTGAATTGTACCTCATAGGCACACCGCACAAGAAATCTTTCACTATTATTTTTTTTCCACCTCTATGTCCCAAACAATCCCAAACAATCAAGACAGTTGGATTTTTATTGTTTACAAATTTTCTTTATTATTTTTAAACTTTTTAAATCCACCAAATTATAAAATAATCAATATTTCATGGATAGAAACAAATAATCACATCCAATTTATTCTTTATTTTATGATGATCAAATTGATATACATATCTTATATTTTCGATAATCATAAGAATCATTTGTATGTAAATTATAAAAGTGGGACATGAAATGTGACATGGATTGTGGAACAGATGATTTCGACCATCCTCATAGGACTATCCTAGTAGATGGAAGGCTGAATTTTCATCATCTTGCTCACAAATTCGAATGAATTGTGATAGGTCCCGTACCATGGAAGCTTAGTAAGGTTGGAACCCGTGCTCATCCCATAGCTAAAGTTGGGATTCAAATTCGTTTCAAGCTGAATTTAGCCCGTTGGGATTCAAATTCATTTCAAACTGAATTTAGCCCAAATGTATAAACTTTGGTGACATTATGTGAGAAAAACTACTTTGACAAAAAAAAAAAGCACTTAGGTCACCTTCAACAAATGACATAAAAATATAGTCAAAATACATTCAACTTTTAAAAAAGTACTAGTATTTATCATTGGCACACCCGATATGTGTGGCTGCATAATTAGATACTATTACCTTATATTTTAATTTATTTTTAATAAGTGAAATTTTAATATTAAATTTAATTTGATATTATTTTTGAATATATCAAACTTAATTTTAGAGGATAATAATTTAATAACTGCAAATCTAGGGTAAAATAGTAACTATGATGATCGACAACCACTCAATTTGAGGAAAATCTCTAAGATGTTTTCCCTTAATAAAATAGAACTAGATAGATGGATATCCAAAGAAATGTTATTATCACCTCAATTTTTGGAAAATTTGCTGAAAACAAAGATGAATATGTAAATTTCCATATGGAAAATGGAAGGTATCTTGAAAACGAACTGTATACAATTTTTAGCAAACCATAAGCTCATTTAGATGCTGATGCAATCTGCGAGGGGTGGCCAGCGAAACACTGAGCACCGTAACCGTCTTGTTCCCGAAATGCACCTCGGTTCGATTATATTCGCTCCGTTCTTTTCAGCCACTTCTGTTACCGCCCGGGATTACTTTCACCGGCTGTTATATCGACACATCGAATTAACGTTCAACTACTATTGCAAGAATCGAGCTTCGAGATTCCTTTTTTGGCAATGTTCACGAAAAATTATACTTTCCGACTCGAGCTTCAACAAAGATTTAAATTTTATACTTGTTGATCTATGACCGCCGATCGACTCGGAATTAACCTTCGTTTATGTGTCTGTGCTTCGATCTAACCTAATCGAGCAAGCAGCTCGAATCGGATCGAAATCGCAGCTAGAAAACTCAAAAACGGCTTTTAACGTGGTTCGGCAATCTTTATCTACGTCCACGGACCAACAGAGCCACCAATTGTATCAATCACCAACTAGAGTTTTACAGACCTCCATGTCTACTACAAAATTCTAGTTTACAACTATCTCTAATTCACACTCTAGAGAAAGTTATGAGCTCTCAAAGTCATATGGTTGAGACTCGATTTCTGGTATTTATAACAGAGTTCCCAGTTTTCAATCTGCTCGGCTTGTACCTTTGGCATAACAGCTTGTACCTCACGCCAGCTGTTATTCTGATAAGTTGATAACGATTCTATAAGTGAAGTAGCAACATTTCACTTCAGCCATTCGATTCTTTTCCCTCCTTATCTGATGGCTACCATTCAATCTTGTACTGTTAAATTCTTCCCAACGGATTTGGCGAGAATGATCAAACGGCTCACAGCAGATCTGGCTACTTCAACATATTTATCATCTGAAACTCATTCTTTCAAGAGCTGTGATCATCTAGGCAGCTTTTCGATCCATTTTCGGCTCATTTCCGGCGAGTTTAGGCTCGTATTTCCCAGCAAACTCCACCTCGAGCCTAGAACTCTCAATCCCAGCATCAAGCTCCATCGTAACAGCTCACACAAGCGAGCTACACGCAGCTCAATTGCTACCAGAAATCAGTTTTAAACATTTTTCAGCTTCAGAATTTTTCAAAGTTTAAAGCGTAATTCCTCGACAACTTCCAATCGAAGCTACACCTCGATTCGTAGTCCAGCTCTGTGCGTCATACCTTGTTAATCCCGATTGAGATTGAAATCTCCCACTCGAGACCAACATGGACTTTCGAGGTCTCCATCATCGCTTTCCCCGAAGATTCTGCATTCACGACTTCAAGATCCTCCTTCCAGGCTAACTTACATCAATCCCTAGCTTCGCTCTTGGCCTCCATCGAATCATCACCATTTTCAGCAGCAGTTTCTGCATTTCTAGCATAAAACTCATGTTCTGTCACCGAACGTTCACCCTTCATTCCACATGAAGTTCCTTTGATCCTAGCCACCTGAGCCCGCTTTCCAGCCCATCCCCGGCTAGCCTTTCCTAGCATCTTGGTCTTCACAGACCCTAAGACCGCACCTTTCATCAGCGAAGCAATTTTACACACAACTCCACTTCCAGATTTTTTCATAAAATCTGATTCGAGCCCCTTTTCAATAGATGTTTCTACATCCTCTTGAGCACTTCCAGCCACCATGGATGCATCCCTCAATCGTGGTTCATTAGTACTCCAATCACTTGAGGAAACCAATCTCCACCTCGGGCTCAAATAGCTCATTTGTCGAGCTCAACTCCTCCGAGTTCACAGCAGTTTCTGTCACAACTGCTTCAACCAAGGGTCTTGCCCTTGCTCTGTCTCAATCCGAGGTCTGCGTGGCTTCTCTTGTGCATCATTCAAGCCACGACATTTCCTAGTTTCCCTAGGTCCAGTTGTCATCACCTGACAACCCTCCAAGACATATAAACCATGCCTTCGAAGTCCACCCAAAACTAGCCGACCCTGTTTTAGGATTTTAATTTTGCCACCCGCAGTTTCCGTGGTGTAAACTCTCCCATCCAAGGCTCCGATCGAGATGATGTTTTTATCATCTCTAGCACGAACCTAACATCCTTGAGAATCCTTACACCACCCGTGTTGAGCCTCAAATGCACTAACCGCAACCCAAAACCTGACAGGTTTTCCCATCAACTAGCTTCACTATTCCTTGCTTCGTTCCTTGGAATTCTCGCAGCCATTCCTTCTTGCAAGTGACGTGAAAGCTACACCCCGAGTCAAGGATCCGTTCCTTGCTCGCCTTGTGCTCAAATACATTCAAAACCTCAGCAGAAGCCAAGCCTTCTACGGCAGAATCTGCAGCACAATCCTTATCGAAACTCTGTTCTGAAATTTCAGCAACCGTCGTACCTTCCGTTGCTGCGTTCTCCACCTCAAGACGAAGGTTTCCTGCAGGTTTTCGATCTGCAACCAAACCTCCATATATCCTTGAGGTTTCAGCTCCACCGTTGGACCCAACCACAACCGTAGCCACCTCTCCTGCATCACAAACAACAGCCCCTCGAACTCCACTTTCGAGCTTCGTTGTTTGTCTTCGATGCGGACATAACCTCCGTATGTGGCCTTCCTCGTGGCAATGGTAACACCTCAGAGGCCTCATGAGCTTCCTTTCTACAGACTTCTTCGAGTCATTCGCGTTCCTACTCAACCATTTCCTCCTCACACACTTCAATCCGACGAACTCGAAATCGACTCGGTTCTATCATCGAGCAGCTGTGAGATGATCTCCGAGGGAACGTTCTTCGACTTCTTAGGCGTTCTTCGACTTCTTAGGATTCTTCACGTACAATTGTCGTTTACGGTCATTTCCAGGTCCTTGCTGATTTTCCCTTCTCTTCTTCGCCTCCTGAGCTTCAGAAATCTGAGCCTCAGCCTGCTCCGCTATCATTGCCCTTTCCGCTACTTGGTTAAATTCCATCTGTCGGGCTCCCGAAATACTTAGGTCACGATAAAGTTCAGGTTTGAGGCCAGTAATGAACCTCGTCACCTTCAACAGATTAGTTGCCACCATATGAGGAGCGAAAAGGGACAACTCCTCGAATCGACGAAGGTACTGGGTTACAGGCATTCCCCCTTGCCTAAGGTTCATAAATTCTAGCATTCTTCGTTCTTGTTCATGGGCAGTAAAGTATTTGCCGTGGAACAATTCTCTAAATCGTTCCCACGACATATTCGTCGGATCTTCTAGGACTTTAACGGTATCCCACCAGAATCGGGCGTTTCCTCTGAGCATGGAAACGGCGCACAAGACCTTTTCATTCTCAGGCACACGACTATATATGAACATATCTTCTATAGTACGCAGCCAATCTTCCGCCACTGCTGGGTCCGTAGCATCAGCAAAGGTTGGGGGATCCATTTTCCGAAACCGTTCCCCTATAATTTCTACACGCGCTGGCTGTGGGGAAGGACGATGTTCAGACGAGCTATGATGATGGAGTAGCTCGTCGATTTGACTCGACTGGCGATTGATATGTTCCGACTGACGTTGAAGTAAATCGATCAGTCGTAGAATAGTGGAGTCCCTTTCATTTGGAGGGGACTCCGGTTCAGCCCTACGGCTGGATTCAGCCACATGTTCACTATGGGTTCTTGGCATTTTTCAACTATTATCTACATTAATTCAAATAAAACACATATCAGATAACCCATAATCACATAATCAAGCATTTAACTTACAGGCCAGGCTGGTTCTCCAGGCTTTTGAGCGGCAGTACATGGACAGTCTTCAGAATCTAAAGCCTAATCTCTGATACCACCTGTGGCGACCCTCGTTTTCTAAGTAAGGTTAGTGGCGGATTTTCGCAACGTAAGTCGCGGAAGACCCGTCTAATAAAAACTTTTTCCTAAAATATAATATAATATAATAAAATATTATTTTACGTCGTAGTATCTATACAACGGGCGTAGCCCCAAAAAGTCAAAAGAACAAAAACCCCTATTATCGCTCCACAGGTCTTCATCCATGTACCGCCCTGCCCTCAAAAGTTCGTGGAGCACCGCCACCAGCCGCCTCAGTCTTGACGCGCGTCGGCGTCAGACTCGGTACCTACAACACGTAAACACTGAGCGATTTGCCCAGTAGGTGAATAGAAATGCATGTATGCACGTGAACGCTCATTCCCGGTCCCAATATCTCACATGCAATGTTCACTCTTTCTTTTCCCACAATCCTATCCCAAATCACACAACACAGGGCCCTAGGTCAGACTCGACACCTCGCGCGCCCATAATAATAACATACGGAAGCTTACACTAGCAGCGTTTTGACGATCACGCAACTGCCCTGCTAGGTCGCTCTTCCGTAAGCGGTAGCCTACGCCGACAGCGTTTTGACGATCACGCAACTGCCCTGTCAGGTCGCTCCTTCCGCTAAAAAAACAATCACGACGGTTTTGCACCTCGGGACGTTCACGCCCGAGTAGACAGATCGATCACGCCTGTCTGCCGTCAGGTGTCATACGAGTACCAACCTCGACTCCTCAACGAGTCAACAACAAAAATCACAAGCATCTCATTCTACCCCCCTCGACAAAATCTCAAATCAACCGTCTCAATACGGTGTAAATATCTCACCCCTGTGATATGATATGCATATGACATGCATAAAAACGTGATAACATATGAATTCGTGATTTCACATGAAATATACGTAAAGCACATAAATCACGTAAATCATTGAAGCACATAAAAACACGTAATTCAAGTAAGTGTTTACGCATTTTAGATGAATAATTCACCTACCTGTCCTCCCGATATCGCTAAATGAGGGGTATGATGGAATCCCTATAAGTCGATTCTCTGAATAAATAAATATTATTATATCAGTATATTTGCTAAACTGTATAAGTTTTTAAGTTCCCAAACCCTAATTATAGAAAACCCTAAAATTAATGAAAGCCTAAAAATAATGATATTCCTAAAATAAAATAAATAAACCCTAAAATATTGAAAACCCTAGAAATAGTAAAACCCTAAAATTAGCAAAATTCTAAAATAATAGAAAATTTATTAATTAAAACACAATATCGAAATCCCACAAATGTCGACATTTTATCCCTCAAAATGTCGAGACCATCATTTCTTGAAAAAGTCGGACCTCTTAAAAATGTCGAGCTCTATATCTAATAAATGTCGAGCTCTTCAAGTTATATCGACATCCTATAGATGTCGAAACCTCCATATACATTTATACAAAAATCTCGGGATCCATCATATAAAATACCTAATAAAAGTCGAGTACTTAAAGGAAGATGTCGAAGCCCTCTAAATAATGTCGAAGCTTTTTACTTATATCGAGGTCTTTTGTGAGAAAAATGTCGAAGTATATAATTGTCGATATCTTATACAATATATCTCGAATTCCTTCCATGAAATACACATATATCGACATATATATCTTTCGACAACTTCCTTCGACAACTTCATATGTCGATTTTTTTTTTATGATATCTTTCGACAACTTCCTTCAATTAGTATACACATATATCGACATATATATTCAAAACAAGCATTTATCATATATCGACATCTTTCTATTACCTGAAATTTTTGAACTTTGTCGAGAACTTCTAAAACTCATAATTCTCCCAGAAAACCCTAATATCACGGTAATCTCTAAACTAACAAAGTGTTGTATTACAGATTCTAGTACCGAAAATTATACTTCCCCTGGAAATAATAGACGCTACTCACCCTAAATTATTTCTACAACTATTCCATAGCCAACATCTTCGATCCTTACACGCTAAATAATACCTACATGATTGTTCTATATGTCTGCAATTTATTCTTAACAGGTGAGTTATGAATTTTCTAACTATTTACTCTAACCGCATAATAACACTCACGTTAAGTCTTGAAATTGTATAATATGTTAAATAGATCAACTTAACATGTAAATTCTCATACCTTATTCAACGATTTGTCTTGCCAAAGTTACCAAGCTTCTTGAAGTTTTCTTTCTTCAAATGAAGTTCTTATTCCCTTGGTTATTAGTTTATGAGAGTGTTATGGATACACTTTAAGGCCTTGAATAACGTGAGATGGGACAAATGGATTATCTTGACTTGTTTTCCTCTTGGCCTAAGCAACTTAATTGTAACTCTTGGGCTTAATTAAATTGTTATAGTTTGGTTTCAAGTGCTTGGGCCTAAAGACCAAATATAGTTAAATTTTTGAGTTAGCCCACTTAGTATTTTCTATCAATTTTGCTTAGCCTTTTAATACATTTCGAAACCAAGGTGAAGCTAGAAATTTATATTTTTATTTTCCAATTTAAATTTCTTCGCCAACATCAAATTAACATAGCCGCATAATTAGTTATATCAAAATCCCGTATCAAAATTTTTTTTTTACGGGTATTACATCCTCCCCCCCTTTAAAAGAATTTCGTCCCCGAAATTACGCCGACTGGGATAATTCGGGATAACGAATTCTCATATCATCCTCACGTTCCCAAGTGGCTTCCTCAACTGATTGATTTCGCCACAACACCTTAACTAACGGAATATTCTTATTCCGTAGTCGTTTCAACTCGTACATCAAAATCTCTACAGGCCTCTCTTCGTAACTCAAGTCGGGCTTGAGCTGTTGATAAAGAAGCTCATTCTGAATAACATGGCTCGGGTCCGCGACGTATTTTCGTAATGTCGATACGTGAAATACGTCGTGAACTTGCGATAGTGAGGCCGGTAACTCTAGTTGGTACGCGACTTCGCCAACTCGTCTGATAATTCTAAACGGGCCTATGTATCTGGGGCTCAGCTTGCCCTTTCGTCCGAATCGTTTTACTCCTTTCATCGGTGAGATTTTTAGGAACACTTGGCCATCTTCTACAAATTCCAATGGTCGTCGTCGATGATCTGCGTAGCTCTTCTGACGACTCTGTGCGGTTCGCATCCTTTCCCGAATCTTCGTCACAGCTTCTGTCATTTCTCGGATCATATCAGGTCCTAACAATGTTCGCTCACCGATTTCGTCCCAATGGACTGGGGATCGGCATTTGCGCCCGTATAACGCCTCGTATGGCGCCATCCCGATAGTAGCGTGGAAGCTATTGTTATAGGAAAACTCTATCAGTGGTAGATACTTACTACAGTTTCCTTTGAAATCGAGCACGCACGCCCGTAGCATATCCTCAAGAGTTTGAATCGTTCGTTCAGACTGCCCGTCGGTTTGGGGATGGTAAGCAGTACTGAATGAGAGCTTGGTTCCCATCGCTTTCTGTAGGCTTTGCCAAAAGTTAGACAGAAATCTTGAATCTCGATCCGAGACGATATAAATTGGAATTCCATGGAGGCGGATAATTTCCTGAATATACAATTCAGCGTAGCGTTCCATGGAAAAAGTGGAACTAATTGGAAGGAAATGAGCCGATTTGGTCAGGCGATCAACGATTACCCAAATAGCATCGTGGCCTTTCGTCGTTTTGGGTAAACCAACGACGAAATCCATCGTGATATGATCCCACTTCCATTCTGGAATGGGTAGAGGCTGTAGGGTTCCACCGGGTCGCTGGTGTTCCGCTTTAATCAATTGGCAAGTCATACATCGGTTCACGAATGCAGCGACGTCTTTCTTCATTCCCGGCCACCAGTACGTTATTCGTAAATCTTGATACATCTTTGTGGCTCCTGGGTGTACCGAATATGTGGTCGTGTGTGCTTCCTTCATTATCGTTTGTCGCAGCTCCTCATGGTTAGGTATATAAAGACGGTTCTTGTATAGCAAAGCTCCATCCTCTCGGATGTTAAAATCTTCCGGTAGTGCCTCCTTCATTTTTAGGTAGAGTTCGTCTTCTTCTTGTGTCTTCTTGATCTGTTCTAGCAGCGTGGGTTGGAGAGTTAGCGCTGCTAGTCTTGCCTCAACTTCGCCCAAATTAACTCAGGGCCGGCTCATCGTAATACGGGGCCTAAAGCAATTTCAAATATGAGGCCCTTTTATGCAATTAAATATTGTATATTGACAAACTTTTCCACGCCAACCTATCATTATTACTTCTAACTATTGGCGCTCAAAATTTCAAATGCGCCTTTTGCTTTTCGAACTTCTTTTGACCCCAAAGAAAACTTGAAAAATAACAAAAAATGAAAATATTTGGGCAAAGTTTAAGAACAAAACAACCCACTTAAAATTTTGAGCACTAATAGTGAGTGGCACCGTTTGCTCATTCCTTTCTAATAAAATATGTCGTTGAGTTTTCATTACTACTTATTTTTGTCATAACAATCACTTGAAGCAGTGAAAAACATGTGAAAACTTGGATATTAATGTTAAATTTTGAACTTTTTTAACCAGCTATATTTTATTTACATAATATATCTAAATCGGGGGCCCTCAAAATTTCGGGGCCTAAAGCCCTTGCGTCACTTGCTTTACCCAAAAGCCGGCCCTGATTAACTACCTCTATTCCAAGCTGATGTAACTCTGCATTCACCGCTTTTCGACTTAGCGCATCTGCGACTACGTTTGCCTTACCCGGATGATAGCTGATGACGCAATCGTAGTCCTTGACGAGCTCCAGCCATCTTCGCTGTCGCATATTCAGTTCCTTCTGGGTGAAGAAATACTTCAAACTCTTATGGTCTGTGAAGATCTCACATTTCTCTCCGTAGAGATAATGTCTCCAGATTTTCAAAGCGAAGACCACCGCTGCTAATTCGAGGTCATGGGTTGGGTAGTTCTTTTCGTATTCCTTTAGTTGTCGCGAAGCATAGGCAATCACCTTTCCGTTCTGCATCAGCACGCAACCCAAGCCATTCTTCGATGCATCGCTGTATACTGCAAATCCTCCGGCCCCTGATGGTATTGTCAATATTGGGGCAGAGGTAAGACGTTTCTTCAATTCTTGAAAACTCTGTTCGCATGCTTCGGTCCATTTGAACGGAACGTTCTTCCTCGTTAGATTGGTCAGTGTAGAGGCAATACTGGAGAAGTCCGCTATAAACTTACGGTAATATCCCGCAAGTCCCAGAAAACTTCGGACCTCAGTAGGAGTAGTAGGTCGTGGCCAGTTATTCACAGCTTCGATCTTACTCGGGTCCACAGAGATTCCATTCCCAAAAATCACGTGTCCCAAGAAGGCTACTTGCTCAAGCCAGAATTCACACTTCTTGAATTTGGCGTAGAGCTGTTTCTCTCGCAGGATTCCTAAGACGGTTCGTAGATGGCTTTCGTGTTCGTCTCTTGTCTTAGAATAGATCAAAATATCATCGATAAAGACGATAACAAACCGATCGAGGTAGTCTTTAAAGACTCGATTCATCAAGTCCATAAAAGCAGCTGGGGCATTTGTCAGTCCAAAAGGCATGACCAGAAACTCGTAATGGCCATACCTCGTACTGAACGCAGTTTTCGGAACATCTGCCTCCCTGATCTTTAACTGATGGTATCCCGAACGGAGGTCAATTTTCGAGAATACCGAAGCTCCTTGCAATTGATCGAACAGATCATCGATTCTTGGCAAAGGGTATTTATTTTTGATCGTGATCTTATTCAACTCCCTGTAGTCGATGCACAATCGCATCGACCCATCCTTCTTTCGCACAAAAAGAACGGGTGCGCCCCACGGCGAAAAACTCGGCTGGATAAACCCCTTAGATAGTAGGTCTTCTAACTGTTCCTTCAATTCCTTTAACTCATTTGGTGCTAAACGGTAAGGGGCTTTGGAGATTGGGGCTGACCCTGGCATCAGATCTATCTTGAACTGTATTTCTCGATCAGGGGGTAACCCCGGGAGATCGTCGGGAAATACATCAGTGTATTCGTTGACTACAGGTACGTCTTTTAGTTCCGGCTGAGGTAAGTCCTCTGCCTTCACCGCATACACGAGATAAGACTCACAACCTGACCTCAAAAGTCGTTGAGCCTTCAGAGCTGATATTCGGGGAATACTATCCTTATTCGTTTTACCCGAAAAAGTGAATGCTTCTTCTTGAGGCAGCTGGAATTTAACGACCTTCTTATTGCAATCTATGATGGCTCCATATCTTGAAAGCCAATCCATTCCGAAGATGACATCATAGTCGTTCATCGGGATTACAATTAGGTCGGCACTCAAGTTCCTACCCTCAATAACTACGACGCATCCTCTCAGTACTCGGTTGGTATGCGTCGGATCACCATGTGGTAGAGTAACTATATAGTTGCATTCAGATGAGGTAGGAGATATTCCTACCTTTGCCACGTATTTGGCCGACACAAATGAATGGGTGGCTCCAGAGTCAATTAACACCGAAGTGGGCACGTCATAGATAATTAGCGTACCCGTTACTACGGAGGGATTCGCCTCGGCTTCCTCATTTGTAAGTGTGAAAACTCGTGCAGGAACCGGTGGAGGTCGAACCGGTGGTTGAGTCGGGTTCTGGGGCAAAGTCGTGTTGCAATTCCTAGCATAATGCCCCATTCTCCCACATCTGAAACACTGCGGATTTGGGTTGGGTCTGGGTTGATAACAGGCGCCGAAGTGGTAACGGCCACACTGTCTGCACTGAGGTGCTGTATTTGGAGGTCTATTCGAAGTATTCATGGGTCCCTGGTTCGGCATCGGGCGCCAGTTCTGTTGGCCCTGACGATTTCCTTGGTTATTTTGGCCTTTGTTGAAAAATTGTCGTTTACGGTCATTTCCAGGTCCTTGCTGATTTTCCCTTCTCTTCTTCGCCTCCTGAGCTTCAGAAATCTGAGCCTCAGCCTGCTCCGCTATCATTGCCCTTTCCGCTACTTGGTTAAATTCCATCTGTCGGGCTCCCGAAATACTTAGGTCACGATAAAGTTCAGGTTTGAGGCCAGTAATGAACCTCGTCACCTTCAACAGATTAGTTGCCACCATATGAGGAGCGAAACGGGACAACTCCTCGAATCGACGAAGGTACTGGGTTACAGGCATTCCCCCTTGCCTAAGGTTCATAAATTCTAGCATTCTTCGTTCTTGTTCATGGGCAGTAAAGTATTTGCCGTGGAACAATTCTCTAAATCGTTCCCACGACATATTCGTCGGATCTTCTAGGACTTTAACGGTATCCCACCAGAATCGGGCATTTCCTCTGAGCATGGAAACGGCGCACAAGACCTTTTCATTCTCAGGCACACGACTATATATGAACATATCTTCTATAGTACGCAGCCATCTTCCGCCACTGCTGGGTCCGTAGCATCAGCAAAGGTTGGGGGATCCATTTTCCGAAACCGTTCCCCTATAATTTCTACACGCGCTGGCTGTGGGGAAGGACGATGTTCAGACGAGCTATGATGATGGAGTAGCTCGTCGATTTGACTCGACTGGCGATTGATATGTTCCGACTGACGTTGAAGTAAATCGGTCAGTCGTAGAATAGTGGAGTCCCTTTCATTTGGAGGGGACTCCGGTTCAGCCCTACGGCTGGATTCAGCCACATGTTCACTACGGGTTCTTGGCATTTTTCAACTATTATCTACATTAATTCAAATAAAACACATATCAGATAACCCATAATCACATAATCAAGCATTTAACTTACAGGCCAGGCTGGTTCTCCAGGCTTTTGAGCGGCAGTACATGGACAGTCTTCAGAATCTAAAGCCTAATCTCTGATACCACCTGTGGCGACCCTCGTTTTCTAAGTAAGGTTAGTGGCGGATTTTCGCAACGTAAGTCGCGGAAGACCCGTCTAATAAAAACTTTTTCCTAAAATATAATATAATATAATAAAATATTATTTTACGTCGTAGTATCTATACAACGGGCGTAGCCCCAAAAAGTCAAAAGAACAAAAACCCCTATTATCGCTCCACAGGTCTTCATCCATGTACCGCCCTGCCCTCAAAAGTCCGTGGAGCACCGCCACCAGCCGCCTCAGTCTTGACGCGCGTCGGTGTCAGACTCGGTACCTACAACACGTAAACACTGAGCGATTTGCCCAGTAGGTGAATAGGAATGCATGTATGCACGTGAACGCTCATTCCCGGTCCCAATATCTCACATGCAATGTTCCCTCTTTCTTTTCCCACAATCCTATCCCAAATCACACAACACAGGGCCCTAGGTCAGACTCGACACCTCGCGCGCCCATAATAATAACATACGGAAGCTTACACTAGCAGCGTTTTGACGATCACGCAACTGCCCTGCTAGGTCGCTCTTCCGTAAGCGGTAGCCTACGCCGACAGCGTTTTGACGATCACGCAACTGCCCTGTCAGGTCGCTCCTTCCGCTAAAAAAACAATCACGACGGTTTTGCACCTCGGGACGTTCACGCCCGAGTAGACAGATCGATCACGCCTGTCTGCCGTCAGGTGTCATACGAGTACCAACCTCGACTCCTCAACGAATCAACAACAAAAATCACAAGCATCTCATTCTACCCCCCTCGACAAAATCTCAAATCAACCGTCTCAATACGGTGTAAATATCTCACCCCTGTGATATGATATGCATATGACATGCATAAAAACGTGATAACATATGAATTCGTGATTTCACATGAAATATACGTAAAGCACATAAATCACGTAAATCATTGAAGCACATAAAAACACGTAATTCAAGTAAGTGTTTACGCATTTTAGATGAATAATTCACCTACATGTCCTCCCGATATCGCTAAATGAGGGGTCTGATGGAATCCCTATAAGTCGATTCTCTGAATAAATAAATATTATTATATCAGTATATTTGCTAAACTGTATAAGTTTTTAAGTTCCCAAACCCTAATTATAGAAAACCCTAAAATTAATAAAGCCTAAAAATAATGATATTCCTAAAATAAAATAAATAAACCCTAAAATATTGAAAACCCTAGAAATAGTAAAACCCTAAAATTAGCAAAATTCTAAAATACAGAAAATTTATTAATTAAAACACAATATCGAAATCCCACAAATGTCGACATTTTATCCCTCAAAATGTCGAGACCATCATTTCTTGAAAAAGTCGGACCTCTTAAAAATGTCGAGCTCTATATCTAATAAATGTCGAGCTCTTCAAGTTATATCGACATCCTATAGATGTCGAAACCTCCATATACATTTATACAAAAATCTCGGGATCCATCATATAAAATACCTAATAAAAGTCGAGTACTTAAAGGAAGATGTCGAAGCCCTCTAAATAATGTCGAAGCTTTTTACTTATATCGAGGTCTTTTGTGAGAAAAATGTCGAAGTATATAATTGTCGATATCTTATACAATATATCTCGAATTCCTTCCATGAAATACACATATATCGACATATATATCTTTCGACAACTTCCTTCGACAACTTCATATGTCGATTTTTTTTTTTTATGATATCTTTCGACAACTTCCTTCAATTAGTATACACATATATCGACATATATATTCAAAACAAGCATTTATCATATATCGACATCTTTCTATTACCTGAAATTTTTGAACTTTGTCGAGAACTTCTAAAACTCATAATTCTCCCAGAAAACCCTAATATCACGGTAATCTCTAAACTAACAAAGTGTTGTATTACAGATTCTAGTACCGAAAATTATACTTCCCCTGGAAATAATAGACGCTACTCACCCTAAATTATTTCTACAACTATTCCATAGCCAACATCTTCGATCCTTACACGCTAAATAATACCTACATGATTGTTCTATATGTCTGCAATTTATTCTTAACAGGTGAGTTATGAATTTTCTAACTATTTACTCTAACCGCATAATAACACTCACGTTAAGTCTTGAAATTGTATAATATGTTAAATAGATCAACTTAACATGTAAATTCTCATACCTTATTCAACGATTTGTCTTGCCAAAGTTACCAAGCTTCTTGAAGTTTTCTTTCTTCAAATGAAGTTCTTATTCCCTTGGTTATTAGTTTATGAGAGTGTTATGGATACACTTTAAGGCCTTGAATAACGTGAGATGGGACAAATGGATTATCTTGACTTGTTTTCCTCTTGGCCTAAGCAACTTAATTGTAACTCTTGGGCTTAATTAAATTGTTATAGTTTGGTTTCAAGTGCTTGGGCCTAAAGACCAAATATAGTTAAATTTTTGAGTTAGCCCACTTAGTATTTTCTATCAATTTTGCTTAGCCTTTTAATACATTTCGAAACCAAGGTGAAGCTAGAAATTTATATTTTTATTTTCCAATTTAAATTTCTTCGCCAACATCAAATTAACATAGCCGCATAATTAATTATATCAAAATCCCGTATCAAATTTTTTTTTTTTTTTTTACGGGTATTACATCGGTGCCATAATCTGAAAATCGAGTTTCTCGTCCACACTCACAGCACCAAGTTGATCTATGACCACCGATCGACTCGGAATTAACCTTCGTTTACGTGTCTGTGCTTCGATCTAACCTAACCGAGCAATGGCAGCTCGAATTGGATCGAAATCGCAGCTAGAAAACACAAAAACGAAACACAGCTTTTAACGTGGTTTGGCAATCTTTGCCTACGTCCACGGACCAACAGAGCCACCGATTGTATTAGTCACCAACTAGAGTTTTACACACCTCCGTGTCTACTACAAAACCCTAGTTTGCAACTCTCTCTAATTCGCACTCTAGAGAAAGTTATGAGCTCTCAAAGTCATATGGTTGAGACTCGATTTCTGGTATTTATAACAGAGTTCCCAGTTTTCAATCTGCTCGGCTTGTACCTTTGGCATAACAGCTTGTACCTTACGCCAGCTGTTCTTCTGATAAGTTGATAATGATTCTATAAGTGAAATAGCAACATTTCATTTCAGCCATTCGATTATTTCCCCTCCTTATCTGATGGCTACCATTCAATCTTGTACAATTAAATTCTCATGTTTCATCTCAAAAAACGTAAAAGAATAGAAGATCGAGATAATCATCAACAAATGAATGATCTAGTCAAAACACGAAGCATGAGGTAATATGTAGCAATCTTATCATGGCATAAAGACGTTTTTAGAATCACACTATGCATCAATCCACAAATCTCACAAGGGGTTCTCAAGTCGCTCGAAGTTTTGTAAGGATCTGTATAAAGGCGCTCCATTCACGACATAAAAAGATATTACTCTAGGCTTGCAAATGTATCACATCATAGTCACATAGTGGAAATCATGCACGCACAGGATCTTCCAATCAAGGGTTGTAATGAGGCTCGGGTTTTGAAAGGTGCATCATATAGGAAAGTGGGCTAAAAGTATCAAACGTGTCAATCATCGAATCGCTCTTCTCACCTCTTATTTCGCTCTTCTAACGCCGTGTCTATTCTTCACTCGACTCATCCTTTTTCTTTTTTTTAGCTCTTCTCGTTCGCTTTTTTTATCTCTCATTTTTTTTCGAACCAGCCCCTTCTATCTTTCTTTTTTGTTCGTCTTATCGAATGGAGAGGTTTCCAGTCCGCTGCAATATTACGATGAGAGATCCATATCATATGACGAGTTAATAACTAACATGCATCGACGATTAGGTTAAATATGAGGCAATTAGGCTAAATATCTGGGCTCCAAATCAAAAATAAGTCAAATAAGGCTCAAAGGGGCTCACTAAGTGGTAAATACGTAAGGTATGGAAATATTTGGGCCAATGACTCAATCCTGGTGCCCTTTTCATTTTCGCACATAAAAATCCACATAGTAACCATTGACATGCATAACAGAGCAAGTTCGAAAATATTCAGTCCATGCGTGTCACACAAGAATAAACACCTAGCATAACGAGTTGCTCTGAATTTTATCTGAAGACTCAAGAACTCACAGGGTTTGTGCTTCACGATACGCAATACTCTCCTAAAACAGTCAATATAGCCAAATAATCATGCTAATATCACAACAATGCAACAAGTGAGACTATCACACTCAATTCATCGAATCATATCACGACACGGTAAAATTTTTAAAATTTTCATCATTGACAGGAGATTCCACAAATGATGTTCAAATCGCAACCTTTATCAGTTATACCCACTAAAATGACCGAAATACATCGATACCTAAATATGTAAGCATATTAAATCTAGCATGTGTCACATCCACCCCCAAATTGAATAGTACATTGTCCTATGTGCAAACTAAAAGCAAAGATAGAGTAGAAGTGACACTTTCCTGAATTTTGCGACGATCGATATAGAAGACTTGGTTGTTCCACAGTAAACAAGCAACCTCGTGAATGGACCACCCCCAAACTTGTTATGAGCCTGCGAGAAAACGTGACTAGGCGGCACCGTGAGAGCGAATTTTTTAATAGACAAAAAAATGAAATATACTATATAGTAAATAGGACTTAATAAAATAATATATATGCATTGATAGTCCTTGGGTTGCCTCCCAAGAAGCGCTCTTTTATAGTCGTTAGCTCGACTCACAAACCGCTTATTTTGGTGGATAATCGATGTTGATCGAGTTTTCCAAACATCTCGATCGTTGTACACATTGGGTACGCCTCTTCTCGGCTATAGAGTCTGCATCATTGAGTAGGGTCAATGGTTCCCCCTTTTTTTCGCCATATGTAGTGCCATTCTCTGTGCAGTCTTTCTGACAAAGCTTCTTCTTTTTCTTTGGCGGAACCGCCTTCTTGATAGATTTAGATCCACTGTTCTTTGCAGTCCATGGTGCCCACCTGTGAAAGTTCAGCACATAAGAGACTAGGTTATAGTTAGATTTAGTGTTGTTCCCGTTTGGCGCATCTATTCGAGCATCAGCCTTAGTGTTCTGGTGGTCCTTCAGCTTGCTGGTATTCTCTCCAGACAAGTTGTACCTGAAAGACTCAGAACACTTAAAAGCACAAGCGTCAAAAGATATTGATAAAGGAACAAGAATCATCAGTAAGGCGTTTCATAGATTTGTAAACATCGAATTCCACTTTCTCATCCCCTACTTGCAATAAGTTTACCGTTACCGACATCAATAATAGCTCTTGCCGTGTTTAGAAACGGACGTCCAAGTATCAATGGGAGGTCATCGTCTTCTTCCATATCCAACACAATAAAATCAGCCGGGAAGTAGTGCTCTCCTACTTTCACAAGTACGTCTTCCATGATTCCTCGTGGATATGTGATTGATCTATCAGCAAGCTGGAGGATAGTCGATGGGGGTTTCGGCTTGCCAAGTCCCAATTTCCTAAATAATGAAAATGGCATCAGATTAATACTCGCACCAAGATCGCATAACACGTTATTAAATGTAAGAGACCCAATAGAACAAGGAATAGAGAAACTCCCTCGATCCTTAAGCTTCGGCAGAAGCCTCTTCTGTAATACAGCTGAACATTCTTCGGTGAGAGCGATCGTTCTGCTTTCTTCTAACTTATTTCACTTGAATATTAGCTCCTTCAGGTAATTGGCGTACTTTGGCATCTGCAACAAAGCCTCAAAAAAAAGGATATCAACTTCAAGTTTCTTAAATATATTAATGAAACGATCAAAATCTTTATGATTCTTCCCTTTTCGTAAAGCCGCTGGATATGGAGGTAGGATCTTTATCGGTGGGAATGGGTTGTCCTTCTTTTCCTCCAAGAGTGAATCTGGCTCGTCCACGACTATTTCGACCCACTTGTCCTTTTTAGGGCCATGAACCATAGTGTTTGTGGCTGTGAATTAGCTCTAATAAGGTGCCTCCGTCTATTTTGCTTTCTCCACCTCCTTAGCTCTAATAAGGTGCATTCGCGTACTCTCTAGGGTTTCGGTGTCGCTCGGAAGTGTGCCAGGCTTGCGCTCGGCCACCGTAGTTGAAAGATGTCCCACTTGAATCGTTAAGTCTTTTATTGCCGCGTGTATGTCTTTGAAATTTTCCTTAACTCTGCGTTCTAGACCCTGGAATCTTTCCTCCGTTTTGCGGTTTTGATCGCCTTGGATCGCCACCATCTTTTCTAAGGCTACTTCCCAGTCCGTATTTGGTTGTTGTGGTGGCTTCTCATAGTGTGAGTTTCCATAGGATAGGTTCGGATGATTCCTCCAACTTGGGTTGTACGTGTTCGAGTAAAAGTTCCCTTGCCTCGATTGGATATGGTTTACTTCCTCGGGTTTATTGGCTTGCATCCCGTCTAGTCTTCGGTGTGTAGCCTCAAATTGCGCCTCCAGTGAGCTACTTATCTCATGTACTCCAGTCGTCCGACGGTCCAGATCTTGCTCAGTATATTTTGCTGGGTAAGCCGCAATTCTCTCGATGTCTGCAAGTGCGTCGGCATCATCGAGCTCCATAAAGTTCGGGTTGCATCATCTGTAGACAATGCGCTTGTTCTGCGTGCTAAGTCCCAGGAAAATGACTGCATTTGAACGGTCAAGGGTATGCTGTGGTTCTGGCATTGCCTGAGAAGGCTCTTGTATTGACTCCATGCATCCCTCAACGTCTCGCGCCCCCTTCTTGCTTGAAGTTCACAAGCTCGCTTCGTATCTCGCTAGTCCTCAAGAGTGGGTAGTACTTGCCCAAGAAACACTCCACCATCTGTTCGCAGCTGGTGATGGATGCGTGTGGCAGTGAGGAAAACCATTCAGAAGCTTTACCTGTCAGAGAAAAGGGAAAAAATGTCAATTTTATCACTTCTGTAGAGACTCCGAGATACTTAATAGTTTTGTAAATTTTAGTGAATTTCAAAATATGCGAATTTGCGTCCTCATTTGTCAGCCCTTGAAATTGTGTTGAACCCGTAACCATCTGTAAAGTAACATGTTTGACCTCGAAATGATTATTTGGCCTGGCGGGAATGACAATTGGATCATTGTCATCGAAAAGTCCCGGAAGTGCTCGACTTAGTAAAGTGGGTCGTGGAAGAACCTCCTCGCGTTCTTGATTCTCCATTATTCCTGCGAAAGAAAATAACAATCAAAGTAAGTGATAATAATAGTAATAATAATAGACAAGAGAAAAAAATAATAATAAAAATAATAATAAATCTAGACTAAAACTAGAATAAAATCCTAAAACTAATAATACTGCTGTCCCGGCAACGGCGGTAAAAACTTGACACGCTCAAATACTAGCAAGTGTACTAGGTCGTGTAAGTAGTAAAAGGTCCGAGTATCGATCCACGAAGACAAATCGATTAATTCTAAGATAATATTTCTAATTCTAATTTAGACTAAGGGAATTTTTATAGTTTTGATAATTGATAAAAGAGACAAAAAAACGCAAATAATAAAATAAACGCAAATAATATAAATGAGGATAGAGCAATTGACGAAGAACGTGATTAAGCCACATGCTCGGCACGAATTATTCCTACGTCTTCATGCAATCTAATCTATCTAATCAATATGAATCATAGTCAAGGTAGAATCTCCTAACATACGTGCTACTCGTTTGCCTCGCAATAGCAACCCTACGTAAATAGAGAACCAATCAACTATATGTCTATATGAATATAGTTCCTATACGTGCATTCGATCTTTATGACATTCCTCGAGAGGTAAACCGAATTCCATCTATAGTCGGTTTTACGTAGTGATATTCAATGTTTTGTTGTAATCGGTCTAATCACTTAGTCCGTCTCATAATCCAATCAATAATCATACACATGGAGGCCAATCACATGTACGCAAGTGAAACACAAACAAAGAATACATAAATCAAATCATATGATTAAATAAGAAAATAATAGCATTAATACGTAGTCATAATCCGGCCTCACACGGTCTCAATCACAAAAGAAATAACGCTAGCATATTAATAAACGAAAACGACAACGAATCAAAAGAAAACATTGTCTTGCTCGACTTGTCTTGCTCTTGGCCGTTCGTCTTTTATTTTCAGCCGTCAAAGTTCCTTATTATTTTCGGTATTCGCTCAGCTCCCCCCTCGTTTTTGTGCGCCGTGTTTTTTATAGGTTTCAATTTCAAGAGCCGACTTAAAAGGTAAATGGGCCGAATCTCTACATAATCGTGTAGGCTCGTGTGAGGCTTTTAGAAATCGAATCCCAATATTTCAGCCACGCTATTGTTTTCATCTTTGACTTATGCCTCATGTAGAAACTTTGGCCTAGTTTCTCTTGGACCACGTACATGTATATTGGGCATATTGGACTTCTTGTGTATACAATGGTGCGCAAAGCTGATTGGAGGCTCTCAAGCTTAGTCATTGAGCATTATTGGCCATTATATACCCATTGAGCGTGGTAGCGTTTGCTTGTTCTCCTTTGGCTTCATTCAACGTTTAATTTACGTCTTTTGGTCTTTTATGCTCCAATATCTGTCAAACACAAGATATGCACGTAAACAGATAATATTAAAGTATATTATCGAAATAAGCTTTTACGAGGTATAAGAATAACGCAAAATCCTACCGTATCATATTTCCCTACAGTGCTGTCGAAATATCAGTCTCTTCCACAGAATGGTTCGATCGGGCAAACAATGGTTGTTCATTAGTGAATCTGTCCCCCGGAAAAACAACTATTACTACGACCAGCTACATTCATCCTGTTACTCCCGGTTTTCACCGATATCGCATCAAAAGTACTCGACCGGCTATAACTGATTCCACCAGTCAAAATACCCCGACAGGGATACAGTACCAAATACGCAAGCTGACCCTTCGAGACAAGCGGCACTGAGCGAGGTCGTGATGATGCGCCAACAAGGAAGGAACACCCCGCAAAAATGATACCCCTCACTGACCAGTCGAAGATTGTGCGTAACGCCCCCTCGGGGTATTTAGCCAAAGGTCCCTTCGGGATAGTATCTCAGAGGTCTGACCTGGGGTCAAGCGGAACGCCCCTCAAGGTATTGTGGTCAAAGACCTCCTCGACGACCTACGACACTTCCTCGGGAATCTGCGCATGAGAAGAAGGGCTTGGGGTCCTGCCCATCTGAAAAATGCCCGAAGCCTTAAGAAGGAGCCACATGCAAAAGGTGTCCGAAAGGAACTGCCCAATAGTCCCGGATGCCCGAAGGGAAATGCCCAATAGTCCTAGATCGTGGTTCGTGCCGCCTCTACGCACGTAGTCGGCCAAGCGTGGGGAAAACCGCTCGCAGTTGGGCCAAGAAGCGCTAAATGCGGAAAAAACCGCCAAGAGGTGACAAATGTGGGAAGTAACCGTCAAAGACCAGGTACATCCCTTAGGGCGCTATAAGTGCCACCGAAAACTCCCACGGTCCAGGTACGTTGACACCGTTACTCTGCCACTTTTTACACTGCATCACTCTTTCAAAACGCTAAAACCATTTTTTGCATCATCACCTTCACGCCACATTCTTTTTCTTGTTTACACTACCTTACGAAGGACATACCCTCTTGACCAAGGCAAGAGGGCAAACGACCCTCCACCCTAACCCTGTTTCTACAGCTCCTAGAGGGAAAAGTGCGGCGGAAAGAGGCTCGTCAATCTATTTTCGCGGTAGGTCCATTTTCGACGGCATCACATCCAGTTATCTTGGACAGTCTATCATCATCCTCATCGTTGTGATGATCCTTTACTAATCAATCATTCTTACATCCTCAGTCTCTCCTGCACTTATACCATCGTCTATGTTCTTTCAACTCGTAAGTGACCAAATCACCGCCGTAGCGTCGACAGCGAGGAATTTACCAAATCACCCTTGGAAATGCCCACCCAACAAAAGGGAATCAATGAATACTCTATCGTCGTTGTCCCACCCAAATCTCTCCATTAGTTCGATGAGAAACCCTACGAATTGCTCGACTCTCTTCAGAGTTTTTTCACGTAAAAATTCCCACTCAATTCAGAACTTTCCCGGTTACCGCAAGGATAGAGGGAGAGGTCATAAGCGTCTATACCGTAAAATCGATTTTCGACGGAATGAAAAAGACATATATGGTAGAATCGTAACCATAGAATACGACCCTAATCGAAATGCATACATTTGTCTCATACACTATGGGGATGGTGAGAAGAGATATATTTTACATCCCAGAGGGGCTATAACTGGAGATACCATTGTTTCTGGTACAGAAGTTCCTATAAAAATGGGAAATGCCCTACCTTTGAGTGCGGTTTGAACTATTGATTTACGTAAATATTTAGTGGATTTGAGCGGTTCAATCCACGAAATTTAGACTAACGGAATTTTTATAGTTTTGATGATTCGATAAAAGAGATAAAACACAACTAATAAAATAAACGCAAATAAAATAGGTGAGGATAGAGCAGTTAACGACGAACGTGATTAAGACACATGCTCGCACGAAATATTCCTATGTCTTCATGCAATATCATCTATCTAATCAACATGAATCAAGTCAAGGTGGAATTTCCTAACATACGTGCTACCCGTTATTCGCGTAACTAGCAACCCTACGTAAATAGAGAACCAATCAACTATATGTCTATATGACTGTAGCTCCTATACGTGCATTCGATCTTCGTGAATTCCCCGAGTTTAGACGCTTTCGGCGCCTAAGGTCTCGGAAACCACACATACGAAACCGAATTCCATCTCTGGTCAGTTTTACGTAGTGGTATTCAATGTTTTGTTCTAATCGGTCTAATCACTTAGTCCATCTCATAAACCAATCAATAATCATACGCATGGAGGCCAATCACACGTACGCATATGAAGCACAAACAAAGAATACATAACTCAAATCATATAATTAAATAAAATAATAATTGCATTAATACGTGGTCATAATCCGACCTAACATGGTCTAAATCACAAAAGAAATTAAGCTAACATGGGAATAAACGAAATCAACAATGAATTAAACATTGTTGAAAACGAGATAAAAAAGAATAGAATTCGCCCCTCACGATGCTCGAGTCGTCACGCGTCGCCGCGGCGTCTTCCGTCGTGTGAACGACGGAGAAACGCCTTGGAGACCCTCGGGATCGCTCTTAGCTTTCTCTAGTCTTCTTCGCCGTCAAGAGTCTTCTCCTCGCAGCCGAAATAATTCGCAGCGCTCGGCTCTCTTTTTTATTCGCTGCGCCAAGCTCTCTATTTTATTTTCTGTCGTCAAAAGCTTGCCTTTATTCGCTGTGCAAAGCTCTCTTAAATAAAGAAGCCATCCACCGACTTAGAGCATTCAATCTCCTATTTTGAATATTTGATCTTTATTTCCTTGAAGCTCGCACGTGTAAATAGATTCAAATCTTGAATGTGGATATTTGGTCAAGTGGTTTGGCCCTTTCTCTTTTCCCGTGCATGTGTACATCTTAGTGGAATTAATCCTCTTGTTCTCCAACCATAAGTCGAACATATGTGGGTCCATATGCTTAAATTAACCTAAAAGCCCACAAATGAACTCGTATCATGGTTATAGCCCAATTCCCATAAACGTGCTTACGATGGCTCGACTTTAGTTCTTTTTTCTCGATACCTGGTAAACAAGAAATATGCACGTAAAGGTAGGATATCCGAGTTTATCTGAATAAATTACGGCCGAAAATACGCTTTTCGGCGTATAAAAATAGCGCAAAATCCTAACGTATCAACAACCCCCAAACTAGCTTCGATCGTCCTCGATCATAAAAGCGAAATAAAACCAAATCAAGTTAGGATTTTAGAACATCTATCAATGAAATTCTCCTGTTTCATCTCAGAAAACGTAAAGGCATATAATGTCGAGACAATAACCCACTAATGAACGATCTAGTCAAAACGCGAGGCATGAAGTAATATGTCGCAATCTCATCATAGCATGAAAGACATTTCTAGAATCGTACTACGCATCATTCTACAACTCTCACAAGGGTCGCTCAAGTCGCTCGAAGTGTTTTTTTTAAAGGGATCTGTATAAAGACGCTCAATTCACGACATGAAAAGATATTACTCTAAGCTTGCACATATATCACATCATAGTCACATAGTAGAAATCATGCACGAATCGAAGGGTCTTTCATCAAGGGTTGTAATGGGGCTAGGGTTTTGAAAAGGTGCGTCATATGGAAAAGTGAGCTAAAAGTATCAAACGTGTCAATCATCGAATCGCTCTTCGAACCACTTCTTTCGCTCTTCTAACGCCGTGCCTATTTTTCACTCGACTGGTCCTTTTTTCCTTTTTAGCTCTTCTCGCCCGCTACATTTTTTTCCTTTTTTATTTTCCTTTCTTTTTTCTCTTTTTTTATATTTTTTTTCCGAACCAGCCCCTCATATCGTTTTTTTTTGTACGTCTTATCGAAGGGAGAGGCTTCTAGTCCACTGCAATATTATGACGAGAGATCTATATCATAGGACGAGTTAATAACTAACATGCATCGACGATTAGCTCCTTCTCAACCAACAAGCCACTTTTCACGATATCGATAGATTAACACGTTTATACGGGGTCGTATAGGCTACATTTGAGGCAATTAGGCTGCTAAATATCTGGACTCCAAATCAACAAATAAGTCAAATAAGGCTCAAAGGGTCTCACTAAGTGGTAAATACGTAAGGTAGGGAAATTTTTAGGCCAATGACTCAATCCTAGTGCCCTTCTCATTTTCGCACACAAAATCCACATAATAACCATTGACGTGCATAACAGAGCAAGTTCGAAAATATTCAGTCCATGCGTGTCACACAAGAATAAACACCGAGCATAATGAGTTGCTCTGAATTAATCTCTGAAGGCTCAAAAACTCACATATACAACTGGATTTGTGCTTTATGGTACGCAATACTCTCCTAAAAAAGTCAATATAGCCAAATAATCATGCTAATATCACAACAATGCAACATGTAAGACTATCACACTCAACTCGTCGAATCATATCACGACACGAAAAAATTTTCAAAAATTTTCATCATAGACAGGAGATTCCACAGATGTCAAATCGCTACCTTCATCAGTTATACCCACTAAAATGACCGAAACACGTCGATACCTAAATATGTAAGCATATTAAATCTAGCATGTGTCGCATCCCACCCCCAAACTAAATAGCACATTGTCCTCAATGTGTAAACTAAATGCAAAGAGAGAGTAGAAGTGACACTGCCCTGAATTTTCCATTGATCGATGTAGAGACTTTGTTGATTCGTAATAAGCAAGCAACCATCGCGAACGGGCAACCCCCAAACTGATTATGAGTCTGCGAGAAAATGTAACTAGGTGGCACCGTGAGAGAGAATTTCTATTAGAAAAAATAAAATGGGTAAGACTGAAATATAAAATAATATATATGCATCATAGGCCTTGGGTTGCCTCCCAAGAAGCGCTGCTTTTATAGTCGTTAGCTCGACTCTCGTTCCTGTTGAAGGTCCACGACTCTGCATGTTCAGTAGAAGTACTGAACACCTTGATTTCATCTTTTTGGAGAGAAGTTTGATCTCAGAATGGTACAACTTTGCATGGTCGCAATCTTTAAACTCTCTCCATGGGTCGACTTTCGGCTCTCAAATAATGGTGAAATCAACGATCATCGATGCCTTAACGAATTCCTCAGCGAATATGCCATCTGAATGATACGGTGACCTCATAACCAAGCGTAGAATCGGATCGAAAGTCTCGGGCTCCATCTTTCTGTTTTCCACGACATTATGTACTGCGAAATTCTTGCTTTCATCCTCACTAGTTTCTTGGCGATCCTCCAACTCCATGGAAAACAAAGTATCCTCAAGAAAATCTGGGAGACTCGGCTCTGCTGGAACGAAATCTACAGTAGCCTCTCTGGTTGATCGATTTTTTCTAAGTCGATCTCATCGTTAGCTTCACTTGGTTTCAACACCGGTTCTTGAGTTATTTCACAATTCAATGGAATGGCTTCTATGTGCTCTTCTGGATTTGACTCAATGTGGCTCGACGGTACTTCTTGTTCGCGTTCAGACACGACATTTTTTAGCCTTTCAAATTGGGCCGTCAGATTTTCCAACTCCGCTTTTAGACCTGGAAACTCGTAGAAGTAGATGTACGACTACTGTCTTCTTGTATCACTGCCATCTTCTCCAGCGCTATCTCCCAAGCGGCTTTTCCTTTTGGGGCGGATCAATCTGTTGTTGGGCATGTTTTTGAATTAATGGTTGCTCATACAACCCTGCCATCTTTTCGAGCGCTATCTCCCAAGCGGCTTTTTCTTTTTGAGGTGGAGCAAACTAATCATACGAGGGAGAATGCGAATAATCGCTGGTGTAAGAGTGGAAATACTAACGTAGATGTAGATGACACGCTCAAATACTAGCAAGTGTACTAGGTCGTGCAAGTAGTATAAAACGGACGAAGTCCGAGTATCGATCCACGAAGGCAGCTCGATTAATTCTAAGATAATATTTCTAATTCTAATTTAGACTAAGGGGATTTTTATAGTTTTAATGATTTGATTAAAAGAAATAAAAGACAAATAATAAAATAAACGCAAATAAAATAGGTGAGGATAGAACAGTAGATAACGACGTGATTAAGACACATGCTCGGCACGAAATATTCCTACGTCTTCATGCAAACGACAAAGAATCGGAAGAAAACATTGTCGAAAACGATATATTAGAAGGTAAGAAATTCGCCCTTTTTCGGTGCACTATTTGTCTTGCTCTTCGCCGTCGATTATCTCTTCGTCGTCCAAAGCTTTTAATTTCAGCCGTAAGGTTCGCCTCTTTTCTGCCGTCAGTTCTGCTCCTATCTCAGCCGCCAGATCTTTGGTTTATTCGCCCCCTTCTTCTCTTTGTCTGTGCGTGGCTTTATATAGCAGGGGATATATTAAGCCGACTAGCAATTTCCTTATAGTTCTCCTTTTTTAATTTGATTTAAAATCAAATCTTCGCTTAGCTTTCTTGCCACGTTTACTTCCTTGTACAGCAACTCCCAAAGAATTAGAAAGTTCGGTAAAATTGCATATTCGGCCCATAACTTTCGAAAATTACAAAATGGCCCAAAATGTCTGATTTTAGCAATTCACTTCGAATCTTCCCGATTTAGTCTAGTTTGCTCCAAAATCTGTCGAACAAGAGGCAAGCATGCAAACGCATAATATTCGAGTATATTATAATAAATAACGATCGGAAATACGCTTTTACGGGGTGCAAAAACTGCGTAAAATCCTAACTTATCAACAATCCCCAAACTAGCTTCGATCGTCCTCGATCATGAAAGCGGGATAAAACCAAATCAAGTTAGGATTATAAAACACCTATCAATGAAATTCTCCTGTTTCATCTCAGAAAAAGTAAAGGCATATAAGTCAAGATAATCATCAACTAATGAACGATCTAGTCAAAACACGAGGCATGAGGTAATAGGTCGCAATCTTATCATAGCATGAAAGACATTTCTAGAATTATACTACGCATCAATCCACAACTCTCACAAGGATCGCTCAAGTCGCTCGGGTGTTTTCAAAGGGATCTGTATAAAGACGCTCAATTCACGACATGAAAAGATATTACTCTATTCTTGCAAATATATCACATCATAGTCACATAGTAGAACTCATGCGCGAATCGAATGGTCTTTCATCAAGGGTTGTAATGGGGCTCGGGTTTCGAAAGGTGCGTCATATAGGAAAGTGAGCTAAAATTATCAAATGTGTCAATCATCGAATCGCTCTTGTCACCACTTATTTCGCTCTTTCAACGCCGTGCCTATTTTCCACTCGACTCATCCTTTCGCCTTTTCTAGCTCTTCTCGCTCGTCTTTTTTTTTTTTTCTTTTTTTTTCTTTTTTTTCGACCAGCCCCTCTTATCTTTTTTGTACGTCTTATCGAATGGAGAGGTTTCTAGTCCGCTGTAATATTACGACGAGAATATATATCATAGGACGAGTTCATAACTAACATGCATCGACGATTAGCTCCTTCTCAACCAACAAGTCACTATTCACGATATCGATAGCACGTTGATACGGGTCGTATAGGTTAAATTGAGGCAATCGGGCTAAATATCTAGGCTCCAAGTCAACAAATAAGTCAAATAAGGCTCAAATGGGCTCACTAGGTGGTAAATACGTAAGGTAGGGAAATTTTAGGCCAATGACTCAATCCTAGTGCCCTTCTCATTTTCGCACACAAAAATCCACATAGTAACCATTGACATGCATAACAGAGCAAGTTCGAAAATATTCAGTCCATGCGTGTCACACAAGAATAAACACCGAGCATAATGAGTTGCTCTGAATTAATCTCTGAAGGCTCAAAAACTCACAAATATAACTGGGTTTGTGCTTCATGATACGCAATATTCTCCTAAAGCAGTCAATATAGCCAAATAATCATGCTAATATCACGACAATGCAACATGTAAGACTATCTCACTCAATTCATCGAATCATATCACGACACGGTAAAATTTTAAATTTTTCATCATTGACAGGAGATTCCACAGATGTCAAATCGCAACCTTCATCAGTTATACCCACTAAAATGACCGAAACACGTCGATGCCTAAATATGTAAGCATATTAAATCTAGCATGTGTCGCATCCCACCCCCAAACTAAATAGCACATTGTCCTCAATGTGTAAACTAAATGCAAAGAGAGAGTAGAAGTGACACTGCCCTGAATTTTCCATTGATCGATGTAGAGACTTTCTTGATTCGTAGTAAGCAAGCAACCATCGCGAACGGGCAACCCCCAAACTGATTATGAGCCTGCGAGAAAATGTAACTAGGTGGCACCGTGAGAGAGAATTTCTATTAGAAAAAATAAAATAGGTAAATAGGACTAAAATATAAAATAATATATATGCATCGATAGGCCTTGGGTTGCCTCCCAAGAAGCGCTGTTTTTATAGTCGTTAGCTCGACTCACAAACCGCTTATTCCGATGGATGATCGAGGTTGATCGAGTCTTCTTTCCAAACATCTCGTTCATTGTACACCTTGGGTTCCCCTCTTCCTGGTGATAGTGTCTGCATCATCGTGTGGGGTCGAGGGTTCTCCTTTTTTCGCCATATGTAGATGGCACCCTCTGTGTAGTCTTTCGAAAGGGGCTTCTTTTTTTTCTTTGGTGGGACCACCTTCTTGTTAGATTTAGAGCCACTGCGCCAAATAATCATGCTAATATCACAACAATGCAACATGTAAGACTATCTCCCTCAATTCATTGAATCATATCACGACACGGTAAAATTTTAAAATTTTTCATCATTGACAGGAGATTTCACATATGACGTTCAAATCGCAACTTTCATCAGTTAATCCACTAAAAGACCGAAACACATCGATACCTAAACATGTAAGCATATTAAATATAGCACGTGTCACATCCCACCCCCAAACTAAATAGCACATTGTCCTCAATGTGTAAAATAAAAGCAAAGAGAGAGTAAAAGTGACACTGCCCTGAATTTTTGAGTCGATCGATGTAGAAGACTTGGTTGATCCGCAGTAAACAAGAAACCATCGCGAACGGGCAACCCCCAAACTAGTTCTGAGCCTGCGAGAAAACATGACTACACGGCACCGTGAGAGCAAATTTTTATTAAACGAAAAAATAAAATAGGACGAAAAAATAATAATATATATGCATCGGTAGCCTCGGGTTGCCTCCCAAGAAGCGCTGTTTTTATAGTCGTTAGCTCGACTCTCATTCCTGTTGAAGGTCCACGACTCTGCATGTTCAGTAGAAGTACTGAACACCTTGATTTCATCTTTTTGGAGAGAAGTTTGATCTCAGAATGGTACAACTTTGCATGGTCGCAATCTTTAAACTCTCTCCATGGGTCGACTTTCGGCTCCCAAATAATGGTGAAATCAACGATCATCGATGCCTTAACGAATTCCTCAGCGAATATGCCATCTGAATGATACGGTGACCTCATAACCAAGCGTAGAATCGGATCGAAAGTCTCGGGCTCCATCTTTCTGTTTTCCACGACATTATGTACTGCGAAATTCTTGCTTTCATCCTCACTAGTTTCTTGGCGATCCTCCAACTCCATGGAAAACAAAGTATCCTCAAGAAAATCTGGGAGACTCGGCTCTGCTGGAACGAAATCTACAGTAGCCTCTGTGGGTTGATCGATTTTTTCTAAGTCGATCTCATCGTTAGCTTCACTTGGTTTCAACACCGGCTCTTGAGTTATTTCACAATTCAATGGAATGGCTTCTATGTGCTCTTCTGGATTTGACTCAATGTGGCTCGACGGTACTTCTTGTTCGCGTTCAGACACGACATTTTTTAGCCTTTCAAATTGGGCCGTCAGATTTTCCAACTCCGCTTTTAGACCTGGAAACTCGTAGAAGTAGATGTACGACTACTGTCTTCTTGTATCACTGCCATCTTCTCCAGCGCTATCTCCCAAGCGGCTTTTTCCTTTTGGGGCGGATCAATCTGTTGTTGGGCATGTTTTTGAATTAATGGTTGCTCATACAACCCTGCCATCTTTTCGAGCGCTATCTCCCAAGCGGTTTTTTCTTTTTGAGGTGGAGCAAAGTAATCATACGAGGGAGAATGCGAATACTCGCCGGTGTAAGAGTAGAAATTCTCCCCTCTTCCATCATACCACGATTGTGGAGGCTTGTAACGATTGTACTTGTATTCACTAGTGAGATGTCGGCATCCGCAAAAATCGCACTCCAGTTCATCATCGCATGATGCATAGATCTCGGGAGAACATTGCGAGTATCGCTGCATCCCTTATCCTACAAAACACAAATGAGAAAGATGAGAGTATCAATGTATATAATAATAATAATAGTAATAATAATAAGAATTATGATTATAATAATAAAAATATAAAAATAACTAAAAGGTCTAAACTAAAACTTAGAATAACTCCTAGAACTAATATAGCGCTGTCCCCGGCAACGGCGCCAAAAACTTGACGCGCTCAAATACTAGCAAGTGTACTAGGTCGTGCAAGTAGTAAAACGGATAAAGTCCGAGTATCGATCCACGAAGACAGCTCGATTAATTATAAGAAAATATTTCTAATTCTAATTTAAACTAACGGAAATTTTATAGATGATTTGATAAAAGAGATAAAACACAAATAATAAAATAAACGCAAATAAAATAGGTGAGGATAGAGCAGTTAACGACGAACGTGATCAAGACACATGCTCGGCACGAAATATTCCTACGTCTTCATGCAATATCAGCTATCTAATCAACATGAATCAAGTCAATGTGGAATTTCCTAACATACGTGCTACTCGTTTGTCCCGCAGTAGCAACCCTACGTAAATAGAGAACCAATCAACTATATGTCTATCTGACTGTAGTTCCTATACGTGCATTCGATCTTTATGAAATTCCCCGAGTTTAGACGCTTTCGGCGCCTAAGGTCTCAGAAACCACACATACGAAACCGAATTCCATCTCTGGTCGGTTTTACGTAGTGATATTCAATGTTTTGTTCTAATCGGTCTAATCACTTAGTCCGTCTCATAAACCAATCAATAATCATACGCATGGAGGCCAATCACACGTACACATATGAAGCACAAACAAAGAATACATGACTCAAATCATATAATTAAATAAAATAATAATTGCATTAGTACGTAGTCATAATCCCGCCTCGCACGGCCTCAATCAGGAAAGGAATTACGGTAACATATTAATAGATGAAGACGACAAAGAATCAAAAGAAAACATTGTCGAAAATGAAATAGTAAAAGATAAGAAATTCGCCCTTTTACGGTGCTCGCGTTGTCTCGTTCCCGGCCGTCAATCCTTTGCTGCCGTCGGTTCTATTTTATTTTCAGTCGTAAGCCTCCTCTCTCTCTGTCCTCTAGCTTGTTTCTGACCTCGGCCTTAAATAGAATACCTAGCAACCGACTTAAGCTTCTTTGGGCCGAATATCCGCTCTTCTCCCGTATTTGAATGATTCTTTTCCCAGTTTGAATATGCGATCATGTAAAAATAGGAAATCTGATCTTTTCTTCCTTTAAAGCACGTGCATGTGTATTGTATGTATAGACCATCCTTTGTTGATTAGGCTCTTGTGGGCTACAAGGTGTAAATGGGCTGAGACTTAATTAAGAGGCCCATGAAACTCATTCTCTCTATGATTAAAAGGCGACCCATCCTACTACGAATGCATATATTCATCAGCTTTGGTCCGTTTTGCTGTGATATCTATAAAACAAGAGTTATGCACGTCACCGTAGGATATTCTAGTATATTATAATTAATAACAATCGAAACACGCTTTTACGGTGTATAAAAATAGCGTAAAATCCTAACTTATCAACGTAATTGGAAGTAACCAATTAGGTTTACGACGAAACCTAGAAATCAATCACTGATCCAATTTGAGTACCTCTACAGGATAGACCTCAACAGAAAACTGAAGAGTAACGGCAGCATTTTTTCATTCATTCCCATCCAATCAAAAAACACGTTGTGGGAGTTTGTTGAATTGATTTCAGGAATCATCAGAAAATCGAAAAAATCTTTTTTAGGAATTATTTGAGAATAATTAATATTAATTTTAGGATTTTGATTACTGTTGGTAGCGATCGTGATCCAGGTGTCAACATGGCCTTTTTGTTTAAGATACAAATTGAGAATTTCCCAATCAAAATATTTTCTATCGGCCTTTTTTTCGATATATATAATATCAACCTTTCTTAGATAATTATTGATAGAGATGTTACTAAGCATATTAAAAGGGCTTGCTTGATGTGTGTTATACGAAATCTCTTGGTTCTTGTTTCTTTGAAACGGAGATCTAGAAAAAAAGTATTCCTTTTTATTTTCATAATAAAGAAATTTATATGATAAAATATCATATCTAGAGTATTTTTTAAAATTCTGTTTTTGATTATATAATGAATAGACTTCAAATTGTTTTTTGGAATCAATTAATTGGTCTTTTTCATAGGAATGCCATTTTTTAAAATTTTCTACTGACGTCGATGAACTCTATTTCGCCATTTTTGGGGTATTAATCTAGACCATCTTATCTGGGATAAATTGTATTGATACTGTGCTCTTAACCAGTTTTTCCAGTGATTCATTTTAGAACTTGGAAGTTTCTTATCCCCTAATTTCAAATGAATCGTTCCTTGTGTTTCAAAATAATCCTTTAGTTCAGGCTTAAGAAAAAAGGGGATTCCTTGATATTGAAAAACCGATTTTAATTTAGACGAGTTACTAACTTTAATTTGTGATAATTTATAAAATACATATGCTTGTGATACGTAGGATAAGTCATAAAACATACTAGCAGTCCCGGCACACTCGATGCGTGTGCAACATATAAACTATAAAATATTATTTTCTTGTTTTAAGGTTAATTTATATTTTAACAGTTTGAAATCCCAAATGAGAAAATTAATACAACTGTTTGAATTTTTTTTATAGAAAATTGGAGCAGTTTATATATTATTTTATGGAAACGCAAACACATTTGCTTTATTTCAGCAAAATCGGCGAGAATGAGGCAGTTTTACTATTACTGACAGTTACTTTTGGTAAGTGATTGAGTGGTTTGACAGTTTTGTCTCTGTAATCGGTCCAATTTGACATGAGAGATGTACAGACCAATTTGACAGACCAAATTGAATTTTAATTGACGGTTTAAACGGAGGGCTGACCATTAATAAAAGAGAATAGATATGACTTTGGTTGATTAGAGTCTTGCCTACCCTTCAATTTAGACCGCGGTGAGGGAGTTCGACGTTACGGTTCCATTGCGTATCCGGGAACAGCAGTGGAGTAATGGTGGAGGGCTTTGGATTCATTTGAGAGCCCCAAAGAGGATAGTTTTCTTTAGGGTAAATTTCGGATCAGGCCGCATTTATGTTTCAGTTAACCTATGTCAGAAAATGCATTAGTTTTAAGGACCCATCTTCTTCAGAAATACTTCATGGCTCCCTCATACAACTTCATTACTCTTCAATAACAGTTCATTGGTCTACAATAACAGTTCATGGGTCTGTGGTACCACTTCGTGGGTCTGTGGAACCACTCCGTGGGTCTGTGGTAGGGTTGCAAACGAATCGAATCGAATCGAATACCGCAATATTCTATTCGTATTCGGATGACAATCGAATGCGAATACGAATACTCGAATATTTAATCGAATCATAAAATCGATTCTTATTCGAATTCGAATATGTTCTCGAATATTCGAATCGAATATCGAATATCTGTATTCAAAGTCATCTTTCATTTTTTATTTAATAAAATATAAATTTGTATTTAAAATATATATTGAATTATAATAAATTATATTTAAACATATATTGAATTATAACATATTATTTTTAAATGTTTTAGTGAGTTATCATATATTATATGTGAATATATATTAATTATACTAGATTTTATGTTATATCATTCGAATCGAATAATTTGATTAATTTTCGAATCGAATATTGTGATTTCATATTCGTATTCGTATATTTCTCGAATCAAAAGAACAGATTCGTATTCTAAATATTCGAATTCGAATCTTAAAATTTCGAATCGAATCGAATCGCGAATCGAACAAAAAAAGTTCGATTCATTTGCAACCCTAGTCTGTGGTACCACATGGGTCCTTAACTCTAAATGAAAGTTAAATTGAGTCATTATCTCTAAATGTAACTTATATAGTTTCTTATCTTTAATTGAAAATATGTTTGGAGGCCTATCCTAAATTAATCGTTTTCTTTATTCACATTGGGCTATAGAATTTTACTAATTTGCCCTCCATTCTGTCATGACACGTGACACAATGCAGAGATATTTGGCTACTTGAATGGACCACTGTACCCTCCTCCAATCAATCAGTAACCAGCTGCAGCTTACTATTCATCCCTCCACGTTCTCTCTCTCTCTCTCAATCCTGCTTTATTCAGTTGAAATTCGAGATACCAAATCGGATCTATTATACCTTTGAATCTTTACCTGATCCATTCGATCTGCAAAGATGCCGGCTGTTTACGGAGCTCCGTTAACCACCTTTGAGGACGCAGAGAAGGAGAGCGAGTATGGATATGTTCGTAAGGTTAGTAGTGTGCATTTGTTTTCTTACGCTACTGGATTTGATAGGCTTTGCTTCGATTGGTGAATTCAGTTCGTTTTGTTGCGGCGGGCGTTTATGAGAGGTTATCTGATGATGAATTGATGTTTGATAGGAATGTTACGTCGAAGAATGCATTGGGTAGATCCTAGATCAGCTGTCTGTAGGATCAGTCAATGTTTAGTTGGTTCAAACAAGGGAAATAATATCAATAAACCTAGATCAAAGTAGTTCATATGGAGTTGCGACTTGCGAACGATGCATTGTGATTTATTGAATTGTCCCTAATAGCTTAATAAGGTATGCTAAAGCTAAATGGAGCCTCAGCAGATTATATTTCATATATTGCTCGCAGGTCTCAGGACCGGTGGTTGTTGCTGATGGAATGTCTGGAGCTGCTATGTACGAACTTGTTCGTGTTGGCAATGACAATCTAATTGGGGAAATTATTCGACTGGAGGGAGATTCCGCCACTATTCAGGGTTGGTTTTTATAATCCTTCGGAGTCCATTCTCCTCTGCTTTTGCTAAGTTGCACGCTAGAATTTTACTCAACGGTCAAGAAACGTCCTATGGTTATAAGAAAGATATGATTTTTCGTCTTCGGTTTTTGTTTACTTTGCAATCTACATGTCTTTTGACAACAAGGCTATTATTACACATGGTTGTTATTTACATATATAATTTCTTCTCTGTCTGTAGTGTATGAGGAAACAGCTGGGCTGATGGTGAATGACCCTGTTCTTCGAACACACAAGGTAATCTTTTTCTATTTCTAATTGCAATTTCATATACACTTGTCTCTTTGCCTATGGGATATAAAGCACTAAATACATGATCATCTGTTGAACGTTCCAGCCTTTGTCAGTTGAACTGGGTCCTGGAATTCTGGGGAATATCTTTGATGGTATCCAGGTTTGTGAATCACAATTTTTTGTTCAATTTGCATGGTTTTTCTTAATTCGTTAGTTTAATAGTCCATTTAATGCAGAGGCCTCTAAAAACAATTGCCATAAGATCTGGTGATGTTTATATTCCTCGTGGTGTTTCAGTGCCAGCCCTTGACAAGGACACTCTATGGGAATTTCAACCAAAGAAAATAGGTTCCGAAATTTATTTTGAGTTCACGGTAAATCCAATACGCTTATGTGATGCGCAGATTTCAAGACTACATGTTTTTGTTGACAGGCGAGGGTGACCTTCTGAGTGGAGGTGACTTATATGCGGTAATTTACTACAAATTATCCAGGCTTTTGTTTTATTCAAAATGATTATCCAGATGATGTTTATCCTTTCTGACCAATTTACAATGCAGAATGTGTTTGAGAACAGTTTGATGCAGCATCATGTTGCTCTTCCTCCTGATGCTATGGGCAAGGTGACTTATGTGGCACCTGCAGGCCAATACTCGTTGAAGGTTTGTCTCTATTTGGTGTAATACTTGATGAATTCCCGCACTGCATTATCTTTTGTCTAAGCTGGATGTTTTATTTAATTGTTATTCTCAATTTCAGGATACAGTTCTTGAGCTTGAATTTCAAGGAGTAAAAAAACAGTTCACCATGCTTCAGGTTAGCATTTTACAAGTTGTGAACTTATTATCTTTCATACATAAGAATCTAATCATCAACTTATCTGCAGACCTGGCCCGTCCGTACACCTAGACCTGTTGCTTCAAAACTTGCTGCTGATACGCCTCTATTGACTGGACAGGTGACTAGTTAGGGATGAAAAATGCGTCCTTTTCGGTGTTCAGTTTCCTATAGCTGCTTACTGGAATATTGCAAATTTAACTACTTTATACTTCTGGCAGCGTGTTCTTGATGCATTATTCCCGTCCGTGCTTGGAGGTACTTGTGCCATACCTGGTGCATTTGGCTGTGGTAAAACAGTCATTAGTCAGGCACTCTCAAAGGTCGTCGGCTGTTGGCAGAAGTTTCAGTTACATAAATTATTTGCATTTTTCATGATTTAACCCTTTTCTCTTCTGTTATGCAATATGCAGTATTCCAACTCCGACACTGTGGTTTATGTTGGTTGTGGAGAAAGAGGAAATGAAATGGCAGAGGCACGTAATCTGCATGATTGTTTGTTCAAATTGTAGAAACTTTTAAATGTGTAATGACAGAGATATAGTGCAGGTTCTTATGGATTTCCCTCAATTAACAATGACTTTGCCTGATGGTCGGGAGGAATCTGTCATGAAGCGTACTACACTGGTCGCTAATACCTCAAATATGCCTGTGGCTGCTCGTGAGGCTTCCATTTACACAGGTAAACTTAGTTGATATACAATACTCTTCTATCTTTGCCTTTGAGTGGAGACAACTTTCAGATTGGCTGAAGAGAATGATAAATGTTTTCATTGTGTGACCAAGAGTTGGTGTGTCTTGTCTGAAATGTCTGTATATGAGAAGTGAATGATGGATATTTAATGCTTAACGTAATAACTTTTACTTGTATATGTTTAGGAATCACGATAGCTGAGTACTTTAGAGACATGGGCTACAATGTCAGTATGATGGCTGATTCAACTTCCCGTTGGGCAGAGGCATTGCGTGAAATTTCTGGACGACTTGTATGTGTCTCTAATTATTTTGCTATAATTTATGGTTAAGCTTCTGCATTGATTATCTACTCACTGTAAAGCATAAGTAGACTGTACATTTGACTATGCTGACAATAAGCTATCCTTGTAGGCCGAGATGCCTGCAGATAGTGGATATCCTGCCTACCTGGCCGCGCGTTTGGCATCATTTTACGAGCGTGCTGGGAAAGTTAAGTGTCTCGGTGGTCCTGAAAGAACTGGGAGTGTCACCATTGTCGGTGCAGTTTCTCCTCCTGGTGGAGATTTTTCTGATCCTGTTACATCAGCTACGCTCAGTATTGTTCAGGTGAAAGATAGAATTATCGATAATGTTGTTGGGTTAGTTCGTTGATGTACCTTACTGTTATCCATAATATGTTCCCTTCTTTTCAGGTCTTCTGGGGTCTGGACAAAAAGTTGGCACAAAGGAAACATTTTCCTTCTGTGAACTGGCTTATTTCTTACTCGAAGTATTCAGGGGTATATACCTATATGTTTCAGCATGATATGATATTTGTCCTGGAGATTCGTGCCGATTTGTTAGTGTGTTCGTGTTTCGATTTTCGGGAATTTGTTATAGCAACAGTTTTGTAATGTGAGGCTTTTGTTGTTTTAGGCACTGGAATCCTTCTATGAGAAGTTTGATCCAGATTTTATAGATATCAGGACAAAAGCTCGTGAAGTACTGCAGAGAGAAGATGATCTGAATGAAATTGTGCAGGTGCATATTTAGCTTTGCGAATTATCTTTTCTATTCTGTAGTGAAGCTAACTAAATACTAGTTAGTATTGTAGGAAAGGTAAACATAACTTCATCTGTTATTTCTTGGCACCAATATCTGTTGAGATTGTTTCAATCGCTAACTCTACAAGCAACTGTTTTCCATTTTAAACAAATATTTCCTTTTTGGGTTTATGCAGCTTGTTGGAAAAGATGCACTAGCCGAAACGGATAAGATTACCCTCGAAACTGCTAAGCTCTTGAGGGAGGACTATCTCGCCCAGAACGCATTTACTCCGTTAGTATCTGTCTCCCAAATTTAAAGTTAAACACACACATTCACCAAATCGGTTTACAAGTATTCTGTTACTCCTAATTGCAGTTACGATAAATTCTGTCCATTCTACAAATCTGTGTGGATGATGCGCAATATTATTCATTTCTACAACTTGGCCAATCAGGTAAAATTTTTTCTTCCCATAAAAAACTTCAGAACTTGAGTGAATTCCGAAACCGTAATTTCGATTTTACTTAAAAATGAGAATCCATGTGCAGGCTGTGGAGCGAGCAGCTGGTATGGATGGGCAGAAGATAACTTACACCCTTATCAAGCATCGCCTTGGAGATCTCTTTTACCGTTTAGTGTAAGTAAAATTCACGCCAAGGAAGAACGATTTTTTGTTGAATCCATGTTTGGTTTTAATAAGCAGAAGACTAAATTTTTTTTCTCGGGAAAATTTTCAGTTCCCAGAAGTTCGAGGATCCAGCCGAGGGAGAAGAAGCACTCGTGGCAAAATTTCAGAAACTATACGAAGACCTTACTTCTGGTTTCCGCAACCTCGAGGACGAAACACGTTGATTCCTGTCTGCAATTTGGTACTTTATTTATTTATTTTTATCAAATCTATACGTCTGGGATTTTTGTGTTGTTTCTCCGTGAAAGAAAGCTTGGATGGTCTCGTGGGAATTGAGGGTTTTTTTCGAGATACTACTCTACTACTACTCAGTAGTGTGAATCTGCTCTGTTTATTTAGTCATATTTACTTTTTTATGCTCATCAAAGTACTTTAGTAAACCAATAAGTGGGTTCGCATTTATTTTCTAAGAGTGGAGTTTTATTTAATAAGTTGCTATGTGCAATGGAGACAAAGTTTATGTATCATCTTATATATATGTATACATATTACATGCGCACTCACGGGCAATAACATGGAAATGTCCAATGACTATTATAAGGGAGTGTTTGTTTACGGTGATACAACATCACGATGACCGTGATGTGGATATCTCACCGTGATGTGTTTACGGTGATATTTCATTTTGCATATCTATGTGATATTGGAATATTGTGTTGTTTAGTTGCAGTGATGTGTGAGGTGATGTTGTGTAAATGATATTATATTAGTGTTTTAATGAGGGAGTTACTATTTACCGCCCCCTTTTTACTAGTCACCGCCCCCTAAAGGGCTGAAAAAAGACGTTTTTGCCCTTATAATATTTAAATCAATTTAAAAAGAAAAAACTAACTAAATATATAATTCTGGTATGAAATACCGAAAACTACATACACAAATAAATTCGAACGATCGATCGATAAGGAAATTCGAACGAAATTTTCGACCGGGCTGTGCACAGGCCGAACTGAAATTTCGGTCGGGCCTGTGCGGGCCGAACAATAATTTCGGCCCGAACAGGCCCGACCGAAATCCCAGTTCGGCCCGCACAAAGCCCGACCGAAATCCCAGTTCGGCCCGAACAGGCCCGACCGAAATCTCAGTTCGGCCCGCACAGGCCCGACCGAAATCTCAGTTCGGCCCGCACAGGCCCGACCGAAATCCCAGTTCGGCCCGCACAAAGCCCGACCGAAATCCCAATTCGGCCCGCACAGGCCCGACCGAAATTTCAGTTCGGCCCGCACAGGCCCGACCGAAATTTCAGTTCGGCCCGCATCGGCCCGGTCGAAATTTCAGTTCGGCCCGCATCGGCCCGGTCGAAATTTCAGTTCGGCCCACCAGACCCGATTAATTTTCACTTTTTCGTTTTTTTTTATTTTTTATTGTAATTTATAAAAACTCAACATATATAGTAGTATTTAGGGATTGAACCCATGACCTCTACTTGATAAAGAAAGTACTTATCCATTGGACTACATAGCTTTTTATTAACAATTATGACATATATATAAATATATAACGAAAAAATAACCGGGACGGATTGCGGGTCGGGGATCGGGCCGGGGTTGGCTGGACCCGAGACCCGACCCGGACCCGGCCGGGTTGAGTCTTTTAGGACCCGTAATATTACAAAATAATTATAAAAAATTAATAATACAAAATAATAACAATTAAATAATCTAATTAAATAATCCAACTAAATAATCTAATAAAATAATCCAATTAAATAATCTAATTAAGTAATCCAATTAAATAATCCAATTAATAATCTAATTAAATAATCCAATTAATAATCTAATTAAATAATCCAATTAGATAATCGATTAAATAATACAAAATAATCCAATTAAATAATCTAATTAAATAATCCAATTAAATAATCTAATTAAATAATCGAATTAAAAAAATATATATACATAGCCGAAGAGAAATTTCGGCCACTATAGGTGCCGGCCGAAAATTTTTTTCGGCCCGGGCGGATCCGACCGAAATGAATTTTCGGTCATAACAGTTCCGACCGAAACATAAGTTCGGTCGGAACAGTCACGACCGAAACACAATTTCGGTCGGGACCATCACGGCCGAAATGTTTTTTCGGCCACATCAAGGTACGACCGAAATACTGTTTCGGTCCTACCTTGATGTGGCCGAAATTATTTTTCGGTCCGACCCGAAAAGACGAGATTGTTTTTCGGTCGGGACTTTTTTCGCGCGTGATCGAGTCAAGTTCGATAATTCACATTCGTACGAACGAATTTTACGTTAATTTGTTTTGTTTTGTTTGAGTTTGATTTGAATGTTTGATTGCGATTTGAACGTTTTTTTTGTTTTGTTTGAGTCTGATTTGAATGTTTAATTGTTATATGAAAATTGTTGTCTGGAAAAGGACTTTAAATAAAAAATTTAATTCAAAAGGGCAATTTTGTCTTTTTTCAGCCCTTTAGGGGGCGGTGACTAGGAAAAAGGGGGCGGTGAATAGCAATTCAGTTTAATATGTACATTTGAGGTAATATGTTACGTGATATTTATTAATATTTGAAATCAAGTACTACCTCCGTCCCAGTAACTTTTGTACATTTTACTAAATCGTGCGTCCACCATTTTCTGTACATTTCCTTATTTAGTAAAAAATCATCACAAACAATCAATATAAATACTCTTAAAAGACGTATCAAATATACACTTTTTACCTTTTAATTGTATTATATTATTAAAATATTTAGTTTCTTAAAAATCGAGCCACACCCCAAATGTCCATAAATTACTGGGACAGAGGGAGTTATTTTTAAGCATTAATTATAAGTATGTTATATAATTCTTCAATAGAATTGTTTTATTTTTTTAAGCTTTACACATAGATTTTTAAATGAGTTATTAATTATAAGTATTTTATATAATTCTTCTATATAATTATTTAAGTCTTTTAAGCTTTAATGGATTAATCAATTATTAAGTATTTTCTATATTCCTTCAACATAATTCTTTTATTTTTTAAACATTAAATATACAGTTTTAAGATTTCAAATATGTTAGTTATCTAATTTAATATAGGAACAAGGGTATATAAGGAATGAATGTTAAAAAATAAGGATAATTTTGTCCAACGAATTATTGAAAATATCACCCCATCACGGTAATGTAGGATCACCCTGCTTTTTTGGTGTGATCGCTGGAATATCACCCTCTTTTGATCACCTCGGTGTTCTCCATAACGGTGATAGCTCGTCACCCATGATAAACAAACACCGTGATGAGGAAACAATGGAAGGATCACGGTGATGTTTTGGAGGATCACCCCAAAACAAACACCCCCTAAATGTTTGAGAAAAGTTGTCAAGTAGGATGTGTGAGTTGATGTTAATTGTTAAATTTCTTTGGTTACATATTTCAATCCCATGAATATGTTTGTGTGCCTTGAGGCGGGTTCAACATTATTAGTCGAGCTAATACTTGGGATCATCTCATAACATATAGCAATGTTCCAATTCGCTTCATTTTGAACTGAGTTGAAGTACAAGAAGACAATAAATAGCATCTTATTCGGCGAAAAGCTCTCAAGACTTCAACTTATGCTCAAACAAAATGTCGAACTAGCTTTTGAGCAAGCAATGCCAAGCAATGTTTATGTACAGGATGACCTTTTTAAACAGCAAGTATCTATCTAATGTTTGTGAAAATGACAAAAATAACTTTAAATTTGATGTTAACGACAATGCTTTTTATTTTTTTTGGTGTTATTTTCCTAAAACCTCCAGAAAGTGAGTAAATTGACAATGCTCTAACGGATTGATTAATTTATCAAATATGGAGTGCAGTTAGTCATGTGTCAATCAATTTTGAGTGGAGTTGAGTTATAAAGTGGTCAAGACAAGACAAAACTAAAAATGGGATGACTTGAAATTGGGCTACGCTTCAACCCTGTCAGACCCATAAATATGGGCTTACAAAGAGCCCATATCATAACCGGCCCAACTTTACCCCTTCCTCAAAAAAAAAAAGGAAAAAGGGAAGGGAAAAATCATCCCCAACATACATAGGAAATTAGGGTTCTCATTGTCGTAGATCTATTAATCTGGGAATTCTACCGACGAAGAGGTCTGTCGAATCATATAGAAAAATGGCGATGCGTGCAGTCTACAACGAGATTAAGGGAAAGAAGGTGAAGGAATTGCCTGCCTATTTCAAGCCGATGCTCTCCGTCAACTATCTGAAGAACACCGCGAAGCGTGGACTTGACGCGTACCACGCCAAGTACATCGAGACGAGCTCCGTCGATCCGCTCTATCACATCTGCTTTGGAGGGATGGCATTCTCTTACCTCGTCGCTCTCCCCGAGGAGCGTCGCCACCTTCAGCACAAGCAGGAACACGCGGCAGGGAAACATTGATGCCTTAACGACGCCGTTTTCAGGTAATCCGTACACCGCTTCTCTCTGTGTCTGTGCGCACTGCGTCTTGCTCTCTTTAATTTAACCAATTTGATTAGACTTTTGTTCTGTATTGAATCGGGATGTTTTCTTTTTCCAGATCCGATAATTTAGTTTTTTGGTTTGTTTCGTTGAAATGGATAGAAATGACTACTGCGCCTTCACTTGTGTTTGATCATGTTTTGATTAGCCTTATATGCAAAAGGAGGATAGACTCATTGCGATAGTGTAACATGGCCTCTTCCATATGAATGTCTTGTTCTCTGAAAAGGAAAAACTACAACTTATCCCCTTCAACTTCCAAGACATCGTTTGTATTGGATTTCAAGTTTCCATCTCCAATTTTGAAATAGATCTGTTGGCCTCATTGGCTTTAGTATGCTTCATCAATTTCTTAATACGTCTGTCAAGCATGAAAGTGTATGGCATTGTTGCTATGCAATGTCGAAGTAGTAATAATTGTTTGTCCTCGATTCTATGTGGCTGCCTTCTAGTGTTTGTGTACGTGTTTAAATCTTGTATGGTTATGTTCGTGGATGGTTTCTTTGGGAAATTTTTGCTTCGCGGGCTGACTTTAAATATAATGTTCTCGATTGTTAAGGGTTCGTCAAAATTTGAGTACAAAGTTTTTATCCGATTTGACACATTGAGCTGGTGTAAGTTGTAACTGTGGCGTTGGGGTTTTATTATTGTCTGTCGCTGATCTGTTCTTGGAAAAGCTTTCTCTAGGGTTTAATATATAAATTTAAGACACATTTAAATTGCTTATGTTTCCTGGCACAAATATACTCGTCCTCGTACTATGGATTTTCAATTTTTTGTTATTTTGCTTGCAGTCGCTGCTTTCATCTTATTAACGATCTTCTACTTTGTGACTGCAGCAGCAGCTTCAGACGTAATGTCTTGGCAATTCAAGGAAGACGTAAAACTTTCTTCGCTGTAATTGTTTTTCTTTCATTGCATTTACTCTTCTTCATACTTGAACATATGCTGATCAACGGCACGCCGCTACGAATAAACGTGTACTCTCTGCACTATGTTCGTTTTCTTTGAGTTAAGAGGTTCAAATCCCTGCTATATTTTTATTGAAATTGAACATCATTATTTTGTTAGTGAAGTATTTGCTATAGTATAAAAGCTCGCGGGACATTCCTTGTTGGATCGACGACGAGGCATTTCTTGGAATCTTGAATATCAGTTTTGGGTGGAAAGTGGGGATGTAAAATATGATAGTGGGCTGAGGTCTAAGTTATTGAAATGCTAACAAATCTCAAGTTCTTGGTTCTTCTATAATTTGAGAAAACAATTCATTCGTCGTGAATTTTTTTTTCTTGGGCAATATGAGATATTTTTATATTTGAGAAAACAATTCATTCTTCGTGAAATTTTCTTTTTCTTTTGTGGGCAATATGAGATATTTTTATACAATGTTACGAACTTATTCATCACATTCATGCCCAATTCACCAACGTTCATTTTCTTACACAAACGATGAAGAATTATATTAAGAAGGAAAAATCTCCGCCATCTTACCGATAACTACAAGTGTTAAAAGTCAAAGTCAAGCAAGTGGAAGAAAACGATGATAAATTCGACGTCATTTTGGCGTTGCATTTGCTGGCGTGTCGATTTCTGATTGGCTTTGTCTATGCTTAACATGGAAAAACATATTTCTCCGAATTTCTGAATTGGGAGTGTTCTATCATATACCGAAATTCAAAGTGCCTTCCTGCGAATATCTCGGAAGGATTTTTCGCCGGCAGATCGTTCTGATGTCCATTTCTTACGTTATTGGAAGCAAATCTGAAGTTTGGAATTAGGAATGGCGAGGAGTAGATCGTCGTCGACGCGGTGGAGATATTTAAATCCGGCGTATTATTTGAAGCGACCCAAGCGATTGGCGTTGCTCTTCATTGTATTTGTATGCGCCTCTTTGGTTGTTTGGGATCGTCAGACTTTAGTTCGTGAACATGAGGTGAATTTGTCTTTCCTTTGTTTATAATGATGCCGATCTGTCGGCGGTCTTGGCATAGTTCAATCGGGTTCGGGAAGCTATTCTCAGCAGTTTCCATATTTTCGTTGAAATTACCTCCATTTGGTATTGCAGTATCCCAAATACAGAAATGGTTTCGGCATTTCTTTGAAAATGTTTAGAAACTTTGAATGTTGGACGCCGTAGTGTTATTTGTAAGTAATTTCAGTGAGAGGAAGGGTAATTGATTTGCAGTTGTCCTGCAAATATGTATGGAGAATGATCTGAAGGTTTTTGCCTGGTAAAAATCTATTCGGTCAAATTTTTACGCTAGACCTAATAAAGATTTGATCTAGTGAGTTGCCTTGTTTCAGTATAAAGACATTCTGTGCTTTGGATCATTTGAAGTTATTCGTCATATCTTCCTTATTCTATATTCAACCGATTGCTTGGATCGTGAGCGCAGAAGTTTTTATTTTGGTTATGAATAGATCAGTTAGGATTGTTTTCCTTGATCGGTGGTGAAGCCTTTTCTTTTGGCACTATCTTCTATATGTATTGCACCGTGGCACATATTCCGTAGTGACTGAATGCTCTCCTCGATATCAGATGTGGGGTACAAGAAATCGTGGAGCTTTAGCATTTCTGTAACGTAGAGAGGTTTGGTGAAATTGTTTTAGCATATTGCATTCACATTTGTGATTCTTAATTAGACTGGGTAGTGAGAAATAAAATACATAAAGTTGCACGCTTAATATTTGTTTCGGAACAGCTATCTGCCTTTCTCGATAGACAGGACTGCACTAGTCTAAACCATATGATAATACGTCTATTCATCTGACAGACATCAAATTCCATCCTATTGTTTATGATTTTCAATGGAGTTATGCCATGGAAGCAATAACTGCTTAAAAGTTTTCATTTTTGTATGTCTACATATTATTTTTAAGATATATTGCTTTGGTTGTTGAAACTGCTACTTTATGGTGTTGCAGGAGGAGCTATCTAAATTATCTGACGAGGTTAAGCGGTTGCAAGATACGGTAAGGCGTTTGATTTTTGTACATTTGCTTCTTCTCTAGAATCCACTCTGTCGTTTTCTATCGTCTGAGATAGTCAATTGATATATTTTAATCCACCATTAGACTAGTTTATGTTGCTTGGGTTCATGGCTTCCTCTTCCTTTGACCAAACCGTTTAGGTAATGTTTCATTACCTTTGTCTGCATTAAGGTAATTATTTTTTTGAATTTTTTTCAGCTGGAAGACATAAAGAAACACCAAAGTGGTCCCAAAAAAGGAAATATTATCAACAAGATAAGTAGTAGTTCGGATGTTTCTGATGACCCAATTGATGTTGAGCGTAGAGAAAAAGTTAAGGATGCTATGATCCATGCTTGGACGTCATATGAAAAGTACGCTTGGGGCCATGATGAATTGCAGGTATTTGTTTTCTTTAAATGTGTTAAATCCAACTCGTTAAGTAGAAAGTAATCATGCTACATTTATTTTTCTATATTTTATTAAATATAACGGTTGGGTGCTTATGCTTATTCCTTTCAAGAATAACATACCTGTTGTGATTAAACGTACCTTGATCCCAATTAAGGAATGTTGTATGAATTTGTGGCATGCAGCCCCAGTCAAAGACGGGCATTGATAGCTTTGGTGGTCTTGGAGCAACGTTAATTGATGCGCTCGACACACTATATATAATGGGATTGGACGAACAGTTCCAAAGAGCCAGAGAGTACGTCAGTATCTGATCCTTTATTTTTTTAGTAAATTTGTTAGTCTTGGCTCCTTTCCTGATCTTCGCAGTCACAGATCCTTACATCATAAGATGGAAATATTATGTACACTTCGGAACTTTGTGCAGGTGGGTAGCAGAATCCTTGGATTTTAACAAGAATTACGATGCCAGCGTTTTCGAGACTACTATAAGGTCTAGATGTCTTTTTCAATGTACCATAATTGTTGTTTTCACCTCCCAATACACGGCTCTCAATCCTCTAATGTGGATGTCGAATCTTGTTTGGAAGAAAAGAAAAACATAAAACACCATCCTCATCGATCATGTGTTCATGAATATGCAGAGTTGTTGGTGGACTTCTCAGCACTTACGATTTGTCCGGGGATAAAATTTTCCTGGAAAAGGCTAAAGATATTGCCAACAGATTGTTGCCTGCCTGGGATACTTCTTCTGGCATTCCATATAATTTCATTAACTTGGCTCATGGAAATCCACACAATCCTGGGTGGACTGGAGTAAGTGGACATCGTTAAAAATATCAGAAACCATATAATCCCACGTTGTGACTTGTCTGTGAATAGTCTACTCACGTCAATTTGCTTCTATGAAATCTTTTATGCTCTAACAGTCGTTCAGTCACATTATGTATTTATGCATGAGAGGGGAAATATAATAAGATTTGATTAATCAATTTAGGGTGACAGCATTCTGGCAGATTCTGGTACAGAGCAGCTGGAATTTATTGCTCTTTCCCAAAGAACAGGGGATCCCAAGTATCAACAAAAGGTACCACATGAAGGATTGAAATTCATTTTTTGCGAAATATGTAATGACTTAAGAATGCTGCCAAGCTTTTTTGTTATGTCTCCCTGGTGTTCTTCATTTATAGGTTGAAAACGTTATTTTGGAGCTGAATAAAACCTTCCCTGAAGATGGTTTGCTTCCCATATATATTAATCCACACAAAGGGACACAATCTTACTCAACAATTACCTTTGGAGCCATGGGAGACAGGTAGATTTCCTGATATAGCTGGCACACTGTATTGAATTTACTTTTAATATGGATGCTGTAGTAATCTCAAGTTTCGTCTATCTAATACATATCGGAACGAACTAAAATCTTGCAGCTTCTATGAATACTTGCTGAAGGTTTGGATACAAGGAAACAAAACTACTGTTGTGAAACATTATAGGTAAGATAAAAATGCTGTCTCATTTACGTGGAGAGATAATATTTGAGAATGATAGGGGTTCCTCGAACAACACATAATTAAATATTTTGTTTTTGTCGATAAGCCGGAAACTCAACCCTTTATTTTTTTCACTGTCGACGTCAACATTATTAGTTGTATGTATATTTCTATCAATGGTAATCTTTTCTTGCCAGTCCTAACTCTAACAAACGGCCATTGCCACACACTCTTCCAACAGGGAAATGTGGGAGACATCTATGAAAGGCCTCTTAAGCCTTGTTCGAAGAACTACACCATCTTCATTCGCTTACATCTGTGAGAAGATTGGGAATTCTATGATAGACAAGGTTGGCGGCTTATCTTGTTATTGTCAGGGACATTCAAAGCAAAATTTTCCATCTCTATCTAACTATCTATCTCATTTATGGCACTTCTATAGATGGATGAACTAGCATGTTTTGCTCCCGGGATGCTAGCTCTAGGCTCTACTGATTATCCTCCTGACGAAGCCCAGAAATTCTTATCTCTCGCCGAAGAGGTACTTGTATACTAATTTCATAGAATTGAAAAATCCTTGTTTGTAATGCCCGTGACGTAAATCTGATTATGTAGCATTGGGTAAATAATGGCTCTTTACTTTCAGTTGGCTTGGACCTGCTATAACTTTTATGAATCTACTCCAACAAAATTGGCCGGAGAGAACTACTTCTTTAACTCGGGACAGGTTAGGGGTTTTACACTTCCCCCCACACAGAAACACACACAGAGACATATATATATATATATATATATATATATATATATAGTATTCGCTGTGCCTAAGATGCTAGCATATACATATCTCTATATATATCCATAATTAACAGGATATGAGCGTTGGAACATCATGGAACATACTGAGGCCAGAGACAGTAGAGTCACTCTTCTACCTATGGCGTTTCACGGGCAATAAGACATATAAAGATTGGGGATGGAACATTTTCAAGGCCTTCGAGAAAAACTCTCGCATAGACACTGGCTACGTTGGGCTAAAAGATGTCAGTAGCTAAAATCTCCTTCATAACTTAAGTTAATAATCCCCCCGTAATAAGCTAACTCACATACACCGTTCTCTTCTTCTCAGGTCAATACTGGCGTGAAAGACAACATGATGCAGAGCTTTTTCCTGGCCGAGACATTGAAGTACTTGTACCTTCTCTTTTCGCCTTCGTCGGTCATACCCCTCGATCAGTGGGTCTTCAACACAGAAGCTCACCCTATAAAGATAGTCACTCGTTCTGACCAATTGGATAAGTCGGTTAGAAAACATAGTGCAGATTCGAGGGCACGTGCTAGAAAAGAAGGGCGGTTTCACGACGACTAGGTGATTAAAACTGTGAACTATGTTGTATACGTATGTTACTTTTAGTGAAGGCTCCAAACGTTTTCAAGTTCAAGGGATCGTCGAAACATATCAGACAGATTTCCCAGCCGAAGGACTCCTTGTTGATTTTCTTGGACGGTTTTTTTACAGTCTTGATGATAAATGCGTGATTAGGGTTTACCTTGCCTGAAGATATTATCTTTGAACTTGTAGTAATACAGGGTTTAAAGTGCTTTGTGATTTTCTTAATGGTTTACTGATTATAAATCATCATTTTTCACTTGTGAGAATTCAGATATTTTGACTTATGATACTATGTAGACTGTTGGATGCGTTAGTAATAAAACAAGTTCTTTTTTTCTGGGAGGTGTTTATATAGTTCTCATGCAACACATTTCAATGATAGATTAGAAAAAAAAAAGTACATTTAAAATCACCCGTAGGATATCCTAGCTTGAAAATGGAGGCTTGTCCGATAGACTTATAAGTAACATATGTTGATGTGAATAGCCACTTCTATATCTTAATATGAAAAACTTATTATCGTTTCTTGATCAGTATATGAATCTTTGTACAAAAAGCACTTTCTTTAGGTCCCATTATCAAGATTTTTACAGGAAAATGTTGGGTTCTTTAAGCTGACAACCCGCCAAGAATCCTATGACTTAAAAACGTAGTTTTCTTCATTAACATTATTAAACTAGAGAAAATGAGACAAAAGCTTTGCTTATTCCCTTCATCTTCTCAGGCCAACTTCAACGGTCCGATTCCAAATACGAGGAGAAACACACAAACGCAACGGTCAAACTATCTTCTCCTATACTACAAAGCTGACATTTTACCTAACAAAACTACCAAAAAGAAAGAAATGGTTACATTTTAACAGTTTCTTCTTCTCGGACTACTTTTCTTTTCTTTTACTTTCTACCTCATTTGCAATTAGGGTTCTTTCCAGGACCACCGTAGTAAAAGTAATGTCCCCAATCCCCATTACTCCCTATCTGAACATCATAGCAGTTTGACTCTTCCGAAAAGGTCCCAAGATCCTGTTGGCGTGGCAGCAGACCCGGTCGTGTAATACCGCGCCTAATATTTGAGCAATTAAAAATAAAATTTGGACACCGGAATTTAACGTGGAAAACCCTCAAAATCGGGGTAAAAACCACGAGTAAGGAAAATAGAGGAGTTACAACCTCTCGTACTACAAAGGAGAAAACTCTCAATAACTCTCTTTATAGCCGGAGAAAAATACCGACAAACTCTCTATTTTTTTATTTCTCTCTATTTCTCTCTACTCTTTTCTTCTGTCTTTGTGTGATTTTCGTTTGCTCCTTCAGTGCCTATGTATAGGCAGAGCTTGCACTTCCTAAAGCATGTAAACGAATAAAAAGTATTTCAGCTCACCTAACACGAATGCGGCTTGCTTTTGACAATTCAATGTCACACGTTTCTTTTGCTGACAGATCCTTAGGAGCCTTAAGGTTGTTAGAACTATCCACGACTTGAACATTTCGAAAATAGCTCGCCTTCCCAAATCCCTCCTCGGGAAATTTCCTGCTCCCCATCTGAGTCGACGGGTGCTGACCCTCAGGCTCGGTGTTCACCACCTCGCCGCCCCACTCAATCAACGAAGCACTCTCTCCGAGGTAAGAAAACAAGAACGAAGGCCAGTAGCCCAATACGTAGTCGCTCCCGAACTGCATCCACCAATGCCCTTCGTTTGGATCCTGTGTAACAAACGAAGGGTTTTGGATATTGTTTTCGTCCTACTTCCTCTATCCCACATGTTACTTCCCAAAAATTAGTGGGCACACAAATTAAGAAGTATCTAATTAATTCACTAATTATTCCACCAAAACTTCCTCTCCCTCCTCATTTAATAATTTTAAACACTTTTAACTTCCTCTCTCTCCTCATTTAATATTCATTTAGTTTAATTATTTGAATAATTTTTTACAGAAAATAAAAATGGGAAGAATTATGTGGGACACCTGAAATAGAAATATGAGAAGAAATAAGTGGGATGGAGGAAGTATAATTTAGGTGAAGTGGCTTTAAAGGGACAGAAAATTTTGGGGATTGCTTATACGAACTCAAATTTAAGCAATTTAAGGACAATATACGCCGGAATTCTATACTTTTATCCCAAATAATGTTCTTATTTTTAAAGTTATTGTGCATATAACGTCACCCCTTAAATTTGCTAGAACATGTGTGCCGGAACCCTATATTATATGTCAAAATCCTAGAATTTGGGGCAAAATCAAGCCTTTCGGCGTATGATGTCATTAAATTCGTTAATTTCTTTTAAAGTTATAGTCTGCATCGTGTCACACCCTAAAATAGGTTTCCCTATAATACCACCCACTTAAATTACAGACTGAGAAATTAATCAAGTCATAAATGAATTGCATCCACAAATAACTTTCAAAATAGGGTCAGTGTATGTAAGAATTCTAATTTTTCGTTCGAAAATTGCTTACTTTTGAAAGTTATTGTACGTATAAGGTCGCCCCTTAAATTCGTCGAAGCCCTAGACTATACGCCTGAATTCTAGAATTTTGGACAAAAATCAAGTTTCCGGCGTATAACGTACAACGTTCCTAAAAGTTACTATCCCTATAATGCCACCCTGTTGGTCCGATTTATCCAACCTAGACATGATTCATGTAATTGGTATTACCTTAGACGATGATTTACCGATGATAAAGAGCAACAATACCACTGGACGTGTTGCAGAGTTTGAACGATGATATACACGCGAGTTCTTTAGCAGAATACGTAAACTCCAATTATGAATCAGTACCCTAAATATTGTAATGTTTAGGGTATTTATACATAAGCCCTAATGGGCTATTAAGCCCAATGTAACTAATATACCAACAGGTTAGGTATATTTTCAATTTGATCCTAGCTTAATATAAATTACAGGATATAGGCATAAAGCAAAACTGAACACAATAAGATATCTCTAACAATCTCCCCCTTTGTGTTCATTTGTCGTTGTAGCTTGGCCTTCTGTCTTGTAAACGGATTTTCTGAGGTTGAGAGCGGCCTCAAATAGTCTGATGCTCCGGTGAAGTGACAGTCTGTCTTGAATTTCTCCAATGGCAATCTTGGATAGGCTGATGATTTCATTTTTGAAATTTTTGAGACCTAAGGTTGTTAGGTCATCGTTTGATGGCTCACTGTATCTTCTCACCTTACTTCCCAGCGTCTGTAAGATGATTATGAGAGTTCCGTCGCAGTATTTCTCGATCTCTGACAAGAACATGACTCTCATTAATCCTTCATGATTTCTGTAGACTACGGCTGGCTCAGGTTCTTTGAAGATAAAGCCTTTTGGATATGATCTGAGTTCCTTCTCCAAGCCGGTGAAGCGAGGAATGGTAAGGTTGACCTTCTTGACGTTATTCCCAATTGCTATCTGAAGGTCGTGGCCCGTGTAGAATGTAATGTCCCTCAGCATATGTCTCTTGATGGCCTCGTATCCCAACTTGTATCGAAATTCATTTAGAATGAATTTCCTATAAAATCTTGACATTTGATAGACATCGTTGGGATCGATAAACTGCAGGTCACATTCTGAGATAAGGTCTTCTGAGCCGTCTAGTCTTCGTACTTCGTAGATTGAATATTTTAGCCACCTTCCCATCTGCTCGTAGGTGACATCCAATATGTCGCTGATAGGCCCCTTCGCTCTTATTTTCTCTTTATCTTTGTCTGTGATCCTCGATCCTCCTTTCGTTGTCCATCTGTACAGAAATTAATAAGCCAATCTTTTGGATTCTTCGAGATGTGACATGCCTCTCAATTCCATTTCATTGTAGGGTCGAACTTGATCACGACGTTGCCAGATTTTATCTCGATTTCTTCTTGAAATGGAGCTGTGATCTTGACATTCTCCCAGGTGCTCTCAGATGCTTCTGGGGTCTCTGTAAAGTTTTCTCCATCTGTTAGTTCTTCTGGCGCCATTCTACAACTGACTTCAACCGCTACCCAAATCAGGTCACTAACTTTGTCCAGTCTCTCTTGTAATTCGTCCTCGGGAGTAGGATCCCTGTAGCTTTGAGATGTCCACTATTGATCGATAATCTCGTTGAGCTCTAACAGGGGGCCAGGATGGGACATGTCGACTGGAGAGAGGGGATCGTCGGTTTCCTGTGGAGGTGGGTCTGGTCTGAAGTCGGAGGGTAGCGAGGGTAGGTTTTTTGGAAGGTCGATGGTTGTGTGGGCTAACTGGGAGGTAGTGGGTTGTGGATTGGTGGACGTAGATGTCTCAGTATGGGTTTGGGTTGAAGTGGATGGTTCTGTGTGGGTGTGGGGTTCGACACGCTGACGTTTCTCCCCTAGGACGACTGTCGTCATCAGGGTCGTCATGACGTCATTAGTGTGGAGGCTGGTCATGGTGGCAGCTGTATGGTAGTTGAAGACGATGAAGGAGCTCCTTATTCTCGACATACAGTGTGCCCACCTCACTGAGATGACAAGATAAGAGGGTGTCGCGGAGCTCCGTGATTGAAGGGATGTAGGTTAGTTGGTTTGTGGGTTCGGGTGTTGGGGAGTGGTGTTGTGGGGAGTGGTTCCGGAGATGACACATGCTCTTCGACCAGTGGTGCTTTACCATTGTCTTGGGTTGCTGCGGGTGTAGCACCAGCCAATTTTTGAAGTATGGAGGCCTTCATGTTCTTTATTTCTTCGCACAGAGCCTCGAGTTGCTGGTCGAGTTGAGCTTGGGTCACATAGGGTAATAACTCAACCTAGCCACGAAAGCGGTCTGTTGTTATTTCTGTGTCAAGTCCCAATGGTACTGAAATGTAATTGGGGCTTGAGGGACTGGGGCCACAGAGGCATACCGTTGGCATCGTCGATAAGTCGAGTTCATCTAGATGGACTGATTGCACGGGAGTTATGATGTTCCCCATGTCAAATCTTCCGTCCGATCATCGAGTATCATCTTTGGATGATATTTACAGACGTTCGGGACTGATCACAGAGATTAGTCGAGAAAGGTGTTTGTGTCCTAGCAAAAGGAGAAAAATTTGGAATGGTGGACACTAGACTCGATGTGCAAGCAGAAGGGATAGCGACGTGGGGCTGGGGGTCGCTTATTTGTACATCTCTCGCCTTCAAGAGAGGCAAGGATGGTTGACTTGGTTCCCCGTGAGATGTTAAGACAACAGCCTGTTGGGAGGCTGTTGAATGGAAAGGGCTGGATTGTGTATGCGCCGTTGGACCTGATGCGGCGACTTCTACTCGGGAGCTGATTAAATTAGCTCATGTTCCTATGAGTTCGGACCGAGGAGTGTTTAGAGATGAGGGGAGGTGCAAAGTTGACCGTCACGGGAGGAGGTGCTGGTCTGTCATGTTTCCTTTTCGTTCGTACTTCGCGTCTGCGCTCAGGACTCGGCCTTGCCCCGTGGTTGGATACGGTGGGATTTGACCGTATCGTGGGGGCGGGAAGATTCTGCATGCGCCTGTAAGCGACGACTGCGGGGTCCGTTGGGTTGGCTAGATCAAGGAGGTGGCATGGAAGAGGCATTCCTTGAAGAGGCGCGCCATCCCATGGTCGTTGTAGGTAATTCAGCTTTGCTGATATGTGCTCCGCGGCTGGTCTGTGAGTAATTTTCCAGTAGTTCCATGTAATGATGAATCAGAACTTGGAACCATCACAGGAAGGGAATGCGTTTCTTCTTGGAAGTCTTCAGGTGATCCCGGATGCGATGATCCTCTATCTCTCTCATAAAGATGTGCATAGTTAAACCGTTTTCCAAACGCAATGCCGTAGAAGAGTTTGAGGATGTTGATGTTTTTTTGGTAGAAGGAATATTCCATTTACCACAATCACACATCAGGTTACAACACAGTCCCATTGAACTTAAATCACGCGGGAACAACTAATACTGCTAAACAAACTTGAATTAGCAATATTCTTCCTATGCTGAAATGCATGTAGCCTCCACTTCATTTCTTGTTGATCAGAAGACAGATCTGCGACACCTCCTTCGCTCCAGTCCCATGTATTCTCCTGTTCCATTCGCACCAAATGTGGTATAGAGCTGATGTATAACATGCCACAATTATACAATGCTGCGCACTCCTTCTCCTGCCCATGGTTTCCATCCAACTACAGAGTTCATCAAATGTTTGGATCATTCCTACAAAATTCAACCATGTATTTATATTCGCAATCAACTGTCGACTAAAGGAACAGACGAGAATAGATGTTCCACTGATTCACCAGCCTCTCCACACAGTCTGCAGTTGCTATTTTCTATTGCCATACCCCATGCACTGAGCCTGTCAGCCGTAAGGATACGTTTCTGCAGAATCAACCAGAGAAGAAATGCTTGTTTGGGTATATTAATTATGTTCCAAACAGCATTGCAGTAAGGGAAAACAGATTGATCTCCTTTGAGCCATATATAACCAGTCCTCACTGAATATTTCCCATGCACCGCAGGTGTCCATCTCCTGCCCTCATATCCCATCCTGAATCATTCCTTCAAGCAGTTAATTTTCCTCCAATGCCAGCTCGAATCAACAACAGGGGAGGATGTTGATGTTGCAGCGATCTTGTCCGATGTGTTTTGGAGAGAGAATTTTGTTGATCAACGTGAATAAAGTGCTCCACGGGCTTGGAAGTTTGTTGACCGAGAGGGATGAGATTTGAGTCGGCTGTGAGGTGCATCCCAGTTGTAGCATCCCATTGAATAGTTCTTGAGTGGAGGGAGTTGGATCGAGCTCATCAAATGTGCGCAGTTCGATGATTGTCTTCAGAAGTCTTTGTCAAGAATAACAGAGGTGTGTTCGATTTGACTTTGGAAGATTAGTTCATTTGGTCCTTGTACATGATCCATCAGTCCCAAAATTGCTGTAGATAGACTTGAGGGACGGTCGCTGCTATGGTGAATGCCGGTAGCATGAAGTGATTTTTGAGAATTGCGATGATCACCATGTCTGAACATTTGAATGCAGTTGTGTCCAGTTGGTAGTTCTTCTTCAGTGGCTCGACCCATTTGCGCTGGGATAAATTTGATCACGGTTTGGAATATCCATAATCTGAAAATATGAACAACTTTTTCGTTAGGAATCAAGTAGTGAAGATCTTCTAGGTAATTCATACGATTTCCCTCTTTTTCTTATTTTTTTGTTTCTTTTTTTTGTTTCATTTTTTTGTTTCTTTTCTTTTATATATATATATATAATTAGATAATAATATATAATCGAGAAAAGGGAAAATTCAAAAAGCATAAGAAGTCTGCATTTGAGGATGGTTTTCTAAAAGAGATGGTTTGATATCAGTTTTCGAAAAATCAAACAAGGATGTCGACATTTGGATATGAATCTTGATATAGAGAAATTGAAATGGAAATTGATTTCGCGAAATCGTGCAATTTATTTCGAAAGTTTAAAATCAAATATGATCTCGAAATTGGCTGATTTGAAAATTGGATGATGATCTCGAAATCGATCAATTTGAATTAATTTCGAATGATTTAAATAGAGACCTCGAAATCGTGCACTTTAATTCGGAAACTTTAAAATCAAATATGAGCTTGAAATCGGCTAATTTGAAAATTGGATGTAAATTGGGACTTCGAAAGCATGCAATTGACTTGTGACTTGAAAAACGTGCAATTTACTAAGGATTTGAAAATTCGATTTCAAACAGTGTTTTCGAGGTCGATTTAAAAACAAGGATTTCGAGATGTAAAAACCAAAAAAATGTTAGATTTGAAAACATGGATTTCGAGGCGTAAACCTAGCTTTTCGAAGGAGTTCGAGAAATCGGTCAATTTTGAAAACAAGGATTTCGAGGACTAAAAGATTGCGTGTCGACCAATGAAAGAACTTCGAAATCAATTTTTTAATGCCGCGGTGATTTCTTCATCTTTAGACCTGCATCGACAAGGTTAGTAATCATGAGAAATAGCACACTAAACCTATCTCTAACACACCAGTAGACGACGGAGTGATTTGGAAAAAAACTGATGATGATTTGTGAAGAGAAGCGGAAGAGTTCGGATTTCGAGAGGGTGTTCGAGATGACAGTGAATTTTCAGGGGATTTCGAAAAGATGAAGTGAAGAAGATGACAGATGCGAGGGTTATTTCAATAACAGTTGGGCTTCTCGAAGGCCCAATTAGGGTTTCGAAATCTGAAATTTGGAAATTGCGAAAAGTTGGCATTTCGAAATTGGAAATTTGGAAATTGTGAAAAGTTGGCAATTCGAAATTGGAAATTTGGGCTTCTCGAAGGCCCAATTAGAATTTCGAAAGCTGAAAATTGTGAAGCGCGACAAATCGATTTGTCGAGGCGGCGCTTTGCTTTTCGACGTCAGAGAAGAGATTTCGAAAGATTTTATTATAATATGGACTCGTCGAAGTTTGAAGGCCCGGCATAGATCGAAAAGTTTGGGCCCAATGAATTTAACGGAAAGGATAGATTAATGAAAAATGGGCAGAATAAAACATAAATTCAGAAAGATTAATAAATAGTAAACCCAAAATTTATGCGAAATATGAATAATCCATAAAATTATAAAAATAACTAGAGTAAATATTGTTAAGATATGATACAGCAAAATAAAAACAATACTCCCCCTGGATATATGCGTTAATTATTTATATGGCAAGTTAACTCCCCCTAAATCATGCAATTATTTTTCTCCCTCTAAACGCATGCATAGGCTTACATAGTATATAGGTTGTTACCCCCTGAGTTGTATAGCCTAGCATGTATGTGACTGTGCTAAGAAGTGAGATTCAACATGCCCAACCTAGAGACTAAGAATTGGAATCGTTTCTCACCCAATGCTTTAGTGAAGAAGTCGGCCAGTTGAAGTTCAGTGCTAACAAAATGCATGTCTATGATGCCATTTTCAACATGATTTTTTATAAAAAGATATCTAAGGTCAATGTGCTTAGTTCGAGAGTGATGTACGGGGTTGTATGTAATTGCAATAGCACTTTTAGAATCACTGTATATAGGAATATTATGTAAATCAAACCCGTAATGTAGGATTGGGTGCGCATCTACAAAATTTGTGAACAACAACTAGCAGCTGAGACATATTCTGCCTCAGCTGTCGATGTGGAAACACAATTTTGTTTCTTTGAAGACCAGCATATCAATTTGTCTCCAAGCAGTTGAGCACCACCTGACGTGCTTTTTCTATCCATGCGACAACCAGCAAAATCTGAGTGAGGGTATCCAATTAATTGAAAACTAGAGTTTTTGGGATACCATGGAGTTCCTTTCAGCTAGCGAAGGATTCTTTTGACTGCAGTCAGGTGTGACTCTTTGGGATTCGCTTGAAAGCGTGCACATAGGCAAATGGCAAAGACGATGTCTGGTCCGCTCGAGGTCAAGTAGAGTAGAAACCCAATGATTCCTCGATAATGCGTTTCATCGATAGGTTTGCCAGAGGGATTTGCGTCAAGTTTGCATGTTGTGGACATAGGTGTTGCTATGGAAGAGCAATTTTCCATCTTGTATTTCGTCAGAAGATCACTAATATATTTAGACTGACTAATAAAGATGCCATCTGATATTTGTTTGATCTGCAGTTCTAGAAAGAAGTTAATTTTCCCATCATGCTCATTTCAAATTTGGTGCTCATTAAGTTTCCAAATTCCTTGCATAATTTTACGTTCGTAGAGCCAAATATAATATCGTCAACGTTGGACAACCTGAAGGATTTGTAGACTCAACCAAGCTTGACTTCGTGTATCGTCTTGACAAAGCACTCGACGATCTTAAACAAGCACCACGAGCTTGGTATGACGTTCTCTCTACCTTCCTAGTCGAATCCGAGTTCACAAAAGGTCAAATTGACACCACACTATTCATTAAGAGAAAAAATTCCAATAGCTTACTCGTTCAAATTTACCTTGACGATATTATATTTGGCTCTACGAACGTAAAATTATGCAAGGAATTTGGAAACTTAATGACCACTAAATTTGAAATGAGCATGATGTGAGAAATGACCTTCTTTATAGGACTGCAGATCAAACAACTATCAGATGGCATCTTTATTAGTCAGTCTAAATATATTAGTGATCTTCTCATGAAATACAAGATGGAAAATTGCTCTTTCATAGCAACACCTATGTCCACAGCATGCAAACTTGACGCAGATCCCTCTGGCAAACCTATCGACGAAACGCATTATCGAGGAATCATTGGGTCTCTACTCTACTTGATCTCGAGCAGACCAGACATCGTCTTTACCACTTGCCTATGTGCACACTTTCAAACGAATTCCAAAGAGTCACACCTGACTGCAGTCAAAAGAATCATTCGCTATCTGAAAGGAACTCCAAATCTTGGATTATGGTATCCCCAAAACTCTAGTTTTCAATTAATTGGATACACTCACTCAGATTTTGCAGGTTGTCGCATGGATATAAAAAGCATGCCAGGTGGTGCTCAACTGCTTGGAGACAAATTGATCTGCTGGTCTTCAAAGAAACAAAATTGTGTTCCACATCGACAGCTGAGGCAGAATATGTCTCAGCTGCCAGTTGTTGTTCACAAATTTTGTGGATGCACACCCAACTCCTAGATTACGGGTTTGATTTACATAATATTCCTATATACATTGATTCTAAAAGTGCTATTGCGATTACATGCAACCCAGTACATCACTCTCGAACTAAGCACATTGACCTTAGATATCATTTTATAAAAAAAACATGTTGAAAATGGCATCATAGACATGCATTTTGTTAGCACTGAACTTTAACTGGCCGACTTCTTCACTAAAGCATTGGATGAGAAACGATTCCAGTTCATGTTCTCTAGGTTGGGCATGTTGAATCTCACTTCTTAGCACAGTCACATACATGCTAGGCTATACAACTCAGGGGGTAACAACCTATATACTATGTAAGCCTATGCATGCGTTTAGAGGGAGAAAAATAATTGCATGATTTTGGGGGAGTTAACTTGCCATAGAAATAATTATCGCATATATCTAGGGGAGTATTGTTATTATTTTGCTATATCATATCTTAACAATATTTACTCTTGTTATTTTTATAATTTTATGCATTTATGCTTTATCTACTACTTTTTATAATTTTATGGATTGTTCATATTTCGCATAAATTTATGGTTTACTATTTATTAATCTTTCTGAATTTATATTTTATTCAGCCCATTTTTCATTAATCTATCATTCCCGTTAAATTCCTTGGGCCCAAACTTTTCGATCTCTGTTGGGCCTTCAAACTTCAACAAGTCCATACTATAATAAAATCTTTCGAAATCTCTTCTCTGACGTCGAAAAGCAAAAGCGCCACCTCGACAAATCGATTTTTCGCACTACACAATTTTTTGCTTTCGAAATCCTAATTGGGCCTTCGAGAAGCCCAAATTTCCAATCTCGAATTGCCAACTTTTTGCAATTTCCAAATCTCCAATTTCGAAATGCCAACTTTTCGCAATTTCCAAATTTCAGATTTCGAAACCCTAATTGCGCCTTCGAGAAGCCCAACTGTTATTGAAATTACCCTCACATCTGTCGTCTTCTTCACTTCATCTTTTCGAAATCCCCTAAAAATTCACTATCCTCTCGAACACCCTCTCGAAATCCGAACTCTTCCGCTTCTCTTCACAAATCAACATCAGTTTTTTTTTCCAAATCTCTCCGTCGTCTACTGGTGAGTTAGAGATAGGTTTAATGTGATATTTCTCATGATTACTAACCTTGTCGATGCCGGTCTAAAGCTGAAGAAATCACCGCGTCATTAAAAAATCAATTTCGAAGCTCTTTCATTGGTCGAAACGCAATCTTTTAGGCCTCGAAATCCTTGTTTTCAAAATTGACCGATTTCTCGAAGTCCTTCGAAAAGCAATTTTAGGTTTACGCCTCGAAATTCCTGTTTCAAATGTTTTTTGGTTTTTACATCCCAAAATCCTTGTTTTTAAAATCGACCTCGAAAACATTGTTTGAAATCGAATTTCCAAATCCTTAGTAAATTGCACGTTTTCCAAGTCACACTACCACGCTTTCGAAGTCCCTATTTACATCCAATTTTCAAGTTAGCCGATTTCGAGCTCATTTTTTATTTTAAAGTGTCGAAGTAAAGTGCACGATTTCGAGGTCCCTATTTAAATCATTCGAAATAAATTCAAATTGCTCGATTTCAAGATCACCATCCAATTTTCAAATCAGCCGATTTCGAGATCAAATTTGATTTTAAACTTTTCGAAATAAATTGCACGATTTCGCGAAATCAATTTCCATTTCAATTTCTCTATATCAAGATTCATATCCAAATGTCGACATCCTTGTTTGATTTTTCGGAAACTGATATCAATTTCCAAACCATCTTTTTTTAGAAAAACCATCCTCAAATGCATACTTCTCATGCTTTTTCAATTTTCCCTTTTCTCGATTATATATTATTATCTAATTATCTATATAAATATATATGTATATATAAAAAGAGAAAAGAAACAAAAAAGAAAAAAGGAAACAAAAAAATTAAAAAAAAAAGAGGGAAATCGTATGAATTATGCCTAGAAGATCTTCACTACTTGATTCCTAACGAAAGCGTTGTTCATATTTTTCAGATTATGGATATTCCAAACCGTGATCCAATTTATCCCACCGCCAAATGGGTCGAGCCAATAAAGAACAACTACCAACTGGACACAACTGCATTCAAGTGTTCAAAAATGGTGATCATCGCAATTCTCAAAAATTACTTCATGCTACCGGCATTCACCATAACAGTGACCGTCCCTCAAGTCTATCTACAACAATTTTGGGGACTGATGGATCAAGTACAAGGACCAAATGAACTAATCTTCCAAAGTCAAATCGAACACACCTCTGGTATTATTGACAAAGATCTTCTGAAGACAATCATCCAACTGCCCACATTTGATGAGCTCGATCCAACTCCCTCCACTCAAGAACTATTCAATGGGATGCTACAACTGGGATGCACCCCACCGCTGACTCAAATCTCATCCCTCTCAGTCAACAAACTTCCAAGCCCGTGGAGCACTTTATTCACGCTGATCAACAAATGTCTCTCTCCAGAACACACAGGACAAGATCGCTGCAACATCAACATCCTCAAACTCTTCTACGGCATTGCGTTCGGGAAACGGTTCGGCTATGCAGACATCTTTATGAGAGAGATAGAGGACCAGATTCGCATCCGGGATCACCTGAAGACTTACAAGAAGAAATGGCATTCCCTTCCTGCTATGGTTCCAAGTTCTGATCATCATTACATGGAACTAAACCCGAAAATTAATCACACCAGCCGCGGAGCACATATCAGTTCCAAAGCTGAATTACCTACAACGACCACGGGATGGCGCGCCTCTTCAAGGAATGCCTCTTCCACGCCACCTCCTTGATCTACCCGACCCAGCGGACCCCGCAGTCATCGTTTACAGGCGCATGCAGAATCTTCCCGCCCCCACGATACGGTCAAACCCCACCGTATCCAACCCCGGGGCAAGCCTGAGTGTGAGACAGAGTCCTGAGCGCAGACGCGAAATACGAACGAAAAGGAAACATGACAGACCGGCACCTCCTCCCATGACGGTCAACTTCGCACGTCCCCTCCTCATTATAACTTCTCAGACCGAACCCATAGGAACATGAGCTGATTTAATCAGCTCTTGAGTAGAAGTCGCCGCATCAGGTCCAACGGCGCATGCACAACCCAGCCCTTTCCATTCAACAGCCTCCCAACATGCTGTTGTCTTAACATCTCACTGGGAACCAAGTCAACCATCCTTGCCTCACTCGGAGGCGAGAGATGTACAAATAAGCGACACCCAGCCCCACGTCGCTGTCCCTCCTTCTTGCACATCGAGTCTAGTGTTCACCATCCCAAATTTTTCTCATTTTGCTAGGACACAAACACTTTTCTCGACTTATCTCCGTGATCAGTCCAAACGTCTGTAGAAATATCATCCAAAGATGATACTCGAGGATCGGACGGAAGACCTGACATGGGGAACATCATAACTCCCATGCAATCAGGCCATCTACATGAGCTCGACTTATCGACGATGCCAACGGTAAGCTTGTGTGGCCCCGGTCCCTCAAGCCCCAATTACTTTTCAGTACCATTGGGACTTGACAAAAATAACAACAGACCGCCTTCGTGGCTCTGTTGAGTTATTACCCTATGTGCCCCAAGCTCAACTCGACCAGCAACTCGAGGCTCTGCGCGAAAAAATGAAGTACGTGCAGGCCTCCATACTTCAAAAATTGGCTGGTGCTATACCCGCAGCAACCCAAGACAAGGGTAAAGCACCACTGATCGAAAAGCATGTGTCATCTCCTGCACCCCACTCCCCCACAACACCACTCTCCAACACCCGGACCCACCTCCACATGAAACTGAAGATCCCAACTCTCCAATCGAGATGTCCCATCCTGACCCTCTGTTAGAGCTCAACGAGATTATCGATCAAGGGTGGACATCTCAAAGCTAAAGGGATCCTACTCCCGAGGACGAATTACAAGAGAGACTGGACAACATTCGTGACCTGATCTGGGCAGCGGTTGAAGTCAGTTGCAGAATGGCGCTAGAAGAACTCGGAGATGGAGAAAACTTTACAGAGACCCCAGAATCATATGAGAGCACCTGGGAGAATGTCAAGATCACAGCTCCATTTCAAGAAGAAATTCGAGATAAAATCTGACAACATCGTGATCAAGTTCGACCCTATAATAAAATGGAATTGAGAGGCCTGTCACATCTCGAAGAATCCAAAAGATTGGCCTATCAATTTCTGTACAGATGGACAACGAAAGGAGCGGCGAGGATCATAGACAAAGATAAAGAGAAAATAAGAGCGAAGGAACCTATCAGCGACATATTGGATGCACCTACGAGCAGATGGGAATGTGGCTAAAATATCCAATCTACAAAGTACGAAGACTAAACGGCTCAGAAGACCTTATATCAGAATGTGACTGCAGTTTATCGATCCCAACGATGTCTAACAAATGTCAAGATTCTATAGGAAATTCATTCTAAATGAATTTCGATACAAGTTGGGATACGAGGCCATCAAGAGACATATGATGAGGGACATTACATTCTACACGGGCCACGACCTTCAGATAGCAATTGAGAATAACGTCAAGAAGGTCAACCTTACCATTCCCCGCTTCACCGGCTTGAAGAAGGAACACAGATCATATCCAATAGGCTTTATCTTCAAAGAACCTGAGCCAGCCGTAGTCTACAGAAATCATGAATAATTAATGAGAGTCATGTTCTTGTCAGAGATCGAGAAATACTGCGACTGGACTCTCAAAATCATCTTACAGACGTTGAGAAGTAAGGTGAGAAGATACAGTGAGCCATCAAACGATGACCTGACCACCTTAGGTTTCGAAAATTTTTCCAAATGCTGGTGGAGAAATGCAGCGTAATCTTTCGGAATTGCACTTCTCCTTTCTCTCGTTGACCTCCGTAGGGTTGCTTGTTCCATCTGAGGTTTATGCGTTTGTACTTGATGATCAGCTTCACCTTCATAAGGCTGATCGTGATGAACGGCTACACTTCACCTTCATCTACAGAATGAGATGATACTTATTAGGAGAGAGATCATTACTTGAGTGAGATGGTCCTTCTTCAGTGACTGTGATATTTGGATATGTGAGTTCAGTTCCTGAAAAGGTAGGGAGGTCTTTTAATTCTGTTGTTGAGTAGGTTAAAGGGTGAACAGAGTTTTCCACTTGTGGAATTTGTGCTTCAGGAGAAGGCACTGGATATGGAATTAGATGAAAGTAATCAAGTAAGAAATCCGGAGATGCTAAATTAGTATTTGAGGGATCTGTATCCTTTTGGGGAGCTGCTGTAGTATTTGAGAGAGTAGGTTGTGTAGTTGATGCCGCTTGTATTGTTGCAATTGTCTCGTCAAATGTGACATCTGCACTTTCACGCACAACTTTAGCACTTTGAAAAAGACTCTAAAGGCTTTTCATGTCGAAGAATAGCCAATGAACGTGCCTTCAAGTGCTTTGGGGTCAAATTTGCCTCTGTTACTTCGGCCATCTGCAATAAAACACTTGCAACCAAACACTCGAAGAAACGAAATATTTGGTGAACGTTTATTAATGATCTCGTAGGGTATCTTATCAAATCTTTTGTGGATTGATGTGCGATTCTGAGGGAAACAAACGAAGCTTAGTGCTTCAGCCCAGAATGAGTGTGGAAGATTTGATTGAATTATCATTGTACGTGCAGCTTCAACAAGAGTTCGATTTTTTCGTTCGACTACTCCATTCTGTTGGGGAGTTCCAGCAGCTGAGAATTGTTGTGAAATGCCTTGTGACGCATAGAAGGTACTCAAGCGACTATTTTTAAATTTCGTACCATTATCAGATCTAATGATACCAACTCGAGTTTGTAGCAGATTCTGTGTGGTTGTCACGAATGTTTCGATTATTCTAGGAGGTCTCGTCTTTACTTCGTCGAAATTTCGTCCACGTGTATCCACGGCTGAGACTTTGTATTCTCATTGGTCCGCATAGATCAGCGTGAAGAAGTTCTAGAGGTCAGGAGGAAAAAGCGATGTGTTTGGATTTGTGAGATGCTCTTTTCATTTTTCCCAGTTCACACGCACGACAACGATGTTCCTTTTGATACGTAAGGTTTGGTAGTCTTATGACGAGTTGCTTAGTTGATAGTTTGTTAAGATGTGTGAGCTTCGATAGGCCGAGACGGGCGATATGCTCGCGCCCATCGCTATTTCCCCGTTGACCTGAATGAATCCCGAGCATAGCAGATTGTAGCATCCCGTCGCTTGATACGCATCGCTCTAACATTCATCGACAAAAAACGACTTTACATAGCCACAAAAATGGCCTAAGAGGTTAAGAGGGTGGTGAGCTTCTTACTGTCCAATAAGTGAAGAGCCTAGTGTTGTTGTCCCCGTATAGATCTAGGCTGACCTGAAATTGGGATGTAATAAAAAAGTGACCTTGGTAAGAATTTGATCAAAGATTGTTCCTTTTTTTATGCAATGCAAATGCTATCTATCTATCTATCTATCTATCTATCTATCTATATATACATATTATATATATATATATATATATATATATATTATTACCTGCCAACCAGCCTCGATGCTGTTGAGATCTTGGTTCAAGGAACCTCCCAATACCCAAATCTGCGATAAGCTGAACTCATTCGTCTGCTGTATTTTGGGCTCCCATACATTGATGGTGGCCTTTGCTCCGTAGTATTTGTCCCCTTCAACGTACGCTATGGCGTGCTGAAACAGAGAGTGTAAGAGAAGCAGATGATCAAGAAAGATCTGATCTATTAATTCAGGGGATTTTAATTACCTGGTGACCACACATTTGTGAAGTCAAGATCTGCAGACTCGGGCTTGAGTAGGCTTTTGTGCTTCTTCTTTCCATACCTTTTGACAGAGCTTGCCCTTAATACGTCTTCTTTCTTGGTTCTCCTTACAAGCATAGTTTCATCAGGGCACTTGCCACCATTCATATGCCATAGCTGAGTAATCGAAGCTTTTCTGACCTTATTCTCGTAGAAAAGACCCTCTGGGTGGTAACTAGGCCTTGTCTGAAAAAGCAGGAAAGATTCAAACTTTACAGTTTGGAGACGAAAGAAAATCAGAAACCACGTTGTTGTAAGAATGAAAGAAATGGACCTGAATTTTGTGGCCTTTGAGGAAAGGATGGTCAAAAGCTGGCTGGTGAGATATGTGGACACAGTCGATGATATCTCCATATGGGCTCTGTTAAAAGACCGGAAAGGAGAGCTGAGATGGAGATTTTATTGCAGACAAGGAAAACCCATGGAAGAAAATATCATAAAAATGTAAGCTTTGACGATGAATGAGCAATGCAATGCATTTGACTGCATCAGAAAGACCTTAATGGATTTGAGAGGAGGCTTATTGAGCCTCTTCAAGTGCTTCTCTACGTCGACCCTCTGCCTCGCGGCGCAAGATAGCGAGGTCAGACTCCATAAGCAAAACAACCACAGCACTGAAGCCTTTATATTTCCTCTGCTAAACTGCGCACCGCCACCACCGCCCATTGTAGTACCGTACAACCCTCCAAAGATAAAATTAGTCGAAGTGTAAAAAGCTTCCCTTTTTTCTACAGTGCAAAGAAGTAGGACATTTCCTCAGTTATCTCTCAACCACGCACCGTTTTGGAGAACAACTGTTCAGCTTCTGCAATCTCTCTCTCTCTCTCTCTGACTCTCGCTCGCTTCGAAAACTCCCAACTTTGGCGCGGAGATGTCCGTCTACTTATTCACAAAATGTGTTTATATATGATTTCTTATTATTTGATTTGATGTACTGTACCGATGAATATGACTCTAATTCTTTTTTAGTTCAAGACTAGATAGGGGTTGCCGCACCATGTGCGGCTAGGAGGAAAATTTAACCCAGAAAAAGAGTCGATATATATTCTTCTGCTCATCGTTCCATTTTCTACGCATCCGTCTACGAAAACAAGCGCTTGCTTGTGGCTGATTCGACCTCTCACAAAAAGTCTAATAATCTACAAACCTCTTCAATAAAAAAACTTAACAAACATTGATTCAACACAAATCAGTACAGCTTAAATTCTGAAGGTGCGAAAGAATTTGCCGACAGTCCAGGCTGTAACGAAAAGATGAAAAAAAACCATATCTACACACAAACAAATGAAGAGACTATGTAAGAAGAAATCCCAGCCGATTGACAAGAAAAGTCATGTTCATTAGATGATGACAATCATCTTATTTTGCGCCTATGGCTCCTTGCGTGCGCGCTAGAGCAAAATCACCCATAGATAGGTCTTTAAAGATGCGATCTACTGATACCTTCAATTTGGCCTTCGACACGGACGCGGAACCTCACTAAGGTGGGCAATGACATCTGCCCTAAGTTCGGAAACTAATAGATTCCTCCGTAGGCCTCCACCTTGAGAGTGCTTCGGACATTCTGCCGCACTCCTCAGTCTAGCTGTCTTCCATTCCATGTTGGGACGTGCGTGCACGATCAAACTTGATTGTCCCGCTTCGGTCCTTGTTGTTCACTACTACAACGGCCTTCTATTCAATGAATTCTTGACGACGAAATGAGGACAATGCGCGTACTGATCTTTGTAGGAACAATAAAGCCATCTTTTACCCGCCTTTGCTATGTCCTTGCTTAGACATCTATCACTGTGCAAGCATCTCCTTTTCTTGTCAATGGATCCAAAATAGCATTTTCCTTTGGCCAGAGTTCGCTGGAGCATTGAGATGATTATTGACGCGGCCAAGCATTTAAAAAAGAACTGCAACATTATGGTAAAACTGACACCTAAACAAAGATTTAACTTCTATGAGAAAAAAAGGCGTTAAGGTTTTTCGAGACCACACAAATTCCATCAAAGCGACAGCATCATACTTTCTCTACTCATCAACGAGCTTCCAGCTACGGTCACCATCGACGTTCTAAGGGACTACGTACAAAAACTGAGAGAGATAAAGAAAATCGAATATTCGTATCAGAGCTGATCGGTTGCTTGATGGTTTCCAGTTTTATTTATACTACAAAATAAATGCGAGATACATATGTGTCTGAAGGTGATCGTTCTTTCCCGACTTCCCTTATTAGGAATAGTTTTTTCCTGACCTTCCACTTGCAAAACCGTATGCTCGAGAGGGACGTGAAATGATTCCTCGTGTGGCCCAAAATCTCCTAAAAAAAGGAAATAAAGGAAAAGGGTTATCAAGAATTCGTATCGAGAGTTAAGGTTTTGCTATAATAATGAATGACAACCTTAAGTTCTTCGTAACACTTGTCCAAGTCTCCGTTCACCAAGGAATGATCGAATAGGCCCGGCGAGCTTCCTTGCTCGAGCTCTTCCTTGGCGTTTGTTAGCCTTTTCAGAATCTGTTCTTCTGTCTCAGTTCCTCTGCGCAAAAAAGAGCTTAATTAAAGTACGCAAAAAAAAAACGACGTAATAATCGACCAAGATCTAACTGAGGAGAAACCTCGAACGAAGTCGTTTCTCGAGCTCCGCGAACGAAGTCGTTTCTCGAGCTCCGCGAACGAAGATGAACACAGCTTCTAATGAACTACACCTCACCGATTTCTCCCCTTGAACATCGATATCGAGGACACATCTCTAATATATATAACAAATATAAACCATACGAAATAAACATTTTCTTTTTCACTGACGATTCTATTCAATTCGCTATCCTAAGTACCTTTCCTTAGTCTGAAACAGATTCGACAGCTTCGACGCTCGTAACGTAGAGATTTCCATAGACTAAAACAAACTCTTAGGAACTTTCCATTTGATATCCATTTCCATGGCCCAGCACTCGGTGAAAAATGGTACTGTACGCCGTTTTGTTTCGTTGCTCCCTCGAGCCCCAGTTTTGTGGCTCACTGAAAAGCCGAACATTGATGGGTTCTTGCATCAATTTGGAGATTAGAGTGCCCTTGCCAACACCCGAGGGCCCGCTTATCAATATGGGCTTCTTCTCTGTTTCGCCTATTGCGCCTTTGCTCCAAGCAACTACTTCTGTGCCTAACCTCTGTTTTTGGTCTCTACCGAAGGGCGTATTAACCCGAGAAAGGGAGAATATTACTACCTGAGAACTCGATTTCTTGACAATAAGAGCTGAGTAATGATTGAAAGCCAACCTCAAGAAACCAACATCAGTCGTCGTGGTATGAGTTTCCATTGATGAAGAAGATACGATCTTCGTCGATTGGAAGGGGTGAAAACTTCTCTGATAGAAGGGAAACTAGAATCTTCGTACGTACGGATTGAATGACATAATTGTCCTTTGAAGACAGTATAATTACAATATTATATTAGAAGGATTGACTGGCTACCGTTGGGAAACTGGCGATAAACCGGTGGATTCGCTCTTTTATATAAGTAAAGACGATGGGTAAAAATGGAATAATAACCTTGTACTCTCTCAATTATGGATTTTTCTTGGAGATATACAATAGAAAAACGTAGACTACGAGGAGTGAGGATAGCAATCTATTTTCGTTTATTGCTAATCCTAGAAAAAGGTGGTTTTTGGGGCAATAGGCCCTTATCAGAATTTTCATTTAGGATTCAGTCCCTGTCAGGAAAAAATTTAGTTCCCGATTTCTACAGTACCACTTCACTGCTCTGAAATAACACTATGTTGAAATTTTGTAATACAAAACGATCATTCGGTACCAGTTAAGGATCATATGATACGTGTTCATTTATGCAGTACCACTTCATTGTTCTGAAATAACAATGTGTTGAAAGTTTATAACACAAAAGGATCATCATATACCAGTTCATATAACTTTTATAACATTTTTTTAGTTAGGTCCTTATCTCTAAAATTTACAGAAAGTGGGTTATTTAACCTAAAGTTTTTCTGACAGGGACTGAATCTTAAATTAAACTTTGACGGGGCCTAAATTGAAATTAACCCTTTCATTTTTCACTTTAATCAAGTAATGAGTCAAACGACTTTTTACAGCAGATTTGACTGATCAAATGCTACTTTGCCCGTGCATGTATGTCACAAAATGGATTTATTCGACTTCACGTGACTGAATCAGTCATCACCATTAATATTATTTTCTAGACTCATTGTTTTTATTTTAAAAGATTAAGAAACTTTATGAGTTGAGATATTTTGTTAGGTGCTTATTGAACAATAATAATAAGCAAAGAAACTTAGATTTCATGAAAACTCAATAAGAATTTGAAAAAATGAGCACGCGTTGTTATATATAAAACAATCATTTTCCGCGCACTTGCGGTAATTTTCAGGTTAGGGTTGTGTTTTAGGGAAACGTTTGGACAGAATAGAAAGCAGTATTATATTATATGGTCCGAGACAAAGATTCTTCACTTGTGTGGCATTGTAAATAAATATTAGATGTAATAAACTATTTTATTTAATTAAAAGACACGATCTCAGCATTGATATGCGCTCAGGGTAGGGGTCAAAGTCAAACATTGGCGTTGTCACTTGGCAGTAGAGTAGAGTTGAATAAACGAGTCAATGTTAGACGCTCAATCTTCAAAACTCAAATTATTGATTACATTATCAAATTGATATATGCATCGGTCTATACTGGGTTTTTCTTATTCTTAATTTGTATTACCTATACGAATTAAAATAATAACGGCTTAATTATTTTTGTTCCGGTAACTTAGGGGTCTGGTATTATAGGGACCGCTAATTTATGGTGTGGCATTATAGGAACAGTAAGTTTTAAAATCGTGCAATTTATAGTAATTATACTTGATTTTTCTCCAAAATAAATCATGTGCCACGCACGCGACCGATTTTTATACCGGAAAACTGACATGGTGTCGGACCGATGACATGCCCGTTCTTGCTAATTTTTGGGCGGAACGATGACATGCTCGTTTTATAGAAATGCCACGTCATTTAAATAATCCGACTTGGCGCAGTGTTAGAAATTAATTTAAAAAAAACAGAAAATCTCTATAAAACAGGCATGTCATCGGTCCGGCGCCACGTTCGGACCTTCCGGTGTAATCGGTCACGTGCACGGCAATGATGTATTTTGGGAAAAAATCAGGTATAAAATCGGTCACGTGCGTGGCACGTGATGTATTTTGGGAAAAATCAGGTATAATGTCTATAAATTGCACGATTTTAAAACTTACCGTCCCTATAATGCCACACCCTAAATTAGCGGTCCCTATAATGCCACACCCTCTAAGTTACAGGACTAAAAGAATAATTAAGCCAAATAGTAATAGTAGTAATATATGGTCCGAGAAAGATTGAATCTTGAGCTCACGCACACATTTTTTTTTTATATTAAAGTCGAACAAACTTTTCAATTCATTTAGCAAACATGTGAGTTGAAAAAGGTGCCTATTATTCTCTTCTTCGATGATTGTCGATTTTGTTTTCGTGTGGTAGTTTGATTCACAATGCATTTTCTTGGCTTCTTATGCCTACAAGGAAATCGCAGTACATGCAATTTGCCACGTCATAATAAGTTTTATATTTGAGGTCACGATCAGTTAATTTAAATCAATTGAAGTGGTAATACAACTTTTTGACGTTTTTTTTTATCCATAGATAAAATATTTCTTGCAATAGAAGTTGGGCAAAGGTGTTTACTACATCGAGCCCAATCAAATTTTTATGGAGTAGATTGGCCCAAAACGAATTTGCCCATTCGATTCTGCAACGATTTCATCTTCGTTTCCAATAGCTGCTTCTGGGATTACTGCAACAATTTCTGGATAAATTTCATTCTTCTTTGTCGCTTCTTCTTTTCATTGATGTGTTTTCGCTGTTAACTCGATTGAAGTTTATACAGCAATAATCGAAGCGAAGGAATTCAGGTCAGGTAAGCTTTTCTGAACTTGACTCGCGATACTGAATGTGAATTTGGCCAATTTTGCTGAATCGTATCGCCTTAGCTTTAGATTTTCTATTTGCTTGCTCAAGTTTCAATCAAATCTGTAAGCAATCCACCGTCTAATTTCCTGAAGACGCAGTTCAATTCCATTGCTATGTTCATGACGAGCTCGCTTGCTCTCGCAGTAGATCATAACTTATCAATTTCTTACAGGGGAAGGAAAATTTTGCTCGGCATGAATTCATCTTCGCATGTTATCGGAGGGAGACATGGATTTCTCCGCCTTAATCAAATGAATTTGAGCACCAATGTAAGTTGCTCATCTCACCCTACGATTGGGTGCAAGATTATGATTATTACAATGAGAGATAGAAGCAAGAATAGGAAGCAGCTTCAAAAGGGTCGAAACCTAAGCATCGAGGCCATACAGACGGTGCAAATACTGAAGAGGGCTTCAGTTGGCAATCAATCAACTGGATCTTTGGAGAAAGTGATCGTTACAAAGTTCAGACGATTGCTGAAGTTTGATATGATCGCCGTGCTACGTGAACTTCTTCGTCAGAATCAATGTCAGTTAGCTCTTAAGGTTGTGCTTTCTTTGTCTCGCCATTCTCTATTCTTCTAGCGCAGTGTTCTTGGTGATCAGAACTTTGAAGGTTTTGTTGCTTTATGAAAGTCATGTGGGAATTTGATTCTCTTGTAGGTTTTCGGAGAACTGAAAAAAGAGGATTGGTACAAGCCACAGTTGTTGCTATACGCTGAGATGGTCACGGTCTTGGGAAGCAATAAATTGCTTGAAAGCGTCAAACTCATAATCAGAGAGCTTCTTAACTCCGAAAGCAAATTGCTGACCGCAGATCGAGAAGGATTCAACGCGTTACTACAAAGCTTGATGGACTTGAATCTCACGAGTTTGGCAATGGATTGCTTTTCTTTGATGAAATCATTACCGTGCGAACCTGATAGATCATCTTACGAGATAATGATAAATGGTTTGAGATCGCATGAAGTCGAATCTCATTCTCATCTGTTGTCTGCTACCATACAAGAAGCTCAGAGGCATTATGGTTCTTCAATCGGGTCCGTAGAGATTGAAGCAAACTTATGAACATATCTTCAACTTTGGATGGGTCGTCGCGCCTTCTTCAGGTGAGAATCCGAAAACAAAGTGGCTCTTTTCGATTAATTTAGTGGTAGATTTCATAATACTGACCTCTGAATTTTCTGGGAATAGATTATCTTATCCTCTCGATTACACTGACCTTGAAGTCATAGATGATAGCTCAAACAAGGATGAAATCAGTGGTCGCGTCGTAAACGGCCAAAAATAAAATTTATAACCTTACTAATACGAGTATAGCGAAAGTAAGGATCGTCTCCACAGGGAAGATGGTTGATTTACCTATATCAAAATTCGATCGATAATAATAATAATAATAATAGTAATAATTGTGATAATAATAATAGAGGGGGGTTTTAGTACATAAACGCAAATATATATTTTTTTTTAAAATAGACTGATATAGAAACGAAATTAAACTAAAAATAGACGAAGGAAAATATAGAAACTAACGACTATAAAATAGTAGTTGAAGTAATCGTTCTCCACCTTGATTTATATAATCGATCATAGATTACTAAATAACGTGTACACATAAGCATAATCGGTTATAGTTGTCGACGAACGCCTAACAACCAATCTCTTCTTAATTTCTCGATAATTAAGAGACGCTCTATAATTACTTCCCTAATCGAAAAATAACCTCCGGGACGCCCTGCAAGGTTTAAAATTCCGACAGCATTGAAAATGAAAGAGACCCGATTATTGACTAACTCGATCGGACGACGCTCTCGCAGAAACGACGCTGGTCCGTTAAATTCAAATCGCGTAACTACAATATAACTTACACTTACCTAAGGTAGAGAAGTTGAATATTGTTCGCTACTTATTAAAACGAACAAACAATTACGGATTTGTCGTTTTAATTAGCCATGGACTCACCTAGATTTCTTAAACATTTGCAACTTTTAATCAAACCACGCTCATCGACTAAAATAATTTCAAGTTTAATCGAATACTCACACGTTCACGAATAAGCACAAAAATCTCACAATATTATAAATCAAGGTTTTGATAATACTTCAATTATGATAAACTTAACATACCAATTAAAGCATATATCAACATATTATATAAATAGGAATCGAATTAGCTTACAACCGTATTTGCCGAACGGTCCAACAATCTGCTCAAGCCCATCAATAAAATCAGCCCAAGAGACAGCCCTTTCTTCAGCGACAAACTCATGGACAACGAGTCTGAAATCGGGATATTTTTTTCCTCCTATCGTGCGTATTTTGTCTTGTGGTCGTTGAAAATGAGCCAACACTGTTCTTTTTATTAGCAGCTTGTCTCCCTTTTTTTCTTCATCGAAACAGCTGTGTTTTGGGAGGTTTTGGTCGTAAGGTGTATTTGCCACTTTTCCTTTTTGTCCTGTAATAAAACGATTAATAGTTCTTGACTCCTCCCATCTTAAATAAAGCAAAGATGTAAAATAAAATTTCCTAGTAGGTCCAAGTATTTGTTTCATTTTTGTTTGGTTTGTCCCTATTATCAGTTAAAAACTTATAAAGCATACTTATGAATTAAAATGGTAAAACTGATACAATACGACTCAAATTAAGCATGGACACCGACTTAATATATCCGACCAAAACATGTTTATCAATCAGGCACTTAGTATGAGCATGCAATAACTATATGATACCTTTTGCTTGCAACAACCTCCTTCGCAGTCATCGTTGAACCACCCAAAAGCTGCATATTTGCATAGTAGCAATGGATTATTAGTTTACATACATCACATTTTGTTCGTTGATTGAAAAGAAAGATTTTTAGGTCTTTTTTTTTTTTTTTTTAATACTACATCTGCTTCTTGGGAATCGACCGCTTTAATGCTTTCGACGAAACGTATTTCATCCGAGTATATATATGTACAATAAAATACATGGATGCATTACATTTCTTTACAAGTATTATTTCCAGGCGAACTGCGTAGAAGGAAGAGAAGCACGCCATTATTTATAGTATTATACATCGTCATCTTTTTTTTACCAACATTTATCATCTTCATCGCTAGCACTCGGGCGTGAGGCTACGGTCCCTCTGAGAATCGTTGCAGTAATAGTAGAACATGTAATTGCTCTGAACCCAATTCATGGCTGCCGTTTGCTGCCCGCTCAGCCCGGCGCCGCCCGACGGGTTGGCGGTGATTGGGAAACCGCTGAGCTTGAAATTTGTATACTTTCCGACGAAAGGTTGGTAGTTGTAATCAGCTTTGTACTTTCCGTCCTCGGTGGCCCACGAAGAAGCGTCCCATATCGACCCGTAGATCCACAATCCTCTGCTCGGGAAAGTGGCATCGCTCTTTCGAGGGTACCTTCGTATGGGCACGTCGTCCACCAAAAATCTTGGGAAAAAAAATATATTTTGTTGAGATTTTATAAAATTCAATTGGGAGATGTCCCTAAGGAGTATTGATATTATCTATCCATCCATACTATTATAATAATCCTCAGGGCTTTATATAAACTGTCCATCCATGGTAATTGGTATGTCAATTTAACATTATTAAAGATATAAACTTAAATTACAATCACACGCTATATTTAACTAATTACTATTTTACCCCATTATTTTTAGTTAATTAATATTTTATCTTTATTACTAAATATTTTGATTAAAATAAAATTAATATGAGGTACTAATATATTATAAGTCACGTGCTTGAGTGTGCAACATAGACTAGTATATTATATAATGGGTCAGCACCACATACAACAGATTGTCCAATTAGTTGGTATGCTATGGTAATTACAGTTTTACCCTTCTATTTTCTATTTTACCCTTCACGTAAATTTTATATTATTAAACATTCTAAATCAACTAATTTTTTTAGCTTACGGATGTGTAATAAAATATAATTGGTTGGTAGTGGAATTTTGTTTTAATAATAAGTTTATGTACCAAAAAAACTAGTGATATACTTAAAGTAGGAATAGGCAGTTTTATGAGTAATTAGAACGTGGTATGATGTTTATTTTTAATTACCATTTTTTTAATATAAAAATTGATACACAAACTGTTTGAAAATAATTATATGTGGGTCTCCTCCCCTTTAATTAATATAATAGAAAGTTAATAACTATTAGAATATATTAAATTGTATTATAGTTATATTCTATTGGACATAATTCAAGAGTGCTTGAAATACTAGCCATGGTGAGGGGTTTATATTAACTTCTTTGAGTTAATTTGGTATGTCAGTTATAATTACCATTTTACCCTCCATTTTTTATTTTATAATTATATCTTTTTAAATTAACTTTTGTTTTTATATACACAAGTAAATACACAATTAAAATAAGCTTATAATTTCTATTTGAACTACATACATAATAAAATGACATAAAATACAAGTTTTAACGGACTCACATGATTTCGATGGGATTCCAAAGGACGGCGTAGTGGTGGAAATCTTGCGTGGGATCGAACCAAAGGTGAAAACGCATTTCTCGGCCTATGATGTGGTCCCCGTCTCCGCTCCCTCTGATATAAACATTCGTCTGAAGAACGTAAGGCTTGTCCTTAGTCGTCCCGAGAAACTCGATATCTACCTCGTCGTGGTTCCCCGGGTAAGCCTCATTATTCGATAACTACAAAAAAATATATATACATTAAATTATTATTATTATTATTATTGCTCTCCGACAATTTCTCTCCCAATAAATTGCTCTTTGCAATCTATGTGAATCGAACCCGTGACCTGCTCTGATACCAATTCTTATGACCAAACGCCAAAAGTTATATCTGATGGTGAGGGTGTTAAACCGCACAGCAGCCAGCGCCGCGGTTTGATTGCTCTCACCAGGGACAGTTATTCTCTCCAATAATTTTTGTTTCTTTCTAATATAAAAAATATTAAATCTTGATTTAAGTTAATTACTTACATAGTAAGATGTAATGATCCCAGCAGTGTAACCAGACTGGAGTTTGATGTTGGCCCCGAAATAACCAGATGTGTAAGAATTAAGGGACTTAAAACCACTTCCTGCAAAAATATAAAATGCATGAGAGAGACATAGTAACAACATGAATGAAATAAAAAAAATAAATAAATATTTTCGAATACTATTGATTGTATATGTACCTGAGATTTGATCGAGCGAAAGAGTGACAACTCCTTGGTCTATTTTTTGATGCTGAGGTCCCCAACGATTGGTAAATCCTTTATCGAACCCTATTGATGAAATTATTGAACTTGGATAGTAACCTGGCGATGGTGGGCCATCCCCGTAAATCCTTTTGAAATTTAGAAATAATATTAAGATTAGAGAAGAAAGAAAAGTTATGTATTGCATGGCTTATGTTGTATTATGTTTCCTACGATGGTCTTATTTGAATGATATCATGTTGGCAATAGCTGGTATATATAAAGGGGGACAAAAGGGCCCTACTAAAATAATTGATTCGAGAGAAATTTTAATATATGAAAAATTAAATAGACCTAAATTTAAAAACAAAATACTAAATTCATATTCACTTCAAGCTGAATTTCAGCGTGAAGCGAATATGAATTTCAAGGTCGCTGATCAAGCGACCACAATTTTCAGTGGGACAAGTTCATACAGACAAAAGTCAAGGATTGCAAGTGAATTCTAACCCATAATCTCTGTGTATAGATGCCATGTGTTTTACTAGTTTTCACTTTGGACAACATCGTTGGATATTTTAGTTGTAAAATATTAAACTTATATTATTTTATTTTTATTTACTTTTAAATTTATACTTAACCGATCCTATATGAAAGCAGGTAGAATCAATGCGAAAGTAAACTCTCAAGTGACTTTTGATTATCAGTACATATTCATGATATGATCATGTGAAAATGAGATTCGTGCAAAGTTTCCATGCGGTGACTTTGAAGACGTAATCTAAGTTAAAGCTAGTGTCTTACATATAATCGTGGCAAAATTATAAAATTAGGTCACTAAGTATACAAGTTTTCGTTTTTGGGTCACTATGTTTGATAATTGCAAAAGTAGGTCACTAACTTTTCATGTGAAAACAATTTTGGGTCATGTTTTCAATTTTAGGTCACTAAGATATATTTTTTCGATTTTGGGTCACTAAGTTTACATTTTTTCAATTTTGGGTCACTATGTTTATAACATTAGTACCGAATGAGTGACCTAAAATTGAATAAAATGTAAACTTAGTGACCCAAAATCGAAAAAATATATTCTTAGTGACCTAAAATTGAAGACATGACCCAAAATTGTTTTCACATGAAAAGTTAGTGACCTACTTTTGCAACTACCAAACATAGTGACTCAAAAACGAAAACATGTATACTTAGTGACCTAATTTTATAATTTCCCCTATAATCGTTCAACACGTATAATTGGATATGAAATTAAATATTCTTTTAGAGTATATTAATCATATAAGAAAATAGTTCCAATCCAATGACACCTAAAAGAAAAAAAATTTACGAGCTAGTGGACATAGAGAATCACTCTTGCATACATGTTAGAAAAATAATGTATTGCTTGCAACTTCCCTTTGAAAAAGTTTGAGGTAGAAACACTTGAAAATGAATGCATGCTATATGTGACTAAAACTATCTTTAATCATTGAAATTTAACATGTAAAAGTTTGTCCTTCCGAAAAAAAAAACATGTAAAAGTTTGTTACTAATCATGATCAATCACAACAATTAAACACATTCATCTATAAAAAGGAACGCTAATTTGTTTGTTTCTAGCGGATTATGGAATATTCTTATTGCTAAAGTTTCGCCGTTGCATCTTGGAAATAATTGCCCAAGTCGTAATATACATTAAGGTATACGTTCAACGTATTATATATTAATTTACATGTATATTTATAGACATATGTATAAAAATTAACCAACAAAATTAAATTACAAGACAGCGGAAAAGGATAAACATGGGTGGATCCCTATTTTAAATGATCAATAACCTAAGTTTAAGCTAGAACGTGTATCATATTTATATTTTTTCAATATATCCCTCACGTCTATTTTTTTTTTAATATTGGTGTTTGTGAGAATTCTTATACTTCCTCCGTCCCGCTAATTTTATCACTTTATCATTTCGGGCGTCCCAATAATTTTATCATCTTTCCTTATTGAGCAAAAAAAAACTATCACAAACAATCAATATAATAATATTAAATACTCTTAAAGACGTGTAAAAATATACATTTTTTTTACCTTTTTATTGTACTATATTATTATAATAATACTACCTTAACTTGCGGGCCCAGCAACTTATGTGATAAAGTTGCTTAGACGGAGCGAGTACATGACATTCTAACACTTTTAGATTGCTCACTTGAAGGAAGTGTATTATAATAATATTTTATATATGTCTATAATATCTAACACAAGCACACACGCACATTAATACTAACAAGTAATAATTACGTGACAAAACCAGTTTTGGAAACATAAATTCGCATGCAAGAAGAAAATCTTGCACAAAATATAAAATTAATATGATTTGTGTCACTTTCTCACCAAATTCGCATACCTGTCCAATTTTGATTAGCCACACACATCACGTCAGTTTTTAATTTCACTATCGCACACAATACACCAAATAACGTGCTAACATTTCATTTCATGCATGGTTCTCACATATAGTTTGTGTAATATACGTAATTGTAATTCTGTTTTTGAAATTTTCGTTTCTGTTTAACTTTTTTTATTAATATTTGTTTAACTTTTTATATCTTGTGATATATGATGTCGCTCCCTTTTGGATAAGCTACAACGAGTACGCATATTATGTAGTACACCTATTCACAATATAATCACAATAAATAGTAATTATGTATAGAATTGCGTAAATGACGTTGACCTATAACATAGTAATTTAAATGAGCCGATCGTTGGCACGTATCTTTCGAATCGATACACTCAAATTTCTGTTATTTTCCATAAAAAAACAACTCTTGTATAAGAAATCGACACAAATATATAGAATTTGAGATTGAGAGAAAAGTCACATTTTATTTTGCCGACACGATCGAGCAGGCATTCATCATTGACATAACCTATATCGATATTCAGATAAATATATTTATATTTAATTTTTTAATACCCTTGGACTATAAGTAGGCTTGAATTAATTATTGACCTTAGGCTGGGAACATGCATGATGATTCCTAATGCCATGTTTGATAATAAATTAAGTATATTCCTATTTGAAATATACCAAACTTTGTAATAGTAAAACCTAGCGTTGGTTAACATTAAGTAATTGTAATATCGTATTTACATCATTAACACGCAACGTTATGTTAGTTTTATTTAGTAGGTAGAGTTTCAAAAGACTTGTTTAATAGTCACATATACTATTTCAATGCTTTAAGCATTGAAATAAATTTTGTGGATTTGAGACAATAAATTTAGACTGGGAGAATTAGTCCAAGAGTTGTGGTCATCGCTTATAGCTGACGATGAGATTAAATTTCAATCTTGAATTTAGTCGGAATGTATTGACCGATGAAAAAATAAATAAATTATAAGGCATGGACTATTACCAAATACCCTACCGACTATTAGACGTCAGACAAAATCCGAACCTTGGATGCTCCTTGCTTACTTAGTACTTTTCCATGCAAGACTAAGATATTTGCTTATTATCTTTAAATCATTTGGCAGCCAATAATAGTTTATTAAGTTGTTGTATGAGATTATAATAAAGTTAAAAAACTAATATCGAAGTGTTCGGGTACAATTTATTCTGTAGTAGTTTGAAATGTACGTTTAGATGGACAAGTTCTATATTTTGTTGGGAGAAGTTAACTAATATATACTTCCTCCGTCCCATTTAAATGTTCCCGAAGATTAGTGGGCACGGAGATTAAGAAATCACATTATTTTAATATTATAGTACACCTTTTGAGGTATGGAGAGATAAAAGTTATTAGTAGACACGCAAATCGAGAAGACTTTTTTTAATATTAATGATGTAATTAGTTTAATTAGTGGGATAATTTTTTACCAAAAATGGAAATGGGAAGAATTATGTGGAACGCCCGAAATAGAAAGATGAGAAGAAATAAGTGGGACTGGGGTAGTAACATATTGCTGACAATAAAATAAGAAGCTGAGGAAAGAGCTTTGGTCAAGTAAGATCGGGTTTTCTTTTTTTTTTTTTCCAAAAAAGAATTAAATTTATATAATCATTAACTCGGTTAATTCAAATTGGAATGGGCTCAACGCTGTAGGCCTGAAAACAATATTTGTATTGGGCCCACGGTTTATATTAATTTAAATTAATTTGGTCCGTTTTCGAGTAGACTGGGCTTGGGCTTCTTGGGCCCAATATCATGTGGTCTAATGGGCTTGATCCGCCGCCCCTCACCTCAAATTGGAGACAATCTAAAAACTTTAATACTCCCTCGGATTTTGTCTTTTTACAACTTTTATTTTGTTTTTAAATACAAGTCCTTTTGTGGTTTTGAATAAGACAATATTTTATATTTCAAACTTTACCGCTTATTTTAACTAAAATAGTTATTTAATAAGAAAAAATAGTTAGGTAAGGGTATAGTGAGAATGTGTTATTTCCTTAAACAATCTTTTAAAAATCAGAGGAAGTATTGATAGATGTTTAGGTAGTATAAAATGTAAATTAAACATAATTAGTAAAAAATATTACGAATCTATTTTATTTTATTAAGCGTGGTGAAACAATAAACTGCCCCCTTGGTCAGTCAATTTCACAAAAAACAAATAGTAAAAAAATTTAAAAAATCACAAAATCACCCGCTATCTTTTAATTACTAATTATTAGACCTGTAATTTTATAATTCATATTTCAATTAAATATTTTAAATTAAAACAAAATTGATAGTAAATTTTATATCTGCACACACATGCACTCATAGTGTGCAAAGAATATCAGTACTAACTACTAGTATAGTCCGGTGTGGTTCGTAAAAATAAAACATATATCTAAAACCAAAGGGTTTTTGACTAGACCTGTTCATCCGCTTACGGTTCACGGTTAGTAAAAATCTCTAACCGTAACAGACCCGTAGTAATCAAGGTTATGGTTAGTAAAAATCTCTAACCGTAACCGAGCCGTAGTAATCACGGTTACGGTTTTGAACCGTCCGAGCCGGTTATGGTTACTGTTTGAAACTGCCTATTTACGGTTCAATTTTATTGTTTTGAAATAAATTAGATTTTTAGTAATACTAAAAGAAAATAAAAACATAGAATATGAAAAAATACAACTTCGCTATTTAAAAAAAAAATTATACCTTGAATAATAAAAAAATATGATCATCGTCTAATAAGTCTTCAATTCTGTAATATTCGAATAATACTCGTTGTAAGGATCTCCTTCTAATGCTTAATCTTATTACTCGATCTTTACCTTAAGTCCTATAAGGTCAATGTTGTTACCAATTAATAAAACAAAAAAAAAAACTAAGAAAACATAGATGGTTAGTAAATTAATTTGTTACCTTAATAAGAAAAATAAACTTAAAAAAATTAATCCCGCTTAAACCGCCGGTTTACGGTTACAGAAATTGATAACCATAACACGAAGCGTTGTAAATGACGGTTCGATTACGGTTTGAACGTAGCCGTTGACCACGGTTAACCGAACCGTCGACTGCCGGTTCGGTTACGGTTTTTCAAACCGTTTGAACACCTCTAGTTTTAACGCCTATTTGACAATTAAAATTTAACGCAATTTACAAGATTTATTCAATAAATTTTGTCTTGTACAGTTGGCGCACACCTTTATTGACAACGTCTGAAAAAAAACAAAAAACAGTTGTGTAAGATAAGCTCGTGAAGAATTATGAGCCAAACGTATTATCACAAACTAGTCAAGATCATATGAATCACAGAGAAAAAAACTTGCTACATATCATCGCAAAGCTCAATCCTTGCAAGAAGAACAATGGCGAATCCGAGCCAGAGTACATGGATTCAAAGCTCACTACCGTTCGTGGGCATGACGTCAGCAATCGTCTCGTTAGCCATTAACGCGATTTTGTGCAAAATGGCCATGTCTGAAGGAACAAGCTTCTACATATTGTCCGTTTACACCAACGCTTTGGCCACACTAATCCTCTTCCCCACCGCCTTCTTCTTCTACAGGTATTAAAATTCGTTCTTGGGCTGCTTCAAATTTTCTGGGTTTTTGCGATTTGTTTTTGAAGGATTTGCTATGATTGATTTCTGTCGCAGGTCAAAGTGGCCGCCATTATCGTTTCCTATTTTGTGGAGAACGTTCTTACTTGCTTTCGTTGGGTGAGTTGGGATTGTCAGTAGCTTTTTCTTGGTAGATTCAGTGAATTGGGTTTTTGTATCTCTGCAAATTATGTTGAATATCGCTGGAATCAATGTATCGTTTTTAGCAACAATTTTGATCTTTACTCTTTTGCTTTGATGGGTAATTTGGGACGAAAATCACGAGAAATTTTGCTTGCTAGATATTTGGCTGAGATAGGAAGCTCGGCGGGGATAAACTACAGCTCTGCAACTCTTGGAACTGCAATGTTGAATCTTGTCCCAGGTTTCACCTATGTCCTAGCCATCATCTTCAGGTTTTTCTTTTCTTTCCTCTTCCTTTTTTTTTCCCAAGACAATTCGTACCTGTGGAAGTTGTTGCTTGCCTTCGAACATTAATGGAAAAAATGTCTTTCCTTAGGATGGAAGAAGTGAATTGGAGAAAACCGAGCACCATTTCAAAGTCGTTAGGCACCGTAGTGTCAATCTCGGGCGCATTCATAGTCACCTTCTACAACGGCCCTTCGATCCTCAATTCTCCTCATTCGACTTTTACAGTGAATAATTTTCTCGCAAGAATTCGCTTCTCGTCGTTAACAGATTGGGTCTTGGGAGGACTTTTGCTGTCTTGCGCCGCCTTTTGCACTGCTGCGTGGAGTGTCGTGCAGGTCGTTTGTCGTGTTTCTCCTTAGGGTGCGTTTGGCATGCAGAATCGACGCGCAAAAGAAAAAGAAAATTTGTAATGATACGCATCGAACCAATACGCGTTAGCTTCTCGTGTCGTACCATTACGCTTTTGCTTTCATTTTTCGCATCGAATTCCACATGCCAAACACCCTTAGCGTTCGGTTGAAATCACTGAAATTGAGATCGAAGTGAATAATAATGTTTGCGATGGATTTTCAGGCGTCGATATTGAAGCTCTACCCTTACGAGGTTATCGTTGTCGCCATATACTGCCTCCTCGTAACCATCCAAGCTTCCTTCGTGGCTCTGATCGTCGAGCGAGGTTCGAATGCGTGGAGAATTGATACGAATGTGGGGATCGGCGCTGTTCTATACGGCGTAAGCTGTGTTTTATTCGATCGAATTCTTGTCAAGAATTTTCGTCCGACTTAATTATTTTTTTCTTGTATATTTGAGAGAGTGGCATTCGAAGGATAGCTAAATTAAGGGGTGACAATTTTAGGACAACAGTTCCGAAAATTGTAGCTATTTGAGAACATTTAAGTTACACTAGTACTTTTAACATACCCTATGTGTGCAAAAGTATAAAATTAATTATTAGTGGATATATTTGATAAATTATATACTAAAAATAGAATGAGGTGGTTATTATGAGCTTTAAAGCTACGTGGTTTAATAAGTTTGTTTTAATAATAATAGAATGAGGTGGTTTTTTATTTTTAAATAGTAGTTAAAGTAGAAAAAACTTTTTGATCAATTTTGACAGACCAATATACTGTTTTTTATCCCCCTAGGCTCTTTATATAAAGTATAGAAGCTGCAATTTTTGGGGCAAATGAGTTTGAAAATTAAGGCAATTTGAGGTCAATCAACTTCAAAATTGGAGTAATTTGAGGGCAGTACAATTGAATTCTCCGATGTTAGTTGTCGTTTCGATTTGCTTCAATTTTGAAACTTATTTTCTAACGTTGCAACGTTTAACTTATGTGTTCTACAATTTGCTACTGTTCCAAAACTTGTAAAGTTGCCACTCACCTAATTGAGGTGGCCTTAAAATGCCACTCTCCTAATTATACAGGACTGAAAAGATAATTAATTCGATGGACTATTATTATCTACTGTAATAATAGGCGGTCATCAACATATCTTACCGACTCTACGTAACTGCATGGTGCCTGTGGAGGACGGGCCCGCTGTTCGTCTCCCTTTTCAAGCCGCTCACCGTCGTCGTGACCGTAGCTATCGGCGTGACGTTCATGAACGAAACGCTCTACCTCGGAAGGTTAATATTTTTCTTGAAAACTATTATTGTAAGCTCTTTATAAGATGATAATCATATGAATGGATTTTTTCTCTTCAGTTTATTGGGAACACTTGTGTTGATTCTTGGCTTCTATGCTGTGGTGTGGGGAAAGGCGAAAGAAGGAAAGGCGAACGACGGCGGGGAATCTGAGCCTTTATTGCAGGCGAAGATCGAGGAAGGCTTTTTTAGTTGATGTCATGCATGCATGCCCAGTTATTAGTTTAAAGAAAACAGAGCAAAGGTATATTTCTCTGGAAACAGAGCATATGTGTATTTTTCCTTTGTGGGCTATCACTGCATTGAAGTTTCTCTAATATATTATCTAAGGATGACAAAATCCCAGTGGTAAACGGTTCGCTTTGTAATTGGGATGAAGAGTATTTGATTAGAAAAACAGAGAATTGAGAATTGATGGTGATTATCCGTTGGTCAAAGTGTGGGCGCTGATCCAACTCGTTTGAACTCAAATCGTGGTCTTTCAATTCCCCAATAAATATATATGTAATTTAACGGTAGGTAAAAAATAAACATTATGTATAGTATAGTATTATTTTTTTATATTTTTGTAACATATTTTATCGTATTATTTATGTTCAATTTTAATTTTTATTGTGAATATTTCGTTATTATGATCAATGTCAGCTTGAGTGATGCTCCATGGTTATTATTTTTGCAAGAGATATTGAGTTTTATTGGATAAACCCAAATATATTGAGTTCTATTGGTTTATGGTATAGTAATGCACAAAGGTATCCCTTCTAATTTCTATTATATAAACTAGTTATATTATATGTGCGTGCTTAAAATATAATTGTTTTAATTATAATTTTATATATAATTTATATTTAGTAGATAAAGTATAATTTTTATATAAGGAAAATAATGAGTAGGAGTATAAGTATAATAACTAAAAATTGAGGGGTTAAATATTGCTAGTAATACGAATTCAAACATTCGAGTTAATAGTATTGGTGTTGACATAGCTTAACTAACAGTGGCTTAAGACATGAAACCGGAGATTCAAATATCGGTCTACACTAAGGAACGAACTCTACACTGGAAAGACCGAATTGAACTTAGTACGAACTCAATCGAACGGTCAAGCACAATATCAACTAGTACTGGAAATAGATTGACCGACTTTGGACAAGCTGGATACACAAAGACAAGGGCGTACTAAGACAAAAAGATTCAGACATTCAATGCGAGGCTGCCAACCAAGAGGGAAACAGAGATCAACTAGCGCAAATAAGGAATGAAACAAAAGTGGCAAGATAAACCGCAGCAAAGACCAGACAGACCCATTTTGGAAAAGCCAATTAATGCACTGTCCAGAGTGAAGAGTTTATCTCACAACGGCTTCAAATTCAAACTTCAGCTATAAAAGGAGGAATACAAGCTGAAGACACTTACTTCACGCATTCTAAGCTATTATCAACAATCTTCAAACACTTCAAGGAGAGATATCAAAAGTGAAGTCAAAAGACATATAACTGTTCATAGTTTATGTTCTTTATTCCTACGGACTATAAAAAGCTGTTGAAGTAGGTGGACTGTTACATACGACTGCCTAGGTGACTTATTAGATTAAGCTGTGTTTGGCTTGGTAGGTTGTACTGCACACTGTATAACTGAAGATCTAGTGAACCTTCCTCTTGAGGAAGAAGGGGAGACGTAGGATAGTTAACTCCGAACTTCCATAAACAACTCGGTTCTTCACACACACACACACACTCATACACACCTCTTTTCACATCGGTTACTTGATCGTTCAGTATCATCTTCCGAACTTATACTGACCGGTCCCTGATTGAATACCAGTCTGCGGCGCCCCTGACTCCTACCGCCCATTCTTACTACTACTTTGTGTGACTGCATGTAATATAAATGAAATCTATATACGAAAATGCGTACACAATTTTTCCTTTTATATAAAGGAAATTCTTCTGTACAGTACAAAATATTCCTAGGACATATATACAAAGGTGAGTGCGCATGCGTGTTCAAAAATAATCTATTGGCCCGCCACTCAGGTCGCATCCATGTACACACTGCCACCTCAAAAGTCCTCCGGAAGCTTCAAAAATTGGCCTCGCCTTCGTAAAGATCACATACCGTGATCCCGTGAACCTACAACACATAAATACGTGGAATGAGCTTATAAAGCTCAGTAAGTGAAAGCCATGCATGCCATGCACGTGTCCTATCTTGCAAAGGCATCCGCGCCAATGCTTTCTAGACCTCATATTTTTCCTTGTCTTGTCTTGTCATATAGAGCCCTCGGCTATCTTGCTATGCACCATCATGGAGCTCGAATCCACTAGGGATAAATAAATATAAGTGGCAATACCCACTCAAGGGAGGCTAACCCTCGGGCGCCTTTTCTGTCCCAAGGTGGTTTCATACGCCACGCGGACGCTTCACACTGATAGCCTAATCTAAGGTAGTCAACACCGGAGGTACCCTCGGTATCGCTTACTCCCTCAGCTCGCACCCTCCAGGTTTCACGATCCTCCATGAGGGCATTAGCCCTAAAATCATGTCTTGCCTTGTACATGTCATGTCTTAACGGCAGCGCCATACGACGTCACCATGGTAGCATAGAAGAGCTGTGACTCAACTGTGAGTCGACATCAGAGGCCCATATCAGCGAATCTTTATCGCTCTCAGGCAATTATATATTATGCACGCTCTCATTTCATGCCTTTTGTACGAAACGTGCGTGCATATGCTCATGTCATGAATATGCGTGTCATGCCATTATATCATGTAATTAAATCATGCGTGTCATATAACGCAAATAATTCACGTAGGAAGTCACATAAAATCATAGAAACAAATAACACATAATTTCATGCACATATAATTATGTTTGTAGTTGGGACTTCCACTTACCTGGTATCCTTAACTTATTTAATCCTATCGTACTGTAAGTCGTAAATCTTCAAACCCTAAGTATAGAAAGATATAAAATTAGGGTTTGTTAGTCTAGTTATAACTTCACGAAATTGGCTTGATTTGAAAACCCTAGTTTCGACTTCTATAATTTCAAAACCCTAAAATTTAGAACTTAATCTAAACTAAGAAATACAATTTCAGAAATAGATCTCGACATGTTTATAAATCTCGAGTTTTCAAGATTATATACAATGACCTCGAGATTTAAACTAATCAGTAGGATCTCGATATGAGACTGTAATTTCGAGCATGGTGGTGGAACAAAATCTCGACATAAAATATGGAATGATTTCGACATTGTACTCAAGATAGCGAGATGTACTTATAGGATTTTGAAATAAAATTAAATGATGAATCTCGAGTTGTATGTTAACTAAATAATGTTCAAGGGTTTCGAAATATACATGTCGAGATTTAATTAAAGATCTCGATATGTATCTTGGAATAAATCTCGACATTGTTTATAATAAATCTCGATATCACTTAAGCCTAGCTGTGGATTAAATTTCGATATAAACAAGGGTTGATATTTAGACACTACATAAGAATCTCGATACACATAGATCTCGACATTGTAGTTTAATCTTGATATAATTTTGAGGTATATCTCGATATGAGTCTCGAGTCAAATCTCGAGATCTCATACTTAGTTAAAAATTTTAGTTCTAATAGAAACTCGATATTACACAAGAAAATTTCGATATTATCTCTTCGATATAATATGAATTATAGAATCTCGATGTGTTTAAAGGCATGTACGTTCTTCAGCTAATCCCTACAATAATTCTCGATATCAAGATCAAGGTAGACTTCGAAATGATTTTCCAAAAGAATCTCGAGTTCAATCTCGAGTTTTATACCAAGTTTTAAAGTTAATACTGATATGGATTTCGATATGAATTTCGAAATCTGTTTCGAGTTTTATTTCGACTTTTCATCCAATTGGAAATCGAATCTCTCAAACATCAAAAGATATATTCTCATAGAATCATATGCATATGAACTGAACTTCCATTAGTTTAACATTTAGAACCTGAGATCGAAATCCTAATTTAGTACCTGCGATTAGAATTCCCTACAAGACATGTTAAACCCTAAAATCAATAACTAATCTAATTTCCAAGTCTGCTTTAGAAATACTTTAAATCGATTCCTAAGTCCTCTATTATCCTTGAATCCCCTAAAATAAAGAGTATAAAACTGATCTACAAACCAATGAATAAAATTATACCTTCTGTAGTGATATTCTCGTTAGTAGTCTAGCTGTTTTCCTTCCTTTGCTTTCGTTTGGTGTGGTTTCCTCTCTTAGGGTTTCTTATTTATCGAAACTTGTACTGTTTGAGTTCTTTTGTCTACTTAGGTTTAGTCATCGAAAGGTTATTGATAACTCATAAGGGTTATCCAATAGCATTTTTGATAAGACATCAGACAACGTGACCTTGCTTTCTTTCTAAGTAATTTATACTTATCCCAAGTGATTGGGTTTTAAACAAGGGATTTTAATAGGCGCAACTAAATTTCTACTTATATTTTCCTTAGTACTTACTAATTAAAATCCTATACCATGATTCCTTTAACTAGCTATTTTCCTAAGTCCCAACACTACTTTCCAATTCATACTTGTCATGTTGATATATATAGTATGAAATCATTTAGGCACAGAAAAGTCACAAAACATGTCTCACGCAGTCACGTAAGTCATATAATATGTATGCATATTTTATTGGCCGGCTTACTTACGGGACTCGGGTATTACATCCTCCCCCCTTAAAAGGGATTTTGCCCCCGAAATCAGGCAGGAGAAATAGCTCAGGGTAGCAATTTCTCATATCGTCTTCCCGTTCCCACGTAGCTTCTTCCGTGGACTGATTCTGCCATAACACCTTAACTAGTGGAATTTCTTTATTCCGTAATCGTTTCGTGTCGTACATAAGGATTTCCACTGACTTTTCCTCGTAGCTCAGATCTGGCTTGAGTTGTTGATGACAATTTTTCGTGTTCAACACATGGCTTGGATCTGCGATATATTTTCGTAGTGTCGATACATGAAAGACGTCATGTACTTGAGCTAGCGAATTCGGTAGTTCCAGTTGATAGGCAACTTCGCCAATTTTTCTGAGGATTCGGAAGGGTCCTATATATCTCGGGCTTAACTTGCCCTTTTTCTCAAATCGCTTCACGCCTTTCATTGGGGACACCTTCAAAAATACGAAGTCATCTACTTGAAATTCCAGTGGTCTACGCTTTTGATCTGCGGAGCTTTTCTGTCTGATTTGTGCCGTTTTCATTCTTTCTCGTATTTTTATATTGCTTCCGTCATTTCTTGCACGAGGTCATGGCCTAGTATTGCTCGTTCTCCGACCTCGTCCCAATGGATTGGAGATCTACATTTACGTTCGTATAGTGCTTCATATGGAGCCATTCCGATTGTTGCGTGGAAGCTATTATTATATGAGAATTCGATCAACGGAAGATATCTGCTCCAATATCCTTTAAAGTCGAGCACGCAGGCTCTTAGCATGTCTTCCAACGTCTGGATTGTTCGTTCAGACTGCCCATCTGTCTGAGGATGGTAGGCAGTACTGAAGGATAACTTGGTTCCCATGGCCTTCTGCAAACTCATCCAGAACTTGGATAAGAATCTCGAATCACGATCGGAAACAATCGAGATTGGGACTCCGTGAAGTCGTACTATTTCTTGAATATATAATTCTGCATATCTCTCCATTGAAAAGGTTGAGCTGATAGGCAGGAAGTGAACGGACTTGGTCAATCGATCGACAATGACCCGTATAGCGTCGTGGCCTTTCACAGTCTTAGGTAAGCCAACAACGAAGTCTATCGTGATATGATCCCATTTCCATTCGGGTACTGGCAGGGATTGCAAGGTTCCTGCCGGTCGTTGATGTTCTGCCTTAATTTGCTGACACGTTAAGCATTGGCTCACAAAAGTTGCGATTTCTCTTTTCATCCCTGGCCACCAATAATTGGTTCGTAGATCCCTATACATCTTCGTCGCTCCCGGGTGGATGGAGTAGACAATGGTATAGGCTTCCGTCATGACAGTCTTGCGTAGTTCAGCATCGTTAGGAACATATAAACGACTTCTATAGTATAAACTTCCGTCGTCTCGTATGGTGAAGTCTGAAGATCTTTGCTCAATAGGAGTTTCTTTACTTTTTAGATATAACTCGTTGTTCTCTTGGGCTTTCGTAATCTGCTCCATCAGTGTAGGTCGAAGTGTTAACGCTACTAGTCTTGTCACAATCTCACCCATAGGTATTAACTCCACTTCGAGCCTTCGTAGCTCTGTATTCACAGTCTTGCGGCTTAGTGCATCAACCACTACATTTGCTTTCCCCGGATGGTAGCTAATCACACAGTCATAGTCTTTGACTAACTCGAGCCATCGTCGTTGTCTCATATTTAACTCCTTCTGAGTGAAGAAGTATTTGAGACTCTTATGGTCAGTGAAAATTTCGCATCGCTCGCCGTATAAGTAGTGCCTCCAGATCTTGAGAGCAAAGACTACAGCGGCAAGCTCTAGGTCGTGAGTCGGGTAGTTCTTCTCATAATCTTTGAGTTGTCGCGAGGCATATGCTACGACATTTCCATTCTGCATTAGGACACATCCTAGGCCATTCTTAGATGCATCGCTGTAAACAGAAAATCCTCCAGTGCCTGTAGGGATAGTTAGCACTGGGGCCGTAGTGAGTCGTCGCTTAAGTTCTTGAAAGCTTTGCTCGCAAGCGTCATCCCATTGAAATGGAGTATTCTTCTTCGTTAACTTCGTCAGGGTTGATGCGATTTTGGAGAAATCTTTGATGAATTTCTGATAATATCCGGCTAGTCCAAGAAAACTCCGTATTTCTGTCACGTTCATCGATTGAGGCCAGTTGTTAATAGCCTCGATCTTGCTGGGATCAACAGAAATTCCAGCTCCTGAAATAACGTGTCCAAGAAATGCGACTTGATTGAGCCAGAACTCGCATTTCTTGAATTTCGCATACAGCTGCTTTTCTCATAATATTTCCAGTACGATCTTTAAGTGTTGTTCATGCTCCTCCCTGGTCTTCGAATAGATGAGAATGTCATCGATGAATACGATGACACACTTATCCAAGAAGGGTTTGAATACCCGGTTCATCAAGTCCATGAATGCTGCTGGCGTATTAGTCAGCCCAAAAGGCATGACTAGGAATTCGTGGTGTCCGTAGCGGGTACTGAAAGCTGTCTTCGGCTTCTTGAATCTTCAACTGGTGATACCCTGACCTTAAGTCTATCTTCGAAAAGATAGTAGCGCCTTGTAATTGGTCGACTAAGTCGTCAATTCGAGGAAGGGGATATTTGTTCTTGATCGTAATCTTGTTCAGCTCCCTATAATCGATGCAGAGCCGCATCGACCCGTCCTTCTTCTTAACGAACAAAACTGGTGCTCCCATTGGTGAAAAGCTCGGCTGGATGAATCCTTTTCGTAACAGTTCATCTAGTTGCTCCCTCAATTCCTTCAATTCAGCTGGGGCGAGTCGGTATGGTGCCTTAGAAATCGGTGCAGCTCCTGGCACTAGGTCACTTGTGAATTGAATCTCCCGATCTGGCAGAAGTCCGGGTAAATCTTCAGGGGACACATCGGGGAAATCTTGTACTACTGGGACTTCTTCTAACTTTGGAGATACACGTTCCTCGGATGATATCGCGTATATCAGGTAAGCTTCGCATCCTGTCTTGAGCAAACGATGTGCCTTCATTGCTGAAATCTTGGGAATCTTATTACTCTTGCTGGTTCCCATAAATGTGAATGGTTCGCTGTCTTCTAGGTTAAATGTCACTTGTTTACGGTTACAATCAATAACCGCTCCATACTTCGATAGCCAGTCCATTCCTAAGATTACTTCATAATCGTTCATTGGAATGACTATCAGGTCAACGGGTAAGGTCCTATCTTTCACTAGTACGGGGCTATCTCGTAAGATTTGGTTGGTTCTCGTAGAGGTTCCATGGGGTATGGTAACATTGTATTCGTAGCTAACTAAGTTAGGCGTAACCCCGAGTCTCGCCACATAGTTAGTAGATGCAAATGAATGTGTGGCTCCTGAATCAACTAATATGCATGTCGGGGTTGAATGGATAAGGAGAGTACCTGCCACCAAAGACGGATTGTTCTCCGCCTCTTCAGAAGTTAGCGTGTAAACCCTAGCAGGTACCGTAGGTGGCCTAGTTTGAGCAGGTGCTTGACTTCCAGACGCAGTCTCCGTGCAGGCCTTGGAAAAGTGGCCTGTCCTGCCACACTTATAGCAGACTGCATTCTGAGAATAGCGCCCGCCCAGATGTCGGCGTGTGCACCTGGGACATGGGGGTATGCTCATTGGAGGTCTTCCCTGATTAGGGCTGAATGGTTGTGGAGGTCCGAGTCGATTCGGGAAGTTAGGTCTGGCATTCTTAGGGTTAAAGGGCTTCTTTAGGTTGCCTCCACTCCATTTCGGCCCTTGGACAAATTTTCTCTTCGCTTGATGGGCTCGCGTAATTCGAAGTTCCGCTTGTTCAGCCATTAACGCGCGTTCAGCCACCTGAGCGTAAGTAGCTCCTTGGGATCCGGCCATGTTCACGTCTCTATATAGTTCAGGCTTTAGGCCTTCCAAGAAACGCTCCACCTTCAACGCATCTGTGCTCACCATGTGAGCTGCAAATCGGGATAATTGCTCAAACTTCCTGATTTACTCTGCTACGGTTATCGGGCCCTGGCGTAGGTTGATGAATTCATTCATCCTTTGGGCTCGTACCGGGGCGGTGAAATATTTGCTCCTAAAGAGCTCCTTGAACCTGTCCCACGCCATCGTAATAGGGTCTTCAAAGGCGAGAATAGTATCCCACCAATGGCTGCACTTCCCCTCAACAGGAAGGCAGCACATAAGACATTCTCATCTTCTGGAATCCTACTATACTGGAACATACTTTCCAGTGTTCGGAGCCATTCCTCGGCCGCAGTAGGGTCGATAGCATCTTCAAAAGTCGGGGGATTGAGTTTGCGAAATCGTTCCCCCACTATTTCAACCCTCCCTGCTTGAGAAAGTCCACCACTAGGTTGTCCGCCCGTGTTGCGCTGCTGAATTAGTTCTTGTATTTGGGTAGACTGTTGGCGGACTAGTTCCGTGAGCTGAATAATCGCCGTGTCGCGATTATCGGTTTGGGTTTCGGGTTCTTCGCCTTTACTAACGCTTCCGCTACCCTCACTTCTCGTTCTACCCATTCTTGTCCTGATACCCTAATAGTCCCTATGGCCAATAATTACGCACATACAACATTCACAGAAACATAAAACTTACTAGCAAGGCCGCTTCCGTGCTTTTGAGTGTGTGTACATGGACAGTCTACAGAACTTGTAACCGAAAGCTCTGATACCACCTGCGGCGCCCCTGACTCCTACCGCCCATTCTTACTACTATTTTGTGTGACTGCATGTAATATAAATGAAATCAATATACGAAAATGCGTACAAAATTTTTCCTTTTATATAAAGGAAATTCTTCTGTACAGTACAAAATATTCCTAGGACATAAATACAAAGGTGAGTGCGCATGCGTGTTCAAAAATAATCTATTGGCCCGCCACTCAGGTCGCATCCATGTACACACTGCCACCTCAAAAGTCCTCCTGAAGCTTCAAAAATTGGCCTTGCCTTCGTAAAGATCACATACCGTGATCCCGTGAACCTACAACACATAAATACGTGGAATGAGCTTATAAAGCTCAGTAAGTGAAAGTCATGCATGCCATGCACGTGTCCTATCTTGCAAAGGCATCCGCGCCAATGCTTCCTAGACATCATATTTTTCTTTGTCTAGTCTTGTCATATAGAGCCCTTGGCTATCTTGCTATGCACCATCATGGAGCTCGAATCCACTAGGGATAAATAAATATAAGTGGCAATACCCACTCAAGGGAGGCTAACCCTAGGGCGCCTTTTCTGTCCCAAGGTGGTTTCATACGCCACGCGGACGCTTCACACTGGTAGCCTAATCTGAGGTAGTCAACACCGGAGGTACCCTCGGTGTCGCTTACTCCCTCAGCTCGCACCCTCCAGGTTTCACGATCCGCCATGAGGGCATTAGCCCTAAAATCATGTCTTGCCTTGTACATGTCATGTCTTAACGGCAACGCCATACGACGTCACCATGGTAGCATAGAAGAGCCGTGATCAACTGTGAGTCGACATCAGACGCCCATATCGGCGAATCTTTATCGCTCTCAGGCAATTATATATTATGCACGCTCTCATTTCATGCCTTTTGTACTAAACGTGCGTGCATATGCTCATGTCATGAATATGCGTGTCATGCCATTATATCATGTAATTAAATCATGCGTGTCATATAACGCAAATAATTCACGTAGGAAGTCACATAAAATCATAGAAACAAATAACACATAATTTCATGCACATATAATTATGTTTGTAGTTGGGACTTCCACTTACCTGGTATCCTTAACTTATTTAATCCTATCGTACTGTAAGTCGTAAATCTTCAAACCCTAAGTATAGAAAGATATAAAATTAGGGTTTGTTAGTCTAGTTATAACTTTACGAAATTGGCTTGATTTGAAAACCCTAGTTTCGACTTCTATAATTTCAAAACCCTTTAGAACTTAATCTAAACTAAGAAATACAATTTCAGAAATAGATCTCGACATGTTTATAAATCTCGAGTTTTCAAGATTATATACAATGACCTCGAGATTTAAACTAATCAGTAGGATCTCGATATGAGACTGTAATTTCGAGCATGGTGGTGGAACAAAATCTCGACATAAAATATGGAATGATTTCGACATTGTACTCAAGATAGCGAGATGTACTTATAGGATTTTGAAATAAAATTAAATGATGAATCTCGAGTTGTATGTTAACTAAATAATGTTCAAGGGTTTCGAAATATACATGTCGAGATTTAATTAAAGATCTCGATATGTATCTTGGAATAAATCTCGACATTGTTTATAATAAATCTCGATATCACTTAAGCCTAGCTGTGGATTAAATTTCGATATAAACAAGGGTTGATATTTAGACACTACATAAGAATCTCGATACACATAGATCTCGACATTGTAGTTTAATCTTGATATAATTTTGAGGTATATCTCGATATGAGTCTCGAGTCAAATCTCGAGATCTCATACTTAGTTAAAAATTTTAGTTCTAATAGAAACTCGATATTACACAAGAAAATTTCGATATTATCTCTTCGATATAATATGAATTATAGAATCTCGATGTGTTTAAAGGCATGTACGTTCTTCAGCTAATCCCTACAATAATTCTCGATATCAAGATCAAGGTAGACTTCGAAATGATTTTCCAAAAGAATCTCGAGTTCAATCTCGAGTTTTATACCAAGTTTTAAAGTTAATACTGATATGGATTTCGATATGAATTTCGAAATCTGTTTCGAGTTTTATTTCGACTTTTCATCCAATTGGAAATCGAATCTCTCAAACATCAAAAGATATATTCTCATAGAATCATATGCATATGAACTGAACTTCCATTAGTTTAACATTTAGAACCTGAGATCGAAATCCTAATTTAGTACCTGCGATTAGAATTCCCTACAAGACATGTTAAACCCTAAAATCAATAACTAATCTAATTTCCAAGTCTGCTTTAGAAATACTTTAAATCGATTCCTAAGTCCTCTATTATCCTTGAATCCCCTAAAATAAAGAGTATAAAACTGATCTACAAACCAATGAATAAAATTATACCTTCTGTAGTGATATTCCCGTTAGTAGTCTAGCTGTTTTCCTTCCTTTGCTTTTGTTTGATGTGGTTTCCTCTCTTAGGGTTTCTTATTTATCGAAACTTGTACTGTTTGAGTTCTTTTGTCTACTTAGGTTTAGTCCATCGAAAGGTTATTGATAACTCATAAGGGTTATCCAATAGCATTTTTGATAAGACATCAAACAACGTGACCTTGCTTTCTTTCTAAGTAATTTATACTTATCCCAAGTGATTGGGTTTTAGACAAGGGATTTTAATAGGCCCAACTAAATTTCTACTTATATTTTCCTTAGTACTTACTAAAATCCTATACCATGATTCCTTTAACTAGCTATTTTCCTAAGTCCCAACACTACTTTCCAATTCATACTTGTCATGTTGATATATATAGTATGAAATCATTTAGGCACAGAAAAGTCACAAAACATGTCTCACGCAGTCACGTAAGTCATATAATATGTATGCATATTTATTGGCCGGCTTACTTACTTGACTCGGGTATTACACAGTCAACGCACAAACCAGTTAAATAATCGAAAAAGACCCAACCGTTTATTCACCCCCTCTAAACGCGTTAACCGATCCTAACAAATATGATAATTATTTAATTAACAAAATTAGAAATAGAGAGGTTAAATTGTAAATATCTTACAGACAAATTAACAGTTAATAGCCACATCACCCTTAATATAATAGTATAGATGGTCTGAGGTTACTATAAACTGCCACATTCGGTCTGTCATCTATTTGTAATTTGGTTACTCTACTTTTATTTAATTACTACTTTAATATTTTCATATTATATTACATTTACTATATATATTATTATTAGATCCCAAAATATTATTATTTTTTATATAGCTAAAAATTTGAAAATCTATCAAACATTAAAAATAACTCGATTGCTATGCACCGCCCCCTTTTTCCTAGTCACCGCCCCCTAAAGGGCTGGAAAAAGACGATTTTGCCCTTATGATATTTAAATTAATTTAAAAAGAGAAAAGGGCCTATTTTCACGACTGGTAAGCCAAATTAACGTAAAACATTGTTCGAATTTCAACTCGACCGAAAGAAAAAAAAAATTCGACCGAAATCAATTTTCGGTCGTTACAGTACTGACCGAAATATTTCGGCCAGTACTGTAACGACCGAAAATTGATTTCGGTCAGTACAGTATCGACCGAAATCATGTTTCGGTCGGTACAGTAGTGACCGAAATCATGTTTCGGTCGGTACTGTACAGACCGAAATCAATTTTCGGTCGTTACAGTACTGACCGAAATTAATTTTCGGTCAGTACTGTAACGACCGAAAATTGATTTCGGTCGAATTTTTTTTATTTATATTATTTATTTTGATTATTTATTTATATTATTTATTTGGATTATTTATTTGTATATTTTATTTGGATTATTTATTTGGATTATTTATTTTTATTATTTATTTGGATTATTTATTTATATTATTTATTTGGATTATTTATTTGGATTATTTATTTGGATTATTTATTTGGATTATTTATTTGTATATTTTATTTGTATTATTTATTTGGATAATTTATTTTTATTATTTATTTGAATTATTTATTTGTATATTTATATTCGAAACGGAATAAATATGCAAACAAATATTGAAAACATATATAAAATCCGTCCGATACAATAAAAGATAAAAAAAACAATAGCAACAGCGTCAAGGGGCCTGGCGCCACCGGTCGTTGATGTCATTCAGCCTGTCTCGGAACTCGTCCGTACGCGTCGTTTCACCACGATGCAGACTGGCTAGCATGTCCGAACTCAAGCTGTACATCGTGCTGTACCACTGCACATAGCAATAATACGTACGATTACACATATAAATATAAAAAAAGTCGACATAAGATTTAATTACGTACGTAGTCGGCGTGGCTGCGCGGGGGTATGCATGCCGATGAGGATCCCTGCTCCGTCGAAAGCAGGCGAGGATGAGAATGCATCTCATACCAGTCCATGTACCCTCCAACGGTTTCACCAAGGTACTGCGCGGTGGCACGATTGAGGTACGAGAGGTTGAGGATGGAGGCGTATGGGAACTGACGCCAAGCATGTTCTGCTGCATCGACAGAATGATGCACCTTATACCTCGTCGGGTCTGCTGGCATGACCGCCTTCCGTGGCGGATTCATCGGCGGCGGGATGACCTGCACGTACCCCAACTGGCGCAACACTCTCGAGGGCGAGTATGGCTCAACGATGTCGCGATATATAACCCATCCCATGAAAATCGTCCTCAGCTGCTGCGACATTGGATCGGGACCGTACGACAGCCAAGCAACCTGCAAACATTTAAAAAATTGTATATCATCCCACGAAAATATAGACTTAAATTGTTAAGATACCTCGCTTGCAGACATAACATCTATCTGACGGCGGATAGCAATCAAGCGGTGGACCGTCCGCTCTGGCTGACATACAGACCACATGCGTGATCGTGCCTCGCCAGGCTCCACATGATGGGGGAGACGGTGTGGGCGGAAGCATGGGAAGTACTCGTGGATCCACGCCTGCAGTAACGAGAGGCACCCAGCTAATCCCCTCGCATCCGCCCTGCTTGCCATGCCAAGCCGGCGATAAAGGTAAGCGAGAACGGCCGAACCCCACGAGTAACCACTGGCAGAGGGCAACGACCGGTAGAATCGTGCATGATGTCCGGCTTCACCCGGCTCCCGCTACCGTCGACGAACAGCGTCGACCCCAGCAGAATCCACAACCAAGCGATGGCCTGCAACCCCGCCGGCCGCCTCTCCAACATCTGCTGCATCACGTCGTTAATCAGAAGCCCACCGCCTCTCCAACCCTCCCTGAGCGCGTCCGCGGAGATGCCCATAATCTCCCTCGCCGCCATCTTCTGGTCGCCGGCGTCTGGTGTCCCCGATACCGTCGTCCCGTCGATTGGGATACGCAGGATCTGCTCGACGTCGTGGAGCATGATCGTCATCTCCCCCCACGGCATGTGGAAGGTGTTCGTGTCTGGATGTCAGCGCTCCACAAAAGCGCTGAGTAGAGGCCGGTCCAACTGACCCATCATAGCATCCGTGAGGTGCGCAAGCCCCGTGCCATCGATCTGGCTCTGCATCTCCGGCGGGAACTTGGAGTACCAATTCTTCAGCTTCCCAAGCACTAACGCCCGCTGCTCGCACTTCAGCAGGGGTCTCTCCTCACCCGTCCAGATGCGGGGCGCGATGTAACCCAGATAACTACGGATCACCTCGTCATCATATGGACCACCGGGCTGTGGCCCCTGCACCCTCCACGAATCGTCATCTGTGACCCTGGAGCGCTTGCTCCCTATTTTATTTTTCACGAATAACGCAAAAATAAATTTAATTTCTTTTACGTATTTTAAGACACGACATTGCATGTCAGTTTATAGAGGAGAATGGAATTACCTGAGGAGGCCGGTGGCAGATCGTCGCCGGATGACTCAAACGATGCTCCATCACCCGGCACAGATGGAGGGGGTCTACTGCTTCCTCCGGGTAGGGTCTTTCCACCCTTGGTCTGTAAATAAAAGATTTAAAAAAAAAAATTCGACCGAAAATTGATTTCGGTCGTTACAGTACGGACCGAAACATGATTTCGGTCACTACTGTACCGACCGAAACATGATTTCGGTCGATACTGTAACGACCGAAAATTGATTTCGGTCGAATTTTTTTTTTTCCTTTCGATCGAGTTGAAATTCGAACAATGTTTTACGTTAATTTGGCTTACCAGTCGTGAAAATAGGCCCTTTCCCTTTCCTTGTCCCTGTCGGCGATCCATTGCGATTTCAGTATTTTTTTTGTTTTTGTCTATTTTCGATATGTGATTTGAAAAGTGTTGTCTGGACAGAGCTTTAAATAGATATTTTTATTGTTTATTATAATTTTCTCTTTTTAAATTAATTTAAATATCATAAGGGCAAAATCGTCTTTTTCCAGCCCTTTAGGGGGCGGTAACAAGTAAAATGGGGCGGTAAATAGTAATTCCCTAAAAATAATAAAGGATCTAAAAAATAAGAGTAAAGTAAATAAAAGTACCAGTTTTAAATAAAAGTAATTGAATTAGAATACATTAAACGCCTTACTACTTACAAGTTATAACCTCCAAAACCCCTTTCAAATGTCGACCCAATTGACGATAAACTCGGACGAACGCGCCGCCAATCAAAGCCGCAAGAGGGCGGCGTCGATCCAATCGGACAATCAGACAATAACGATCTGTACGGTGGTCGCCATCGATCACACTAATCTCTTCTACAGCGTCTGCGCCACCTGCGAAAGAGCACTCCACGACGGCGCAAATTCCTGCAAATACTGCGAATTCATCAAACCCAGCGGGCGCACTGCTCCCGCCGCTTCCAAGCGCCTCTACCGCGTCCTCGTAAGTACATTAATTTAGGGTTTCTGAGATAAATAATAACAATCTGATTGAGATTTGAATGTGATGCTTACTTGGGCAGATGTCGATAGCTACGGAGAGAGAGGTGTTTGTGGTGATAATGTTCGACAGAGTCGCTAGGGTTTTGTTCGGTTGCTCGGCCAACGAGTTCTTCAACTTCGCCAAGACTCATCCCTACGCTGGTTTTTGTCTAGCCATAGCCCACAATCTTCTTAATTTTGTCCCTAGTAATCAATCAATTGGTTCTTTCTTGATTTTATTATATGTGATGTAATGTGATTGCACAGATTTGGCGGCTAGTCGGGCGCTCGAGGGAGAAATGTTGAAGGTTACGCTGTCGAAGCCCAAGAACGGCAATGCCCAGCATCTGCGGGTCGGGTCGGTTTCGCCCCTGGGGAATGGGTTTCGAACGGTCATTGCAACCTTGAAGGAGTTGTACAAGTAGGAAGAAACGTCTATCTTCTATCTAAGGAGTTTTTTTACATTTGTCTTAGAAGACAAAAACAACAAGCCCAACAACTTGTCCGTACCTTCCTTGCTCAATGCAGCTTATATTAAGGCGACTTTCTAACATCACTCACCATACAACGCACACACATTGCTTTCACCGCATATAAAAACAGTCACAATAATAAACTGCTACATACTCGCCTACGAACCGAAAGCACAACACCAAACTCTCGGGCGAGGTGATAGAGAGGAACAAACAGCTCGGCCTAAGCGAGCACAAGTTCCTCCTCAAAGCCATCGTCAGCTCAGGCATCGGAGCAGAAACCTACGGCCCACAAATAATCTTCGAAGGCCGTGAAGCTTCTCCCAACCTCCAAGCCGGCGAGTTTTTCCTGGACACCATAGGCAAGCTCTTCGCAAGAACCACTGAGATAATCTCGCAGCGTGACATCGACGTGCTAGTGGTGAACATATCGATGATGGCCACCGTCCCTTCTCTCTCCTCGAGGATCGTAAATTATTACAATACGAGAGAAGACGTTAAGGTTTACAACCTAACTGGGATGGGCTGCAGCGCAAGCTTGATATCCATCGATTTAGTAAGATGAATTTCACTTTTAATTGAATCATCCAATCACTCACCTCTAGTACTACCAATCGTAAGCTTGAGCTCGTCTTTTGTCGAGTTCCACGCTTAGACAATCTTCAATGAAACTGGAAAACCCAAAAAATATTCTAAAATCACTACAGTCGAGTCTAAAAAATCAATCTCAAATGTGTTCTGTTCTTTCTAGTTTGAACGCGTAAAATGAGTATTGTATTTAATAATTGCACTTAAGGTCTTTTATTTTATTTGATAATTAAAGCGTCCTCATAAAAAGTAATATAATATATAAAAAGTAATTAGAGAGCTTTTTTAAAATTTCAAAATTTACTAGCAATATTTTTACTCATTTAGATGTAATATAATATTAAAATATTTTTTGCAGATGTGGGCAATATTGAAAAGTTGTAAAAATTCGTGTATAAATAATATTTGGTCCTTGAGTTTGAAAATGAGTTTAACAGTCAAAGAAAATTAGATTGAGATTGTGTTTGTCGGTTGGAAATGCTGTTATACCTCGAAAACATAAAATAATTAAATTAAAAATTAAATGATGAGCTCTCGACATTAATTTGTGCAGCTTTCTCAATCTCAAGAGAATAAAGAAATTTAACATTTTGAGGAAACATATATTTTGAAAAAATAACATAAAACAAAAAAAGAAGAGATTTTACATAAAAATACCCATTAATATAAAAAATTAGCAAGTCATTAACCCTGTCAGTATTTTTTTATATGCAGGTACCTGTCAGAATAAATTTTTTGCACATTGGCACCTGCCCGCCGCAAGGTACATCATATCACAATTAGGTACCATAGAAAAACGTATTGTGGTATGTAATACAGCTAGAAAATGGTACCATCATATAGTCAGCCGCAAGGTACCGTATGGAACGTGTATAGGTACCATATATGGGTACCATATAAATTCGTGAAGTGGTACGCAATACACATATAAAAAGGTACGTCAAGATTGGAAAAATTGTACGCTCGGTCGAATGAGTACTTACATAAAAAAATTTCTGACATGGGTACTTACTTGCAAATTTTTATACAATTGAATATTTTTCTATAAATTCACCAAAAAAATTACCGGGCCACGTGCACCACCAAGCCTGAGATGAGAGTGATCGACTCATCGCCTCTCGGACTGGATCGAAACAACGTCGTTTCTCCCCTCCTCAAAATTGGAAATTTACGCACCATCGCCACGCGATTTTTTTAGCTAGGTAGGTACTGGGAAGAAGCAGCGGTGCGTGTGATGAATGGGAGCATGGGCGCGGTGCATCCTGTGGAGGCTCCACCGCTGCAGAAGGGTGCCGACGCGCGTCGTCCGCTCGTTACGATGAAGGATCTTCAGGACATGCCGGGGACCGTCGGGGGACCCGCATTGAAGGCGTCGTAGTTGTCAGAATATGTCGACTTTGAAAAGTCCAAAGGGGTGAACAACTTTCACGTGGGCAATACAATTCAAATGTGTGCCTCTTTGTTCACATTTATAAATGAGGTAATTGTTAGAGTTCGATTGCCTATAAATAGGCCTTGTGGCTCATGCAGATAAGTATCCCACAGAAGATAGATTAAAGAGAGAGATAGAGAAAATAAAATAGAGAGTCTGTCGGTATTTTCTCCGACTATAAAGAGAGAGTTTGAGGGTTTTCTCCTTTATAGATTGAGAGGTTGTAACTCCTATATTTTTCCTCTATAGTGGATTCTTCTTCCTTGCCCGTGGTTTTTACCCCAATTCGTTTGGGGGTTTTCCACGTTAAATCTCGGTGTCCACATCTTATCTTTAACTCCTCAAATACTAGTCGCAATATTAATCGATCGGGTCCGCTGCCACGCCAACAGTAGTTAATCTTCGCCGCCGTGGCTCTCGCCGTCATGAGCTCCACCAGCGATTTCACCTCCGTAACAGCCTCCTGGTAAAGCTATTGTTATCAATTTCTGCCTTGATTTGTGTTGATTTGGTAGAAATAATCTGAAGAATAGTTTCAGCAGTCACGTATATAGGCGCAGTAACAGAAGCTAGTGATAAAAATTTATGATACTTTTATACGTATGTGATGATGCAAATGGAGGCACCGAGGTTTGATTTGTATGATCCTTTTTCAGACAGAATGTTGACGACAAGTCCTCTAACCCCAAATGAGATATAAATTCCTTTCGGGCATTACAATTATTTAATTTCTCATAATAACTTGGAGAAAACCATATCTACCATTGTGTTTATCTTGGACAATGTCGACTAGTTTCATCTTCATTGTTTCCTGTCACTGCTTATACTCTCCGTATTAATCATAGCCCCTCTCCTTAATTCAAGAAAAGCACTCTTGAGATAAAACCTTGGGACCCTTCTCATCAGTTCATTCATCTACTGGATCTACTTATCTGTCTCTGTTTCCTATGTTTTGTGACTCAGTTCGATCAATATTTCAGCTACCTCGTAGCAGCCGCTGGTTTGCAGGGCCTATCGAGCCTCACGTTAGCCACAGTCGACGTCTATGCACTTCTAGTTGGGCGTCGCCTTCAGAACCGTCGAGCCGTGAGCTTATTCGCCGTCGGCGATGGGGTAATAAATATAGGCCGAGCCTCTCCCAAATCTCGTACTTTTAATTCACACACTTGAAAGTTGAAACGTTGACTCCTGGGATTTACAGGTGACTTCAAGGCTACTAACATTTGCAGTAGCTTGTGCAAGCGCGGGCATTACAATCCTCTTACGAAACGATCTAAGCGCATGTAGTACAAACCACTGCACACAATTCGAAACAGCTACAGCCATGGCTTTCCTCAGCTGGTTTGCTGCTTTTCCTTCCTTTTTGTTGAATTATTGGTCATTGGCTTCTATAAATGTGTTTTTTCCTCTTTCCTTCCCTATATTTTCTTGTGATTAGGATTTTAGTGCATACGATGTACAACGTGGTACTACTGCAGTAAAAGAAATTGACAAATTGCTACTCTTTGTCCGAATTCAAAATTGGCTTTTTGATATAACATAATGTAATGTTCGTCATGTCTCATCTCATATCTCCTCAGTCTTGAAAGCCAGTCTTCTGCCAAATTGCATTTCGAACCCTGCTCAAGTCCCTGCCTTTCAAAGTCCGGCCGGCGCCTTCGTGTACGGACGGCGAAGCCACCCTCGTCCTCGCGAGGAACTCGTGAGGCGGAAGCCAATCTTCGGCGCCGGCGACGTCGTCGTCCACGTCATCGTCCCAGCCTCTGTGATTGTAGCAGTTGACGTTTCTGTACTCGCCCTTCAGGATCTTGGACCAGTCGGGCACGTTGATCGGCGCCGACGAGACGGGGCTGGCGCTGGCGTCGTTGGGCGGCGGCACCTTCTTCTTCGCCGCCTGGCCCTGCCTGCGAAACGAGTGGGTATGTGAAGAAGCCGCTGCTGACGTGGCGGTGCTCCATACGTCGGACTCGGCGAAGTCGATCGTCGGAGGGGACGAGTCGGCGGCGGCGGTGGTCGTCTGGGTTTTGAGGTAGGTGTTGCTGGGGAGGAGGTACGTGTATTTTGGCTTGTAGCATTTCGATGCTGCCATTAATGGAAGTTCTTGCAAAAATCAAAATTTTCTTTTTTTCTGTTTTGGTTTTTTTCTTTATTTTTTTCTGATATGAAAGGGTATGGAAGTTGAAGTGGGTTTTTATAGAGGAAGGTTGTGGATAAGGTTGTCTCAGTTCTCACTTTCTTTCTGTCTTATCCTTCTCTCTCTCTTCATTGGTTGTCTTCTCTCTTCTTCTCCTTTGTCTTTATCATCTATCTTCTCTGCACACGGAGAATACTCAATTTTACGGTATTAACCCTTTGATGACTCGCATGTAATAATAGTATGGTATGGTGCCACGAATATTCTGAGAGTGTTTTGAGTTTATGCGGAAAAAAGTTAAAAAGTTACAGTATTTTCAAAAATTACTTTATATCAAATGACGTATTATGACATCTTCAAATTAGATAAATTTTAAACTTCATGAAGATAAATTGGGTGTCTGTTAGAACGATAATTTCGCTTAAAAAACTTAAAACTTGTAGGGATCTAATGTTTTGAAGACCGGACCAGACCGGTCGGTTTGGATCGGAAAACTGCAAACCGGCCGAAAATCCGGTCGATCCCGGTACGATCTTTCTTTAAAAAACTTATAATTTAAGACTTAATGGGGTGGGTTCGAATTCCATCAAACCTTTAATTATATTTTATAATTAACTTATTACCCAATATTTTATCATTTTATAATTATACTCCCTCCGATTTTATTTACATGTCGTTTTAGCTCTCCAATTTTGTTTTTAATTAGATGTCGTTTTACAGATTTCAATACAAATATTTATCATATTTCCAGTTTTACCCTTTTTTATGATTTGCAATATTACAACTTCCAATAAGTATATTAACTCTCATTAAAATTAATTAGGGGTATATTGGACATTTTTTCTATTTCTTAATATGAGGGAAAAAACCTTAAACGACATGTAAATAAAATCGGAGGGAGTATGATCCAACATTTTATTTCTATTTAATTTTGACCCTAAATTGATAGATTGAACAATTTCCATGGCACAATAATCACTACTTTTATTTAATTTTGCCCTTTAATTTTATGAAATTATAATTTGGAAAAAAGTTCACAAAAACAAGTTCTTTCTATATTATTTAATTGATTCATTTATAAAATATATATTTGTTATATTTAAGATGTCGATGTACTCCGGTTTGATTCCAATTTATACCGATTAGACCTTAAGCCACTAAATTTCTCGGTCCGGTTCAAAAAATCCTATTTCAGAACCTTTGTAGGGATGTCTTATTTTCAGCGATGTCCCATATTTACACTTTGTTGTCACACTTAATAATATTACTTGGACTTTGTCCCACATCGAATAATTCAAGTTCTTAAAGTCACTATATATACTAATACTACTTGCATACTCAAATGTAGGTATATAATATGTAAATATATATTATTTTAATATAAAATAATCAATTGAAACTATAATTTAAATTTCATTATGTATATAAATTATACAATTAAGGTATACGAATTAACTAATAATAGTAATTAACTAACTTTATTTCGTATACTTTCTAGAGTACGTGTATTCTAAAACAAATGTGTACGTATCTATATACACATTATTAACACAAAGACAAACCTTGTCGTAAATAGTTATCCGACTACGTGGCGGTAAAGTATAAATCGTTTCGCCGACGTATCGTACGTCATTTAAAAAACAATCGTACAAGCAAAATTATTATAGGGTCACAACGGTAATAAACCCTTTTTATTTTCCTTCTATTTAACCAAAAATAATTTGTCGTTAAGCAGCAGAGAGGCAACGCACTTCACCTCGGAAGAAAAAACGCCGGCACGTGGCAAGTCGATCGTGTATGGTGCCACGTGGACTATGCACGTGATGGCACGTGACGTAAGAGACCAAAGTTATACATGAGCGTAGCACGTGACAGCTGGCATACGATAAACGTTCAGATTTTTGTTTTTTTGCCATGTATGTATATATGTATAGATATTTTATTTGGTATTTTGTTTTGGGTACATTAGTAATTGCAATATAAAATGATGCAATGCTTGCATTCTATTCCTTAATTATAAAGGTGTTCTTGTTTAGTTAGGTTCTCTTCTCCATGAAGATGAGTAAAGATTGTAATTATTAAAGACAACTAATTGCATGGAAAAGCAAAACGGTGTAAAGATAAGCACACTTTCTCAAACAAGGCACAAGATCCAAATCTTACATATCTATCTTTGCTCGCATTTGTATAATCGAAAGTGGTAATAATGTGGTCATCCTTTTGCTTTAGTGAACTAGTAGTAATTCCTAACCTATAAGGATCAGCATATATATTGCCTACTTGTATCTCGATATAATCACGCGTCTCTACATGCTTATATATATATCCTTATTGCTTCACTCCCTACTAGTTAATTGCTTTGGTCTTACAAATTGGCATGAGTTTTTTTGTTTTTTATTTTATTAGAAATCGAGAGGTACTTCCTAAAACCAATTGGTGATAGGAGGAGAAAGCCTCTTATATATATACTAGTTTCAAGAGCTTGAATTATCCGATGTGGGACGAAACCCACTTAGAATCTCAACACGCCCCCTCACGTGTGGCGTGACTGGCCTAACACGTGGACATATGAATCGGGTGACGGTGAGCGGAAGCTCGCTCTGATACCATATTAGAAATCGAGGGGTCCTTCCTAAAACCAATTGGTGATAGGAGGAGAAAGCCTCTTATATATATACTAGTTTCAAGAGCTTGAATTATCCGATGTGGGACGAAACCCACTTAGAATCTCAACATATTTTGCAATCACCTTTTGACCTATTATACATTTTATTCTGAAATCAATCAGTAATAGATGGAGTAACCTAACTAATCTTAAATTCCCACGTCACAAATTACTTGGAATTGAGTTTGTCACCTAAATAGTGGAACCATTTTCTTTAGGAATATGCTTCATAATAAATACAATCACGCCATGGGGACCATAAGAAAAGCAAGCACACACTCCATAATCATCTTCAACCTCACGCAACTTTATTGTGAAAACGACGTTTGAAGACCAATGCGACCAATATCACTTTCACAAATTGACGATTTAGTTAAAAAAAAAACCTACCAAGTTGCAAGTTTCGTGCTTGTTTGTGGCCATAAAACTTGGCATTGTTCATTTAGAAAAAGCATGTTTCAATTATTAATGGTCTAGTCTAGGCATCTACGTCTGTAGTGGACAACCGAATAGAATTAGTTCTTATATAGTTTGAATAAATAACTAAAAGAAGGAATCACACATTACTATATTATATTAAGGGCGGGGTTGTTATTAAGTGCTAATTTGATTTAAAATATTTACAATTTAACATATATATTTCTAGAGATTTGCTATGGTGCCCACCTACCGTGAGCAACCACCGTGAGCACCATAAGCAAATCTCTCATTTTTTTGCTTTTTTTCGATTCCCAACGCCGGCAACACATCCGTAAACCCTTTCATATCCATTGCTAACCTAAATCGCCCCCTCCAACACATTAATTTTAAGAAAATTTATTATTTATTACTCAACATGTGGATGACGTACCGAGGTGATGATTTTCTTAAAATTAACGTGTTGGAGGGGGCGATTTAGGTTAGCAATGGATATGAGAGGGTTTACGGAGGTGTTACCGGCGTTGGGAATCAAAAAGAAGCAAAAAAAAATGAGAGATTTGCTTATGGTGCTCACGGTGGTTGCTCACGGTAGGTGGGCACCATATCAAATCTCTATATTTCTAATTTCATTAATTAAATAATTATTACATTTAACCCCTCAATTTTTAGTTATTATACTTATACCCCTAATCATTATTTTCCTTTTATATATATAAAAATTATATCTCATGTACTAAACATAAATATTTCAAAACTTAAATTAAAACAATTGTATTTTAAGCAGACACATAGAATATGCAGATAGTACTAGTTTGATTTATTATCACATATCACCAACAGTAAATATGCTAATAGTAAAAATAAAACGCCATACCCATAGCATGAACAACGCTCTGAAAAAGGCCAAAAGGCCCAAACGGAGCCCATTTAAAGCCCATTAACACATTGGGCTTTGAATGAGTGCAGCCACGCATGTATATATAACTCTCTCTGTAAGAAAAAGCCCTAGCTAGTCATTTTTCCCCCATCCTCAAAACCTTAGCAACTGATTTCGAGACAATGCCTCCCAAATTTGATCCATCGCAGGTCGTCGACGTGTTCGTTCGCGTCACCGGCGGAGAGGTCGGCGCGGCCTCTTCACTCGCGCCGAAGATCGGACCGCTCGGTCTCTCGCCGAAGAAGATCGGAGAAGACATCGCAAAGGAAACATCAAAGGATTGGAAGGGGCTCCGCGTCACCGTGAAGCTCACCGTTCAGAACCGTCAGGCGAAGGTCACCGTCGTGCCCTCCGCAGCTGCGCTGGTCATCAAGGCTCTGAAGGAGCCCGAGCGTGACAGGAAGAAGACGAAGAACATCAAGCACAATGGGAGCATCAGCTTGGACGATGTGATTGAGATCGCTAGGGTCATGAGGTCGAGGTCCATGGCCAAGGATCTGAGCGGCACAGTGAAGGAGATTTTGGGCACGTGCGTTTCCGTCGGCTGTTCTGTGGATGGCAAGGATCCGAAGGACGTCCAGCAAGAAATCAGCGACGGTGATATCGAAATTCCTCAGGATTGATTTCTGATAAGTTAAAAAAAGAGTTTGTCTTTCGCTTTTTCGGTTCTGAATTGACTTTGCTATGCTTTGAATTGATGTTTCTTCTTATAAAATGCTGAATTTCTTTATAAGGTGTGTGCTGCGATTCATCTAGATCTACGTATAGTTTCTTTATCGTGGTATCAAAAAACGAGTCATGGTCATGGATTTGAAAACATATAATCATATCTCAATCCACCTTTTCCAATTCATAAACTTGTGGGTTCCCTGTTTTTAGTAATGCTTTTTGCCTGTCGAATGCATGATGAAAGATTGTCTCATACTTGCTTAACTTTAATCTGATTTTTTATAGCTGGTATGTTGTATTTTGTTTTTGAGAACACATCTGCATGATTGGTTATGTCCTTGCCCCTTCTTAATACAGTTGCAATTGAATGGGTTTAGTGTGTCAAGTTCATGAAATTATCTGTCAGTAACTACTTTTGTTGTCTCTAACTTAGTGGCACTTCTAGGACGCCAAACTATAAGAAAAATTAGATTTTCAATGGGTTGCGTCCTAATATTGCTTCAATAGATGTCCTTAAATTGAAACCCCCTAGTTGGGTGTATGAAAGTGTCATTTCCCTAGCCCACTGAATCAAAAATTTTGTTAACCCTATTTGTGATTTGGCCCTTTATTTTTGGTCAGTTAATGTTAAGACCCTAGTTGATTTGTTGGTGTTTTATGTATTGATTTTGAGTATGGAATTGAAAATGAGATATATGTCTTCGGTTGATGAGATGTGGGGTGAAATATGCAAAAAGGTTTTGGCTGGTTTCAAACATGTGCAGAATCAGATTATTAGAAATTATTCAGTTACAAGAGACGCATGTTTTGCATAAATTTCATCAACATAATGTTTTACTAAGTGTATTCTTATTTTGTTCGAAATGTTGTCATTCGTGCATTCGTTTTCTTGCATTCTGCATTTTGGTAATGCAGATTGAATGATGAGATATGGAACGTTCATATGTGTTGTTATGCTCTTGTATATCCGTTCGGATATTCTTATCTCGAATAGAGTTACAAAAAACATGATCATGTGACTTGATCTTTACTCGGGACAAACCTTCTATTGGGCTGGTAAATTGGATTTTTTTTATCTATTATTCAAAGTGGATTTTGATAACTCCCCAAACCAGACTAGCAAATCCATCTATTCTTTCCGACTAACATGCTAGAAACTATTGTGGATCTGACTAACAGGTTGGAAGGTTTTTCATTTCATTAATTTTCAAAGCGTTGAATCTTTCTTTCTTTCATTGTTTTTTTTAGTTTGAGTTGTTTTTTCTCCCAAAATTGGTTTCTAAAATTATCTCATCGATGAAGCTTCCGTAGAAAATGCATAGGTGCCGGCAAATGTGCATATTTATATTCATAATCATGCGTGAAAATAAACAAGCATTTAATAAATAAACAGATGCCAAGTTTTGAACCAATATGTCCAAACAATGGAACAAAAAGAGAGCGGTGCGCGTATCATATTGGGCTAAAACTTCTACCAAGAATTTTTTTTTTCTTTTTTTTCGAACAATAGCTTGCATTAATAACAAAGTTACATTACTAAATAGTCCGAGGGGTTTCACCGGTATATCGTCAAACAATCATTCTCACACAGGAGCACCAAACAATCCCACAAGGGAACAAACATTCCCACATGGGGAGAAAATGGTCCACAAGGGACAAAAAACGACAGAAAACAGAACATCATAATCTAAGACCAAGAACTAAAGAACCTATAACAGAAAAAGCGATTAGGCTAAATCTACGATACTCTTCACTTTAACCTGACCTTCGACGTCTAGGTTTTGTTTCGTCGGACAGAAACCTCCACTAGGGAGAAAAGGCTCTTGACCCGAGGGGTCGGGAGAGACGAAGTCCCACAACGGGGAGACTGGAGGCATTGGCGAGGGCGGGCGGCGGGCAGACGGCGGGCAACGGGCAGAGACGGTGGCAAGCGGATGGGTGGAGGCGGCGAGCGGAGGTGGAGCGGAGGCAGTGGAGGCGGCGAGCGGAGGTGGAGCGGAGCTCGGCGGCGACAACAGACGGTGGACGGCAAAGAAGGAATGAATTTTTTTTACAAGAAAGGAAAGAAAAAAAAAGAAAGGTGGCTCCCCCAACCTCCGCTAATGGAGGTGGGGGTGGAGGTAGGGCGGAGGGGGTGGGCGTTTGTTGGAGGGGTGGTGGGTGGTGGGGATGGGTGGCGGCGGCTTGGGGTAAAAGAAGAAGAAGGGTAGGGTTTCGACTTTTAGAGAGAGAGAAGAGAATTATTACTTGTTATCAAAATGAGTTTTTTAATTTTATTTTTTTATTTCAAATCAAAAGAAAGGTAGTAAATGCCAGGGTTTTTATTAAAATAAATAAAAAATATAAACCATTAACAAAATAATTATGAAATCAAAAATTAATAAAATAGAGATTTTCGTATTCTGTTAATACGAATTAGTAATTCGTATAAATTGTACGAGTTACTAGTCCACGGTAGCCCGCTGACTTGACATGTCATTTCAAAGTAACTCGTATAAATGGTTTACGAGATATTTCTAGTAACTCTTATAATATTCATACGAGTTACGTTAGTGCCCGACCAACCTGCATGCGCATGCAGTGTCAGTCAATAATTCGAGTAACTCATAACTAATAATTACGAGCTATGTGCGTAGTGCAATAATTCATGTAACTCGTAATTATTAGTTACAAGTTACGTTTCTATAAATACCCGCCTTGTCAATTTTGAACACAACACAAAAAAACAGCGAGTCGTGTAGAAGTCATAGTATATTTCGGCGGTGAAATAATTCAATCATCCGATTCTATCATCAAATATAGTATCCGTCCTATTGCGTATAGGCGAATTCATCGCAACACCAATTTTTCCGAGTTTATATCGTTATTGTTCGAAATTACGGGTGCTGATAGCAGTCGTTGTTCGTTGATTGTCCATGTTAAAAATGAAAGCTTTCAACTTTCCTGCCTCTTTCATTGCTACTCCAAATCTCCAACGGCAACGATATACAATTTTTGATACATCCCGATTCGGAAACAATTGTTTTGAGGTTTTTGTTGAAATAATTGAAAATTCAAATTTTGCTTTGAATGAAGAGTCTCGTCGGAATTTTGAGGAGCGGCGCGAGTTTCCTTCGTTTGAAGTTGGTTCCCCGAGTTATACATGTCCGCATTTTCCCGACATTGTTCAGTTACGGCAGGGTTCAACAATGTTTCTCAGGAGATGCCGATGCTTGGTGTCCCATTCAATATGCCGGAATCGTGTCAGAACCAGTGCCATATTTCGTGCCTGAACCCGAGGAAGACGTTGATGTTAGTGATTCGGAAGCTGACGATGAGGATCCGCTGTTCGAGTTACCCGATCCCAACGAACCCGACGAGAACAACGACGACGATGCGCCAGATGATACCACTCCACTGGACTCTGCTGCTCCAACGCTGTTTCAGTCCGTCCCATTTTTTCAGACATACAAATGCCACCTCCTGCTGGTGATGACTACGGTGGTTACGAGGAGTTTTACGACAGAGATAACCCTATGTTCTGTCGATGTATGTTTTTAACTCAAAAACATTTACAACGTGCCGTCGAGTTTTTTGATCAGGGTTGATAGACGCGAGTATTACGTTATAGAAAGCAGTAGTACACATTAGAGTGTTCAATTTGATCACATGGCTGATTGCCCTTGGACACTGAGAGCATCCTTCAAGCCAAAAAAGGCTACTGGTCTGTAACAAAATTTGAAGGACCGCACAATTGCTATATGACTGAGCTGACGATCACACACCGTAATATCTCTCGAAATTTTATTGCTGATTTGTTGGTTGGAACCGTTAAAATCGATCCGCAATTCCTACCAAAACATCCAACAACTCGTGAAGATAAATATGGTACTAAATCTCGTATATTCAAGCTTGACATGGTCTGAAAAGAGCTATGGAAAATGTTTACGCTACGTGGGAAGATTATGATACCAAATTCCCAATATTATGAAGGCGTTGCAGCATTACTGAAGATAAAAACGTGCCTAAGAGGGGGAGGGGGGTGAATTAGGCTTATAAAAATTTTATGCTTCTTTTCACAAATCCTAAGTGTAGTGACTTAGATATGCCTACTAATGCTTGTGACGAGTATGCCTGATATATCCTAGTAACGTCGGATGTGTGTCGGGTCTGTCTCACAGCGATAAAGAAATAACTGAAAAGTAAATGCGAGACAGGATTTTATAGAGGTTATATCCCCTAACTGGGGTTTACTCATCTCCTTGGGATTTGCTTCCCAAGAGTTTAACCAATTACTATAATGCACCGTAGCTGGATATAAAACTGATTGATTAGCCCAATACACAATCGAAACAAGTCGAACACTAGACACTACTAGGTTACCACACGCCGAGTTTCGTTCCTCGGAATCTCCTTGATCCCGACAGACACAGCTCGCTACTGAAGGGCCCCCGGAACTCGTCCTTCCCTTCACGTGTGCATAAACGTCGACCTTGCCTCCTTGGTATTGCTCACGTCCGAAGACAACACGTCCGAAGACAGAATATATGGTGGAGGTGGAAGTATCGGGATGAATCACTCGCTCAGTGATGGAATCACAAGTTAAAGCTCAGTATGGTAGAAAGCTATCGCAAATGGAGGCTCAGGAATCTCTCAGTATTTTTCTGCTCAAGAATCTCTCGTAGGCTTATAATCGCAAATTCTAAGTCTTTTTGAAATTATGAAGTGTAGCTATATATAATCTTTTCAATCAGCACTTCACATGGAAAATCATATCATATAATAATCACCAAATCAAGCATAGTTTCCATGCTATTTACGAGAGTCAACATGCCATATAAAATCATGCTTTTTAATAAATCATCACAACGGTCATAGCACATTAAAGCATGATTATTTTCAATATAAGAGCTCACTTAAGCATGAATATATTCCACATAAAGACTCAATTTCGTTCTCATGCATATTCAATTATTTCGCATATATTTACCATGCCAGGACTTTCCATAAGTGATTCCATGCTATCCGTTTCTAGCGTAAATCAATCCAGATTAACTTTCCAAATATAGCACACGAGATAGCATCACATAGCACGTTTTCCATGTACAGCTCATAGTGTATGATCAATATATTCACCATGTTTAGCACACAAATCAGATCAGAGTATGCTTAATTCGATTTATCAATCATGACTAGAACTTCCCTTATTTCAGAGATCACATCCGTTTTATAGCATATACCATATAATAGCACCTTATTCATAGAGTCTAGCAAATCAAATCTTTCCTAAATATAATATTCCAATCAGCATAAAGAAATATATCAATTCAATATTGCACATTAAATTCAGTGGAAGGCATGCAAATATCGTATATCTGATTCTCGTCCAGGAATAATCAAGTATCAACCGATATATCACTTTCCATATATAACCAGCATATTTCCATATATAGCTCAGCGGGATATCTCATGCATTATTTTCATATATAGTACAGAACGATATATCCTATCACATGGGCTGTCTATAACATGCGATCACATAGTCTCATCAACAAATCACAGAATCATATGCGAATCAAATATTCAACAAATTTAATCAGTTTAAGCTCATATATCATGCAAGGTCGAATATTTTCACGAACTTAGAAATTTCATTAATCACAAATCGAATTGCTTAATTTATACACCTAACGTCATTACAATTACATCGTTCATCAAAACTCTCTAACATGCATGGACCAAAAAGGTCAACAATTACAATCCAGGGACAATCGTGACGTGGCTCCATATGGAGACATGGAGACCTGGACACTTCCAACTCGAGTATGTTTTTGGGCTTTAAACCTGATGGCTTCAAACATTGTCGAAAATTGTTTGAGTCGATGGTACGCATTAATACTCCAAATATAGACACAAATTATTGATTGTTACGTCTCTGGACGCCAACCAAAACGTCTTTCCCCTGACGGTCAGGGGAAATACACACATGTGTTCTAGATAATCAACCGGTTTGCCTTATTTCGGATCGTCGCCCAGGTATTTAATCTTAGTAATGTATTTTACTCGCTATTTTTGTAAAATCAGTTACTTTTTATCGATTATGGTGTGTACAGGTCTTATGGAAGCAGTAGAAGCCATTGACTTTCGTCCACCAAATGGAGTGCATCGCTCTGTCTTCATCATGTAAAATCAAACTTCTTCAAGAAATTCAAGAATCAACAATTGAAGGATCTATGTCATAGAGCTGGTACTGCGCAAACATTGGATAAGTTCAATCGCATTATGGATCAGCTTGCGGAAATTAATGAACATGCTAAGCCTTGGTTAGAAAAAGTAAACGTCGAGCAATGGACGTTCGTACACGACGGTGGTTATCGATGCAGTGTCATGACGACTATTATTTCAGAAGGGCTCAACGGGGTATTAAAACGTGCTCGATTGTTACCCGCAAGAGCAATCGTCTATTTCACTTTTCATAGGTGAGCTCTATTCACGACCTTAGTTTCTTATTTTAATTTTGTTGTTATGACATGTTATTTTAGTTCTTAAAATTCACAGGTGCGTACAGTATTTTCGTGATCGCTTTCAAGAAGTCTTGTCCCTAATGTCGAATAATGAACTGATTGGTCACGTTATGCAATAAGAATGTTTCAAAGTTGGACGGCAGAATCTTGGGATCACATTGTATACCGTTTTGATGTCCGACAAAATACAACAGAAGTCATAACATCTGAAATTCAGCATCGCACATATATGGTAAGGATCAATGATCGAACATGTACATGTGGAAATTGGAGCAAGTATAACATCCCATGGTCTCACGCACAAGCGGCTTGTCGTAAATATGAAGGCATATTTGAACCATTGCACGATGAACGTTACTTGACCCCCAAAGATTGGACTCTTATTCATAACGATGCTCGTCGAGAGAGAACTGGTCCCGGTAGATATCGTCGATCTCGCATCAGAATGAGATGGATATGGTGAAACTCGTGCTAGACAACGCGGACGGCAATGAGAAATATACACTCATTGTTTTCACCGTTTTAGTCTTATATATCCACTGAATTTCAATATTGATTTCTTAATAATAATAAAAGTAATAATAAGAACAGTAATAAATATAATAATAATAACAATATATATAATAATAACAATAATAAATATGATAATAATAACAATAAATATAATAATAACAATAATAAATATAATAATAATAACGATAAATACAATTTAAATAACAATAATAAATATAATAATAATAATTCACAATCGGAATAGATTCCAACGCGTATAATAGTCATTACAAAAAAATAACGTTTCACATAACGATCTATCTGCCATGATGCGCCAAATGACCGCCGGTCTCACAACGAGCTGGCATACGAACTCTATTTCCTCGACGGTTACCTTGCTCCGCATCATCCACCGGACTTCGAGGACGTCGCAGTCGTGGTGAAGGTGTCGTAAACGACTAAGAAGTGTTAATCAACGTAATATTTAATTTAATTTTTAGTAAATAATTTAAGGGCTTTTAATTAAAATAATGCAATTTAAATTTCAAATAATTTAAAATACCTGATGATCCATCAACTCTGGTTGTAAGCTGTGTTGGGCTGTAGATGATTGCAAAAAGGGCGAAAAATCCTCAAAGAAAGACGGGTTCACAGCTTCGTGCACTGAGATGTTCCGGCCTCATGTACGTGAGATGGTCCGGCCTCACTGCTTCGTCGAATTTGGCATCGCGAGATAAACATGTTATCCATCTGCTCTAGTAAATGGATCGACTCGTCATGGTCGCCGCTCCTCGCGTAACAAAGGCTGTCGCGAACCCCATGTTCCTAAAAATGAAAAAGTAAATTATAACATTTGGGCTATTAAACAAATAATATTAATACATAAATTAAACTTACGATGGTCGACATAAATACCGCATCCCCCATCTGGAAGCCCCGACACATCTGCACCGCATGTGATATATATAGGGCGAGTGATCCGATGAAACCACTCGTAATATCCATCCTCCACCGACATGAGTGCAGTCGTGGGAGGACCATTAACGATGGTGTCCTCACGATCCTCCCGTAACCCAATATAGCCTGCATGTTGAGATCTCCAATCCATTCCCGATCGCTGTCGACGCTTGAACATATGAACATTGGTCTCAATACGACAGCATAATGGGAATCCCTTGGATAATTCCAAACTGCCGAAGTACTCGTTCAGGGTAATGAATCTCCAAGATATTGAAGAATATCAGGGGACACCTCGATCGATAAGCGATCGGTAAGCACTGGGGAGGAAGAGCGTCATATCATACGGAGTCCAAACAAAATTGATGTGCCTGCAGCCGATCAATGCACTCGCGAGTCGCTGATGGTGCGTACGTTCGAATTCGTCGTCGTAGTGATCAAATAATGCGTTCCACCTCTCAAATATTTACACAACAATTATAAAAGCAAGAAGGAAAAAATTACAAAATTTGGATGAACGACCATACCTCGCAGCATATGGCGGGACCGATAAGACTATCTCGTCGACTATTCGGGGCTCCATAGTGATATGATGAACCACCCGAACTTGCTAAAATGGCGAGATCCTCACATATACCCATGCCTAAAACAAATATCATGTTCTAAATAAATTTTTAAAATAACTATAATATTAATCAAAGTTTCTATATAATTACCTGCAACAGCTGTAGGGGTCCGCCAATATTAAGCTTTTTCGGCTCGCATGCTGAACAAAGCTCTCTGTATAGGAATGACAGCACCGCACTATCTCAACTAAACGTGTACACCTCCTCAATATCCTCCAACAACTGAAGGTACGTCAACAATACGGTGCTGGCGCTACAATCGGGGAACATCACCGTACCGAAGAGCAGCATCGCATAACTCCGTGCTGATTCCTCGACCTCTACCTTGTCACTATCATCCGAAATCGGATGGGCCAACAACCAACTCGCTAACGACTTCATCGACAGTGATGACCCCTTTATTTTATCACTAGGCGGTCTAAAACCTAGCAATCACTTGCACTCGTCCATCCACTGTGTAACCGTTCTCGTATGGATCACACCAGGGACACAACTACCATGTACAACAAACCACACAAAATACCTACGTCCTGTAACGTAACCATCCTCGCTCTACTAATGTTGTAATCAAATGAGGGTCAACTCTCTGTGACATACAGCTGTAGACGCTGTATAGACCAATATTGTTCAACTTCCCTAATAAGCGACCGCGTAGGACATTCGGTGCTTCTCTCGTACCCCACACAATATTCTCTAAGAACCTAATTTTAATAGTTCTATCTATCGCATCCTCATCTAACAGCAAAAATCCCTACTATGATGATTTGCCTACATCGTCAACACCGAATTATCAACAGGCCCGTAAAAAGAATCCAAATCCTTTCTACAGTAAAAAAAATAAAACCAACAAATCACCAATAAAACATAGCATTCGATAATGATGATTAACACAAAAATCGTATTTCGGATCGTCACGGGGACGCTCACCAGAACTAATCGCGCGTAGATCGCGCGTAGATCGTCGCGCTTGAGGAGGTCGTCGAGGCGGTGGCGGGTCGCGGCGGGGCAGCGTCGCGGGGCGGCGGGCAGCAGGAGGTCGCGGCGGCTGGTCTTTTCGTCTTCTTCTCATCGCCATGTTCGTCTTCTTCGTCTGTCTTCGTTGCTTTGATCGGGTTTTAAAAAACCAGATCTAACTCGTATAAAATTTATACGAGTTACGCCACATCACGCGCTCGCCAGCTGAAGAAATATATGGAAGATGCAAAGCAGCTGAAGATCCAAGAACAGCAATTTGAAGTCCACTAGCCGATTGAGGGTGTTTTCGTAATTTAACCCTTTTAAGTCGTGTAATAGTTTTAGTTAGTTTGAGACAATAGTGAGTCAAATAGCGTTTTTCTTTTTTCTTTTGGCGCTTTCATATGTGCGTTGTATATTAACAGGTTTTCCCGCGTAATGAATGATACACAAGATTCATCATCTTCTTCACTCTGTTCTTCAAGATTCTCTCTGCAATTTTGATTCACAATTCACATTTCAACATGGTATCAGAGCCATGTGCAATTGATCTCTACTGACATTTAAGAAGCTCAATCAAGAATCGCAATTGAATCTCTAGCAATCGCCGAAATGAGTACATCAGATAACTCAACCACGCAAGGGCAAATCAACACCTCAGAAATGGAGGAAGATTATCAGCTCCATGGATCTGATAATCCAGGAACGATGATCGTTTCAACTCAATTGACTTCCAAAAATTACTTGATCTGGAGAAGCTCGATGATAGAAGCTCTCGAGGCGAAGATGAAGCTTGGATTTGTGAACGGCAAGTACAAGAAACCTGCGATTGATTCGCCGAATTACAGAAAATGGAGAAAAGTAAACAGTATGGTCACAGGTTGGATTAAAAGTTCAATCTCTAAAGAAATTGTGAATAGCTTTATGTTCATTCACGAGGCAGAACAGCTATGGAACGAGATCGCTGAGAGGTATGGCACCTCAAACATATCCTCTATCTATGAGATAAAGAGAGCGATTACACTGCTGAAGCAAGGAAGCATGAACGTTGTGGATTACTACAATAAGATCCGCAATCTCTGGGATCAGTTGGAACAGCTGCGGCCAACAATCCAGGCAATTGGTGATGTCGGAGACAAGATCAATCAGAGGGAAATGGAAGACAAGTCTATGCAATTCCTTATGGGATTTAGTGAAGTCTTTGACTCGGAGAGAAATCAGCTCCTGTTTCTTGACCAGCTGCCCCCAGTAAATCGAATTTATGCTATGATTTCTAAGGCTGAGAAACACAGGGAGGTGTCATTGAATCTGTCTGCAACTGAGGACAATGCAGCCATGATGGTCAAAAGTTTCAGTACAAAGAAAGGTTTTAATAACAGACCAGCAGCGAGGCAGGATAAATCAAGCCTTCTCTGTAACTACTGCAAGAAAACAGGGCATGTTAAGGAAGAATGCTTCAGGCTTAATGGGATGCCAGAATGTGGATACTGCAAAAGAATGGGACACAGAAGGGAGGAGTGCTACAAGCTGAATGGATTTCCAGATTCTGCCTCAGGAAGAAGGGAATCACACATTGATCCCATGAAGAAGATGCAGAATCATTTCAAGGCCAACTCTGCCGTCCCTGACCTGACTGATCTTGACAGCCCTGAAGATGCACAGCTTCAGAACCTACACACAACCATGATGGAAGTAATGAAGAAGGAACTTGCTAAGCTGATGAAAGGGAAAAAGGAGGCAGAGACAACCATTCCTGAAGCTGTGAATTATGCTCATCTTGCAGACTTTGCAGGTAGTGTAACTCTTCCTAAACTGTGTTCTAATATGTCTGATTTTGTGGGGGATGGAAAATGGTTAGTGGATACAGGAGCTAGTGGTCACATGTGCAACAACCTAAACCTTTTTCCAGATCCCAAACCTGTTAACTCCTTTACACCAGTCTATCTACCAGATGGGAGTATAAAGCCTGGAGATAATTCGATCGAATGCAGGTCTCTTCATTTGCCAGAGAAAATACATCCTAGATATCCTACGAGACACACACATGCTTGACAGTACTCCAGCCTCAACCCCTTTACCTGGTGGGCACACATTTGCATCAGCAGATAAGGATACTACTCGGTTGCTTGATGACCCATTACAGTTCAGGCGACTTGTGGGGCGCCTGCTCTATCTGAACTTCACCAGACCCGATGTTACCTATGCTGTACAACAGTTAAGCCAGTTTGTTCATGCTCCTCGGCATTCTCACTGGCAAGCAGTTCAACACTTGCTCAGATATCTTCAAGGAACTGCTTCGACTGGTCTGTTCTACTCACGTAACAATGATCTGCAGCTATGTGCTTATAGTGATTCAGACTGGGGAGCTTGCAAATCATCACGCCACTCTCTAACTGGTTACTGCATTTTCCTTGGAAGCAGCCTAGTCTCTTGGAAAACAAAGAAGCAATCTACTATATCGTGTTCCACAGCTGAGTCTGAATACAGATCAATGGCAGCAACTGTACGTGAGCTGCAATGGCTGTCTTACATATTATCTGGAATCAAGGTATCCCTCTCACTTCCCATTCCTCTCTTCTGTGATAACAAGGCTGCCATATACATCACCTCCAACCCAGTTTTCCACGAGCGCACGAAACATATAGAGATCGATTGCCATGTTGTCCGGGACCAATTCAAGAATGGCTTTGTTCTGCCCAAACATGTCTCTTCTACCCTCAACCTGGCCGACGCCTTTACCAAGTCTCTTCATACTCCAGCTCTTCATTCAATCATGTCCAAGATGAGCCTCAAGCTAGACCAGGCTCCTCTTGAGGGGGGGCTGAAGAAATATATGGAAGATGCAAAGCAGCTGAAGATCCAAGAACATCAATTTGAAGTCCACTAGCCGATTGAGGGTGTTTTCGTAATTTAACCCTTTTAAGTCGTTTAATAGTTTTAGTTAGTTTGAGACAATAGTGAGTCAAATAGCGTTTTTCTTTTTTCTTTTGGCGCTTTCATATGTGCGTTGTATATTAACAGGTTTTCCCGCGTAATGAATGATACACAAGATTCATCATCTTCTTCACTCTGTTCTTCAAGATTCTCTCTGCAATTTTGATTCACAATTCACATTTCGACACCAGCGAGGATAAGTAACTCGTATAAGTTTTATACGGGTTACGTAACTCGTATTATCTTCCTACGAAAAATTCTATTTTGTTAATGATTTTGATTTCATAATTATTTTGTTAATGATTTATATTTTTAATTATTTTATTAAAAAGGCCTAAATGTCATCTTTGCCTCCTTCCACTGAAGTTGCCGATACAGCACAACGATTTTAAATTCAAACATTGATGTAATCGACGAAATGATTCAAACATTTACGTTAAATAATGCATAGAAAGATCAAATTTACTCAACTTTTGATTAATCGAAGCTAAGTTTAGAAGATTACTTAACCTATATTAGATTCTTTTAATTTTGAAGTTGACTTAGACGTCAACTGGCCGAACACATTAACCTCATTGGATTCAATTAACTTTGATTCAAATTAATTGTAAAAATTATCTACAATTCTCACCTATAGCTATTCTATCTATATTATCTGTACAATCTATACTTTTTATAGATGGTTTGGGTGGATATAAACTGGCACAATTTGATGTGGAATTTATTTGCAATTTACTCCCTAATTTATTAAGTAATTTTCACATCACTCCTAATTTTTTTATTTACTGTACTTATGTCTCTACAACCAAGTTTCTTTTTATATATTTAAAAATTATATTTCATCTTAAACACTAGAAATTATGATTTCAAAATTTAAAATAATTTCAATATAATTATATTTTAAGCACACACATTGGGTGTAGGCTTGTCAACGGGGCGGGTTCGGGGCGGGGATCTAATCCTCGTCCCCGTCCCCGCGAGGCAAACGGGGACAAAATCGTCCCCGTCCCCGTCCCCGCGGGGATCCCCGACCCACGGGGATTCCCCGTCCCGTCACTATTTTACAAATAACAAATCAATTTTTATTATTTTAATATTATTTAAAATATATTTTAATATTATTTAAACTACATTTTAATATTATTTATATTATTTAACTATATTTTAATCATACTTATATTATTTTAATCTTTCCAAAGTATATTTTAATATTGTTTATCTTATAATAATATTAACTAAATATAATATATATTTATTTATTTTATCGGGGACGGGGCGGGGAACGGGGCGGGGATATCCGCGGGGGAAAATGTTCCCCCGTCCCCGCCCCGCGGGGGTAGAATAGCGGGGATTCCCCGTCCTATTCGGGGCGGATCCCCGCGGGGACGGGGAATCCCCGCCCCATTGACAACCCTAATTGGGTGTGCAAGAAAGTACTAGTCTAGGGTGGGCAGTGGGGCGGGGATTCCCCGTCCCCGCGGGGATTCGCCCCGAAAGTGGCGGGGAATCGCCGGTGTTTTATCCCTGCGGGGCGGGGACGGGGACTGATTTTTCCCCGCGGGGATCCCCGCCCCGTTCCCCGCCTCGCCCTGAAACCTATTTATATATTATAATATATATAATATTAAATTATAATAAATTATAATTTAAATAATATTAAAATAATATTAAATATAGATTAAATAATATTAAATTAATACAAATAATATATAAAATTATAATTTATATAATATTTATAACGAAAATATATTTAAATTTATATATTATATTTAAAATATAATATTTTTTTTAAAAAATAAATCCAGGATTCCCCACGGGGCCGGGGACGGGGGCAATTTCCTCCCCGAATGCTTCGCGGGGCGGGGACGGGGATTAGCTCCCCGCCCCCGTCCCGCCCCGTTGCCATCTCTATACTAGTCTATATTAAAGGTGAGAGGTTAGGATAAACTGTCAAATGGTCTGTCAATTGATTGAAAATGATTAATTAACAAATTTTAAAAAAATCACTAACTACCTTTAATTACTATTTTTAGTTTAATACTCTTTTTAACCTTAAATTTATAATAAATCAGTTTTCCTCTTTACATATTTAAAACATACAAATTAAATTTAAATTATGATTTCTATGAAATATTTCAAACTAAAATAAATTTAATAAAAAATATTTATATAAATAGCACGCCCATTGAGTGTGCAGAAGTTACTCGTGTGTATTATCTATCTATTTTATTAAGGGACATCAGCACATAATAACTGCAATTTTTGCTGTGTTATTTTTATATTAATTACCATTTTGCCATTTATAAATAAAATTAATCTAAACACTACTTGCTCTTTTTTGAAATACAAGTCGTCTAAGGTAATTGCACACATATTAAAAATAAAACAAAATCTCTATCATACCATTAATTAATTATTTTACCCTTTTTGTTGTAATTAATTTTTATTTAAGATGAGGGGTAAGTTGTAAAAGTTCAAGCTATTTATCAAAATGTGCTAAATCACTACTTATTGTTAGGGAATTACTATTTACCGCCCCCTAAAGGGCTGAAAAAAGACGTTTATGCCCTTATGTTATTTAAATTAATTTAAAAAGGTAAAATATAATAAAAAGTAAGAATTTTCTTTAAAATCCTACACGACGCAACACTTTTCAAATCACACAACCAAATTAAACAAAAAAACAGAGAACTTTGCAAATCGTAATGGAGCGAGGACACGGAAAGGGAAAGGGAAAGGGGGTCTTGTCACGATTGGTAAGAAAACTGTCGTAAGTTCATTCGTATGTAGATAGATTGTCGAAAACGGATCGAATTAGGCTGAAAACGGGCGATCGGACGCGAAATAGGGCGAAAACGGCACGACCAAACCGAAATTTCGGTCGGCCTAGTCGCGACCAAAACGTGATTTCGGTCGTTCAAGACACGACCGAAACCAGATTTCGGTCGCAACAGGCTCGACCGAAATATGATTTCGGTCGTGCCTTGAACGACCGAAATCACTCGTCGGTCGCCGGGGTTCCGACCGAAATCATGTTTCGGTCGGATCTGGGTCGACCGAAATCTAATTTCGGTCGGCCTCGCCGACCGAAATCGGCCGACCGAAATTAGATTTCGGTCATTCCACTGTTGACCGAAATTTTTTTCGGTCAATTTTCTTTTTTTTTTTAATAAATATGTAATTGCAGGCCAAGGGTGGGAAGTCTCTACTTGGAGGGAGCAGCAGACCGGCCCCGGAGGAGGGATCTGGAGAGCGTCATACGAGGGCGCGCGGCGTTGATGCATCCGTTCGTAGGCAACGGGAGGAGGAGAGGCGGCAGCGAGCTCTTGATTCTCATTCCGTATATGCGGAATACGATCCGCATGCGGATGAGGAGGCGCCTGCGGATGAGGAGGTGCCCTACGATGCGGCGTCGTTTGAGTCATCCGACGACGATGCGATACCGGTCCCCGCAGGTAATTCCATTCTCCTTTATAAACTGTATTGCGATGTAGTGTCTTAATATACTTAAAATAAATAATATTTATTTTTGGAAAATTCTTAAAAAATAAAATAGGGAGCAAGCGCTCCAGGGTCGTAGATGACGATTCCTGGAGGGTGCAGGGGCCACAGGCAGGTGGTCCAGAAGACGGCGAGGTGATCCCTAGTTACTTGGGGCACATCGCGCCCCGCATCTGGATGGGTGAGGAGGATCGACCCCTGCTGAAGTGCGAGTAGCGTGCGTCAGTGCTTCGGTGGTACTGCCAATTCCCGCCGCAGACGCAGAGCGAGATCGATGGCACGGGGCTTAGCCACCTCACAGATGCCATGCTGGGTCACTTGGACCAGCCTCTTCTGAGCGCTTTTGTGGAGCGCTGGCACCCTGACACGAACACCTTCCACATGCCGTGGGGTGAGATGACGATCATGCTCCACGACGTCGAGCAGATCCTGCGTATCCCGATCGAGGGGAGGACGGTATCGGGCACCCGGACAGCGGCGACCAGCAGATCGCGGCGAGGGAGATTATGGGGGTTAACGCAGAAGCGCTGCGGGGATTATGGAGAGGCGGTGCGGTCGCGTCGAAAGACGTGATGCAGAGGCTGCGGTCTGGAAATAGGCCGGCGGGGTTCCAGGCAATCGCCTGGCTGTGGATTCTATTGGGGTCGACGCTGTTCGTCGACAAGAGCGGGAACCGGGTGAAGCCCGACATCATGCACGAGTTCTATCGGTCGCTGCCAGTTGCCAGCGGCCACTCGTGGGGGTCGGCCGCTCTTGCTTACCTCTATCGCCAGCTCGGCCTCGCAAGCCGAGCGGATTCAAGGGGTTTAGCTGGGTGCCTGTCGTTATTACAGGCGTGGATCTACGAGTACTTCCCGTGCTTTCGCCCACACCGTCTACCCCATCATGTGGAGGCCTGCGACGCACGATCACGCATGTGGTCCGTGTCTCAGTACGAGCGGACGGGCCACCGTTTGATTGAGATCCGCCGTCAGCTAGACATGATGACTGCGAGCGAGGTATATTAAGTGATTATATTCTATATTCACGACGATTATATACAAATTTGCAAACTGTTATCAGGTTGCTTGGTTGCCCTACGGCCCCGATCCAGCGGCGCACCACATGAGGACTATTTTCGTAGGCTGGGTACGATATCGCGACATTGTTGAGCCCTACGTACCCTCGAGAGTGTTGCGCCAGTTGGGTTACATGCAGCACATCCCGCCGCCGATGACTCCGCCACAGAAGGCGTACATGCCAGCAGACCCGAAATGGTATAAGGTGCACCATTCTGGCGACGCAACAGAATTTGCTTGGCGTCAGTTCCCGTACGCGTACATTCTCAATCTATCGTACATCAGCCGGGCGACTGCAGATTACCTTGGCGAGGCCGTCCAAGGGTACATGGACTGGTATGAGCGACATTCTCATCCTCGTCTGTTATCGTCGGAGTCGGGATCCTCTTCGGGCGGCATACCCCCGCGCAGCCACTCTGACTACGTACGTAATATTAAGTGATTCAGAATTTGTATGTTTAATCAATTTTTATATGTATCAATTCTGTGTACAGTGGTACAACTCGATGTATGCCTTGAGCACCGAGATGCTGTCTACGCTGCAGCTCCACGACGAGGAGCAGACGGAGCGCTACAGAGACAAGCTGGACGAAATGAACGACCGCTGGCGCAATGCTCCATGATCTGCTTTTATTTGTCGTTGTCCTTCGTTTGTGTACCGAACACGTACTATTTTTATTTATATTAATAAAATAATGTAATAGTATAAAATAATAACATATAAAAAATAATTAAATATAAAAAATACTAAAAATAGGAACAAATAATATTAATAAAAAATTATAATAGTCTAAAATAATAATAATAATATAAAATAATAGTATATAAAAAATACTAAAAAATAAGAATAAAATAATAATAATAATATAAAATAATAGTATAAAATAATAACATATAAAAAAAATAATAATAAGAATAAAATAGTACTAATAATATAAAATAATAATATATAAAAAATACTAAAAAATAAGAATAAAATAATAATAATAATATAAAATAATTATATATATAAAATATAATAGTATAAAATAATAACATATAAAATACTTAATGTTATTATTCATTAATAAAATATATAATACAATATAATACAACGTGAATTATAATTGACCATTCTTTCGCATTAACTGCACCCAATGTTCGAATCTGTTCTGATATCTAAGTTCCCACCGGCAAGGCGACGATCACGATGGATATTCCAATACGGATGCAATACGGGCATTGGAAAGTCTGGACATAAATTCAGTCTAATATAATGCCGGTACTCGTCTCCAAGGTGCGCTATTACGATAGTTCGGTTCGGTCCATTGGCAGTCGAAGCGGCACGCAGAGGCAGTATCGTGATAGAATTCATGTTGATGGTCGATCCATTGCCGTACCCGTATAGTGTAACTACAGCGTTCCAAATAGTCGCCACAGCCCACAGATCGCACGGTGTCAACATCCAGTGGTTTTCCAAGCAAGGCCCCCTTCCCAGCGTATACGACGCAACTGCATTTCCAATGAATCACCGTAGTACAATGGCGAGTAAAGATCCCAATGGGCCTCGATTTCGTTCGCGACGTTATTCCTTACGGTGACCCATTCTTCTTCGTCATTGTAAATATGGGAAGCGATAGCGCGAAATCCGCAGTTGCCGTCAGCCACGACATCCTTAACACTAACTATATACGGATGGATGACTGATGTTACGTGGTACTGCAAGCGGCCGTGGAAGAAGTTGGATTCAACTGTATAAAAAATTATACCGGATTAGAGATGCATCCATATACTATTTTTATGAGTGAAAAAACAGAAATACCTGTCTCGCCAGTAGAACTACGAGATCGCTTCGCAGATGATGATGAGGTACGGCCATGACTGCTACGACCCTGACTGCTATGACTGGTACTGCTGCGCCCTCCGCTGCGTCCCCCCCTTGGGATTGCGTACTCCCAAGCACTACGATCACGTTTCGTCGAGTCTCTTTTCTTTGGCCTACCTTTTACAGATGTCTTAACAGCAGGCGCGGTCCACTCTTGATCCTCGGGATAGAGATGTTCGTGAACTACTCGATGGAGGCCACGCATAACGGCGGGATCGCGACCTTCTGCCTCACGCACAAGATCGGCTAGGCGCTCTTGATCAGAAATATCGGGCACTACTCCCTCGCCAATTGTGAGTGTCCTCCAGAAGTCGTGCAAGCATTCTACGGAAACTGGGTAGTTGTTGTCCACGCATTGCTGAAGCTCGCAGGCACATGGTAGTTGGTGCGTACGTCGTACGACACATCCGCACCTGGAGTAAACCTCATCCAACAACTCTTTGGCCCGCCGCAGCTCATTTCCCATAATTTTTATTGCATGGTGTGAAACTATGTATAACAATGTTAGAAATGGAAATCCTGACATCGGAATAGGTCTTTTCGACCGGGACTCCTCAAGTGTCTGCATGTCAAGATTAAAATATTATTCGATAAGGATAAGAGACACGTAATAATAATTAAGTTACCTTTCTGATGCGAATCAACTGGTTCTGAATTTGCTCGTGCACCTTCACCCATACGGTGTCAAGCGACCGGCCGAGTTCAGTCATCCTTTCAGTTCGCTATGAGCACTCTCCACACGACATGTAGTGGTGTTCCCGAAATGAAGCACATGGTTCGTCCAAGCTCTGGCGAACTTCTCCTTATGCACCAACCACGTCTGCTCAACATAAGTAACGATTTCTGAGTCTTGTAGCCAGCGCAGACGCATGTCATTCACTGCATTCTCATATTCGTCAACCGTCGGAGCTTCCACGACTGCTTTCCAGGACTTGTGCGTGAAGTGAGCTACGGTCTTTTTGCTATTCCCCCCAACCTATAAACTTTGTTCTCCACATCTTTATAAATATGCCACGTGCACGGCAGATGGTGAGAATGGGGAAATACCATATGTACGATCGAACAAGGCCCAACTCACGATCAGTGACAATCGCCGACGGGTGGACAGCTGGCCCTAGAATATCCCTGATAGACTGCAACATCCACCGGTAACTGATCTCCGTCTCGTCCTCCATGACGGCAAACCCACACAGAAAGTTGTGATTACAGGGAGTCATCCCTATAATCTCAACAAGAGGCATCTTATATCTATTGGTCTTGTACGTCGAGTCAATCCCAATAAAATAAGGATACGTCCTCAGCAGTGCGAGTGACTTCGGGTGTGCGAGAAAGACATGTGTCAGCATATTAGTCTCCTCGTCTCTTCTGTATTCAACAAAATATCCGGACTCTGTCGCCTGGTGCATCAACTGGCTCACCACGTCTCGACCCTCAGAATATTGCTTCTTCAAACGATCTCTGTAATTATAAATATGTCGGATCGTCGCGTTATCTACGCTGTGTCGAGCCCTCATCGCTGAGAGAATATGTGATGGTTTCGGTTGCGCAGCACTCATTTCCTCTACGACCTTCTTTGCCTGGCTGCTTAACCCACTCGTCTGGCGGTGTCCCTCGGGATAATGTATCAGAGGGTGATTGTGCGTGGATTTTTCAGGTGGGCCCGTACGAATGAACCATTCCTTAGTAGCTGGATCTTGCTGGGCTATGACTACAAACGGACACCTGCACTTGTTAGACTTCGACAGCCTCTCCAATTCATCCTCCTTGCCTCTATAACGTTCTCCGCGAGAACATCTAATCAATTTTTTTGTTCCTAATTTCTTGTGCGACGAAATTATCACCTCGAAACCAAGACCAATAGCGACGCCTTTCGCCCAGTTAATGGCTTCCACGTCGGTTGAAAATCGTCCTCCTTCGCGAAAATGCCGACTGTAGTTTATCCCGTCGCCCGTGGAATCCTCCGGGACACTCTCCAACTCTAAAAAAAAAAAAAAAATTAACAACCGAAATCGAATTTTCGGTCTACCTAAGAGGCGACCGAAACGGGATTTCGATCACCTCTGTCGTAGCCGAAGCCGGATTTCGGCCGCGACAGTCGTAGCCGAATCCAAATTTCGGCTACGACAGTCGCGGCCGAACTGTAATTTCGGTCACCCTCTTGGGCGACCGAAATTGATTTTCGATCATCACAAGGGTTGACCGAAATTGTTGTTCGGTCACCCCTTGTGTTGACCGAAGTTATGTTTCGGTCGGTGCCAAATTTTCGCTCGAATCCGACCGTTTTTCGAGAATTCACGTCTATAAAAACGAAATTTACGAGAATTTGATTACCATCCGCTCCAATAGACGCTTTCTTTTGACTTTTCCATTTCCCAAATAGACGATTCATTGCGATTTGAACGTTTTTTTTGTTTTGTTTGAATCTGATTTGAATGTTTAATTGCTATATGAAAATTGTTGTCTGGAAAAGGACTTTAAATAGAAATTTAAATTCAAAAGGGCAAAATCGTCTTTTTTCAGCCCTTTAGGGGGCGGTGACTAGGAAAAAGGGGGCGGTGAATAGCAATTCAGTTATTGTTATTATTGAAAGCAATTTACTTACATAGATTTACATACATATATAGCATAGCCTTTAGTGTTCAATTTCCTTCAATAATAAGCGACTTTACACATCCCTACAAAACTGACCTCCCCCAATACAGATAAAACATCACAGTCAAAAGCTCACCGCCATTGACAACCAATCGAAGCAAATGGCTTCAGCAAATTCAATCACAATCTCCGTCGTCGCACTGCTATTGTCACTGACCAACGGCTTCTCCTCAGCCGCCGCCGATTCCCAATCACCACCGCCGCCGCAAGCTTCGCCATCCCCGGCGCCAGTTTCTCCCTCGTCTCCAGCGCTGATCTCTTCGTCGGCGTTCAAATTCCCGCCAGCTCCTTCGCCGGGGGGACGGAGGCAGCAGCCCATCTCCGACTCCGGCGAGCGCGAACGCAGGCGGCGTTCCGGGTGCTCCATTCAGCTACTCTATTATTCATAATATTATTATTATAATACTTATTAGTGTAAAGTTTTGCCTACATAAAGGCATTAATCGATGCATTGTTAAGACACACAACAAGCAATAGGAAGAGACAGAGGAAAGGAGAGAGAAAGAAATAGAGGTAGAAAAGAATAGATGGTTTGTTCTGTATTTGCTCCGACTATAAAGAGCGATTGTGAGCGTTTTTTCCTTAATAGATTGAGAGGTTGTAATCCCTGTTTTTACCCAGTAATAAAATTTGTACCTCGCTCGTTATTTTTTACCCCGATCAAAAAGGGGTTTTCCACGAAAAATTCAGTGTCTATTTCATCCTCATATTTATTTTCAATATTATCACGCTGTTCATTTCGCAACATGTGGTATCAGAGCCAGCCCTGATAGATATTACAATTATGCTATGTGGTTGCAGCTTTGTTTGATCTTCTACATCAGAAAGGATATCGAAAACGTTTATCGTTACTGAAGAGTTTTTTGGCAAGTCGTCGCAATAAACCGTGTCAGTAAATTCTGTCTATGTGGTTGGTGCCAAGCGGGACCATTGTGACCCCACTAGATCTCATCTGGGAATTTACTTAGAAGGGTAATTTTGTACAGAAAGCCGATCGCACCCTTTCTGCAATTATCTGATCAGTGCTATTTGGCTGGACTGTTGAATTTCTTCGACGATAGCGACGTGGGAAAAAATGGCAGCTAAAAATGAAATTGAGAAATTCAACGGGAGAAACTACTCACTGTGAAAAATGAGGATAAAGCAATGTTACTCAAAGAAAAGTGTATGGATCACTGGCAGACCAACAAATATTATAAGTAATGCCAAATGGAAGAAGATAGACGGAAGGGCCATCACCAATATTCATTTGACATTAGCATATGACATATTATCAAGTATCAAACAGAAAACTAGTGCAAAAGCAATATGTGATCATCTTGGAAGTTGTATCAAGTCAAGTCACTCCACGGCCGAATTTTCCTGAAAAGAAAATTATACCATCTACCAATGGAAGAATTTTCTTCGGTGACCGAGCACATCAACAAGTTGAATACTCTGTTCTCGCAACTTAAATACTTGGACTAAAAAATAGAGCCAAGTGAATGTGCTGCGCTTCTACTGCAAAGCCTCCCAGACTCCTACGATCAACTCGTCATCAATCTGAGCAACAACCAAGCTGCAGGAAACCTTATCTTCGATAATATTGCAACTGCGGTTCTCGAAGAAAAAAGTCGGTGCAATAACAAAGAAGACGAGACAATATCCCAACAGGCAGAGGCGTTGATAGTGGCGAGGGCAATATCAGGAGTGCGTGGTCCAAAGGCGAGCCGAAAACGGACAACGTCTGGAGAGTCTGGTCCAAGTGGGAGTCAAAAACGACAAAACCTTATTTCGAAAAATAAGAAGGCTATAAAATGTTACCACTGTGGCAAGAAAGGTCATCTGAAGAAAGATTGTTGGGCTTTGAACAAAAATCTCAATGCCCAAGGAAACGCCGCCAACACTATCGTCGATGGAATTGCCTTGGTGTGAAGCCGCAATCACTATCGCTGAAAAGGGAAGATTCAACGGTGTGTGACTCATCGACTCAGAAGCTTTTCACATGACCTATTGAAAGGAATAGTTTCATCAATACGAGCTAACCTTTAGAGGATATGTCTACAGCTGCAATGACTAGGCGCTGAAAATTATCGGGGTGGGTACGGTTCAAACAAAGATGAACGACGGCACTGTGCGTACTATCCATGCTGTGCGACATGTGGAGGGCTTGAAGAAAAATATGTTGTCCGTGTGCCAACATGATGATCTTGGTTCCAAAATTGAATTGGAGAATAAAATCATGAAGGTCTCCAAAGGAGCATTGGTGGTGATGAAGGGAGAAAAGATATCTGCAAATCTATACACGCTGAAGGGAGATACTCTGCAAGAAGGGCAATCATGTGTTGCTACGACAAGTTCAAGCGAAAAGTCTACAATGACTTGGCATAAGAAATTTGGTCATGTGTCTGAACAAGGCATGAAAATTCTTGCTCAAAAGAATCTACTTTCTGGTCTCACGATGGTGACGCTACCATTCTGCGAGCATTATATTGTGAGCAAACAACATCGCCTGAAGTTCTCCACTTCAAACTCTAGAAGAAAAGAAATTCTAGAATTGATCCACTCTGATGTATGGCAAGCACCGGTCTCATCACTGGGAGGAGTCAACTACTTCGTATCATACTACTCCAGGAGATGTTGTGTGTACCGATCAAGAAGAATGACGATGTGTTTCCTATCTTCCAAACATACAAGGCGCGAGTTGAGTTTGAATCCGGCAGAAAAATCAAATGTCTCCGGTCAGATAATGGCAAAGAGTTCACTGAATTCTGCAAGGCGCGGGCATCAGAAGACAGTTCACCAGGGCTTACACTCCACAATAAAATGGAGTGGCAGAGCGGTAGGACCCTGTTGGAAAGAACAAGGGCTATGTTGAGAACTGCAGGCCTGGAAAAACAATTCTGGGCGGAAGCGGTCTTTATTGCCTGTTATGTAGTGAATCGAGCCCCATCTACTGCAATAGAGATGCAGACGCCGATGGAAATGTGGACCGGTGCACTTGCAGACTATTCAGACCTCCATATATTTGGAAGTTCAATGTACGCGATGTACCACAACCAAAAAACGACAAAGTTGGATCCAAAGTTCAAGAAATGTCTATTCTTGGGGTACGCTGATGGAGTAAAGGGGTATCGTTTGTCGGATCTCACTAATCACAAAGTGATTATCAGTAGAGATGTATCTTCCTGGAAGATAGAGATGAGGAGCAAGTCGAAAATGATAACACTTCAAAAGGTGTGACAAAGACTACACCGGTGAAATGAAAATTGGTGCAATATAATTCTTCTGAAGCTGAACCAGCGTACAAAGAGCTCAACCCAGTCGAATCCGAAGTACCGGATCTCTGACGGTCATCACGCGAGCGTAGGCCGCCAAGTTGGCACTCAGATTATGAGATAGAGAGCAATCTGCATTCGTTTACAAGTGTAATCTTATTTTGTTCGAAATGTTGTCACTCCTGCATTCGTTTTCTTGCATTCTGCATTTTGGAAATGCAGATTGAATGATGATATATGGAGCATTCATATGTGTTGTTATGCTCTTGTATATCCGTTGGGATATTCTTATCTCGAATGGAATTATAAAAATTATAATCATGTGACTTGATCTTTATTCGAGACAAACCCTCTATTGGGCTGGTAAATTGGAATTTTTTTTTAATTTTATCTATTATTCAAAGTGGATTTTGATAACTCCCCAAATCAGACTAGCAAATCAATCTATTCTATTTCTGACTAACATGCTAGAAACTATTGTAGATCTAGAGTTGATGGTATTTTAATTGAGTTTAGGTTGAAAGGTTTTTCATTTCATTAAATTTTTGAAACATATAAGGATGTAATTGGTTTAGTTAGTATAGGGATTGAATTGTAATTTTTTTTGTTTTGTGATAGATAGTCCCTGTATTATGCTAGTAGTACTAGTCCCTGTATTAAGCTAGTAGTACAAATAGGATGAAACTCTCTGTATCATCATCGATGACCAATTATCCATTAATGGAGGAATTGTTATTTTCCTATATGGTATCAGAGCTAGCGTTCTTTACACACAATACAGACTATTTCATATGAGAGAACGATCCAACATCCATCACCCATCTTCTTCACCATGGCTGATTCATCGAACGAAGACGATTCAGACAAAAGTCAGAATGAAGAATTAAGAAAAGAAATAATGGTGAAAATTGACTTTCATCATCCTCTCTATATCCATCCCTCAGATACCCCGAACCCAAATCTTGTTACTGAAGTATTATGAGGATCAGAGAATTACAAGGTTTGGAGTAGAGAAATGACGGTCGCACTTGAGGCAAAGAATAAATTGGGTTTTATTGACGGATCCTGCAAAATTCTGCTCGAAGACTCTCACCAAGCATAGCAATGGCGCAGATGTAATGCGCTTGTTAGATCTTGGATTCTTAGATCCTTATCTAGGGACCTAATCCAAGGCGTTGTCTATTGCGACTCAGCCTACCTTGTGTGGAACGACCTAAGAGAACGATTTGATAAGATCAGTGGTGCGAGGCTGTATGTGTTATACAGGGAGATAAACACCATCACGCAAGGATCCAATAATGTCCTCGAGTACAACTATGGGACGAATATGATACTCGAGAATATACCAACTATTGTGGTCAGTTGAAGATGATGCAATTTTTAAGGTGATAAATGAATGCTTGGTATTGTGAGGTCGCAAATACTCATGATGTCGCCCCTGCCAACTCACAACCAAGTGTTTGCCATAGTCGCAAATGAAGAAGCTCAAACAACAATTAGCATTCAAGAACAAGTCTTAGAAAACACCATTGCGCTAATGGCTTCAGTGGCACAAAATAGAGCGAAACTTCATGTTGATAAATCACAGTTGTTCTGTGATTTTTGCAAGATCATTGGCCACACAAAAGAAAATTGCTGGAAGATCAATGACTATCCGGATACCTTTAATAGAGGTGGCAGAAGAGGCTCAATGCGAAGAAGTAGAAGTGCTCGAGCTAATTGTCAACGGCAAGGCAGGTTCAATGTCAACTCTAGTGCAATCAACCAACAAGGAACAAGAGTGGCTGATCAACAGAGTCTTCAAAAAATGGGAGTTGTACCTCAAATTACATCTCAGCAGTATCAACGGATCTTTAAGTTGCTTGGAGGAGTAACTATGCAACTTGAAGTTGGAACCACCATTGCGGCGACCAGCCATGCAGGTAAAATGGAAGGTAATTCATATCCTGATATTTGTAATTCAAAGTTGAATGACTGGATAATAGATTCAGGAGCAGATAAACACATGACATTCAATAGGAAGATATATGATGAACTAGATAATATGCCAATCATCTATGACTGTGAAGCTTCCAAATGGTATGATGAATGATGTTGCTGCAAAGGGAACTATTTTGTGGCAAATGGCCTTAAACTTTCTGACGTGCTTTATATTCCTGAATTTGACCATAACCTTCTTTTTGTTTCAAGTCTAACAAAGGAATCTAATGTTTATGTCACATTCTATCCGCATTTTTGCTTAATCCAGGAGATGTAGACCGGGATGATAAAGGGGATTGGTAGAGTTAGAAATGGATTGTATTACCTTGATGCTATAGGACATAGTCCGTGTGCTAATGATCATATATCGTGTATTGAGAATAATATGATTTCACATTCAGCCTGTAGTTTGGCAAATGCGAGTAAGGTTGCATTATGGCACCAAATATTTGGACACATGTCATTTGATAGGTTAAATTGTTGCCTCAAGTAAAGTTGAATGCATCAGCTAATGAAAAATATTGTCCTATATGCCCACTTGCAAAGCATGCTAGAAATCCTTTTCCCAATAGAACAAGTATGACTAATACTATAATGGAACTCATTCACATTAATGTTCGGGGTCCTTATAGAGAAGCAACCTATAATAATGAAAAATACTTCATTACTATTGTTGATGACTTCTCTAGGTCAACTTGGGCTTTTCTTATTAAAGCCAAATCTGAAGTATATAGTGTCATTAAAAGATTTCTATTGTATATAGAGACTCAGTTTGATACAAAAGTTATAAAAATTAGGACAGTCAATGCATTAGAATTCTTTAATGAGGTGTGTAGAAGTCTATTTGAATCTATGGGAATTATCCATCAAAGCTCATCCCCTTACACTCCCCAACAAAATGGGACAGTTGAAAGAAAGCATCGGCAAATATTAAATGTGGCTAGAGCATTGAAATTTCAATCATGTGTTCCAATGAAGTATTGGGGGGAATGTGTTGGAACGGCTACATATTTAATTAATAGAACTCCAACTCCTTTATTAAAAGGTAAAACTCCTTTTATTGTTCTGTATGGGAAGGATCCTGATTTTTTGCTTTTGAAAGTATTCGGATGTCTATGTTTTGCAAAGAAACTGCCCCAACATGATAAAAATAGTGAGAGATCAAGGACGTGTGTGTTTATGGGATATGCACCCAATCAAAAGGCATATAGATTACTTGATATTAGAGATAAAAATTTTATTGTCTCTAGAGATGTTATATTTTTTGAAAATTTATTTCTTTCGCATCAAGTGATAAAATAGATAAGAATAACAGTAGATTTTGACCATATGATGGAGTATACTATGATGGTATTACGGCCCCTCACCAATCATTTTCTGAAAATAATCAGATTGGTGAATGCAATAGTGATAATGACACTCAAGATTAGCATGAGTTCACTGGTGATCAGAATGAGCTTAGTAACGATGTGGTCACTAATATTCATAATGTGGAACAACCGAATGTGACCTTAAGAAGGTCAGAGGGATCCACAAGGGCTCCATATTGGTCAAAAGATTACATATCACCATTTATTCATGATGCTAACAATATTTGTTTAATTAGATATCCAATTTCAGATTATCTGAGCTATGAGGTAATCCAGCATGATTACAGAAACCATCCCAAAAATCTATGCTGAACCAATAAAATCTGAAGAGTGGACGAAGGCCATGGAATCTGAAATTCATGCTCTAGAACAAAACAAGACATGGCAGATTGTAGAGCTTCCCAAAGGTAAGAAAACCTATAGGTTGTAGGTGGGTATACACTCTCAAATATAATTATGATGGTTCAATATAACGGTATAAGGCGAGGTTAGTAGCAAAAGGATATACGCAAGTAGAAGGAATAGATTATGCGGCTTTTCTCCTGTGGCTAAACATGTAACTGTGATATTAGTTATATCTTTAGCATCTATATATAATTGGCCAATTTGGAAAATGGATGTTACTAACGCCTTCTTGTACGGATATCTAAATGACGAAGTTTACATGATTATCCCGCAAGGTTTTTATGAAACTACGCATGAAATGGTGAATAAGGTATGTAAATTGAACAAATCTTTATATGTCTTAACACAACAATGGAACAAGAAGTTCACGTTGACTGTCAATGACTTTGGTTTTAAGCAATCAAAAAATGATTACTCTTTGTTTGTTAAAACAAGGGGGGTCATATTGTGATGTTATTAGTATACATAGATGATATACTTAGTACAGGTAATAATTTGAATGACGACTGAGACTAAGGATTATTTGAACAATACATTTGCTATGAAGTATTTGGGGGAACTTAGACACTTTCTAGGCATAGAGGTAGCAAGGTCTAAGGATGACATTGTGTTGATTCAAAGAAAATACACCTTAGAATTGCCTGCTGAAACTGGAATGCTAGGGAGTAAACCTTTAAGCATTCCAATGGATCAAACTGTGAAATTAGTTGCTAATTCTAATAATAATTCTGATCCACCGGCAGAAAATGTGAATGAGTATCAAAAGGTGGTTGGAAAATTAATATATCTTTGCTTAACTCGGCCAGACATATAAAGTTCAGATACTTTCTCAATATATGCATGATCCTAGGAAATCACAGCTGCTATGTATAGATTGTTAAGATATTTAAAATATAATCCTGGTCCATGAATTATTTTAAGATTTGACCGTAATATAAGCCTAAAAAGCTTTTTGTGATGCGGATCGGGCATCTTGCCCAATATCGAGAAGATCATTAACAGGTTATGAGGTGTTTCTTGGAGATTCATTGATCTCGTGGAAGATAAAGAAACAAAGCACGGTCTCACGAAGCTCCGTCGAGGCTGAATATAAGGCTTTGGTTGTTGTAAGGACAGAAATCATATGGCTTCTAAGTGTCATGAAAGACATTGGCATTAAGCACTCAGATTCTGTACCTACAATAAGTCTGCCATGCAAATCGCAGTGGAACCCATATTTCACGAGCGGACGAAGCATATCGAATTCGATTGCCATTTTATAGAGACAAGGTGCAAGAGAAAGTTACTCATACGGCTTATATACCGTCTCACGAGCAGCCAGCTGACCTTTTAACAAAAGCTTTGGGAAAGTCTTAGTTTGAATATGTTGAGAAATGACCACCTTCTAACTCGGGATTCAATGTATTTTCTATGTTTGCAAGTGTTAAGAATCGAATTGAGCTATTTGGAGCTCAATCGAACCAAAGAAATGCAAAGAACACACACACACTTGAAAACAGGATTTACGTGGTTCGACCCTAACTTTGGCCTACGTCCACGGATCAACTGAGCTTCCTTTCTTATTGATCACACACAAAAATTACACACTGCCGTGCCCTCTACAACTTTCGTGTTTTAGCCTCACCGTGATTCTCACTCTATAAGAAACTACAAGCTCTCAAAGATGGTCACTCGAACTACAGAAACTGTATTTATAACCCTGAAGTCATCTCTAAAGCATGTCGATCGAATTATCTGGGCCGTCCGTTAAATCTGATCCATCGTCTCTCAGCTCGCCACGTCGCCCGTTATATTTTGCGTGACCATGCATAAAACGCGTGACGCGTTTTATAAGTGAAATGCCACCTTTATCCTAGACCGTCCGATGTTGATCTAGCGGCCACGACTCTCCATCCGCGCCATCGCACTTCGTTCAATCTGGGCCATCGATCATATGCGCGCGCTACCTAACATTCCTCATTCAATCTCCGTCCTTCAAACTTCAGCCGTCCGATTGCGCGCGCACTTGATCCTACGGCTCTTGTACATCGCGATTCAACTTCAGCATTCTTTCATCAGTTTCAACTCAGCTTCGAGCAGCTCCAACCGGCCGTTCCCGGCGATCTACGGCGAGTTTCTGGCTCGCTAACTCCGACAAACTCCACCTCGAGACAGCAAACTCGCAATCCCAACTGCTGGAATCGTCATAGCAGCCCAAACACGGCTGCAAACCTCGCCCAAACTTCACAAAAAACCAGCTCAACTCTGTTTCTCAGTTCTGAGGATCATGCATCATGAGCTTCGAAACCTCCTCAAACCTCCACCTCGATCAATACGCTCTTGCTCGGTTGATCAACCAGCTCCCCTAGGAGCTGCGAGCCTTAAGAGTGAACTTGCCAACCCCAAGTAGGATTGAAATTTCCCACTTGGAATCAACTCGAACACTTGAGCTCACTTCTTTCGTTCGGCTCGAAGATCCCTCCATCCTAGCCTCTTGAGCCACCCCACAGACTCTTCCTTGGCTAGATAATACTTTATTCTTTCCCTTTCTCACATCCAAAACCTCAGTTGCTCGAAAACCTGAAAAACAGTTCACTTCAGTGTTAAGAGAAACAGAATTTTCAGAGTTTTCCTCCCATTTTGCATCCGAGTTTTCCCCATCTTCCTCCCCATTTCTGGAGTTGTTCTCCACCTCAAGGTCTTCCTTGCCATGTGGTCTTGAGGTGCCTTCATCTCTTGGCTCAAACAACTCCATCTCGGGCTCGGAAAGATCTATCACAAGAGGCCATCTCGACCAGCCTATAGCAGTAGTAGGTTTCAAAAAAACGAGTTCGAGCTTCACTTTTGGGCCATCCGTTTCCACCTCTTTCTGAATCTTTTGTGGCTCCTCTCGCACACCCTTTGAACCACCATACCCTAGTTCCATGATGTACCCTCTCCACCACAACCTCTAGCACGTAGATACACTGCTTCTCCGGCCTGACAGAATCAGCCTCCCCTGCCTTTAGCTTCTATATGGGTATTGAATCCTCTCCTATCCAAAGCGCCTATGGATATAAGGTTCCTCCTCAGCTCAGCAACATACCTAACATCATTGAGAACACTCAACACCCCATTAGCAAGCGCCATTCTAACAGAACCACAACCACTTACCTCGAATCATTTTCCATCTCCCACCTTAACCGTTTTGCCTCTTAGCTCCTGAAGTCATGCAACCACTCTCTTTTGCAGGTTATATGGAAGCTAGAGTCAGAGTCTAGAATCCATTCTTTCTTCCTCTCCTCCTCTGAAATGGCTAGAACCTCCGCAAATTCAAAACCATCATCATAAAGGTTAGCTGAATTTGCACTTGCCTGTTTTTGCAGTTTTGGGCAGTTCCTTTTGAAATGCCCCACTTCATTGCAGGTAGCACCTACTAGGCTCAGCAACCTCCTTTCCCTTGCTCTTCTTCCACCTCGAATTGGATTTATGATGCACATTAAGCATCTCGGTCGAATTTGGTTCAAGTTTTGTCACCATCCTTGTGTTGAGCTGTTTTGTGCTAAGAGCTGCGATTACATCCTCCATGCTAAGCTTCTCCCTTCCATAAAGAAGAGCTTCCTTGAAGTAATCATAGATCTTGGGCAAAGAACACAGCAACAACAATGCTTGATCTTCATCTTGAATTTCTTCACCAATATTTTGTAGGTCCAAAACCAGTTTCTGAAACTGGTTAATCTGCTCTTCAATGGAAGCATCCTCTCCCATTTGGAACCTATAAAGTGTTTGCTTGAGGTAGAGCCTCCTTGCTAAGGATTTAGTCATATAAAAAGCATCGAATTTCTTACATAACGCCTCAGCCGAGGTCTCATTTGCCACCTTGCGAAGCACACCATCTGAGAGGCTGAGAATGAGTGCAGAGTAGGCCTTTTCTTTCAGCTTCTTATTCTGAGCTGCGATTAGTGTTGCGGGCTCCATTTCTGCATCCGGTTTCAAGGCTTCCTCCAAGCCTTTCTCCACGAGCACGGCCTTCATTTTGAGCTTTCACAGTCCAAAATCATTAGCTCCATTGAACACTTCCATCTCGAGTTTGGTCATGGTGGTCATTGTCCGGGAATTAAGCTCCTCGTCCACGCTCACTGCACCACTTGTTGAGGAATGACCACCTTCTAACTCGGGATTCAATGTATTTTCTATGTTTGCAATTGTTAAGAATCGAATTGAGCTATTTGGAGCTCAATCGAACCAAAGAAATGCAAAGCACACACATTCGAAAACAGGATTTACGTGGTTCGGCCCTAACTTTGGACAACGTCCACGGATCAACCGAGCTTCCTTTCTTATTGATCACAAAGCAAAAATTACACACTGTCGTGCCCTCTACAACTTCATGTTTTATCCTCACCGTGATTCTCACTCTATAAGAAATTACAAGCTCTCAAAGATGGTCACTCGAACTACAGAAACTGATATTAATAACCCTGAAGTCATCTCTAAAGCATATCGATCGAATTATCTGGGCCGTCCGTTAGATCTGATCCATCTTCTCTCAGCTCGCCACGTCGCCCGTTATATTTCGCGTGACACGTTTATAAGTGAAATGCCGCCTTTATCCTAGACCGTTCGATCTTAATCTAGCGCGCACGACTCTCCATCCGCGCCATCGCACTTCGTTCAATCTGGGCCATCGATCATATGCGCGCCCTATCTAACGTTCCTCATTCAATCTCCGTCCTTCAAACTTCAGCCGACCGATCGCGTGCGAACTTGATCCTACGGCTCCTGTACTTTGCGATTCAACTTCAGCATTCTTTCATCAGTTTAGCTCCAACCGGCCGTCTTCTCCGGCCGTTCCCGGCGATCTGCGGCGTTTCTGGCTCGCTAACTCAGACAAAATATTTGTTATCCAAGTTTGGTGTTTATGACTTGTATTAACACTAAACTTGAGGGGGGAGGGGAAAATATAAGGATGTAATTTGTTTTAACAGTTAGTAAAGGGATTGAATTGTTATTTTATTTGTTTTGTGATAGATAGTCTCTGTATTAAGCTAGTAGTACAAATAGGATGAAACTCCCCGTATCATGATCGATGACCAATTATTCATTGATGGAGGAATTGTTATTAATAATTTTTAAAATGCTGAATCTTTTTTTTTTCTTCCTTACTTTTTTTAATAGTTTGAGTTGTTTTTCTCCGAAAGTTGGTTGCTAAATTATCTCATTGATGAAGTTTCCGTAGAAAACACATTGGTGCCGGCGAATGTGCATATTTATATTCATAATCATGCGTAAAAATAATAAGCATTTAATAAATAAACAGATGCCAAGTTCTTGAACCCATATGTCCAAACAATGGAACAAAAAGAGAGTGGTGCGCGTATTAGGCTAAAATTCTACCAAGATTTTTTTTTTTTTTTATTTCAAATCAAACAAAAGGTAAATGCCATCTTTGCCTCCTTCCACTGAAGTTGCCGATACGCACGAAGATTTTATAATGAAACATCGATGTAATCGACGAAATGATTCAAACATTTACGTTAAATAATGCATAGAAAGATCACAATTTACTCAACTTTTGATTAATCGAAGCTAAGTTTAGAAGATTGCTTAACCTATATTAGATTCTTTTAATTTTGAAGTTGACTTAGACGTCAACTTGGCCGGACACATTAACCTCATTGGATTCAATTTAACTTTGATCAAATTAATTGTAATAATTTTCTACGGTTCTCACCTATATCTATTGTGTTATATTAAGGGTGAGGGGCTCGATAAATCGTTATTTGGTATGTTAATTGAGATTGAAAAAATTAATTAATAAAATTAAAATATAATCACTAACTATCTTTATTACTATATTTAGTTTAGGATTATTCAGTTAATTACTATCCATCGTACTTTAAATTTATAATAAATCAATTTTTTCCTTTTTACATATTTATAACATACAAAGTAAAATAATGACTTATATGAAATATTTTACACTAAAATAAATTTAATAAAAAATATTTATATAAATAGCAAACGCATTTGAGTGTGCACAAGTTACTAGTATGTATTGTCCATCCATTTTATTAAGGGACGTCAGCACATAATAACTGCTATTTGCTGTGCTAATTTCATATTAATTACCATCTTGCCATTAATGAATAAATTAATCTATTAGTTTAAACACTACTCCCTCTGGTTTGAAATACATATCGTTTGAAGTAATTGCACATATGTTAAGTGATAAACAAAATCTCTATTATACCCTTAATTGATTATTTAATCCTACTTGCTGTCATTATTTTTATTTGAGATGAGGGGTAAATGTTCAAGCTATTTTTCTTAAATAAAGTAAAATGACTTTTATTAAAAATTAAAAATAAGTCGAAAACGACTTGTTTTTCAAACAAATGGATATTATATTAAATATGACACCACAAAATCATCTTAATTACAATTTGTCATTAAATACTAAAAAAGATTAAAATGAAAATGTTAAAATCATATATTTAAAGATTTATATTTTTCACATGCATTATTGAATGTGCTAATGGTTATTCTTATTATTGAGAGCAATTTACTTAGATTTACATACATATATATACATAGGCTTTAATGTTCACTTTCCTTCAATAATAAGCGAATTTACACATCCCTATAAAACTGACCTCCCCTCCCCCAAAGAAGTCAAAAGCTCACCGCCATTAACAACCAATCAAAGCAAATGGCTTCAGCAAATTCAATCACAATCTCCGCCGTCGCAGTGCTATTGTCGCTGACCACCGTCTTATCCTCCGTCGCCGATTCTCCCACACCCCCGCCGCAAGCTTCGCCATCTCCGGCGCCAGTTTCTCCCTCGTCTCCATTTCCGGCGCCGATGTCTTCGTCGGCGTTCAAATCCCCGACAGCTCCTTCGCCGGGGGACGGAAGCCGCCCATCTCCATCTCCGTCTCCGGCGAGCGCGAACGCAGGCGGCGTTTCGGAAACCAGTGCAGGCGATTCGAAGCCCATCGACGACGACTCCGACGACGGAGGGATGAGCGCTGGGAAGAAGGCCGGGGTCGCTTTTGGGGTCATCGCCGGCGCGTGCGTCGTGGGTTTGGGCGCGTTGGTGTATAAGAAGCGGCGGCAGAATATACGGCGCGCGCAGTATGGATACGCCGCAAGGAGAGAGTTTCTTTGATTTGAAGAAAGAGTGTTCTTCTTTTTGTTCAAAGGTACGGTGAATTTAATTGACTACTTTAATGCTTAGATTAGATCCTTCTTATTTTATAAACTTGCCCATGTGATTAGATTACATATTGTTTCGAATTCCATGACGATGTATGGTTATGATACTTTGAAAAGTTAAATAGGAAGTTACTTATTATAGTTTCTTTGTTGAATCATAGGGGCGATTAGTCACAACTTTTCGGCCCATGTTTTTATTTTCAGAATTTCGTTCCATCACAAATCATCGTGGAATGGAAACCACATATGATGTTTTCTTTATCAAGAGATCTTTCATATATCGCATAAAGCTTTGAATGTGAAAAATATTGAATAAAGTTTGTTGATCTCCAAACGTAGAGTACTCTCGGTTGTATATTGACAAAATCATGGTCATAATATCACCCTAGAAAAATTTGGTAGTATATAATTGGTTATATACATTATTTTATATGTAAACATATGTATACTACTATCCAACGCGGAATTATTAACAAAGTATATCGACCATGTAATTTTATAAAATGCTGCTGCTAAATAAGAATACTGGCTTAATTAAATGAAGCAAAAGTTGACTATGTTCGCATACGTATTAATTAACCATAATAACAAGATCGCAACCTCGAGCAAATTCAACGAATGGCAATAGTCAACTCCATTACAAACAATATTAATATAATATAGGCCGAATTATTAAAATAGGTCGCTAACTATGCCTCTCGTGTTTTTTAGGTCACTAAGTTTCGTAATTGCAAACTTAGGTCACTAAGTATCGTTATCGATTTTTTTTAGGTCACTAAGTTTCGCAATTGCAAACTTAGGTCACTAAGTATCGTTATTGATTTTTTTTAGGTCACTAAGTTTCGTAATTGCAAATTTAGGTCACTAAGTTTAGGCCAAAAAAAATCGATAACGATACTTAGTGACCTAAATTTGCAATTACGAAACTTAGTGACCTAAAAAAATCGATAACGATACTTAGTGACCTAAGTTTGCAATTGCGAAACTTAATGACCTAAAAAAAATCGATAACGATACTTAGTGACCTAAGTTTGCAATTACGAAACTTAGTGACCTAAAAAACACGAGAGGCATAGTTAGCGACCTATTTTAATAATTTGGCCTATAATATAAAGCAGTAATATTTTCCTAGTATTCACGAAAACTAATACTCCCTCCGTCTCAAATCATTTTATACATTTCACTAAATCGGACGTCCCACATCTTTTGTACATTTCTTTATTTAACAAAAAAACTATCACAAACAATCAATATAATAATATTAAATATTCTTAAAAGACGTGTAGAATATACACTTTTTTTACCTTTTCATTGTACTATATTATTAAAATATTCAATTTCTTAATTCTCGTGCCAACTTCCAAATGTCCATAAGCATTTGGGACATAGGGAGTATCATACAATAATACGTAAAAGAAAACATAAAATATATCAACTATTTTGGTTTTGTCGTCTTCTTCTCCATCTTTGAAGTTCTACAAAGATTGAACTTGAACTCATCGCCGTGCCAAAGCCAGCAAATGTTGACAGAAGAATTGCTACCACTGCTTGTATGTGAACCTATTATATATACAAGATCACCATTATTTATTTCTCATCTTCAAAGCAATGTAGTTAAATAATTAAATCATAATGTGTTCTTGCGTGCATTTCATGTTTATTTATTACCAGGCTGTAAAATATATGAGCGAAGAGGACGACTAGTGCAAACTGCCCTGACGCGTAAGCCCAAACATATCTCCTCTTCACTGCAAATAAAAATGAAGAATGATATATACATATATATATATATATATATATTATACGGTTGGTGTTTATTTAGTGTAAAGAAATTAGTAAGTATTATTATTACCCATAGTTGAAGAGGTCATTGAAGAAAGGAGGCCAAGCAAACAAGAAAATGGAAGCGAGATAGCAACTGCATTCCCTCCCATTTTCCCAATCTGCAAAAAATAAAATCAAAATTCAAACAAAATCAAAGCTTACCAAACATGTGTACTTATAATCAAAATCAGGAAATAATAACCTACCAAAAGTTGCTCAAGAAAGCAAAAATAGGCCAGCATGCTCACTATCACCAATATAGGCACTTCATGCCATATCCTGCAAATTTCAAGTCAAGCCCATAACTAATCTTCTAAAAACATTTCATCAATTATACGAGTTTTCGACACGTTTGTAATAAAAATGCCTTTAGGGTGCGTTTGGTATGCAGAATTCGTTGCAAAGAAAAGAAAAAAAAGTGCAATGGTATGCTTTTCTTTTTCCTTTCCGCATCGAATTTCGCATACCAAACGCACCCTTATTGCGTATATATGCTTAAATCACTCGCCTGTAACCATGAATCTGCATGAAATTTCCGCCGCCTCCCATACTCTGACTCATCGAGGTTTGGATCCTCAAAAGGGTGACGGGCAAATTAGTGACCTCTTTCTTGCAAACGTCGCACATCTTATTACCTTTGATCCCAAACCATTTCAATGCGCAATCTCTGTGGGCCAATGCGAGCTCTCCTCTGCAGCTGCATTCCATCTTTAGGGTTTCTCCGCCCTCGCAGAGCTCGACGAGGCATATTCTGCACACTGCTTCTTCTTCTGGGATGTCATCTCCGTCTTCTTCTTCTTCATCCTCAGTTTCTGCTAAACGTACGAACGAGGAATATAGTTTGCTCGTCCGAAATGATGATTATTGAAAAGATATATTTAAATAAGTTCTCACCGTCGTCATTGTTTTCCGTTGATGCTGATATCGAGGCTTCTGGAGAATCATCGAGCTTGAGCTTATTTGGAGTCAATGGGATCACACGGAAGAACGAGCTCGTTCTACGTATGGTCTTCTCCTTGCCGGCGATGACGGGTTCGGAAAGGGATCGAGAAATAATTCGTCGATCTCCTTTAGTCTGAAACATACAAAGAGCAAGGCTTCATTATTATTTTTTTTAGTCTTGTATATATGGATAGTGACATTTTCAGTAATTAGTTGGTGACATATTTTGTGAAAAAAAAGAAAAAATAAATCAAAGTTGTAGCAATTTGATCACATTGTAATTAAACCAGTCACTCTAGCACACTCTAGATGTTTGCAATATAATTGTGCCAATTTTTATTCAACATATAGTGCTTATTTTTTTTATTAAAAAGACATCACAATCGTATTTAAGGGGGGACAGTGTACTTTAATTTAACTGAACATATATAATAATAACAATAATAATAATAATAATAATAATTGAAGGGTATACTTGGTCATTATTTCGTAAAAATTAAATTTGACAGTTTCTATGAGTCCACGAGACTTAATAAAATAGAAAAATACTGTAATTAATAACGAAAGTTCCAAAGGTAAAGAATTTGATGATAATAATAATAATAATAATAATAATAATAATAATAATAATAATAATAATAATAATAATGGAAGGGTATATTTGGTCATTATTTCGTAAAAAATAAATTTGACAATTTCTATGAGTCCACGAGACTTAATAAAATAGAAAAATACTGTAAACACACACCCCTAGAATGTGTTAATTAGTGTTAAGTATCATATAATGTTTTATGTGTCATGTCGACATGGCACGAATCAATGCCACATCGACAGGTGTCCAAGTAAGATGCTCACACCATCATAAAATTCCTATATATATATATATATATATATATTATATATATATATATATATATATATATATATAAGAGCATCAAGCAATAATCGAGTTCGTCAAAGATAAGCTTACGCTGTTTCCACCGCCTCGAACTGAGTCGGGATTCGATGATTTAAAGATAGGAGTCGCCGGCAGAGACGACTCATTAGCCCTCGGCGTAAATATCCTGGAAAATGACCACGACCTCGGAATGGGAGCAACGGTTTCGTTACACGGCGGAGATTTCTCGGAGGGATTATTGCTTCGAGCTTGAAAGCTCAACCATGGGAAGATTGCCTTTATCGAAGACGACGATCTTTCGCTCGAATTATTAGGGCTTTGAGTTATTGCAAAGTTGACCCTTTTGGGAGTTGGCGTAGACGTAATTTTGATTTGGACGAAGTCTTGCTTGGAAGCTTCTAATGTCCTTTGAGGTATCTGCAAGGAAAGGTTTGGCTTCTTCCATTGTCTGTTGTACGATGATGATGGTTGTTCTTCGACGTCTTCCATCTTAGGAGACAGGAAAGTGGAGATTGATATTAAGCAAATAGAGGGTAATTAGAGAGGACCCATGTAATAAAAATTCAATCTCGATGATGAGTTGATGCAGAAATCGAAGGCAAAGGGAACAAAAAATGGTTTTACCTTGTGGATTGGAATGAACACTTGATCTCCTTCACTTGTAATATTCTGAGGTTTTTCCATTGTAAGACAACTGCGGAAATGATTGAAGAGAGTGTAGAGTAACTAAAGGAAGGTGCAAAAAAAATGAAACTTCTTGTACGAAGAGGAGTGAGTGGAGAAATGGAGTTTTAGTTCTTGTTTTCCGACAGAATGAGGGACCATGTAATGGAATGATTGATGGACCTATATAGTAATAATGGGCATGGAAAATTTAAGGGTGAATCTACATAAAAATACTTATTTATATAAAAAATTTGAAGTACCTCATGTCAGAAAAAATTTATATAAGTACTCGTTTGACAGTGTACCATTTTCAGTCATGACGTACCTTTTTATGTGTATTACGTACAACGTCACGCGTTTATATGGTACATGTATCGTTTCTATACGTCATCTTAATGTGTTATATGATGTACCATTCTTACTGTATTATGTACCACAATACGTTGCTTTATGGTACTTAATTGTGTTATATGACGTACCTTACGACGGGACGGATACCAGTGTGCAAAAGTTTATTCTAAAGCTATCTACATATTAAAAATACTGACAGGGTACCGACTTGCAACTTTTTATATGATTAGGTACTTTTCTGTAAATTCCCAATTTAATGGAAAAGTTTTGAGATCCCTGCTAATTTATTTTCCTAATATTTATTTACTTTTTTATTTATCTTGCTCTTCATTTCTCATTCGCTTGGGGGTACGAGTGCTACCGGTTATCATTAGGGGTGGTTCGGTACGGTATACCGTATCAAAACTGTGATACCGTATACCGTACCGAAACTTCGGTATTGAAAAAAAGCATACCAATACCATATCAAAATTTCGGTATACCTAAAATTTCGATACGGTATCATACCGAAATTTCGGTATGGTATCGGTATCATACCTTTCATACCATTCACACGGAGGGTTTTTTATCATGCGTGTCTCGTAACTCGTTAATTCGTTGTTTTTGAATTTTTTGTAAATTTAAACTCTTTAGGCCCCAATAAGATGGATTATTAATACCACATTTTTCAAAATAAGAAGATCTTTAATTCATAAATTAACCTTAAATTACATATGTTAGTAAGTCTCCTTAGTAATACAAGGAACTTTACATAACCACAAAATACAACTTTATATACAGATTAATTAAAACGAAATGGTTATTTAGAAAAATAAGTGAAGATTAACAAAAAGTAATTGCATCAAGATTAACAAAAGATTAGTGAAGATTAACCAAATATGGTGGGCGTCAAGGGTATAGTTAATAAGTTATGGGCTAAATAAATTAATGAAGATCCTTATAATATTTTTATCCACTTTTATTTTTTGGAAATAATATAGTATATGTAGGTGTGTGTCTATAAATATATAAAATATTAAAAATTTTAGTATTTCGGTATTTCGGTATAATCGGTATACCTAATTTTCAAAATTTTCATACCATTACCGTACCGAAAATTTTCGGTACGGTATCATACCTTACCAAAAACTTCGGTATACCAAAATTTTCGATATTTTCGGTACGTTACGATACGATAAGGACGGTATATCGGTATTTCGGTATATTTCCCCAGCCCTAGTTATCATCATGATGTTGCATGCATAGAGAAAGAAAACGAAAAAAAAAAGTATGTCGTTCAAAAGTTGGTATTCATCACATAGGAATAATTTTATTTTTTATTTTATATTTTTTATTTTTTACTTTTGCCTAATCAATTAATATTTCATGGCAATAATGATGACGGTTAAAGAAATTAGGACAAAAGTGTGGGTGTACGTGGGATTATGGATAACATATGGGTTCACCATTTCCTATGAATTTATTTGCAGGTAACGTTTGAGTTGTGGTATGATGTGTGAAAACACTTTCGTCGTGCTATCGTTGACTTTCGGTCAACTGTTAACGAAGAAGAGGTAATGAACTTTGAAATCCACTTCCTTCGTCTTCAATTATTACGGTTATTATTAAATATCGCCATCATTGGGTAGGCACGTTATATCACACTCTATGTGCCTAACACTAATACATATATATTTCTCAAGTGTCATCATGCATATAAGTAGGATTGAGTAATGTATGATTTGAAGACGTAAAAACAGATAGTGGATTTGTTTATGCCTTTTGTTGAATTTTTTTCATGGCTCCATAGATAATTTAATAAGTCGATTTTTTTCCGTGTTTCAGAATACAGTTAACCAACATGTTAACTAATCGATTCCGATAAATTGGATCCCAATTTGCTGTTTTTTCATCTACAGTACTGACGTGGCATGGGTTTAAGAATCAGTTTCTTTTTATAAGGCTACCTAATTTAATTTATTACAAAAGTAAAACATGTCCCACGCACTAAACAAAATGTTTCATAAATGCCTTATCAAGATTCTGATATGGACCGATGCTTTTAGTTCCCATAATCTTTTTTGAGATGCTTATCGCTATGTATGTGATTTTAATAGATGAAAAAATAATAAACAAAAAATGAAAAAGACTGAAATATGATTCCACTTTCCAGATGTTGAGAAGCGTCTAATATTATTTATTTAATAACAAGCGGATGTAGTTTTAAAATCAAGCGAACCTTCTCATTCAAGTAATTAATTCATTTAAAATAAGATTAATGGGCAACCAAGATACAAGTCAAGGTTAGGTTAAAAATAAAAGGGAATTCAAAGGGTATAATCAAAACCAGAAACATTATGGATTATTTTAGGTACTAATTCCCAATTTTTTGGGTTTGCTTTCGACCGAAATACTTTCGGAGAGAGGTTGGCACAATATAGGTAGAAATATCAAGATTTTAAAGTTAAACCAGTCAAATGAAATGTACGGGTTTAATGTTGTTATATGTGCTTTTCTCATGCGTTGCCTGACTAGGGTTGTAAACAGGTCGGATTGGTTCACATTCGGGTTTAACCCGTTTAATAAACGGGTTGAAGACTTCAACCCTGGCCTAACATGTTTTACTTAAACGGGTTGAAATATCTAACCCTAATTCGACATGCTTTAACCCAAATATAACCCATTAAGCCGCCAACTCGTTTAAAATTTTAAAAAACAAGATAACTAAATAATCATAATTGTAAACCCAAATTAAATAAAATAATAGAGAAACAAAGCAATTGTTTTTCTAAAAATCAACAACTAAAATTTCAAATTATACAAGTCATATAATTAAATAAAAGCAGTTTATTTTATTTATATTAAGAATATATTTTTTTAATAATTTATATAATTCGGGTTAATGGGTTGATAAACGGGTTGATTCCGTGTTGAAAACTCGAACCCTAACCATGGTTCTGAAACCGGATTTTCGAACCGGACCGGAAATTTTAGTGGTTTAAGGTTTAGTGGTTTAACCGGTGTAAAACCGGAATAAAACCGGAGTCAAACCGGTATGTTTATATATGATTCTATATATTTTTATGATTGAATCAACCAAATAACATAAATTATATACATGTTTATTTAGTAATTGTTTTCTATAGTAGAGTTTTATAAAATTGTGGGTCAAAATTAAATAAGGTAAGTCGGTGGTTAGGAATTATATTATACAATGGGCTACATAAATTAAACTTATAAAATTTGGGGTCAAAACAATATAAAAATAAAATATATGGTTCATGAATTAATTATAAAACAATAAAAATGATGGACAAGAGATTCGAACACAGCCCAATCATGTAATAAGCCCATTACTTGACCACAAGACCACATTAAAAGATCTGCACATTATTCGTTTTTACGTTTTATACAGTAATTTGTCTTTTTTTCTTTTTTTTTTTATTAAAGCTTAAACCGGACCGGAATCGGACCGGATTTTCGGCCGGTTCGCCGGTTTCCGGCCAGAACCGGCTGGTCCGGTCCGGTTTTCAAAACCTTGACCCTAACCTGGCCCACTTAATATTTGGGTTGGGTTCGGGTTTACCCATTTACTTAAACAGGTCGAAAATGCCAACCATTTTCGGATGCGCTTCGTGTCGGATTGGCAGGTCGGGTTGGTTTTTAGCACCCCTACATGAGATGAGACTATAGAGCAAATCAAAGTTAATAGGTTCTTTGTCTAGGCCCAACTAGTGATAATATATTGGGCTTTACCTAGGCCCAACTAGTGATATTATATTGGGTTTTGTATATATGGCCCACGTAAATTACTCTTTTATGGTGTAAATGGTGCAGATGGTGGGGGGAAGAAGAATGGAGAAGTTAACGTCTGAGGAAAAAGAAGAAGAAACTCAAAACCCACAGAATAAAATCAAGCTTAAGATCAAATTCAAGCTCGGAGAGAGGAAGGAGGAGGAACCCGCCCCTCCCAAAGTCGTTAAATCCGAGGGTAGAAGCAAAATCAGAACGAAGAAATCGACGAAGGACGACGGCTTCAGAGACGACGAGCCTCTGATAGGCATTGTGCCCTCGTTGCGGACGGAGTGTCGAAACGGAGACGTTTCGGCCGGTGAGAAGGTGCCCGTCGGAGAAGACGACGGAGAGCTGAGGAGTGTGGAGCAGAAGAAGAAGGGTAAAGTGGAGAGGAATTCGAAAAATAGGAGGAGGAAAATTGAAAACGTCGACGACGATGATGGCGACAACGGCGGTGAGGAGGCGGAGGAGGCGAAGAGCGTCGAGGATTCGCTCTACAAGTTTCCGATGAATCGCGTCAGCCGTATCGTCAAGAGCGAGATTTTGGACCATAAGATTTCGCAGGAGGCTGTTTTCGTCATCAATAAGGCTACGGTATGGTTTTCCATGTCTAATGATGTGCCTCAATTGTTTAGGGCGTATGTCAACGTACCACATTTGTTGCCAGACGTACTATTCGTTTCCCCCTTCTGGTAATAGTTTCTTCAATTTTCTGGGGAGTTGAAGAAGCCTTCCATTTTCGTATAGGTAGAAAAGCAATGTCTGTGAATTGTTGCATATATTCTTACTTCATATTAGATCACTTGAAATGGATGCTATTGCAGAAGCTTTAGCATCTAAGGTAATATAGAGAGCTATAGTGGGCTATCTATGTGTCGTTTTACGGCGTTGAAATCATATGAGCACTTGGTCCTTCTGTTATGCCCTGCAAATCCCTGAGCTTCTGCACTGCTAATTTCGTGTTTGGGAACTCCTAACACCTGGTTCTATAATCTTTATTGTGTTCATATTTGCGTCTTTCAGAACTTCTAGCTTATGATTTTCACTGTGTTCATCATTGGTTGTTTACGAAATATGAAGAGATAGAATTTTCGTTGCATAAAACATGCGAATATTATTAAAGAAAAGTCTGTTCTTTGCTTGTTTTAGGAGAAGTTCCTCGAACTGTTCTGTAGGGAGGCACACAATGCTCGTGGATTTCCAGAGCCAAAGAAGAGCATTTCCTACAACCACTTGTGTAAGAAGTTCTCGATTATCTCAAACCTCACTGTGCATCTGCTTATATTACAATCATGTCCTACTTTGTTCGTTTTTTTTTTCTCTGACAACACATAAAAAAGAAAGATCTCATTTTTCTCGCCGGAGTTGAGTAATGGTCATTTCCCCATGTTGCGTGCAGCTTCTGTCGTCTCTAAGCGGCAAAGATTTGAATTTCTATCAGGTACTTCACTTCCCCTTTCTCTGACCCACGAAACGATAATATCTAAATCAACATCAAATATTCCCCTCTTTTGATGTAGATTTTGTTCCTGAGAAGATTAGAGCTGAAGATGCTTTAGCTCGAACGAAGCAGTCCGACGATGAATGACCAATTTTGTATTTAGGTGAGACGGGCATAGATAAATAGATAGATCGATAGATAGATGGTGACTTTTTACTGTCATTGGTAGTATCTGCTGCTCTGTTTTGAGCTCTAAAATTTTATTTTTATTTTATTTTTCTTTCTTGGTAAATACTACCTTAACAGTATGCATTGAGTTTTTGATACTCTCAGTTAGAAGCTGTCCGTCATAGATCTACATGTGATAGATAATATGTTGTTGGATCTCTCGTGAAAATGGTATATCCTACTTTTTGAGATGTTACTTGATCTTCTACTCATGTTAATGGCATACGATAGTACATTGTATTTGACAAATTTAGTTAATTTTCCGGACTTCCTAAATTCAATGTATCTACATAATTGCCTTAAAAATACTATAATTTTGATCTCTTGGTTCATCTACTATTTAGTCCATTTTCTAGCTTAGCTATTATTCTTTGCCTATACGAGTTACCTTCACACCAGTATCGTAATTTCGCAGCTCGATCAAAATCAGACTGAAGCGACTTGATAGTTGGGGAATTCAATTAAAATCGAACTTATGAACCTCCTAGAATTAAATTACTTCATAACCCGTGGAAATAATGAAATATAATACTAACAATCCATCTATTATATAAAGGTTTTAGGGTGGATAAAAACTGCCAATTTGGTCTGTCATTTTATATCCAATTTAATCCAGCTTTTGTAATTTAATTAATTTTATAATTTATCAGCACTCCTAATTTTATTTGTTATTATAAATATATCACTATACATTAGTTTTCATTTTATATATTTAATTTAAACATTATATATATCAAATAGAAATAACATAAATATCTTTAAATATTTTTAAGAACATGCGTAGGGTGTGAGAAAATACTAGTACTGATTAACAATGCTTACTTGATTTGGTGATCTATAGAGCGTGACGATTAAGGGGGTGTTTGTTTCTAGTGATCCAACATAACGGTGATACTCGTATCACCGTAATGTGAACATTACTGTGATGTGGATCAAGACGATATCTCATTTACCGTGTTTGTTTTGTGGTGATATTTCATTTTGTTTATCAAGGTGATATTAGAATATTGTGTTTGTTTAATCACGGTGGTTTGTCGGTGATATTGCGTAAGTGTCATATTGGACCTTCTAGAATTAAATTACTTCATAACCCATGGTATAATGAACTAATAATACTAACAATCTATTATATAAAGGTTTTAGAGTGGATAAAAACTGCCAATTTGGTCTGTCATTTTATATGCAATTTACTCCAGCTTTTGTAATTTAATTAATTTTATAATTTATCATCAGTCCTAATTTTTTTTTTGTTATTATAAGGGGTTTTTACACATAAGTACCTATTTGAAAAAAAAAACTTGTAATTTAGTATCCAGTCATGATTTTTTTATATGTAGGTACCTAACAGAATAAAGTTTTTGCACATAGGTACCCGATTCCCGAAAGTACACCAAACAACACATTTGGGTACCCTATATAACAGAAAATGGTACGACGTATGTTATATTTAGGTACGTCCTATGTAACACACAGGCATGCCCGTAGGTACGACGTATCCTATATTTAGGTACCCTATATAAACGTGTTATAGTACGCAATATACACACAGGAAGGTACGATATGACTAAAGAAACTGGTAAAATTAAATCGGGTACCTATCTATAAAATTTTCTGACATGGGTAGTTATGTGTAAATTTTTTTTCCAATTTGGTATTTTTCTATAGATACCCGTTATTATAATTATATTCCTATACATTAGTTTTCATTTTATATATTTATAGGCGTTCGGGCAAGGAGCTCGAGAAGGAGCCCAAGTTCTTGAAGAACGGGGACGCGGGGATGGTTAAGATGATTCCCACTAAGCCCGTGGTGGTTGAAACCTTCTCTGAGTACCCGCCTTTGGGTCGGTTTGCCGTGAGGGACATGAGGCAGACTGTTGCTGTTGGTGTCATCAAGAACGTGGAGAAGAAGGATCCCAGCGGTGCTAATGTGACTAAGGCTGCTGCGAAGAAAGGTGCCAAATGAATGTTTGTCGACTATTGTAGTTCTGTTTCCGTCTTAAGCTTATCTGAAGTTTGTCCGATGAATTCGTGTCGAGTCAGTTATTATTACGTCTTGTGTTTGCTGTGGTGTGAGTTGTTTCCTTGCTTTTTGTTGAGTATCCATTGCCAGAATTGGGTACTTGATAGGCGGTGGCGTGATTTACATACACAACGGCATGTGTTTCTGTTTGAACTGAGTGTTGGTTTGGTTTTCGTGTCTTAAGTTTTGTATTGAACCATTATTTCTTTTTTATTGGTATTTATTCAAATTTTGGTGTCTGCGATAATATACCCACAACAACTATGGCTTCGGAACTCTGATGCAACCGCTTTTCTAAAGAATTCCGAAACTATCACTTAGACCATCTCCAACCGATAAGCGCATACTCAAACTCAAACGCATTCTCAAACTCAAAATGCAGTATTTCTTCTCCAACCGATCAACTCATTCTCAAACTCAATAGACTGTTTTGTAATATTCACTTCCACACCAAATTTTACAAATTTCAATACTACCCACATATTTTACAACTTTACAAATTAGACTACTAAATATCATTTTACAACTTTACAAATTTCAATATCTTAGTCTACGTATATCTACACTTCGCATTTTACAACTCACAAGGCTTCTTCATGGTTAGGGTAGACCCTAGACTTCGTCCCTACAAATCCCACCACCGAAGAAAAAAGCAAGAGAAGGAAAAATTCTAAAATTATATAGAAGCAAGTGGGGCCAGGTAGGCATGGTTAAGTCTAATCAAGAAATGGTCTTCCCAAAGTGAATTCGTAGAACATGTATTAAACAAAAGTACAGGACTTTTTCTGACACATGATGCTGACATTATGAACAGCCCTGAATTCCGTCCGTTTTTTACTGAAATAAATTATTTTAGGGATTCAGTTGTAATAGTTGAAAAGTTATGCGTTGGATCTTTTTGCAAACGCATACATGCGTTTTTTGCTCCGAAAAAACTGAAAAATCCCATTTTGGGTTTGCGTTTTGGTATCCATTGGACTACTTTTTTGATATGCGTTCCTGTTTGCGCATCGGTTGGAGATGCTCTTATACATCAATTTCTGGATTTTCAATGGGATAAATTGGTGCTTACTCAATCGATTTCAATTAGCCGCGTTTTGACGTTCTTTCATGTGGACAATTGGGCGACATCCAATGGAGTTAGCAGCAGCTTTCCCTTCAAACATTTTGTTTCACACTAAAAGTGACGTTACCCAGCCTTCGATTTATAAGGAGAAGATTACGCCTTTTCTTGGTGGCTGAGGTTGCAGCCTATGATGGCCAGTTTGCCGTCTGTTGTGTCGTAGTATGTCAGCTCCTTTTTGATCGATGTAAAAGAAATTGCTGGTAGGAAAAGAAGACCAGGTACACAGACGACACAAGCAAATATCAATGTATCGTAGATTGCAGAAAAATGTGTCATGTCACATGTTTATGCACAGAATTCCCAATAAATGCGAAAAAAAAAACTAGTTCAAACAAGATTAGATCGATCAATTGATGGATAGATCATATCAAGGATTAGAGCCACTTCACCAATAACGTTCATGATCATCCTCGTACTCATCGTACATTCGATCGTAGCCCTCATCTGGTTCAGCGTCTATGATGTTGTCCTCGTTCCACAAAGGACACGAACAAGTTGCCTTCCCCTTCCTCCACTCGGCTCCACACGTATAGCAGAATTCAAAACCACATCTGTGTCATATGATTGATGTCATATTGCCGAGACAGAAAATGACCAGCGACCAAATTCAAAAAACGCCATCTACAAATCTTTTCTCGACTCAAGGCTTTTATGAGATTTTGGAATCTATCTATGTTTCAGTGGTTAACGTTGAATACTTACCTGCAAGTCATGTGGTAGCAGCCAGCAGCAAGTTCAATCATATGGCTGCATTTCACGCACTGACGCCACATATTCCTTGCTGCCAAACTCTTTAGCTTCGCCTCTTCACCTTGGGCGTGGGAATTCCTCGCCTTGTATTCATTACACGTCAAGTTATCATGCCAAGGGACTTTGCAGTTGATGCAGAAGAGAGCCTCACATTTCACGCACTTCCTCGCCCCAACTCTCTCTGAAACGATCATACTTGTCGAAGATTCCAACGCCTCGCTCTTAGACATCAAAGTCGAGCATTTAGGGTATGGGCAGTAGACTTTCTCCGTCGGAGGAATGGAAGCCTCCTTAGTACGTTGTCTCATGATTTCTGTCAGTTTGGGAGTGAGAAAATCGCTGCAGCTCTCGATTTTGAGCTGCGTTGTACACTTCTCGTGGGGACAGTTGGGTAAGATCCCATGAAGCAGTTTCACTTTCACGTGCTGTTTCATGCAAGAGAAGCAATAACGATGGGCACAAGCGTCGACAGAAAATATCTGATCTACGTTCGTGTCTTCCAGACAAATTGCGCATGTCTCGAAACCCAAAGCGCTCGTGGCATTCTTGTGAATATCCAGCGCATCGCTGGCTAGCTGCAATGCGAATTTAACGTCTTTTCTCGCGATGAGAAATGGTTGGCAGTAGACGAACTTCTGTTGAAGGGCCGAAACTTGGTCGAGCAAATCTATTAACTTTTTCTGCCTTGGCAACCACAGCTGAGTAACCTGCAGTTTAAAGCGATAAAACCCCAAGAATCCAAGCTATTGATGCAGAGCATCAAATCAAACTATGGGAACTACTTGAATATGATGTTCTGCTCCACAAGGAACAATTCGTTTAAGAACTACGATGCGCCAAAAACATAAAACATAAATAAACTCAGACTCACGTAGAAGTAAGTGGGGCAGTGATCACAGTAAAAAGCAACTCTCTTCAGCCCAAGCTCCAATGCAGTTGTCAAACTCAAGATCAATGCCGTCATCTCTGCACCTTGCTTACTTCTATCTTCTTCACTGACCAAAGGCTTCTTCAGTTCAAACAGCAAGCCATCCCGAGAATCGCATATCGCCACGCCCATTCCAATTACAGAACTGCCATGCCTAACCCGAGAGCCTTTGAAGTAAACCCTAAAAACCTCATCGTCTAACTGAACCGCAGTCGATTTCGAACAACCCTCGCCGTAGGGGCGACCGAACCAGTCACCCGTATCGCTCCATTCATCTTCGGGGATTCTAGAAATCTCCAGCGCAACGCGCTGATCGTGGATTCGACGGTTGAGATCTTCCTTTGCCTTTTCGGTCTCAGACTTGGCGATTTCGTAATTGGCCATCTCCATATCTAGTTCAAGGGTTTCTTTGGACTGTACGAGGAGAGAGGCCTTCAGAGCTTCGCCGAGTTGGAGCTCGAAGGCTAAGTCGCCGTCGTCGTCTACCGTTGCGATTCCGCAATCGCCGACCGACGACATTGTTGAGGTTTCTTTTTCTTTTTCCTAAATTCTGAACTGATGCGTTTCAATTTACAGAGTACGATTTTTTTTTTTAATTTTTAATTACTCAGCTGGGCCTGTTTGCAAAGCCCACTTACAAATATAAAGAGCCACTTAAGGCCAAGTTAAGCCATCTCCAACCATTCCTCTACGAATAAAGTTGGAACAGTACAATTCTTCCAAATTTACAGTATAAACAGTGTCATCAAACTCCAACCATTTCCTCTATATTTTCCTCTATATATAAAATTTCTTATTCTTAATTAAATAAACTGATGCAAATTATTTAATTTATAAATAATAACGTAAAGTCTCAAATACAAAAAAGTAAAAAGACACAAATTTGAAGTTAAAATACATATAAAATCTAAAGTAGATAAAATTAGATTATCTAAATATTTTGATTAAATTATCGAAATTAAAAACCATAAAGATTTTATATTTTTATTTTTAGAAAATGAGAAGAAAATGGAAATGAAATTAAGCAGAAAATTAATTTAGCTTAATTATTTATATTATATCAATTGAAAAATATTAAAATAAATTAAAATATCTCTATTATTTTGTTTTTCAAAACATTATTACATCGTTTAGGAATATTATTAAATATTATAGTTAACTTTTTTAATTAATTTAAAACAAGACCAATTTAAAGGAATAAATGTATTAATCTATTTTGTTGAAGTAAATTATAATTTTATTATTTTGTTATAAATAAAGTCATCGTAATTCGCATTCTCTCCCACAATCCACTATTCATCTTCTTCCCCAATTTAGAAGAACGATTCCAGTTTCATCATTTAATAACCTCCGAATCTGTATTCCTTTTTCAGCTTTGATTTCTAATATACTCTATATGTTCCTCAAGGAATTAAAAAGGCATAGAAAATAAATAAAACATATAGCGGGTGAACAGTGTCCCGCAAAAGGTAGCGGGGCACTGTAGCATCCGCCACAAATAGGGTGGCGATTGGCGGTGGGTTGCAGCTCCTCCACTGCCAAATCTCCAGTGGAATGCCAGCTTTGGCGTCCTATTGGAGATGCCCTTAGTGGTTCTAAACTGCGCGCTTATGAAAACAAGATCGAAAAACTTTAATATGGTACCTATTATATTATATAAAAGGGCTATAGTGGTAAAAACTGCCAATTTGGTCTGTCATTTTATTACAATTTAGTCCCTCTGCATATAATTTAATTAATCTAATGAGTTAATCATTTCACTCCTAAATTTCTTAGTTATTGTAATTATACTCCTAACACATTAGTTTTCACTTTATAGAATTACAAATATATTTCATTATTAAATATTAAATATTATAAATATCAAAGTTAATGTAATATAAATATAATTATATTTTTAAACACCCGCATATAGTGTGCAGAAAGTACTAGTCTCAATAGTGAGCATATAATTGAAAACTAGCACATTTATCACGTTCAATTTATGTATAAAAATATTTAATCTTTTAAATATTTTATATTATTAATTAAGTTATTAAATAAAATAAAATTTTTAACTACAAATAATATTGTAATAAATGAAAACATAAATGGTAAAAGTACTGACATACTAAATGACAGTTTTTAAACATCTATACTATTATATAAGAGTATAAATATGCAAATTTTGAAAATGCGTATGTAACAAATATAAGTTCTGAAAAGAAGGGACATTGATTAGATTTTTCTTTTTAATGTTATTTTTGTTTTTAATAAGTAATATATTAAAAATAAATTGACTAAGTTGTTATGAGTTAAGGCTACGCAGTTTAAAATGTTTTTCTTAATTGTACTTAATCTGGAAAAAAATTTGAATGGTTTGTTGATAGACTCATTTACAGCTTTTATCCGCCAATGGCTCTTTATAGAAGATTATAGACTAATGGTGAATGGTGGCTATAAATTGTCATAAATGACATGTTTAACGTTTTTAATAAAATTCCTCTATTTAAAACTAATTAATTGAATACATATCGAATTACTTCTAAAGTTTTACAACACTTACAAACCAAAGTTATTTCCGTTTATATATTTAAAATTATCTTATCGAATTGAAGATTATAAATCGCAAAATTGAAGGATAACATTCATCAAAATATATTTTAAATACACGCATAAAGTGTACAAAATTTTTTTAAACTTTGTGGATTTGATAGAAAGCTTTTTTTTTTTTTTCTGTATATTCATCTCGCACAGGAGGACTTCTATTTATACATATTGATATGATCCTACTTTAATGTATTACATCGATGAGTAATAAAGAATCCAAAAAACAAGCCTCAAATCAAGCCACTTAGGTGATAGCTATCCCTTTAATCATGCAATGTCGACACTCCCCCTCAAGTTGGTGCGAAGAAGTGTTCTAAGCCCAATTGGTCTTGAGATTTCCGAAAGGCCTTCACAGAGACTGCATGTGTTTAAACGTCTGCTAGTTGTTCACTAGAGCGAACAAATGGAATATCAACCAACTTTTGATTAAGCTTTTCCTTGATGAAATGTCCATCTACTTCAATGTGCTTAGTTCGATCGTGCTGCACCAGATTGTTTGCTATTCCCGAGCTAAATTAGTGTCGCAGTATAAACGCATAGGCTCTTTAGGTGGTATGCCTATCACAATAAGCAACAATCTAATCCATAATAGTTCTGCTACTCCGTGAACCATGTCTCTATAGTCAGCGTCTACGGATGACCTTGCCGTAACATTTTGCTTTTTGCTTCTCCAAGTGACAAGATTTCCACCGACAAATGTGAAGTACCTAGAGGTTGATTTACGATATGTGATATTCCCAACCTAATCTGCATCTGTATGCCCTTTTACTCTATATGCTCATGCTTCTTAAAGGTTAGCTTTTCCAGGTGTCCCCTTTAGGTAACTTAAAATTCTCATAATTGCAGCCATATGATCCTCCTAGGTTCATGCATGAACTGACTTACCAAATTGACAGCATATGCAATGTCTGGCCGTGTGTGAGACAGGTAGATTAGCCTCCCAACCAATCTTTGATATCGATCTTTATTTTTGGGCTTGATCTTGATAAATGGCAAGGTGATGATTCTGAACGATAGGAGTCTGAGCAGGCATACAATCTAACATACCTGTTTCAGATAAAAGATCAAGTACATATTTTCGTTGGGACAAATATATACCTTGTTTTTTCCTTGCAACTTCTATCCCCAAGAAATATTTCAATCTTCCTAAATCTTTCATTTCGAATGCAGCATTCAGTTGCTTTTGCGGATTTGTTATGTCCTTTGCATCATCGCCTGTAACAATCATACCATCTACACAGATGATTAGAAGAGTAACTTTGCCCTCCTTACGTTTAATGGACAAAGTATGATCCGAGTTTGCTTGATGATACCCATTTCTTTTCATAGCATCGGTAAATTTCCCAAACCACGCCCTTGGGATTGTTTTAATCCATACAATGCCTTTTGCAATTTGCAGACTTAGGCACCAGGATGTGAAGTATTAAAGTCTGGAGGAATTTTCATGTACACTTCCTCCTCTAAATTTCCATGTAAGAAGGCGTTTTTAACATCAAACTATTTCAACGACCAATTGAAATTTGCTGCCAATGACAATAAAATCCTGATTGCATTCATCTTTGCAACCGGCGCAAAAGTTTATTGGTAGTCAATGCCAAACGATTGTGAGTATCCCTTTGCCACCAACCTTGCCTTGTATCGGTCGATCAACCCATCTGCTTTATGTTTGAGTGTGAAAATCCATTGCATCCTACTGTTTTTTTACTTGGCGGAAGTGACACAATGTTCCATATGTTGTTCTTCGGTAGTGCATCCATTTCAACTTGCATAGCTTCTGCCCGCCTTGGATTTTATAGAGCTTCTTCGACCATTGTAGGTATCTTTATACTCTTCATTTGGTGTACAAAGGCTTGATGTTGTGATGATAACCTATGGGTAGATACAAACTTGCCGATTGCATATCTTGCTTTTCCATCTGGAGAATACCTATCAGGTGGTTTCCCGCGATTATGTCTAGGGAAAAATAGCAAGTTGGTGCATGTAATTGATAATTAAGGCTTTCCAGACTACTTACTTCGAGAATATCCGGTTGTTCTTGGGCGGGTACTTGAGCCGAAGATGAAAGGTTATCTTCTGGACTATCTTTATTATTTTCAACAAGAGCGTCTGATTCATTTGGTTGAATTTCTCTACCTGACTCAGAAAACTCCATTGGTTGAGGAAGATCAATCCAACTGTAGGTATTATATATTTATCTTCCCCTGAGGACTAAAGGTGGTTTGATCACCGAAGAAATATTCTGACTCCGATAACGTGACATCCATGCTCACATACATATGGCGAGTTGGTGGATGATAACACCTGTAGCCCTTTTGTTGAGGGTGAAAACCAATAAAGACACAATGTACTGCACAGTTTAGTATGTTGAGTCTTGTGGCGATGCACAAATGCGAGACACCTGAAAGGACATAACTCGTGACGGCATCTGTTCATCAGATATACTGCATAAGTGACTGCGTCGACCCAATAAATTGGAGGAACACTTGCCCCAATAAGAAGTGCTCTCGCCGTTTCATGTGTGTTCTTTCGTTCAACAACTCCATTTTGTTGTGGGGTGCGCGGACATGTGGTCTCATGTAGAATTCCATTAGCTTGAAGAACTTTGGAGAGCTCGGAGTTTATATGCTCACCGCCATTATCTGATCTTACCATCTTTATTGGGAGAGAATATTGAGTTCGAACCATGCTATAAAAGGTTGGGAAAATAAAACTTATCACTTTTATGCTTCATAGTGTATAACCATGTCATCCGAGTGCAGTCGTCAATGAATGTAACAAACCATGAAATTTCAGATTGCACCGAGTTAGGAGCAAGTCCCCAAACATCCGAGTGAATTAACTCAAACGAAACTGTTCGCTTTGTTAAACTTGACGGATATGAGTTGCAGTGACTTTTGGCCTGCACACGTTATATTCAAGACCAGAATCGGATATGTCACCAAACAAAGATGGAAATAGTTTTTTCCGATAACCAAAAGATACATGTCCAAGATGGCGATGCCACAACCAAAAATTCCTTAAATCATCATTATTGCAACTACGGGCTTGATTTGCATAACCAACTGCAACATCGTCTACATAGTACAACCCTTTCTTTTAGTACCACGCCCAATGATCGCCTGAGTCCGAATATCCCGAAGCAAGCAAATATTTGGAAACATGACGACAACACATTGTAAGTACTCCGTGATTTGGCTAACTGATAGCAAATGATTAGATAGAGGGAACAAGTAAGCAATTATGTAAGGAAATTATAGGAGTAAGTGTTATTGATCCTGCGCCAATGACATGAGTGGTCTCTCCATTAGCAGTTATAACACTTTTCTTCGACGATGGACTCATGTACTGAAGCAGAGATTTGTCGTAACTCATGTGTTCTGTAGCTCCTGAATCAATAACCCAACCTATATCTTGTGCTGTAGATACAGAAAGACCCTTTTCTATCTTACCTGAACTTTCCAGAGGCATGCGTTTGGATAGAAACAACAATTCCCCATACTCAGAAGGTTGAACAGTTGTTGTCGCAACAGAAGCCACACTCGATTCAGTTTCTGTGGTGTTCGCCAGCTTTTCTTGAGCCGGTCGTTTGTTGTTCTGCCCCTTGGCTTGCGTTCGCTTTTCCAAAAACCAATCGGGTAACCATGGATCTCAAAACACGTGTCTTTAGTATGACGTGTTCCATTGCAGTGGGTGCAACGTAACTTATCTTTTTCAGCATCTTCAATTCCTCGAAGAGTGATTTTAGAAATGTTGGTTTTGGAGATCATGGCCATACGAGAACCTTCTCCATGATCCTTCTTCCCTAGCATGGTGACTTGTCGTTGGGCCTCTCGTCGATCATATTAAAAACATTCTTCAATACTAGGAATAACCTTCATTCGTAGAGCATCACCTCTAATAGAATCAAAGATTTCATCTAGACCTGCAAGAAAGTCATTAATTCGATCCTTTTTTTATCTCCTCATGTCTGACGAGTAGATTTGCAGTACATGGCATTTTAAGAGACGTAGTCTATCCATTTCTTGCCACACACTATTCAGCTCAGCGTAATATATGTGGAGAGGCCGTCCATTTTGCTTGGTTTTCGTTGCCTTGCAACGCAACTCATAATATTGTGCATCATCTGCTCCATCATATAAGGTTTGGGTGACGCTATTCCAAATATCAGCTGCTGTTGTGAGATCAATGAATAGACTGAAGAGATGTAGTTCCCTCGTTTTCAGCAGCCATCCACGTACAATTGCATCCTCCGTACACCATCTCGCATAGTCGGCAAGCCCTTCATCTACTTTTGGAGTTTGGTCGTTTAAATAGCCAAGTTTGTTTGATCATGCAGCATGAACCTCTATCATGCTTGACCAGATCTTGAAGTTTGTATCATTCAATCTGAAGCCAATGGGTAAGTTATAGAGTTACTGAACTCGGTTGGGTTTGTGATTTGGTTTTTAGGGGTAATAGCTGTATTTTCTTTAGCCATTTGAATCTCTTGTTTCGAGATTAGGGATGTGAGAAAGGGAAAAGAGGTTACATTGTTCATGGTGTTGGGTCCAGCCAACATGTGGTGGCAATGAAGCCACCGAGAAACCAACCATTATTAATGAAAAATATATATTAAAATAATATTATTAATATTTTATTATAGTATTAGTTTATATATAATAAATTAATGAACAGTTCGTGTTAAAGGGCGACGCGACGGATTCCTGGCCACCGGTTTCGAGCGGTCCAGAAGAACTGAAGACATCTATAAATAGGCTGAGGGTTCTTTAGTTATTATCATCCCAAATCAAGTGAGAAGTTCGGTGAGAGAGAAATAGTGAGAGAGAAACTTATCAATGTCAAGAAGGGTGAGAGCGGGTGTAGTTTCACTGGGATAGTTGGGAGTAGGTACAAATACATTACCCAGGTGGGTAAGGGGTCTCGAGTTTGGGTTTAAACATGAGTGTTAATTTGTACGCTGTAATATTCTCAATATAGTAAAGCTGGTGCTTTCCGTAGAGGTAGGCGGTATTGGTCGAACCACGTAAAATCTCGTGTTCTCTATGGCGTCATTTCAGTTTTATATTGTCCAGATAAAATTGTCGCGGGTCCAAAATAAACCTTCCGCTGGGCCCGAAAAATTACGTTCAACCCCAACAAGTGGTATCAGAACCAAGCCTAATTGATATTCTGAGTATGCTCTGTGGTTGCAGATTTGTCTGATCTTCCACATCAAAAAAGATATCAAAGAGGTTTATCGTTACGGGGGAGCCAGTGTCGTGCAAGGATAATGGCGATGGAGTACAGTTTCAAAGTGCGGCAATTTGATGGTACGGGGCGTTTCACTCTGTGGCAGAGACGAGTGAAGGATATACTTGTTGACCAAGGTTTGGCTAAGGCTATGAAAGGGGACATGGCAAAGCCTGAGTAAATGACGAAAGAAGACTGGGAGGATTTGGGGTCAAGATGTTTCAGCACAATCCGTTTGTACATTGCGGATAACATTATTAATAATGTTGTTAATGAGGACTCTACACCAGACTTGTGGGCGAAGTTGGAGGAGCTGCATCTCGGGAAAAACTTAACCACAAAGTTAGATCTGAAGCGGGAGTTGTATCGGCTGAAGATGGAGGAAGGTGGAATCTCATGGATCACATTAGCATGTTCAACAGACTCGTAGATCAACTTGTAAAAGTTGATGTGAAGTTAGAGGAAGAAGATAAGACCCTTTTACTTCTTACCTCGCTTCCTGATTCTTATGATAATTTGGTCACAACCATCTTGTGCGGAAAGACGACAGTGAAGATGTTGGACGTACAGTCAACTCTTTTGGCGCATGAAAAGAGAAGACGAACAAATTATGGGGATAGCCAAAATTCGGCGTTGGCTATACACGGGGAGAATCTTAGAGGAAGGTTCCACGCCAGGGAATTTGGAGGTAGCAGCAGGTCCAAATCAAAGAATGGATGGAAGGGCATCGTGTGCTACAAGTGTGGTGAGCCAGAACACATCAAGAGAAACTGTCCGACTTGGAAGAAGGATAGAAATGGCGAGAAAAAATCCAGAACTATGGTAGCAGAAGATTATCTTGGAGGCGTTCTCACAGTCTCCAATGATGACGCTCGTTCTCAGGATGAATGGATATTAGATTCATGGTCGAAGTACCATGTTTGCTCCAAAAGAAAATATTTTGATATGTTCCAGAAGCTACGAACAGGTTCGATTTCCATGGCTGATGGATACCGTCGTGTGGTTCGTGGGTTGGAACTGTGAAAATCAAAATGACTAACGGTGCGGACTTCGGGTGGTGTGATCTTTGTCCCGAAATTGCGCAGGAATTTAATATCCTTGAGCCAGTTAGATTCCAAGGGCTATGGGAGTTTCATAACAAGGGGGTTTGTAAAATCACACGTGGTGGAAAGATCCTACTGAAGGGAGAAGAGCGTTGAGGTTTGTATCGTCTGGTCGGGGGTTTGGTTCATAATACTCTGACTTTGATGGATTTACAAAAATTGCGCGCGCGTGGTGGAAATGCAGACGATGGTGAGAAGGGAAGTTTTGCTGAAGCAGGGGTTGCATCGAAGTCCTTATTCAGAATCGACTGGTAGAGTCGGTTCGACAGCTACGCATAGGATTGGCCGCAAGTGAATCAAGTGGGTAGGACCTGAAGTCTTGATTCGGATGTGTAGCTGGTGCAAGGAAGACCAATGGACGTTTGTGGTAATTACGAACGGGTCGTTGGAATGAGCGCTTGGAGAAAGGTGTTGAGTGTGGCTGGAGGGGAGAATTCTTGGGTCCAGCCAACATGTGGTGGCGATGAAGCCACCGAGAAACCAACCATCATTAATAAAAAATATATATTAAAATAATAATGTTGTATTATAATATTATTTTATATATATAATAAATTAATAAACGGTTCGTATTAAAGGGCGACGCGGCGGATTCCTGGCCACTGGTTTCGAGCGGCCCAGAAGAACTGAAGACATCTATACGTAAGCTGAGGATTCTTCAGTTATTATCATCCCAAATCAAGTGAGAAGTTCGGTAAGAGAGAAATAGTGAGAGAGAAATTATCAGAGTCAATAAGGGTGAAAGCGGGTGTAGTTTTACTGGGGTAGTTGGGAGTATGTACAAATACATTACCCGGGTGAGTAAAGGGTCTCGAGTTTGTGTTTAAACACGAGTGTTAATTTATACGCTGTAATATTCTCAATATAATAAAGCTGGTGCTCTCTGTGAAGGTAGGCGGTATTGGCCGAACCACGTAAAATCTCGTGTTCTCTATTGGCATCATTTTGGTTTTATATTGTCTAGATAAAATTGTCACGGGTCCAAATTAAACCTTCCACTGGGCCCGAAAAATTACCGCCCAACCCCAACACATGGATCAATTTGACAATGCTCTAATATACCATGTTAAACTTTGTGGGTTTGATAGAAAGCTTTTTTCTATATACTAGGTGTTGCCCCGTGCGATGCACGGGTTATACTTATTCGTTTGACTGTTTATTGCATTTTGGTTTGCAGATGTAATTAATATTTTTTGTGCTAAAACCTAGAAATGCCATGTGCAATGATTTTCTTGTTTAATCGATGGCGAAGAAGTTCTTGGGCTCATTCTTGCTGAGAGAGTTGATGGGTCGTGTTGGTCCCGAATGCACCAAACAAGGAATCAAAGAGGCTTTAATGGAATGAAAAGGGAGTAGTCTCACCTTTGAGTGTGTGTATTGTGTGAAAAATTTGGATAAGCCTTTGATCTTTGATTACTTTCAAAAGTGAGTTGGTAATACCTTATATACCACATTAACCCTAGGTATATTAAGGCCCAATCACTAAAAATTAATTAATTACAATCTAGTCCAAAGCCCAAGCTAAAGATAATTACAAAATTAATCCCAAGACTTAAACTATTGACACAATCAATTTAAATATCCTAACAATCTCCCCCTTTGTGTCAATTGTTGGGAGTCTTGGATCTTGGGCGTTGTGGTGGTGGATTAGCGGGTGAGTGTTTCGCGAAGCCCTAGCTTGAACTCGAAGGCACGGAGATTCCTTCGAAGTACCATTCGATTAGCTATAGCGTCAATGAGCTTCGCGAACTTGGATCGGCAGAGAGGATCTTCTTCTGAAAGTATGCGGCAAATCTTCATGAGTTTGTCTTGGATGATGGTGAGCGTTCCATCCGAGAACTTTGCCACTTCGGAGCAGCGCAGCATCCTCATCTTTCCCTTATAGTTCGAGTAGGCGACCGCCGGATCGTCTCCGTCGATCACATCGCCTTCTCGGTAGTCGTCCGCGTTCTTGAAAGATGGGCGAGTCAGATTCACCTTCTTCAGGTTGTGCTCCACTGCCATCTGCAGATCGTGGGTGGCGAAGAATCTGACCTGTCGGAGCATGTGGCGTTTGAGAGCCACATATCCCATGGTGACCAGTTCAGCACGTACGAGATGTCCAGAACTTCTGAGGATGAGTCTGAACTGCTTCATGGATTCCAGCATGCTGTACAGGTCGCCCAGGCGCAGAAACTTGAAGTCCGCCTCACTGACTTCACTGTAGCTCTCATCCTGCCTCATTACTGTGAATACTGGGTAATGGACAGGTCCTTTGGACTCTTGGCGGAGGTCAGTGACTTTGCAGATGGGGGCCCGATTCATTTCCTGAGCGATGTTTTCCTCATCGGATAGCGTCCTATTTGTGCATTTGTGGCACAGAAGGCTCCATCGATAGAGCTGCTTCTTTCTCTCGCTCCAACTTTGGATGTTCATCAGCTCATATTCGTCGAAGGTTGTGATGATCTGCTCCTTGCGTCGCCAGATCCTCTTCCTGATCTCTTCTTGAAACCGCGCGGTGATCTTTTTGTTTTCCCACGGTGCTTCCGGTATATCCACCGTGGGTACATCCGTTTGAGCAGCAGGGGCCTCAGTTTGATGCGCTTGGAATTGTAGGATGTTCTCGAGCTCGGAAGGTTCAGCGTCGTACTCCTCTCCGTCCTCGTTGTCTGCAGTGTTGATCAGCGTTAGTGAGACTTCCATTAGCAGACGTCGAGCGTTTTCCACCAGCTTCCTGGCTGCTACTGCGTCGGCGGGTGTGTACAGCCATTCATCGTTGAAGATGTAGGCTTCGATCTCGTTCTGTGCGCAGTAGACGTCCTTGGGAGCTACGTTGGAGTCGGTGTTGAGAGGAGTGTCGCTGTGTGGTGGCGAGGGTGTTGCGTCGGAAGAGTTTGTGGATTGTGGTGATGGTTGTGGTGGAGATTCTGGTGGTTCAGTTGTGGTGATGGTTTTGGCAAGGATGATTTGGGTGTCAGGTGGTGTAGGTGTGGTGGTGGCCTCTAACATCGATGTGATAGTTAGAGGTTCGGAGACTGTGGGTGGAGACGGTGTGGGGGTGGTCTCTAACGCCGATGTGACGATTAGAGTTTTGGAGACGGTAGTGGGTGGTGGTGAGGGTGATTTGGCTAGTGACTCAGGGTAAATAAGGTGGGATTTTTGGCTAGTGGGGTGTGAGGTTTCTGTTACGGGCGTTGTTTCAGGCCCGGAGGAGGAGGACGGCGTCGAGTGCATGAGTCCTTGGGATTGTTGGCCTAGCTGCCTATTCTCCCCCTCGCGGCGATCTTGATCATCGTCTTGATCGTCGCGCCTGAACCCGCTGGACTCGCCTTGAGCGCGGCAAGTCATGGGTTGAGTCATCATTCTCTTCATCTGCTGTTCCTCCTCGTCGAGTTCCGTCATCGACTCGAATCTTGCTCGTAGGAGGTAGAAGAGCTCCTTCGCGGAAATGGCAGAGAGAATGGCCTCAGCATCCACATTTTGAGTCGGTGGTGGCGTCTCCGGGGCCACGCCTTTCCCTTTGTCGACGGTGGACGCATCGAGACGCGCGTAAACTTTGTCGAGAATCGACGCCTCAAGAGTCTTTGCAAACTCTTGAAGACGTGACTCTAGCGCGGTCTCGGTGATGAATCGGGGTAAATCTAACAAGTTGGAATCACGAAGAACTCCAACTGTCACCGAATCGGAGAAGATTGCCGATCGGCCGCCCGTTTGCACAGGACTGGAAAAGACGGGGTCACTTAGACTTCCCGTTGGCATCATCGATGAGACGGACTCAATCGAATGATGGCCTAGGCTCACGGTTGTTGTGATGTTGGCCGTGCTAGGTCTTCCGCTCTCAGTCACAGAGACATCACCGAGCGTTCTGACAGAGTCACGAAGACTCTGTGGTGCAGTAAAAGGTGTATGTGTCCTAGAAATGTATGAAACTATGGGGAGTGAGGGCACTATACTCGATGTGCATGAAGAGGATGCAGTCTGAGGCGAGGGACTGCTTGTTTCAACATCGACTATCTCCAAGTGGGATGTCGATGGTATGCGTGGCTCCTCGTGGAATGAAATATCTTCCTGTAGAGAGGAAGATAAGTGGGTTGGTGGGGTCGTTTGCGTGGTTGAGCCAGATGCCACGACTTCTACTCGGGAGGTGAACACATCACCTCCTGTACCTATTGGTTCGGCTCGGCTTATCTGTGGCTGAGGAGGTCGATCGTGCTTTTGTTTCGATCGACGCTCCGTGGGGCGGCTTACGTCATCCTCTCGCGACCGTTTTTTCGGAGCGCGGGTGGAAGAGGATGTGGCGCGACTCGATGACTTTTTGGAGGTGGTGGTGGGGTTTTGGCTAGTCCCGGGGTTAGGAGCAGGGGGGTTGATCTGCTCCGTAGGGACAGTAGATAGAGGTCTGGGACTTTCTCGGAATGAGGCGGTTGAGATGCGATATTCTCGGACGTGTGGATTTGTCTGGTCTGCGTAGGCGAGAACTTCGTCCGGAATTATCATGGCGTGTCGATCCTTCGCCGGGGTGTTTTTCTTGGCGAACTTCTCGACTGTGGGGATAAGGAAGTGTTCTGCTGCCGGCCGCATGCGAATGTTGGTGGAGTGCATGCGGAAGTGTTTGATGAAGGCTGGGAGCCACCGCATGTAAGGGACGAAGCGGTTTGCGACTCCCTTGGCAACTTCCCGGTCGCGACGTTGGATCATTGAGACAAGATCCATCCAGATGATGTCGGCGTAGTTGTACTTGCGGTTGTGAGCGATGCCGGTGAGGATGGTGAGGATTTGAGAGTTTCCCCGGTCCTGACCAGCATGCTTCCCTGACATGCATTTGTTCACCAGCAAGTACAGTGTGCGCCAGGGTTGAGGTAGGTTGCGGGTGGTGACTTCACTGAGGACAAGTGGGCCCTTCTTCTTCTTGGTTTCTGGTTGATAGCCCAGCCGGTCTATGTCCTCGATGAGTTGTTCATGGGTTGGTAGCGGGTCGTATGGTGAGTAGATTGGGAGTTGAAGCACTTCTTGTAGTAGTTTGCGAGTGAGGACCACTGTTTCTTGATCAATTTGGGCGGATAAGGTTTTGGCAAGATGGAGTGGTCCAGCTATTTGCAGTGTATGCCAGAATTGTTGAAGATACACCTGTGCTTCTGGCTCGCCATATGTGAGGGCATGGCGAAGTGGGTGCCCTTTGAGGATTTCGACAATTACGGGGGCATCGCACCGAAAGCTGTGCAGGTCCACCTTGTAGTTGTTGGGAATCAGGGCCGCCCATTGACTTAGTGGGAAGATCTGCTCGGGTGGTGGGACATAGAGACGTGTGTTGAGTTCGATGCGAGCAATGTCCCTTTGGATTGCAGCCGCCTCAAGCGCTTCAATTGTGCTTTGATCTTTGTCAGTCATATCTGTGCTTGACAGTAATTGTGATATGATTAGTATGGATTAAATTGCGAGAATGAGAAAATTCGCTAAGTAAACATATAGACATGTTGAAAAAAAAAAATTTAGCATTTTGTGTCAAATTTCGCATGTAATGGAAATTTCGCAGATTATACCACGTAGACATGTCGAGAAAACATTTTCGCGGATATAGAGGAAATTTCGCACTCAGTCTTATTCATGAATTTTGCATATAACAAGGAAATTTCGCATTCAAAGGGAATTTTCGCATGTAGCATGGAAATTTCGCATTCAGAGTATAGTTTCGCATGTATTGGGAAATTTTCGCAAGTTATAACACAAAGACATGTCGTGAGAAATTTTCGCAGATTGAGTATATTTTCGCATGTTGTGTAAAGGTTCGCATGTAATGGAAAATTCGCTAAGTGTAACACGTAGTAATTTTCGCACGCAAAGTTACTTTTTGCATATCAAGGAAATTTCGCAGGGTAGAGAAAATTTTCGCATGTATTAGGAAACTTTCGCAAGTTATAGCACATAGACATGTTGAGAAAGTTTCGCAGTCAGAGTAAAATTTTCGCAAGTGATAGCACATAGACATGTCGTGAGAATTTTTCGCAGATTGACTAAAATTTCGCAAGTATGGAAAATTTCGCAAGTTAGGAAATCTCACAAGTTGTTCAAATTTTCGCATATAATGAGAAATTTTCGCAAGTTTTATGAAAGTTTCGCGGAGGGACAAAGCTTTGTGGACTGAGAAAATTTTGTTCACTGTAGTTGCGAAATGGTGAAGATGCGAAAAGATGTAAAGTGAAGTGAAATGTATTAGAATTTCGCGGGGCTAAACTCACTGTAGCAGAGAAAGTTTTGTCGTGAGGGAAAAAGATTTTCTCAGATAAACTTTCGCGGGACTTAACATGCTGTAGCAGCGAAAAAAAAATTTTAACACATGTAAATTCTCGAGCGAAAGTTTCGCAGTTTCTTAGTCACTGTAGCAGCGAAAATTTTCAATATAAGAAATTTCTCGAAGAAATTTTCGCGGAACCTTGCTCACTGTAGCAGCGAAATTTAACGTTTAAAGCAATTTTTTCTGAGAAATTTTCGCGGTGAAGAACACAGTGCGATATCGTGCGAAACGACGCAATGATTTAGCCTTAGACCTACGCAAATCTCAACCAAAATGCAATAATCGGAACTCAATCGACTCGTAATTAGGTGGGCAATGCATATTTGAGGGTATTAAACATCATAAATCTAACATGCGTTCGATTCAGAGCCGAGAAAAATTAATATTAATTTTAACAGATTTAATCAAAAACGGGGCAAAACAGGATAAAATGAATCGAACTTGGTTTATTTGATGCGTATTCATACCGAAAAGCTTGATTTTGAAGACGGAGAATGCGGATATACGGATTTTGAATACAGGTTTGACGATGACGAAGATGCGAGGGGTTGCGAATTTTTGAAAGAGGGGATGCGAAATTTTTGAATTTTCTCGGGAATTTTTAGGAATGTGAAAATCGTTAAGGGTTTTGGGGTTTTAGGGGTTTTGTTACTGTACATGCGAAATTTTGAGTTACTGGGCCGAAATTTCGTGGGCTTGGTCAAAACCTCAACTGAGCTGAATTTTCGCGGGTTTGGTCAAAGTTGGGTCCAATTGACGTTCAATTGGTCCAATTTTGACCCTTTTTGACCAGAAAAATTAGAAATTCAACCCAAAACATTTTAATCGGTCCAATTTTGACTCAGTTTGACCAAACTTTAAAATTTCAACCCAATTTTTATTTATTTATTTATATATATATTTTTTTATTTTTTTATATATATATATATTTTTAATAAATAGAAAAATCAGAAGCTCCCCCTTAATCGAAAAAACTTCCCGTTTTAAATAATGGAAAAAAATAGACGCTCCCCCTTAATCGAAAAACTTCCCGTTTTAAATAATGAAAAATCAGACGCTCCCCCTTAATCGAAAACTCCCCCTCAAAAGACATAATTCAGAAGACACATAGAAAATGAAGTGAAGTGAAAAAGGAAATATGTACACTTTATCAAAGTTCATGTAGGGTCGATTGATCACAACTGAACATTCAACATGCCCAACATAGTCACTAGGTGTTGGAATCGTTTGACATCCAACGGTTTTGTGAAGATGTCGGCCAGTTGATCTTCGGTTGTGATGTAGTGCAATTCAATCGTGCCTTGTTCGACATGTTCTTTGATGAAGTGGTGACGAATGTCTATGTGTTTCGTTCTTGAGTGATGTACTGGATTACTCGTCATCGCAATAGCACTTTTTGAGTCACAGTAAATGGGAATTTTATCAACATGAAAATTAAAATCTCGTAGTTGGGTTCTCATCCACAAAAGTTGTGAACAGCAACTAGCGGCGGCGACATATTCTGCCTCCGTCGACGAAGTTGAGACACAGTTTTGTTTTCGAGACGACCAACTTACGAGTTTACCTCCCAAGAAGTGTGCAGCTCCAGAGGTGCTTTTTCGGTCCATCTTGCATCCTGCATAATCCGAGTCAGAGAATCCAACTAGTTTGAAGTCCGATAGAGTGGGGTACCACAAACCCAGATTGGGTGTTCCTTTGAGATAGCGGAGGATCCTTTTGACAGCAGTGAGATGGGATTCCTTTGGTGTTGCCTGAAAACGAGCGCAAATTCCTGTCGAGAGAACGATGTCCGGTCGACTAGCAGTAAGGTACAAAAGAGAGCCTATTATCCCTCGATAGACGGTTTGGTCAATGGGAACACCAGATGGGTCCGCGTCGGGTCGGCCAGAGGGTGACATAGGTGTAGCAGCAGTCTTGGCATCCTTCATTCTATATTTCTCGAGGATGTCATGGATGTATTTGGACTGATTGATGAAGATTCCGTTGGGAAGTTGCTTTACTTGAAGACCAAGAAAGAAATTCAGCTCACCCATCATACTCATTTCGAATTTCTCTTTTATCAATTCTGCGAACTCTTCGCACAGTTGTGGTTTTGTCGATCCAAAAATGATGTCATCGACATAAATCTGTACAATCATTATGTCCGGGCCACTCCGCTTGGTGAAGAGAGTTGTATCCAGAGATCCTTTCTTGAACCCAGACTGAACAAGGAAGTCTGAGAGGACGTCATACCAAGCCCGGGGAGCCTGTTTTAGTCCGTAGAGGGCCTTGTAGAGTCGATATACGTGATGAGGAAACTCTTCGCTCAAGAACCCTTCAGGTTGATCAACGTACACTTCTTCTTTGAGAAATCCATTCAGAAATGCAGTCTTCACATCCATTTGGTAGACTTTAAAGTTCTTGTGAGCAGCAAAGGCAAGAAAAATTCATATGGCTTCGATCCTGGCGACTGGGGCGAAAGTTTCATCGTAGTCGATGCCTTCTTGTTGGTTGTACCCCTTAGCCACAAGTCTTGCTTTATTGCGGATAACAACACCGTCTTCATCCTTTTTGTTCTTGAATATCCATTTTGTGCCGATAATGGATCTATTGTGGGGTCGTGGTACGAGTTCCCAAACTTGTAAACGTTCAAACTGATTTATTTCCTCCTGCATAGCAATCAGCCAATCGGGATCGTTGAGAGCTTCAGCTACTCGTGATGGTTCGACTTGACTGAGATAGCAAGAAAACAGACTTTCATTCATCGTAGCTGAACGCGTCGAAACACCGGATGTGGGATCCCCAATAATCTGATCGGTGGGATGAGAGCGAGCCCAAAGTGGTACATTTGTTTGTGAGGAGCTGGCCGCATTTGTATCGATTTGAGACTCATTAGATTGAGGTCCGCTGCCCGAAGAAGAGATCTCAATCGTATTAGATTGAGAAGGTTCAGCATCAGGATCAGCAATGTTCCCAGGGTTGGGTAAAATGTCGTCTTCATTGAGATTGAGTGCATCCAAGTTTGGAGGGACGACGTCATTGCCGATAGCTGGTGGTGTAGGTGGAGTGGGTGCAGCGGTAGGTTGAGTGGTGGCGGCGGGAGTCTTGGGAACTGGATAGAAGTACTCGAAAAGCAGATCGAGATTCAGTTCACCAGAGTTGCCCTCAGATGAGGAAGTCCCCGCCGTTGAAGGTTGACCTTTTGTCAACGACTGTAGAAGACCTGGTTCTGGACTAATATGAGCAGAAGCCATGAGGTCGCCTTCGCTTTCGTCAAAGGTGACATTTGTGCTCTCCATGACAGATCGTTTCTCCTTAAGATAGACCCTGTATGCCTTCGAGTTTAGCGAATAACCAACAAAGATTCCTTCGAGTGCTTTTGGATCAAGCTTCCCAAGATGTTGGCGATCGTTGGCAACAAAACATCGGCATCCGAAAACCCTTAGATAAGATATATCTGGTATACGACGGTTGTTCAACATCTCGTATGGAGTGCGGTTGAATCTCTTGTGGATGGAAGCCCGGTTCTGCGTGTAACAGGCCGTTTGAATAGCTTCGCCCCAAAGATAGTGAGGAAGGCCGGATTGGATGAGGAGAGTCCTAGCTGCTTCAACTAGTGTCCTATTCTTACGCTCAACGACACCATTCTGTTCCGGTGTCTTCACAGCTGAGAACTGCTGAGTGATGCCCTGAGTGGCATAGAAATCACTGAGCTTCTTGTTCTTAAGCTCAGTTCCGTTGTCAGTTCTGATAACCCGAACCTTCTGTTGATGAAGAGTTTGGGACGTAACAACAAACTCGATAATTATATCAGGAACTTCATCCTTTGTACAAATGAGTTTCGTCCATGTGTAGCGTGAAAAATCGTCGACAATCACAAGAATATACAGTCTTCCTCCGAGTGTGGCCGTAGGCATTGGGCCACATAGATCCATATGTAAGAGCTCGAGGATGAGCTTAGAGGACGGTGTTTCCTTGGATATGTGAGACGATCGCTTCATCTTCCCCAATTCACAGGCAGAGCAGAGGTGTTCCTTATGATATGTTAGTTGGGGTAGACCGTTGACGAGTTTATTCTGACGCAGTTTGTTGATAGTCTTGAAATTGAGATGTGAAAGACGTCGGTGCCATAGATCATTCAACTTGGGTGCAGCCCGAGAGAGAAGGCATACTGGTCGAGAGGTCGTGAGATTGAGTACGTAGAGGTGAGACGTGCGCGTTCCAGAAAGAAGTGGCAGTCCCGAGGCATCTATAATGCTGCAGATGTCAGATTCGAAGAGAACCTTGTATCCTTTGTCGCAGAAACGACCAATGCTGAAGAGATTGTAGCTCAAACCCTCAACGTAAGATATGCCCTTGATCGTCAGTTTGTCATGGACGAGATCACCAGTTCCGAGAATTGGCGCCATTTGACTGTTTCCGAAGGAGACCCTTCCGAGATAGCGCTCGGAGAAGTTGCTCAGCAGCTCCTTGTTCCCCGTCATGTGTGTGGAGCAACCCGAGTCTAGATACCACACATGACAGACCTGCAATCATCAGCAAATGTTGGGTCCCCGTTTACTGACGGGGCATTCTTGTGATACAAGTAAAATTTTCATGCGCTTAATGGGAAATGTGGATTCTGAATCAGACTGTGTAGAATCTAATTTAGCTTTCCCTTTGTCGTTTGTTTGATTAGGCGGGATTATGGTTTTTCTAACCCATATTTTCCTAATTTGTGCTTGCATGTATGGCGCCTTATACATGAATTGGCGTGGGGAATGTGGTTGTCGTTTTCGTGCTTCGGTTTGTCGCCTTTGGCTTGCGAGTAGTAGGTGAGTTTGTGTTTGACGACGAGAGACGTTTTCGCTTGACCTTAGGTTTTGGCGAGATGGGAGAATTCAGTGACGTTGTAGAGGAGGTTCGCTTGCGAGGTCGGAGTGTTGCGTGTTCATGTGTTTTATATTCATGAAATCGTGGGAGAACAAAATCATTGCAGCAGCACATAGACATAAGTTTGGTAAAAGAAAGATAGGTTTTAGCAACATAATTGTCTACGAACGTTGGACAGTGGGATTCAGTACATAGAGAGGAAGGACGAATATAGGATGGTTTTTTCTTTTTGTCATCGAAGAGCGGGTTCTCCTTTATTCGATACGAACTGCCTTCCAGAGACGTCGAACTCATATTCCCTGTATCCATAAGAATACTAGAGTTAGCATTTGAACATAAGTCAGCTTCAGGAGTCATTTTCGCCGTCCTCTTACATTTACATGTTTGAGAATCGGGTACTTGACTCGATGTAGAGGGATAGTTCGTATTGGGAAATTTTTCTAGTGTGTAGATTTTGCTAAGTAGTTCATCTCGCTCTTTTGCAAAGGCCTTCCTTTCTACTTCTAGTTGTCGTTCTAGTTCTGCTATGAGTAGTAGTTTCTTTGGGATGTAGGTGCGAGAGAGCACATCTTGGAAAGCAACTTCCTGTTCTTTGTTTGGGAGTAAGGTTTCGACATCCTCCGAGAGTGAGGATATCTTAGTCTTATCTCTATTATTCAATTCTGTGTAGTCATACGCGATTTCTGCCCAATGAATGTTCTGTTCTCTTGTTTCTGCTGAGATGGCAGCGGAGGATGATCTCACAAATGGTTTAAGCTGCGGGGGAGCACCATTTCTTGTTTGCAAGAACGTAGTGTTGCACATGTTATATCTTTTAACTGTTAGCGGTGTTGGATTGCAATTGCTAGACAGTCCGATCCCCCCCGGGCGTTGTAGAATTCTGTTTCCACTGGTTGGTTCAATAGGCATAAGATGCGTGAGTTTTCGTTTCTAAGGTGAAGTTGCTCTTCAAGTTCTTTCACCTTGCGGTATAGCCTAACTCTTTCCTTCGTAAGCAGTTCATATTGGGAGGCCATCAGGAGGCGAGAGGTTTCACATGAACTTATGGCTAGTGTAGTTTCCTTAACCTTAGTCTCACTTTGTTTGTTCTTGCTTTGCAGACATTTGACTAAAGCTTCAGAGGCCATTAGACGTTCGTTTGCACAGGCAAGTTCTTCTACTTTTAGACTAAGTAAGGCATAGTTGTTTTCAAATTTTAGCTTAAGTTCATCATAATCCCTAGCGTCTACGGTGGGTTTCTTAATGGCGTGTCGGTGATTAAACACATCATCGAGGTGTGAGATTCGTACCTCAGACTCAGCGTTGGTAGGAGTATTAGCTGCGTTTTCACCGGTGTGACCCATCTCCTCGTCCTCGTCATGTTCGACCAGCCTTGCCATGCAGCAATCTTCATCCTTAGGCTCCTCGTCTTCTGAAGTGTCATTCACCCATTCAGCTTCTTCGGTGAGTAGAACTTTCCCACTTTCCATCTTGCGGGTCATTCTGGCCTTACGGTCGTAGTAGCCGGAGTCCTTCACGCGTGGGGCGTGGCATTCTTTGGAAAAGTGGCCTATCTTTCCACACCGAAAGCACTTCACAGACTTTTGAGGTGCGGAGTCCTCTTCTTTCTTTGTTGGCTTGGCTTCCTCTGTGGGAGTGGTCTTTTTGGTGCCGCTATAGGTTCTTTGGCGATTGGAGGAGGATGAGGATTTTTTTCCGATCTTCTTTGAGACCAACTTAGTGAGCATTGCCAGTTGCTTGCGTATATCACGAACATCTTCGTCTGATTCTGTATCAGCTTTCGGATCCTGAAGAGGTGTCAGACACAACAGCTGGTAGCTTCCCTTTGTTCTGTTTGGTCTTAGTGGTGGAAGATCGTTCATTGGTTTTGTTCGAGAGGAGGGCCAGTGGGTCGACTCGAGTGTTGGCGGACTGAGGTTGCACGTATGGAGCATAGGCAGACAGACTGTCGTAGAGAGCATGAATGGAGGTGTTGGAGAGGTCCTTACTCTGAATCATCATAACAGTTGCATTTCCCCAATGTGGTTTGAGGCTACCAAGGAAGCGGTTGTTGATGTCGAATTTGTCCCTCGAGATCCTGGCTTTCTTGAGTTCATTGATGACCTTCAAGTAACGGAGATATGTGTCACGCAGCTCCTCTCCTTCATAGGCTTGGAAATGTTCATACTGTGAGAGACATGCTGATTTCCTCCCCTGAGCACTCTCAGTTGTGCCTGCCATAATTTCTACGAGTTCATCCCATATTTCCTTAGCAGTTGTGCAGCACTCGATGTGAGCGTAGACTTCGTTGCCCATAGCCTGGAAGAGGTATCCTTTGGCAGTCTCGTCGGCCTGTACGCGAGCCAGTTCATCCTCATTGATGGGACCTCTTGGAGTGCGGCGTTCATCCATGGGAGGGTTTGCGTTTGGCTGTGCAGGGATGATTGTCCAGAACTGTGCTGGGCCGTTGAAGATGGAGTCCAGAAGGTATTGAGAGAGTGGTGCGCCTTTGTTCCTGATGAACGTGAGGAACCGGTTTGTCCATATGCTGTAGTCGCCTTGTCGCAGCATCGGAGGCCTGGTGTCGGAGCCCACTGTGGAGATGTCATTCGTGGTAGACATGGTTGGTGCAGTCGAATCGTCCGTGGTTTTGATCTTGTATAGATGAGAGAGTTAGTAACGAACGATAAGAGAAATACGAGTTTAATGAGTAGAGTTTTGAGAATAAATTTGTTTAAAGAATCTCTTAGAACTAAGTGAGCGTGTGTGATGGTCGATAATGTATGGAAGAGAAATATATTTTGAAATTAGGAGAAGTTCTAGAAATTTAAATCGAGACTTGAGGAGCAAAAAAAATTTTATGTCAAAAGTGGTCTAGGGTGTTAGGACTGAAGTGTTAGGATCAAATCTTAAATAAGTTTGAGAAAAGTTCAACCCAAGAAGATTTTAATCACGAGAAAAAGACTTAACACGTCAAGAGGAAAAAAAATTTGCAGTTCGAAGGGACGTGATTAAATGAAGAGTTATCCGAGAAAATGTGTTGGTGTTTGTGAGTTTTAAAGAGAAATTCTAAAAAAAATTCTCAGTTGAAAATTTCTCGGATTTTAAAAATTTCGCATGTGAGAATGGTTCTCAGTTGAGAGTTTTTAAAGCTTCACAAGAAAATTTCGCAAGTTAAAAGAAATTTCGCATCGAGAGTTGAAGTGTGGTCTTAGGAAATTTTCTCGGATTTGAAAGAGATGTGGTATTAAAAAAACTTTCTCAGATGAGATAAACTTTCTCGGCTTTGAAAACTTTCTCGGATGTAAAAATTTTCGCGAAGTTCAAAACTTTCTCGGTCTTGAAAGAAAAATTTCGCGGCTCAGAAAGATTCGCGGAATATACTTTCTTGCATATAAAGTTTCTCGGATTTTAAAGAGTACGAAGTTGAGAAAAATTGGGTCTGAGAGAAATTTTTCGCGGTTTTAAAAATTCTCGGATTTTGAGCATAGGCCGTTGCGAAAAATGCAGTGAAAGTGAAATTTTCGCGGTTTAAAAATTCTCGGATTTTGAGCATAGGCCGTTGCGAAAAAAAATGCAGTGAAAGTGGACTTTTTCGCGGTTTTAAAAATTCTCGGATTCGCCGATATGAAACTTTCGCGGATTTGAACGATTCAGAAAGTTTCGCGGGCAAGAACATCAAGATACTGTTCCATTGCTTGTTGCGAATCTTTCCCAGAAAACCGTCAGTTTTCACTCAAATCTCAACCAAAATCGCTCAAACTTGATCCTAAACTTCAGAAATTCTTCCCTAAACATATAATCGACTGATTTGTGAGCTAAAAACAACAAAAAATGGATCAAATCGACCAAAAACAGAGAATGGCCGGAATGACTTTTTCTGAAAAGTTTTTGCTTCAATCTTGCTCAAAACTCGTTAAAACTGATCCAAAAGTGTTCTAAAAACATTTTAGGCATATACTCGATCTGGGGGAAGGTTTTAAACACAAAAATGAAGCATCAAAACCCCAAAACAAGCTCGAAATGTCCGAAAATAATTTTTTGCCCAAAACACCTTTGATCTTTCTTGGAATCGAACGAAACTGGATTCAAATCAATGCAGATCGATCCACGTTTGCTCTGATACCACTTGTTGGTCCCGAATGCACCAAACAAGGAATCAAAGAGGCTTTAATGGAATGAAAAGGGAGTAGTCTCACCTTTGAGTGTGTGTATTGTGTGAAAATTTTGGATAAGCCTTTGATCTTTGATTACTTTCAAAAGTGAGTTGGTAATACCTTATATACCACATTAACCCTAGGTATATTAAGGCCCAATCACTAAAAATTAATTAATTACAATCTAGTCCAAAGCCCAAGCTAAAGATAATTACAAAATTAATCCCAAGACTTAAACTATTGACACAATCAATTTAAATATCCTAACAGGTCGTTTGCATTTTCCAGCTACATAAAAATTCTATGTATGTGTATTTGTGGGTGTTGAGAATAAGAAAGGGTTCCTACTTTATTACACACCTTTGTCATCGGAGACTGTTCAGATGCACTAAAATCATTAAATGCTACGGAAGACTGCTTTGTTGTCATCGCAGACTGTTTAGATGCCCTAAAAACACTGAATAATACGCAATACTGGAGACTTTGGGATGCCTTTCTGCTCAGAAAAGAAATAAATGCAACCATATCATGGCACGTCAGCATTTCAGCATCGCATAGCAGATCAAGAGTTGCATCGAACCTTGACACACGAAAATAATTCAAAAAACAAATTACAAATTTATGCATCCTATGCTCATCATTCAGTTGCTGAGATTGTAAGTAATAATTGGTGCTAGAAAAATTTGTAGATTAATGTAAATATAATGCATTTTAATACTGAATTATACATCTTTCAGTGCAATTTCTCCTATGAAATGCATTTATCCTATATGGAATTTTGTGACTACCACAGCTGTATTCTGCCTGACAGAAGAATGGACCGGTTCGCAAAACTCAGTTGCCTTATCGTCACCAACTGTAAGGGAGGCATCCCGAAAACTAAAAAAGAATTTTCATCTTAGTTATGGCGAAAAATTTTGGTGAATGTTTGTTGAATACTTCCTGGTAAACTATAACCTCGTGATCGTCTGCGCCACCTTCGTTCACGCTCAATACCGTAGTTCATGTTGACGATGTCACGTGAGAAAGTACAACATACACCTGCCCATGCGCTAAAATAGGGTTTTGAAATGCAAACTGTGCGATGCACATGTTAAAGTTATTTATCAGACTGTTCGTTGCATTCCGAATGGCAGAGATGATTAATATCGTATTTCTTCATAAAAGTTATGTGACAACGGAGTCACGCCTCTTAATGTAATTCACATAAACGTAGGGCTCTGTGCTATAGGTTATTGGACAAAATGCATCTTATGCTCATCAATCAATTGCTGAAATTGGTAAAGTAAATACTCAGCAGTATTTAGAAATAAAGCATTTGAATACAGTATTATACATCTTACAGCGGGAAAGTAATTTTCCCACACTAAATATTTTGGTGAATGTTGTTGAATTCTTCTCGGTAAACTATATAATCTCGTCGTCATTTGCGTCGTCTTCATTCATGCATAATACCTTAATTCTCGTTGATGATGTCACGTGAGAGAGCGCAACATACAACTGCCCATGCATGAAAACAGGTTTTGGCAGATACACCCCTACCCTCTTTAGGATTTGTCCTTGACTTTTGTTTATTGTCATTGCGTAGCAAACTTTCAGTGGAAACTGACGACGACGGAGTTTGAACGGCCATGTTGTGTCCGATGGAGAAAGGATGATTCTTGGTATTAGAATCTTTTTCCCTATGTACCTGTTAAATTTCTGCCTCAACCACTCTTCTCCCCAAATGTGATACAATCATCCTGGTTTCGTTGCACAAACCATCCCTCTGGTTGATGTTCCTCAATAACATGACATGAATTGCTGGCTTCAATGTTAGTTTATGGTTAGGAATACCAGAAAATTCAAGAGTGTTTAGAAACTCAAACGGATACATTGTGTCCATGTTGTTCTCCAATTCAGCATCTAGCTCAACACTGTCTGCACTTAAACATTCAGTAGGAAGGCCCGGAGTTATTGATAGCATGTAACTGTTTACTTCATCTACCATTTGGTTTCGTGGCGTCAGTATCGCTCTTTCCCTGATATACTCATGCTCTGTTATACGATCTTCAAAATCTGAGTAGACATACGTAGCTATGCCACTAACGGTGTCACCATTAGTGTTAACATACATATCCTCTGGCATTTTAACTGTTTCCATGGATTTATCCGTGTCATCTCGGATATTGCCATCACCAACTTGTAAAATCCACTTGTTTTTCCCAAGTGATCTTGAATCTATCTCTCCCCTTGATACTGCATCGCATATGTTGCTATAAAGTTCTGTCCTCAATGTATTCTGATTATTTCTGACCCAACGCAATCTTTCCTGTTCTATGGCTTTATATGCATCTACTACATATTGGTGAAAAAGACGGCCCGCTCGAATGATACCATTTCTTTGAGACAATCTAGTTTGTATTTGGTAAGCATATAACTCCCTCATTGTTACACATTTCCTCTTGAATGTTGCGTGCAGCTCCGTTGTATGGGATCTGATCGTGGTAACCAATTTCACCATAATTAAAAAGCAACGGGTACTGCATTGCCATGAAAGATGGATGTGACTCGCTGATTCTTTGATGGCCATTTTTCATCTGGACAATTATGTCCCGCTCCCGAGTTGTTACCGACAGGTCACCGACTATTAGTCCTGCAATTTCGTCTGTTATGGGTAGGTCATGGCGTCTGCGACCTATCAGCCTTATCGATAATTCAGTTGCCCTTTCGGCTTCATACCTGTCTCTTGCCATCCTGAAGATTTTAGCGAGCTCATTGTTCCCATTTAGCATTGTTATTAGTTTGGCAATCACATCTGTATCCAAATTCTCAAAGCTTTCCCTAGAAAGTGTGTTCATTCTGTTGGAGTCTTTATTTGCAGTGTCGTAAATGTATAGCGGAGCAAATCTTGGCTTGTCTTCTTCAGCTGGAAGCAAAGAACCGATGTTGTGATAGTTTTCTCCATGGATCTTGTAAACATATGCGCGTGATTTTGGTTTGACCGACGTGTCAACTTTTGCTCCCATGGATGTAAATGCAAGAATTGAATAATAAACCCTGATGTACTGTCGAAATGATCTGTCAGAAATCATATTGAGCAAGTATTGAGGTTGTTGCCTCGATGGAGGAAGCCACACTCTACCTTGGTTGCAGCATATAGTGTAGAGCAAAGTTTTTCCACGGTCTTATTTTTTTTCGACTCCGCCTTCCAAACCAGCGCATCACCAAAATGGCGATGAAGAAGCTCCTCTTTTACGGCAGAGCCCAACCTTTTTGAGTCTTGGTGCTGCAGCTTATTCGACATATGTGTATCTTCCACATCATGAACGTCCATGTGAATATGCACTGTTTTGTCAGAAATATTTCATAGGGGGGTCGTAGTAGGAAGTGCCCCTTGATGCTTTACTATGAGATGTTGATCTTGATGTCTTACACTTATGAACTCCGTCGCCCAAACAACTTCCAGAAAGCTTGAAGATGATATCTCTTCAGGTGATCTGCCTACACTATTTGGCACTACGGTAGGCAGATCTAGTATCGGACTCTATTCCTTTCCTGCACAGACGTCTTGTTAACAGACTGCTTTGTTCTCTGTACAATTTTTCCACGAACACGGCTTCTATGAACAATGCGTATGTATGCTGTCAACGTCGATGGCTCTCCACGTGCGGCACTGCACAAACCTGAACCTCCATTCATAGTTTTAATTTCCTTTCTCTCTGAACTCGGTTGCTGTAGGACCGTAGAATTACCAATGGATCCGAAATGGGATGATGAAATGTATACTGTTGCACTTTCTTGAACAGTAGGCAGCAAAACACTTGGCTCCACAGTTGACTTGGACATTAACTCAATGATATAATCCAATCTTGGCGAACCTTTTCTTCTCTAGTTGACAGTTCTCCAACGACACATGCGTGGGAGTGGTTTATTGGCAACGCCTACGTATCTTGCAAATGCAGCCGCCACGCCAGGTATGCATTCATATGCAAGTACCTAAGCAAAAGACACTACGAATTACATCTAATACATTTGCGTGTCTGACAAACTAAAATGCAAATGGAAGTAAATACTCAAATTATACACACTAATATGAAGACAAACAGAACATTAGATGTAATCAAAGTTGATAACCTGAAGAGGATGCACAAATCCTGCTAAGGTCAGACGAAGGTCTTTTTTCGTAAAATCTGTTAAAATATCACGGTCAAACGAACTAAGATCCCTCTTCAACGGCTTCAGAACTTCATCATATGCAACGGTTCCCCATTGGATAATTGTTGAACTCGTCAGTCAACCAAATATAACCACTTTGTATCAATCAAGGACGTTTCTCTACCACTTCGTTCTTCTGCAGGACACTTGCAACAAAGAGAATGCTTACCATCTTTAGCTTTTCAATATCGACAACAGGCGATTTTGCCTGCCTATCTCCTTCAATCGGACTCTAACATCCTGTATTGTAACCCTCTCATTCCCTTGAAAGTGCCTTGAAATGAAACCGTTATTTTTAACCACAACGGGCTAAGCACAAACTTTCATGCCTGTCAGCAGGCAGAATTCAGAAGCTGAAAAGCGCAGGGGCCTGTTGTTTATCATCATCCACATTTCATCTATATTCTCTTGCTTAGTCTGAGACTGCATCAAATACTATATAAGCTGACTTGATAAGCAGAAATTGTCTGCATGTTCAATCAAACTCCCAAATTGTGATTTTTGGACCATTTGTTCCATCTCTATGTCGCTAAGCATACTCCTAATGATATTGCATGTTTCCTTGTAGTCTGAATAAACTGTTAATTTACAATGTAAGACTTCATGTTCGGGAAGCTGATTCTCCAACTTCACCCGAATATAGGTTGCTTGATAGATATTGAAGTCATCACGTAACGCATTATAAGACAAAAACCAATAAATCTTCAAAAAGGATTCATGATACAGAGAACACTAACTACGGTAAAAATATCCACTGCAAATTTGTTGTGCAACACAAATTTTAATGGAAAAATTATTAACCTTCGCACTTCTGGTAGACCTGTCAAAACGACCTGGCGGGTCGGGCCGGCCCGTAGCCCGCCAAAGCCCGCCCACTGGCGGGGCGGAGCGGGCTAGCCCGCCGACCGGCGGGCTTAAGAAAGCTAGGCCCGCGCCAGCTCACTGGCGGGCCACGGGCCCGGTGGGCTTAGCCCGCATAAATTAAAAAAATAAAAAAACCAAAAATAAAAAAAATAAATAAAAAATATATTTATTGTATTTCAACTTCAAAAAATATTAATTAGTTTATCTTTTTAATTTTATAAATTATAAATCTTACCAAAAAATATAAAAAATTATATAATTTATATATAAATATATATACTAATCAATTAATATATAATATTAATATTGGCGGGCCGGCCCGCGGGCCGCGAGTAATATTGCTGGCTCTAACTTCTGGCCTTCATTACTTTCAGGTGATGTTCGGCAGTTATAACATTCATGTAGGAAAACAATGATAAGAATAACCCAACAAATACGGGAACTCGCACATACCCTAGGAATAATCCCCAGCATTTTGCCAAGCTCTGGAAGAGGTGCCGGCGGCGCAGACATGATGAAACTGATGAAGCCGGCGAGAACAGGTTAGCTATTCGAGGCTGCCACTAATTTGGGTTTTGCAAGCAGGTAGCACCCACTTAGACGCATCAATGTGAGTGGTTGGTTTCAGCGTATTTGGCAGGAAGATCAAGCGGACTCATGAAAAATATTTCGATCTGGGTATTTGTACAGTCACTTTTATTTTCATTGTTTATTATAGAATTAAATAATTTGACCAAATTAAATGGTAAGAATGAAATAAATGAAGGCGCGAAATTTAATTTGTGAATTTAATAACACGTTGCGTTTGATTTCAAATTAAGGCACTTTTATTCCCAAATTGTTATATGGGTTAAATCGCAGAAAAACAACCGCATGATACCCTTTTGTCCTGGTTTGTGAAGTAAGCTCATCATCATGACTAAAATGCCTGAATAATATTACTTGAAAAGGGAGAATGATGTGCATTCTTCTAGCAATACAAACGTGATTAAATGTTGTCCGGAAAAAAACAGCAAATAGCCTTCCAAACATTGTCCGATATAATCAACGCGACAAAAAGCAATCAGTCCCATACAACCATAACAACCGAAGCATTAAAGTTTGAACACGGTTCAATCGGCCTTCATGCGCTTCTTCTTGGATACCCTAACAATGGCAGGAGTATCATCGAACCTGCATGCATCGCCGGCAACATTGTCTGCCTCGTCCACCAACTCTACAGCCCCCGTGCCTGCCTCTATATCAACTTGCAAACATAGTATAGAAATTTTGTTATGGTCATGCTATTATGTTATGACATAGTGTGTAGGAAACTTTGATAGAACATGAAGAAATGGTTAGTACAGGAGAATTACGGACCTAATTCATCACGTATGCGCGTAGACCAAAATCTGCTTGACCTTCTCCACAACCAACTGAATCCTGGCGTCACTAAGCTTGGAGCTTGCCTCCGCGATTGCTAACCTCCCATCAATTTTGCCGAGAATCGTTCCCACTCTCTCATTAGTCGCAAGTGATTGTTGCGAGTGGTACTGTAGGATCTCCCTCATTTTCTGCAATTCAGCTAGGATGGTTAGCGATTGTGGATCAGTTGCATCGGAGGCATCTGCTGTAGTTAGCTTGCAAGGAACTTTTTCGATTTTCACTCCTCTCGAGGGCCTCGTGCCTGGTGATCTGTCTGCTAAAATGGCGCAGTTGATGTTTTGCTGCATCGTTTAAATCCGACATGCTAGGTGATAAATTCGACACTTAGTATTTTACATAATCGAAGGCTTACCTGAGTGGTCTTATCTCCCCGAGTAGCTTGCAGAGAATTCATATAACTTCGTGGAGTGGACAGTTCCTCTGGAGCGTCAGCTTGACGATGTTTTTGCGACATCTTCGTTTCAGTCATTGCCTGCAAAGATGATGGTTTTTGACCATTTTTCGTATGCTCACTGTCATCCTCGTCTCGACGTGCCCGATTCGAAGGTCTCGTAATTCTGACTTGTGCGGTAGACGCCATCAACGGATCTCTATGCTGATCAGGGACGTCCACGTGCAATGGTTCGCCACCAACGATCTTTGAGATGCGGTGGAGGGAGATTTGCCCTTGCGTTTACTTTTCTCGTCACATACAAGAGATGCTAGTTTCGGTGTGTCGGTAAGAAGACCTTTCGATGGAGCTGATTTTTTCTTGATAGGAAGAATATGTGGCACCTGATCGTCACTAACTTCAGCCGTAGGCTGTTCACGCACTTTAACATTCTCAGACGGAACACACGTTACTGTAACTCCACTCAATAGAAGCGAGGTTAATTCCTGGAGGAGCTCATTGTCATTAGCAGACACGAACTGACTGGGGTCATGAAAGAAGAACGCACATTCTTCGTCCGTGGGCTGTAACAAGCTCCTTCCAATGCCCGATGAAGAAGCTGTGTAGACCTTTTTGGTCCAAATGACTGTGAGAGTTTTGATTATTCCAAGTAATTATGTAAATTGGGGGTACAAATTAGAAAACTCGATATGCATGCTATATGATGTTTAAGTATGTGAAAATGTTCTATTAAGTGCTTAAATGTGATTAAAGTGTTACGAAAATCGAATTTGAGTGATCTTGTGCTTAACTGGAATATTTATGTGATCACCTGGTAGTTATTTTAGGAAAGAATATCAATGTGATCATCCGGATATGAATGACTATGCTGTATATATGGAAATGATATTCTGATTAAGTACTTACATGTGATTGATCTATTTTAGGAAAGAATATCAATGATATATCTGTTGAGTGCGATATTATTTGACTCTAACATCAGTGAATCAATGATTTATCTTTCCTTATGCGAATTAGGATTTATATTTTGGAAAGTGATTAATTGATTGGAATTATATGTGGTAATATGCTGATTGAGTCTACATATGGAATGTGCTGACAAACAGATGAGATTACCTTGGAAGGAAAGTAAGACTGCGGTATTTATGGTAAGAATTCATGTTGACCGTTGAGCTTAATTGGTTTATTCTTGGCATGATTCCTTGAGTTAATGCACGTGATTTTTAAGCTTTCTCTTGCATATTTTCGTGTTTGACTTTCCTTGTGAAGTGTAGAAGCGATTATTGGGTCTATATAGAAGAAAACACTTCACGTTGAAGGGTACACAACGAACACACAAGCAAACGAATTCCTTAGAGTGATTGAGCGTTAATTTGCGATTCATTCGTAGTTTGTGTTGAGCTTTTATTTGCGATTTCTGTACCTTTGAGCGATCTTTAGCAACACCCTACCCTAAACCCTTGTCTTCGGACGTGTTAAACGCACAAAGGAGCACGGTTGGAGTCTTTCGCACTTGGAGGGACGAATTTTGTGGATTCGGTGGCCCTTCGGTAGCAAGCTGTATCTAGTCGGGGAATAGGTTTCCTGGGTTAACGACGTGGATCGAAACTTAGCGTGCGACATCCTAGGTGGTCTAGTTTCCAAAGTGCTTCGGTTGTGTAAGGGAATCATTTTGTAACCAGAACCGGTAATACCTAGTGATTGATTGGAACTCTTGGGGAGATCACACCCCAAGGACAGGATTAAACTCCAATTGGGATATTGGGATATAACCTGTATAAAAATCCCGTCTTACTTTACTTTCTGCTATTTACTTTCTGTAAGACAAATACGAAACGCGTGCAAATAACTAGGTGATATCTGCGAAACGATTTCTGAAAATAACTTGATATTTTGAAACAGGGTTAGGGAGATAACGTTGATACTCGTACATCTTTCTGGGAAATACATACTCTGCAAATATCTTCTTAAAGAAAAGTATTTTTCAAAGAAGAACAAACCAAATTTTTTATAGCTTCCAATCATTTGTGTACCAGTAACACATGTGGGGTTTTGGACTGCCCTTCTGCTGCTGTCGTTTTGCAAACTTCTTGGCAATACCAAGTATACACTCATACGCAAGTACCTGAGTCACGGCAGATGATAATGCCATTTGAAATGATTTCAATCACAATAAAACAATAATTAACATTACATTAATTTTGGAGAAACAAATGATTACCTGCAGCAAGTCCAATACCACGATAATGTTTCTTCTGTCCAATTCTTGCTGAGCCTTCCAAATAACTGAGGTCTCTTTTCAAAGCAGCCAAAACTTCATCAAATGCAAGAGAACCCCACAGAAATTTGTCGTCGAAGTCCTCAACTAAGTAAAGCAGAGCAGTTTCGACCATAGCATTCCGATAGCTTCTTTTTTGCAGCACTCCAACTACGAACATTAAGGTTGCAATCTTTAGTTTCTCAACATTGACATGGGTTGAAGATTTGGCAGGGATTTTTGACAATGCTTCAGTCAGGTCATCCAGCGTAATCCGTGTATTATTTCCAAAGTGCCTCTTAATAAAGGCTTCATTCGGCTGAAAGGAAGGATCTTCACCAAACTTCAGACCAGTCAATAAACAATGTTCTACAGCTGAGAAACACAACGGTTTTCCCTCTATAACCATCCATAGCTCGTCAGAATCGTCATCTGCTACTTGAGATTGCATAAGGAACCATATCAACTGAATTGATAGTTGGTACTGTGATGCACAATGAATGAGTTTTCCAAATGGAAATCTTTTAACCATACCTTCTACTTCTTTCGCATTTAGCATTTCTAAAATTTGCTCACTAATCTTCTTGTATTCACCAATTACTGTTGGCTTACATAGAACAAATTCCTCACGCTAAAGTTGAGGTTGAAGAACTACCTGTTTCTGCAAAAGGAATATATCGTTACTTTCTGGCAATTTAACATTTAGTAATGCATTTTAAACTAATCTCTGCAGTACAAACCAGTGATATAAATTGGGAATTTATTCACAAAGACGGAAAATGATTACTTACAGCTCATGATTGCACATAATAGAACAACCACAAGAATGCATTGGTTCTATAATGGTAATGTATTATTCCAGATCATACTAAAACTTTGATAATCAGAAAAGGAAATCGAAGTTTCCAAACCCTTAAGATAATGTTGGCCACAAAAACTGCAAACACAGAAATGTATATAGAGGCACTAAAACAGTTGGCAAGAGCTCCTTTTGCACAAGCTATCACAAATTCCGTTGGCAGCATGCAACTAAAGCAATAAAACAGGTCAATAACATGAGATTTTTCTGCACTAATACTACACTGCCTAGCAGACAATAACGCTGCCTATAAAGATTTGTGAACAAAATGTTTATAGCCATTCCATTACAGTGAGAGAGTTCGTTTGCAGAACATCCATGCAGAAATCGGAACTTTTAGACATGAACATACTCTTACAAATCGGAACTCAGGTTTAAGTTAGACGATAAGAAACGCAACTCCAGACCTGTGAATGTTTAGCTGCCATGGTCCCGAGTATCCCCTGCAAATGCGTCTAAGACAACAACAGATGGCTGACGGAGTGAGCAAGATGTTGATGGGGAGAAGGCGAAGAATGAAATAAAAAAATCTATAAAATTAGGTTTTTTCGCAATAGTAGAACTCGCACTGTGCACACAAATGTTTAAAAAGGAAAGTACTGAATCGGCCTATTGATGACACGAACTTTTATTTAAGTAAACTTGGAAAGCTGGAATTTTCAGTATTAAATAAATTCGAACCGTTTATTATTTGAGACCGCCTTTTTAAATTTATATTAGCAGCGCCATCTTTAATTTATAAGCAGCTTATCATAAAAAGCCACGTGGTATGATAGCATTCTTTTGCAGTTGCACTGTAATTTAAATTACCGACAAATAAATGCTAGAAAGGCCAATGATGTGCAGAAACCTTTATGAACCCACAATATAAACGATGCTATGAGATTAAATTTGGATTTACCTAATGCTTCAAACACCAAATACATACTCGAACACAACAAGATTATCATATATGGTCCAACTTTCAGGTCCAAGAATTACAGAATACTAACACGGTAAGATATTGCCGGAATAGTTCCACCTGGTCGGCAACATAATCATACATCCAGTCATCTGCAAACAGTAGAGAAAGCGCAGCACGGAGCACATAAACGCTACACTCACCGCTGGTTGAAAACATCAAAACACACATTAGAATAATGTTGTAGAAATTGGAGAACTATGGTATTTATTATATGCATTGCCCCACATTCTGTAGCGGAAAGTTGGGGTCTCGTTATATATTAAATCTTATTATCGAGTCTGTCATTCCAAGATCACGAAGCAAATAGGGTATTGGAAGCTGAGTTTTTCTGAATGCTAGGTCGAAGAATCTCATGTCGGCATCGACAGAAGGGTCAGAGTTGAGGTCGGTGATTAATTGTTTCCCGAAATCAACCACACACGGAATCCAATGACACTTATTTATAATTACCGGCGCAACAATGACATCAGATTATTGCCATGGAATTGGCGGCCATCTATCATCGCTACCCTCCGCGTACGGCTGTAGTGTGGTAACGTTTGTACCTCCCTCATCTGTGCACTCCATTGCAACTAGGCTTGTCAACGGGGCGGGGCGGGGGCGGGGATTAGATCCCCATCCCCGTCCCCGCGTCGACGGGGAATCCCCGTCCCCGTCCCCGCGAATTAAACGGGGAAAATTTCGTCCCCATCCCCGTCCCCGCCGGGTCCCCGCCCCCGCGGGGATTCCCCGTCCCAGCGACTTTTTTAAAAAAAATTATATTTATAATATATATAAATTGTAAATATTATTTAAATTATATTTTAATTAGTATTTTTATTAATATAATACAGTTTTGGTAAAAAAACTATTACTTAAATTTTATTTTGTATTATAATAATATAAAATTTGTATAAAAAAAATATTATTTAATATTTGGTTTAGGTATAATTTTATTTATTTAGATATTATATTTGGCGGGGATCCCCGCGGGGCGGGGACTATAATCCCCGTCCCCGCCCTGTCCCCGCCAACGGGGATAGATTATTCCCCATTCCCGCCCCGCGGGGATAAAATAGCGGGGATTCCCCGCCCCATTGACAAGCCTAATTGCAACCACCTGATTGAACATGACGCTCATAAACGAAACTCGCAGGCCATCTACATGAGAAGTCCTCTGCCTCTCAATGAACCTCGAAGACAGCCATCAATATGCTGATAAGCAAAAAATATATTAGACTGTTAAAAGTGTGAGTACATGACAAATTGTGTGGTCTGAATACCTCGTCGTGCAGCCAGTTGTCTTTGTCATAAGTGTTCTAAAGTAATGAACATCACGCCGGCCCCCAGTAGAGTCTATGCAAACATCATCTCCAATTGTTTGTATAGTTGCGGATATATGCGTGAAGATCCTCAACATCCTCTTAATATGACTATCAAGCACGATGTTATCAGAGAATTTGCATGAATCTATCATACTGGAATCAGATAACTCCATATCTGGAGCCATGGATTGTTTTTGCAAATTCCCGGTGGATGTCTCATGTGAAATCCGTCGATACTTGCACTTCACCAAACGGAATGTTCCGGCATTTCTCTTCTTCCTCGGGTTTTCCTTCTGCCAATCACTCTGTGCGACATGAGTTATAGCAGCATCGTTTAGCCCTTGACTTTGACCGTTCGCAGAGCTGTTTGGGCCTTTACCGAATTACATACAATGTAAAACAAAGTCAAATTAATAGTAATGCAAAGTACTTAGACAAAAATAAACTACATACAAAGTTTTTCCTCGATCGTAGAAAGCCTCTCATGAATTTCAATGTATTGGCCCTCAACCTCCGTGCCTAAACGATCTATGGCAGCTACCTGTGCGTCGTACCTAGACTGCAACTCATTGAATTTCCTGATAGCACCCTCGTAAAATCATCTAATTTATGCTCGATACGCGCAATAAAATGATTAACTGAAGTGCGAAATTCGGCAAGAGTTTGTGTGATGATCGATCGCATGTCACTCATTGTCTTATGTACGAACTCAAACCAACTAAATTATCCAGATATGAACAATAAGGAAGCTGCGATAATTTTATTTAAAACATGAAATGGAATCACAAATTAGATTTTTATTTATAGTTACAGCTATAGGAAGACAAAGAGACACAATAGTTACCACGAAGAGGCATGTAATTTGGACGGGACTTTTGCAATGCACTCCTAAATGTGCATAGAAATACGTAACGGCGACAGGACTTTTCGAATGCACTCGTTACTGTGAATTGACGCATAGAGACACAATCGCTATGTTTATTTCACGAGTTACTTTTGTGTGGCCAGGTTCAATGTATTAGACAGTTGAGTTGCTATGCGATGTTGAAATGTTTAACTGCTATACTGTCATTTAATTGCTATGCGATGCGACCCTTAAAATTAGCGATTTCCTATGTCGTTCAGTATATCTACCCAATATTTAGTGTATCAATTTATACGAAAAAGGTTGTCCTCTGCATTTATTGCCAAAGCTGATGTGCCATATTGTCGGAGCATAACAGTTGCGCATGTTTAACATTCAATGTTCTTTTAAGTAAATTTTTGTTAACGGTATTCCAAAAGACATTTGAATGCAATCATGTATTTCACGTCCCAATTAATATTAATAATGTGATGGCACATATTGACGATTGCAACTTACATTTGCAAGTAAAATAAAAACATCCAGCCGTTCCATTGAACAGAATTACATGGCATCAAAGTCAAAACTACATGAATATTTAAGAATGCGGACACACAAATACACTCATTACGAATCATAAAACCATCAGTGTTACGCGTCTCAGCGCCAAATATACTGGACAAAACCGCAATAAAAAATACATACATGAAAAATGTTGCATTTATAATACTGTCACTTCCACACAATAATTATACTAACTGCCCATGGAATTTATATGGAACGAATACCGTTGCACATACTAATAATAACGTTGTGGGATAAATTGTCGATTGCAACTTATATTTGCACAGAATAAAATCATAAATTCGTTCCATAGAACAAAATTATAGGACATCAAAAGCAGAATTACATTAAGACATAAGAACGCAGACACACATAAATGTAACACTGATCGCTGACTCACTACTGTTTGAGAAGGTGGCACCCAATCTTGTAAGAAACAAAAGCATCGATGCAAGCATACTCGACCTGAGCGAGGCTAAGAACTCTATTCTCCCAATTGCTCATTATCACGCACTTTGGCTTGCTCATCACCATACCACAAAGCACTTGAGCAAGTTCTTCAATCCTGGTCCTCGGAAATGCCCCGGCGGCCAACGTGCTTTTGCGACAGATGCCACATCGATGAAATTCCCCGAATTATACAATGCATAGTAACTGAGCAGAGTGTCCATGTCTTCACCAACTGCTACGCCAACGAAGGTGATGTCGGGGTTCAACATGAAATCTTTGAGTGTTCTACTGATTTCCTCTAGATGAGCAAGCTGAATAATTGTGCATCTACAGTCGATGCACAATTATAGAGTGGCTACTTTGTGGACTGCGCCACGGGTCCAAACGGGCCGACACTCGACGTCAAGGCCAACCAGTGTGGGGCTTGTAACGTCAATTTCTTCAATCCACTTGTTCACACAGCTCCACTCGCTAGTCACGGTGGTCACAACAATCGCATTGCAGAATTCTACATTGTATATCCTCGTGGTTGTTCCAGTTGGTATCTCGATACCCTATCCATTTTTTTATTTGGTACCTTCGACTATAGGTTTCTACAGTCGGTGTTTTTATAGCCACAATCGTAGGGAAACAAATAGGCATGTCGCATGCAACCTTTCAGAGCAGTTGTTAAGGCGTATGGAATCAATAGATTGGGGCCTGACTCTACGAATGCATTTGATTACGTGTATTAATACATGCATTTTACTAAAAATGTGATTTCAATGAGTAGAATTCAAACAGGCATATCATTTACTGCAAAATCAGACGTCACCAAAATAAATTTGTTTGCATTAAACATTGACAGAACTTGGGTGCGGATTGTAATATGAGGGTGCCGAAAGTTAAATACACCACGACAGAGGCCTATAATTTCTTATGAACATTATTACACACACATAGCGCAACCAGCATATTTTATTAGAATATTAAACAAAGTTCGCACGAAACTATGTCTGACCTAATAGACGTAGGATACTTATACCCAAGACCATATTATAAAATAGGATCATCCGGCCACCTAATTTAACAATACAACGAGAATGCCTGTAGCTCTCACTAAGCATTCAATACGTTATAGCACAATCAGATAATTCCATGATGCTGCGTACCATTGTCATGCAGGTGCTAAACATTCAATACGTTATGGCACCATTAGATAATTCCATAATCAGCATATTGCGTTAGAATAATAAAGAAATCCATTCAACACGCCAAACTTCACGTAGTAACGTTACACTGAATGTGTGGAATGCTCAACACCTCATGCCACAGGGAGACCGGCACATCGTATTCAAACGTCAAGCAAGGATGCCCAGCCCATAAAACAATTTATGAGCTAATAGATGTAGGAAACTTATAGTCAAGTCCATACGGAAATCATATATAGCCAAAACATTATCGTCCACCATGCGATAAATTAAAAAAGGATCATCCGATCGCTTAATTTAACAATGTAGCGGAACTGCATGCAGCTCGCACTCAGTTTATCTTGCATAGCATTGTCATGAAGGTGCTAAACATTCAATACTTTATGTCAGGATGAGACAACTCCATAATGATACTATTGCACGCATAAAGCCCAATCACCATATTGCATTAGAATAGTAAGGGAATTTATGCAACATCTCACGACACAATGAGATAATTTGTATGGTTATTACTGCACACACATAGCGCGACCAGCATATCATATTAGAACATTAAGCAAGGATGGCCAACATATGAAACAACTTATGAGTTAATAGAAGTAGGAACTTATAGCCAAGACCAGACGGAAACCATATATAGCCAAAACACAAATTCAATATAATAATTGAAGCAGCACTTGCCAAATAAAACACAACAAACTTATTCTGCACTCGACTTTCGCCGCTTGTAAGTGACGCGCCCACCAGAAGGAGCGGGGTTTTTTTTTGGCTTACCCTCACAGAAGTATCCTGTTTAGGCACCCCACGCGAGGCCCTATCGGATATCCCAACTGAAGGAATGCAATCAAGGCCATCTTTCGCAGAAGTCATGTCATCAACAGCCGGCTCAACGGCTTGCCGTAAACACAAGCCTCAAGTACATCAGGCTCGATACAGCTGCCGTAAACACCACTGGTAGCAAGGGTGGTACCATTGAGAGTTGTCTCTTATGCATCCCCATAATTTGTCAAAACACCATCAAGTGCATCATCGTATCAACACATGATAAGAATTGATATCGGAACGATGAATTCTGCATGAATATACAAAAAATTCCCGACTTTCAGAGGCCACAAGCCGGTTTTCCACCTGCTCTATCATACGGGACACACCGAAGCTACGATACATACTTCGGAAGTCGAAAGGTATAACTCTTACGTAGAACAGAAAAGTCCTTCCGACTAAATTTTGTATGCATTTTGGTATTGCATCATCAACAAAGCTACCCTCGAGGCTATCATAAGGCTACAAAATATATAGGCATATGTAACGGATGGAGCGAGGATTAAATTCAGCACACTCATAGAAAATAACTAACATTTACATAAACTGACCGATGAGTTGACTATTTCCTCAGCAGTGGTGTTTGTGTACTTCCTAGCAGCTCCATCAAATATAAAAAATATCGCGGTATCACTTCCATCGTCAACGATTACTTCGATTCGAAACCTACAACGGAACACCATGCGAAAATGAACAAAAGACAAAGATATAGCCAAAATAAGAAATATAATGTAAGGCTGCACGTTCTGCATACCGTAGAATTCCAACAGCCTTCGGATCGACACATTTGTTGCAATTCAGAGCCGATTCTGATTTTTCTAACTTGCTCGAACACCTGGAACAGAATATATAATGCCAACCGCTCCTAGACAATACCTCAGCAATTTTAGCAGTGCATGCAAATTCCTTCACCTGGGGAAAATCAAGCTTCAAAATCAACCAATGAAAGCCCAAAACAACACTGTTGATGATTCTTAAGGAACCTGCACTGTATACCTATCTGAAATTGGCCTATCAAATGAAGATCAACATTCCTTTCTGAAATTGGCCTATCAAATGCATTCATCATGCACAATAATGTAATAATACAATCAAATTGCATATAATGTCAGAAAATACAAAATTTAATTAAGGCACCTCTTCATGAACTCGCATACAGGGTCCACCTCATAGTTTACATACAACTTTAATAAAGATGTAGTGTTTAAGTATATGTATTTCTCCATGCAAAATGCATGAGTATTGCAATTTCATGAAAGCATATATTTTTCCTGGCATGGAACAGTCAGGGAAGAATGATATACCGCCAAATATTTTCGGGTTAATACTTGTGACCACAACAATTGTATTCTAGCCAACCGAAGGCCGGATTGCATCACAAAATGCTGATGTCTTATCGTCCCAAAGCGTAACGGAGACGTCCACAAAACTACAAAAGGAAAACATTTTATGTGATATTGCATGAAAGGCAGTTTCGAAAACACGAAGCGATCCAGCATGGAACCATGCATACCCATCTAGAACAACACGCATCACAGCTCGTCTAGCACTACCACTGCTTCCCTGTTCCGGCTCCACAATGCGAGACAGCAACCCAATCACATATGCGTTGGAAAAGCAGCCACTCACTCGCAAATCTTGGAAAGATATATTATCCGCAACTACAATACTGACGCATAAAATGGTAGACAACTAAGAGAGAAGGACATACCCGGTAGGTCCTGATTGTTGCCAGCCACTTTAGTAATGCTTCGTAGGAATGGAATCGAAATTTATCAAGTCCTATGGAGCAAGACTCCTCACCAACCTCTTCCATGGTCGTACGGTCGGTGAACCTTAGCATGTATAGATGGTCAATCATGCGATACATCGTAGGTGCATTGACAGCTTCAAAGTCAGATATTGAAAAAACACGTCCATCCTTAAGAAAGACGTCAAAATGATCATCCCTCTGAACTTGGATGGAAGCCTGCATCAACGTATCCTGACATTGCGAAAGAGAGGAAACATTAATACACATTTCCGCAATCCAACCAGCATGAACTGCTGCAAATTACCCTTTCATCCAAGAACATAAGATCGACACTCATGGACTCCCCATTTTTCATCAAATTCCTTGCCGTCCACAAACGGAGCAGCCGAACAACAACAGTTTTCCTGTCATATCTCGGCTTTAGCTCATCAAGAACAGTTCGGTTTATCAAATCTCCCATGGCGGTCAAGCTGTGAGGCCGTGAAGCTGGCAAACCAACTCGTTATATAGAGATCTATTACAAGACACGTAAAAGTGCGGGACACCATTTGTTTCCGGGACCATAAATGCAAATAGGAAACGTTTCTTATTCATTGATTATTTAAGATATGCACTACGCGAAGATACAGTGAATGAGGGGAAAGATTGCATTGAATATACAAACGCACGACTGTTGGAATGCCTCCCTCAAAGTACACTCTTGCAAAAACATTGTATTCCGCTGCCATAAATGCATAAACCAGACGTTTCTTATACATTGATACGTTAAATATAGGGTCGTACAATGAATTTCACAGAGACTCACTAAATTGCACGGTTGCATCGCAAACCTCTTCGAATACACTCTACAAAAATACTAAAACAGCATTGAATGCTACGCAAGATTCATGACCGTAGGGATGCCGCTCTGCTCAAAAAAGGAATAAAATCAACCACAGCATGGCACGTCAGCATTTCAGAACTCGACATGAACTCAACATTCAAATTCAATGCACTTGCACACATGAAAATAATTCCGAAAATAAATAAAATGCTTTGCTGCACTCTGATTGGCTGGGGAAGCTTGCATTGCTGACGTGGCTGCACCAGGAGAGACCCCATTCTATATATATATATATATATATAGAGAGAGAGAGAGAGAGAGATTTGCTATGGTGCCCACCTACCGTGAGCAACCACCGTGAGCACCATAAGCATATCTCTCAATTGTTTGCGTTTTTTCGATTCCCAACGTCGCCAACACCTCCGTAGACCTTCCATATCCATTCCTAACTTAAATCGCCCTCTCCAACACGTTAAGTTTTAAGAAAACATCACCTCAGTGCGTCGTCCACATGTGAATAATAAATAATGAATTTTCTTAAAAATTAACGTGTTCGAGAGGGAATTTAGGTTAGGAATGAATATGAGAGGGTCTACGGTGGTGTTGGCGACGTTGGGAATCGAAAAAACGCAAACAATTGAGATATTTGCTTATGGTGCTCTGAGTGGTTGCTCACGGTAGGTGGGCACCATAACAAATCTCTCTCTCTATATATATATAATTCATCTCTCGCAGGACGACTTCTATTTATATATAATGATATGATCCTACTTTAATGTTACATCGATGACTAATAAAGAATCCCAAAAACAAGCCCCAAATCAAGCCACTTAGGTGATAGCTATGCCCTTAATCATGTAATCATGTTCCCATTAATCATGCAATCATGTTGACAAAAATGACTAGTGTCAATAAATAGTTTTAGGAAAAATATTATTATGATAATGATTTTGAATCTCAACATCTTTGTGGGTTTATTCATTCTTTTAGTCAAATTTTTTTGGGTACTTTAATCATAAATATTTAAGGAGCACTTCCGAATTACAGTAACATGTGAAAAAGTTAATTAACAGACGAAACGTATCATATATAATTTTACCATATACTGTTTGTAACAAAATGAAGTGCCTAATACATGTAACTAAAACAACTGGCCCCTATCAATAAGCCCAATTAGAGCCAACCCGGCCCACTTGGTGACTGCCAAGGAGTAGTAGTATTGGCCCTCTTTGCACAAGATGGGTGCCTTAGGTTTCTTAGGCCTTTTTTGGTTTGAAGAACTTTCTATAGCCTGCATTAGAAATACATAATCAAAAGATTACTACAATTCAACTATATGAACAAATGCATGATATCTATTGTAAAGTGGAGGAGTTGCATAAAAAAAATCAAGAATTATTCACACATACATTTACATATACCTCAGTTTCTGGACGTTCTTTCTGCAGATCCAAAAACCGCAGCACTTCTATTTTGGAACGAAACTTTTTACCAGTGGGTGAAAAATAATATTGCAACAATACATGACAAACATATGTGTGTATATATATATATATATATATATATATATATATATAAGTGAACTAAAAAATACAAATACAGTAAAACCTCTTTTAATTAATAATCTTGGGACCACGGAATTTTATTAATTTAAAGAGATATTAATATATCAATAAATTAATAATTTATTAATTAAAGAAAAATATTGTAAATTCAGATGATTTAGTATTTAAAATATGTTTAATTGATTATATGTATGAATAAACCAATTCTTTGTAATTAATTAAATATATTCATGTATATATACATTTTTTGTTACAGCTAGACTCGACATCAGAACTCATGGCTGAAATTAAAAAAGTTAGGGATGAAATTCAATTAGATTTACGTTTTAAGACTAAAATTTTATGTTGAGTTTCGGCTAGAGTAGAAATGAAAATTTTCAGAAACTTTTGTTTTTTTTATTAAATAAACGATTAATGAATTCGGTTAGGGTCATTATGCAATTTTCGGAAATTCCGAGGGGTAGTTGCGACACAGATATAAGATTTTTCTTCATACCTGGAACATGGTAAACAGAAAAAAACAAGTGACAATAGATTCATAATTTAGCAAATACCCATATTTATAATTGTAATATACGGATTATTAATTTAAATTTTTAATGGGACCTAATCTATACAAAGGAATTTTCAGAATAATTATTATCTTATTGTCTTATTGAATTTAATGATTTTTTTACAAAGGCCCAAGTCGGGACCAGATGATTTTATTATTTTAGAGAGGTTATTAATTTATCGAGTATTAATTTATAGAGGTTTTACTGTAATTATAAAAAAAACCATACCCGATCTTTGTGTCCAATGGATAGACCAGAGCTTCGATAGATGACCTCTGTTCTCCAACCCACGGGTAACCAATCGGATCTCTGTGGGTCGTATGCTGATATGGGTTCGACACCAATGACCTCCTTTGGTTCGAATTCGGGTTGAACGGGCGGGTCGATCTCACTTGGAGTCTGAGTTGAAAATAACAAGTTGATTTGAAGCCATTAGTGTGTTGTGTGGTTTATTATTACAAGGGTTGTTTTGTTGGTATATATTTTCTCTGGGTGTGAGGGTATATATGTATATACAATTGGTGACAAGAGAGTCACGGTGTGTGTCAAAACCACTTCAATATTTTGCAGTGTGTTGGTAATTAAGATATGTGAAAGGTGATATAAAACAGAAAAAATGTTGGTGTATTTATGAAAAGATGCCTCGTAAAATTGATAGTCATAATACATGTACATTACATATAATTATTTTTGCAGTCAAAGAAATAAAGATAAAATGGAAAAATTATAAATTGAAGGAAAGAGTCAAAAGAATGGTAAAACTTAAAGAATAAATTTTTTTAATAGATTATGGTTCATATCCAATTGCTACAATATAATTACACTATATTCGAGTAATATCTATATAAAAAAGCATATTTGACTATAAAGAAGAACTTGAGAATCATTTCGTTCATGAATTTTTTTATTTTTTTCGAAAATAAATTATTGCCTTAAAAATTGAAATAAGCTTGACTAAAAAAACTTTCATTTAACATTTTCAAATTAATTACCATATTTAACAACTATTAATGTGCTAGAGAGAAAAAAATTGTCCATGTTAACATGACCCAATTTAATAATACAATTTTCTTTCAGTATATTTGATTGGTAATAATTAAAAAAGTTTAACATGGACAACCTACCTTGTTAGGCCTAGTTTATGGGCCTCCATTTATCAATTAAATGAGCAATAAAAGCCCAACTATAATTGCTTTTGGGCTTGTCTAGTCCACTATGTGTGGAAGCTGAAGATTGAGATGAATTGTTCTTGAATCTTGATAATTCCTTTCCTTGACTAGTTCAGTCTTCTTTCTAACCTGGTGAGTGAAAGAATTCAACTTTGTTTACGTAATCTGCAATTTCGCTTTGATTTTCGACAAGGGATTCGCCTTAATCTACCTGCGGTGGGTTTCCTTTGTCTTAATCTGACGAGCACTGAGTGATTGAGAATCCCTCTTGTTTGGATTTCTGCCTTGCTTTTGTTGCTTACATCCTTTGGTTACATGTTAAATCGCAAATTGATGGAGGTTTATTTATGTAATTCTGCTGAAAAGCTCTCTGTTATGTTCTGTTTGCCTTTTCAGACAGAGATTCTTAGCATGGATGAGAAAATCCTAAGCTACAACGACGTCGTTCTACGGCGATCAGATCTTGACATCCTCAGCGGTCCGTACTTTCTCAACGATCGTATAATCGAATTCTACTTCAGTTACCTCTCTACGCTCTTTCCCTCCAAAGACATTTACTTGGCGCCGCCTTCTATAGCTTTTTGGATCAAAGAATGCCCTAAAGATATGGGATTGAAAGACTTCGTCGAACCCCTTAAACTGTCTGAGAAACGCCTGATAATCTTCCCCATCAACGACAACAACGACGTTTCTGTAGCCGAGGGTGGGTCCCATTGGAGCTTACTCGCATTCGAAAGGAAATCCAATCTTTTCGTGCATCACGATAGCTTTGGGAACTCCAATCGGTCGCACGCCTTCAAGGTGTTCGACGCCGTGCGTTCTTACACGAAATCTAATCCTAGATTTATTGCCTGCGACGAAACTCCAAAGCAGTTGAATGGTTACGACTGTGGGCTGTACGTTACCGCTATTGCGAGGGAGATCTGCGAATGGTATGCGAAAGATGATGAAACTAAGGATTTGAATAGGCTTTGGTTCGCCGAGGTTAGGGAGAAGATTACGCCTTTTCACGTCTCTGAGATGAGGACTGAGATCTTGCGGTTAGTGAAGACTATGATGGCCAAGCAGTGAGGTTCGTTTGCTCTTCTGTAGTTTCTTTTTTCAATACCTTTGATAGGTTGATCTGAGAAATATCTTGTGGTTTGTCGTATGTAAAAGAAAGAAGTAGCGACTATGTAACAAAATAGCGATCAATTGATAAGATTTTGTCATTACATTCATTCCGCACAAAGATCATCCTGCGAGAAAAAAAGAAGCAAATGAGACAAAAGCTCATGTCTTTCTTCGAATTCTATTTCTGGTTCTTCTTCCAAAACCTCTTAAGCACATTATTAGCATTCCCTTTCTTCGCCGAATCATCATCAAGCTCATACCCATAAGGCGAACTACTGCCGTTTTTCTTCATTCTTGGACTGTTGTAATGACTATCCATAGAACCCGTCCTTTCCACAAGCTGCTTTTGCTGGCCCTTATTACCAGGCGCTGAGATCATAGCAGCAGCTGCCTCGGCAGCTTTTCTCCACTGATCAGACTGAACTTTGATCCTCCTAAGCTCTGACTCCATCTCTGAGTTAGTCGACTGAGCAGCCTTCAACTCATCGTTGATCTTCGCAGCTCTACGGTTGCTTCTATCAACCTCTTTCAGCAAGTGCTCGACTTTCATCAGAGCTTCTTTCTCCGAAGCCCTTATGGAGTCAATTTCGTCGGTAGTGTTTAGTTCTTTGATTTGCAATTTTAGGGCTTCGTTCTCCTCGACAGTTTTCTGTAACTCATTCTCTTTGTCCTTTAAAAGGGTCCTTAGATTGTCCAAATCAGACTGTGATTTCTTGTTCAAGACATCGTTCTCTTCATACATGCCTTGTACCTCGTTTTCTCTGTCCATGAGCTCAGACTTGAGCTCTTCGATCCTGTCTTTAGATGTCTGTAGCTCAGCTTCCCTTTTATGGGACTCTGATTTTATCTCCTCCATTTCTTCGAAGGCTTTTGTTAGCTGCTCTTTGCTTCGAGCTCGTTCTTCGTCGTATCGTATCTCAGCAGCTTCTAGAGCGTATCTCAACTGTTGGATTTCTAACTTCATCGAACTAATCTCCTTAGATTCAACAACCTCAGTACCTTCTTTAGCTTCGATCTGTGCCTTAAGTTCGCTTGCTAGCTCTTCCAAGGAATCAACCCGAGCCCTATATTTTCCCAGCTCAGAAGCTAAATCCTCATATCCCACTTTGGCTTTAAGCTCATCCATCATCTTCTTGGCATTTTCCTCGAGCCTTGCCCTGTCTATAGCTTCAGACACTTTGCTCTGTTCTAACTGACCCTTCGTTTCTTCAACGAGCAGCTCAGTTTCAGACTGAGCCTTTTTCAGTCGGCTAACCTCTGATTGTGCATCTTCGAAATTCTTGGAATGCTTAGCATTAGATTCAGCCATGGCTTCAAGCTTTTGCTTGAGCTGTGCAATCTCAGCCAACGCAGAAGTCATAGCATCAGATTTCAATGCCTGGATTTGCTCCTCTGAGAATCTTGTCTGAGATTCTTTGAGCTTCAACGATAAGGCTAAGACCCTTTGGTTCGCCACCTCAGCATCTTCCTCGGCCTGTTTCTTCGATGCTTCGATGGCACACAGCTGATCTTTCACTAGGCTGAGATTGTTTTCGAGCTGCGAAACCTTCGACTCTAATTCCAAGACTCGATTCTGGCGCATGGGCAGAAATTTATTGTCATTCGAGTCAGTCCCATAATCCATGTAATATGCGAGAAATAGTTCACATGAAAACGCCACAACTAAACTAACATTTCTTACAATTCTTGAATCATTCATAGGACAGAGAGAGCAAGAGAAAAACAGAGTACCTCAGAAGCTGGGCCTTTCGATACTTTAGGGCTTCTTTCCTTTGGTGATTTAGACGCAAGGTTTAGGGAAGACGTCGTGTGTTCGAAGTAACGTGGGCCCACCACTGCCTTGAGCTGGCGAACCGCCCGAGGAGAGACTTTTTGCGGTGGCTCAGAGGAAACAGAGCCAGGCGAGCTCTTCTGCGGTGCACCACTCGAACCGTTTCTGAACCACACAAGTAACGGAAGATGATCTTTTGTTTGAAACAAAGAAAGAAAAAAAAGATGGAATCTTGGAAATTTGAGACACAAGAGAAGAAAGAAGTTATTACCTTGATTTAGGTGTCTTCATTGTATTATATATCTTATGGCCACACAAAAGCAGAGCAAACTACTTTGAATGCTTTCTAAACCCACCCAAGATCTGCAAATCTGCTTTCATAAGCAAAGGCTCACAAATGAAATGATATCAAGAATAAAATTATCATCAAGAAACATATATCAGCATTAAGGAAAAACAGAAATAAAATGATGTAACGAACAAGATAAATACCCCAGTTTAGCTCGATTCACAGTGTGTAATAAATATGGTCACGAGGGAGGTACTTAACAACAATGGAGAGAAGAGAATCTAAATCAAAGCAAACTATAATCACTTACATGAAATTCAAGGAGCAATGGAACTAAAAATGGAGCTTGGGCTTCAACACATTTAGCTCCTATACCACTTCAGACAAGCTTAGAGAGAAGATCCGTTGTTTTGAATCTTTTCACAATCACCAAGAAAAACCCTTGAAGGGTTAGATGGGTTAATAACTAAATAATTATCTGCTATTTCCAAGGAAATGAAGGGTGAAGATGCAGGAGAAAACACTACAGTACAGAACGTTTTAATGAAGCGTCGAAATGTAACCTTTTCAAGATGGAATTTTTCGCTGCATTGTATAAACTTGAAACCATTCAATAGAAGTTCGACGAACCATTTGCTAGCATTGCTTTGTTTTCGAGGGTAGGAACAACTACAGCATTTTTCAAAGAATGGGTAAGAAGAAGAAATTGCTAATAGTTTAATGAGGGCAAAAATATAGCGTGGGCGTTACAGTGACAAAACCTGTAATGAGTTGTCGTGTTATGATTGGGTCGTCGGTACTTCGATTTTGAACCATTTCTTGTTCTTGTTTTGGTCACATGGGCTACGCACGGACAACAAAAATTTGATGTTCCCTGTCATTTCTTTTTTAACATGTGAATCTACATAAAAATATCTATTTATATAAAAAATTTGTAAGTACCCATGTCATATAAGTACCCTTGTGTGTACCATTTTCTCAGTCTTGACGTATCTTTTTATATGTGTTTTACGTACCACGTCACGGTTTATATGGTATCCACTAGTACTGTCAAAACGGGTCGACGGGGCGGAGCGGCCCGTAGCCCGCCAGCCTGAAAAATGAAGTCCCGCCCCGCTTGCAGGCGGGTAGCGGGCTTAGCCCCTGTTTAAAAAAAACTAAATAAAAAATTCTAAAAAATAATAAATAATTCGAATAATAAATAGGAAAAAATTTAAAAACTAAAGAATTCAAGTTGGAAAATATGTACAATTTAATCAACTTTTTTTACTATTAATTTTTTATGTTATTAAATTATAAATCATAGCTCAAAAAATGTAAAAAGAATATAAATTCTTATTATTTAATAATATTATATAATATGTTATTTTCTGGCCGGCCTGCCCGCGGCCCGCTCCCTGGCGGCCCTGAAAATTAACAGTCCGCCCTGCAATTTTGGCAGGTGGGGCAGGCGGGTGGGCCGTGGACCCGTTTGCTAACTCTAGTACCCACATATAGAACTGTCAAAACAGCCCGGGCCCGCCCTAGGGCTGTGAAATTTTAGGCCAGCCCGCGCGGGCTGCAGGCTTTGGCGGGCTAGCCCGCGGGCCGGCCAGCCATATATATTATAATTATATATTTTAATTAATTTATATTATATAGTAAATATATATTAATTTAATTAAGAAATTAATTAATGATTCATTAGTTATGGTATAATTAATGATACATTTATTGATTAATATATAATTAATGATGCATTTATTGATTAATACATAATTAATGTATATTTAAATATCATAATTAAATTAATAATTATTAATAAATTAAAAGGTTTAAAACAAAATAAAATATAAAATAAATTTTCAGGCGGGCGGGCCTGGCCCGTGGCCCGCAGCGGGGCGGGCAGCATTTTTAAGGCCCGCCACATGGCCCGCCCCGCCAAGCAGCGGGCTTTGGCAGGCTACGGGCCGGCCTGCCCCGCCGGTCCGTTTTGACAGTACTACCCACATATGGTACCTTAACGTGTTATACGACGTAGACTTGCCCAACCGCCAGTTGCGGCTGACGGTTAGCCCGAAGGACTAACCGCCGTCTAAACGGCCGCCGGTTGACGGTTAGACTACCAGGCGGTTGACTAACCGCCGGTTACGGTTGACCGGCGGTTAAAACCGCCAGCTACGCTCTACTTTTTTTGTTTGAAAATTCAGGTTTGAATAAATGTTTGGTGTATTATTTGGTCAAAAGTCGAATTATATATCGAAATGTAGTAAAATTGTAAGTCACTTTATTAAAAATGTATTACAAGTTACAACTTTTTACGGAAAAAATGTGTTACAAAATTTATTGAACCAATTACAATAACATTAAATTAGAACAAAATTTGGTGACAGTCTTCGTCCAGCTCCGGTCCGATCTCCGCAAATCTTGAAGTACCGGACTTCAGCAAGTGGAGGCGAGAAAGCAGCGAATGATCTCGAGAGCCTTGACGAATCAAGTATGATCCGATCCGTCAAAGCATCCCGAGATCACACGGTGCTAACTCGCCTGCACTTACTGAAGCGGCTAAGCCCGTCTTCTTCGAAATCTTCTTCCCTTTGAAAAAAATGCGTAAACATAAGTTAGAATAGATGTTTAAATTTTAAAATAAGAATAAAAATTAATTAAAGAGCTACTTATCTTTTTCGGGCTTCGTCATCGTAATCGGCTTGTGCAAATCTTGAAGTACCTAAAAATAAGAATTTATTTGTTAGTTATAAACGTTACAATAATTTAAAAAGTTAATACGACGGGAAATTGAGATTGAGATGGACATTTTTTCCTTCCATTTTTCTTGCTTAAACCTAAAGAAAGAATGCCATACTATCGAACTACTTATCTTTTTCCGGCTTCGTCGTCATAATTGGCTTCTACAAATCTTGAAGTACCTGATGGAAAAAAAAAATCTTGAAGTACCTGAACAACTCATTAGCTAGCCATAAACATATCAATTATTTGTATGATGGATACTTATCTTTTTTCGAACGTGTTTGTTGACGTGGAGTCCACGCCTCGCCGAATGCCTCTAATCCTCGCCGTCGCCGACGCAGTTGCCTCTTCTAGTCTCCGTGCCGGTGGTATCATCGAAAACGTCGCCCGACGTGTCGCTGATCTGGTTTGGGTGCGATACTCGGCTTGAGTTCCAATCATCGAGAAGACATTGGTACTCAAGGTTGTCGACACCCAAGCTCGAACGCTTCTCGCTCAAAGTCAAACCGCCATGCTGAAAGCATGCTCCACCGCGACGGTCGAAACCGGGACGACAAGGATCTCTCGAGCGATCCTCGCCAATGTTGGATACGTTGGCGACACCCTCGACCACCATCTAAGGACGTTGAAGCTATCGTCGTCCTCGAACTCAAAAGTCGTCGTCATGAAGTTATAGAGTTCCATGTAGGGGTTTGGGAGGACCTTGGAAGCTTGTTTGCGTTGAGGATGTTGTAGTAGTCAGCTAATTGTGAAGATCGACTACTACTATAACTAGATTGACCGCGCCCCGATCCCGATCGAGGGTCATGACTGAAATCGGGCTTATACTCTTTAAAGAGATCCTTTAAAGAGTCATACACTCGATCAAGTACGCTCTTCCGATAAATGCTATCTATCGACGGCACGACCCGACGATATCTTCAAATGGTAGCATTCTAGTAGTCTACCCGTACCCTCTAAATGCCATCTCGGATCCCTTATCTTCGCTATGAGGAAGATGTCCGGTAACTCAAAAAAAAATATTTGAGCCACTTGGAAGTCATGCTTTCAATAGCCTAGCCGACTACTAGATCATACCGAAGCCCGTCGAGGATGATTGCGACTTTAAAGCAATGATCTAACGCTAATATTGATGTCGGGTAATATGAACCCGCATCGCCTTGGTGGCACGTGAAATACTTGAAGTATCTCACATAAGTTGTTGCACGGATCCCACATCTGTACCTGGACCGAACACTCTCATCTGTTTTCGACAAAGAAATTGGAGAGATGTCGTCGATAATCCATCGAGCCGTACAACAACTTGTAGGTGGAATTCCACCCGTTGGGTACGTCTAAACTAAACTTCTTAGCTGGAACATTCTCTCTAGCGCAGAAACGCTTCCACTTCTTCTATAAAGAATGGTGTCGCATCAGGTAACTAATTGCGTAGCGGTGAGTGGGCGGCTTGGCGGCGTGGCGTGGTGGTGGTGGTCGTTGACATTTAGAGAGATTGATAGTTAGAGAGAGAGATTGAGAGTTAGAGAGAGAAAGTTGAAAGAGTTGTGTTTGTTTTTTATTTGGGGGGGGGGGTGGATATCTAGAAAAATGGGCTATAGAGCCGTTGTAATCGCCGGTTAGCCCGGTTAACCGGCGGTTACAACGACCATTTTTCTTTTTTTATTTTTTTAATTTTCAACGGACGCCAACGTTCAAATTTTAATTTTCAATTTTCTTTTTTAAATCTTCTAACCTCCGGTTAACCGCCTAACTGTCGGTTTGCGGTTAGCCGAATGGACTAATCGCCTCGTAATCGACGACTTACGGAGTTACGGTTGGTGCCGGTTACGGTTACCGGTTTTAACCGCCGGTTACGGTTCACTTTGGACATGTCTAATATGATATATCATTTTCTCACTGGATTATGTACCACAATACGTTTCTCTATTGTACCTAGATGTGTTCTATGACGTACTTGTGGCGGACAGGTACCAACATGCAAAACATTTATTCTAATATGTACCTACATATAAAAAAAAATCTGATAGTGTACTAACTTACGAATTTTTTATATAAATGGGTATTTTTCTGTAGATACCCCTTTTTAATATTATTGTTTTAAGTAATCGCGGGGAACTTTCACTAAAATCCCTATTTGCAAACTTTTTCATATAACTCCGCTGTCAGAGAAAGATATCACTTAATTCCCCGATTACTTTTTGGTACACCATACAACACATTTTGGTACACTATATCAACGTATTGTGGTACATCATACATTGAGAAAATGATACACCAAAGATCACTTTTAAGGTACGCCGTAACAACACATTTATGTACATTATAACAACGTGTTGTGGTACACAAGACAAACATAGAAATGTACAATAAACTGGTACAAACAGCAAATCGGGGAATTAAGTGATATATTTCTTTGACATAGGAGTTATGTGATAGAAAGTTTGCCTAATAGGGAGGGAGTTACGTGAAGTTTCCCCTTAAAAATATATTCTACCGCAAAATAAAATAAAGGTTGATTATCTACAAATCCAAATCCTATCAGCTCATGTAAAACTTGGGCTCATTAGTAAGGATTGGGTTTATGTTCCAATTTCTTATTTATTTCCATAATCACTTTTTAAGTAATAATTTACCACATTAATTTTTATTATTTAGCAAAAAACTTGAGGAAAATGAAAACCTCAGAGGTTTAGAAAATGTACATTGAAACAAAACCCTACAACAAGCATTGCATTGGAGCGCTGGGAGAAGTGCGTCTGAAGCTGATATCACAAGCTTCTCAAATCGGCGATGAATGCTTCGATATCAAGACCAACCCATGTCTAGAATCATACACTATCTCTTCGGTTTTGTCATAGCTATGTTATATCGCCTTCGCTGGCTGAAAAAATCTCATATCCACGGCGTTAGATCATTGCTGTTTGCTTCTTCCTCGCATCTATTTCCTCGGAGCTCATTCAATGGGGACACTCGATTTTTCTGTTATGCTGCCAACGGCTCAACTTCTGATAGCCGTTTTAATAGGGAGTTGATTAGGAATATTGTGAATGGAGATAAGTGGGATCAATTTAAGTCGGGGGGAATCTTTGATTCGGTTTCAGCTCCGAGTTTGGTGTCCAGGTTTTTGATTGAGTTGAGACACGATCCTAGGTTAGCTTTGAAATTGTTCAAGTGGGCAGAATCTCAAAGCGAGTTTCGCCACACGACAGAGAATTATTGCGTCGTGGCTCACATTTTGTTTTCCTCGAGAATGTATGCCGATGCAAATAAGCTAATTAGACAGTTGAGTTTGGGTTTGAGGGATAGCAATAGAGATAGTGCCACGGAGATTTCTTTTGGTAACATAGTTGATATTTTTTGGTCGACGAAGAACACTGCTATAGCTGGATATGGTGTGTTTGACATGCTATTTAGCGTATTGGTTGATTTGGGGATGCTCGAGGAGGCTAACGAATGCTTCCTTAGGATGAGGAATTATAATTTACGTCCAAAGACGCATTCTTGCAATATTCTTCTGCATAAGCTATCGAAACATGCAAAGGGTACGTCGGCGAAGAGTTTTTTCGGTCATATGGTTGGTGCTGGGATAGCTCCATCTGTTTTTACTTGTAATGTGATGATTGCTATTTTGTGTAAAGAAGGTGACTTGAAAGGTGCAGTGAGTATGTTTTCGAGAATGAAGGTTTCAGGCGTCTCCCCTGATGTTGTTACTTATAATTCACTCATAGATGGTCATGGAAAAGTAGGAGAATTATCTGATGCATTTCGCCTATACGAGGAGATGAAAGAAGCTGGCTGTTCACCTGATATAATTACGTACAATACATTGATTAATTGCTTTTGCAAGTATGAGGAATTGCCATCTGCGTTTCAGTTTCTTAAGGAGATGAGGGAGAGAGGCATTAAGCCTAACGTAGTAACTTATAGTACATTTATTGATGCTTTCTGCAAAGAAGGAATGTTGCAGCAGGCCCTTAAGTTTTTGGTTGATATGAGACGAGTTGGTTTGACTCCTAACGAGTTTACGTACACTTCTTTAATTGATGCAAACTTTAAGGTCGGTAATACAGACGATGCCTTGAAGTTTGTAATTGAGATGTTAGAAGCTGCGGTTAAGTTAAATGTTATTACCTACACAGCATTGCTTGATGGCTTGCTCGAAAAAGGAAAGATTCAGGAAGCAGAAGAGGTCTTTAAGGCTATGTTAAAAGATGGGATTGTTCCTAACGAAAAAACATATACAGCTATCATTCACGGATACCTCAAGACAGACAAGCTTGACGAAGCTATGAGATTTCTGAATAAAATGAAAGAAGATAATGTTAGACCTGATTTGCATTATTATGGAACAATGATTTGGGGTCTGTGTAAACTAAGAAAGTTTGAAGAAGTTGACAGGCTATTATATGAGATGAAGGATCATAACATAGAGGTGACCGAAGTAATATATACTACACTCATCGACACATATTTGAAGACAGGGAAAGAGATAGCGGCACGGAATCTGCTTCAGCAAATGCAGGAAAGAGGTCTCACGCCCTCAGTTGTTACCTATTCGTCACTGATCAACGGTTTCTGCAAGTTGGGGTACGTTGAGGAGGCAAGAGATCATTTCAACGCCATGAAAATTGCTGGTTTAGAGCCCAACGTTGTTGTTTATACATCGCTAATACACGGTCTTTGTAAAAATGGGCTGGTCGAGGATGCAGGAGATCTTTTCCTAGACATGAATCGAAGGGGTCTGATACCTGACGAAGTTGTGTATACATCTTTAATAGATGGAAGGATGAATCAAGGGAATATCGAGGATGCCTTAGATTTGGTGAAAAGAATGATCGAAAGTGGTATTGAACTCGACCTACATGCTTACACATGTGTGATCTCTGGGCTCTCTAGAAATGGTCAGCTTCAGCAGGCGAGGGCTTTTCTTGATGATATGATCGAAAAAGATGTCCAGCCTGATGAAGTAGTCTATGGTTGTCTCATACGTAAGTATCATGAGATTGGGCAAGTTGAAGAGGCTGAGTTTCTGAAAAATACGATGATAGACAAGTGTTAGACTCTCAGTTAAGGAGAGTGAAATTCAGACCTGGGTTGAGAGTTACTGATCGATAGATTTTTGTCTGAAGCCTGAAAAAGAGAGAAGTTTCTCAAGTGGCTTCCAGTGGACTGTGAGTAATGATTCAATAGTTCCATTCCATTTCCCATCAAGCGAAGTTATGTCCTATTATTACATCTTCCTAAACATTAAGCTTTCCTTTTACGAAATATGTCTTGTACTTGCAGGCCATCAGCTCCAATTATTGAGGAAAGTATTCTCATTAAAGCTGACTAAGAAAGAGTGAATGATCTGATGTTGTATATGCTCCCTGAAAAGGTGATGCTAAGGTACTGTTGTGTGTTCCTAAAATGATTTTCAGGTTCTTATATGGGCATCGTCTAACGTCTCTTACATACCTATTCTAACTACAGAAAAAGAAAAAAATTCAGGAGTATGATGGAAATATAGCTGGGCTCGGTTTGGTGAATGAATCGACGTTATGACCAACTTCGTATGTTAATCGTAGACTTCATTATGCCCAATTCTTGAGTATCCCTTCGTTTGAATCTCAGTAATCTGTTCTCACTCGTTGCTCCTTCAGTTTCAGATGGAAATTCAATTTTGGCTCGGCCCTGCCTTCGATCTTGTTAGATACGATGCAAAAGACTTCATAAGGTTATACTCTTCAACATCAATTTCTGTGCATTAGCCTTAGCCGATATCGCAGCTAAAGAATACAACTTACTACATGGCTTTAGGGATCGAAATGGAGATGGCTTGAAGAATCATCAAAACAATCTCTTCTGCAAAATGTCCTTTTATATAACAGGTTATCTATCTCTCTCTATCTCTGAGATGTAATAATGTTCTTGCAAATTTCTTTCTGGATAATTATACCAATGCAATTGAACAGACGATTCAATCTGGAAACTGTAATCCATTGCAAATAAATCCATTCGCATCGAACATTTTACCTACTCTCATGCATCCTCTTATCCGATTCTCGGATGAGTTGTGCACTGTATGTATCTAAAAGAAAGGGCATTGTCTTTCTTTCAATAAGTAAAAAATCACCGGAAATAATTGAAATTGTAAGATACTTCGTTTCCATCAGCTCTCTGCGAGCAAGATGAATAGCTCTTCATCAGTTATTGCACCCATCTTCTCCATAGCCCTTTCCAACGCAGTTAAGCCCCCACCATCCTTTATAGACGCCTTCGCACCTCTGAATAATATTACGCAGAAATAGTTTCTATAAACTTAAAAGATCATAAAATATAATGCTGTTTAATTGTAGTACTACTAATTACTTATTACCTTCTAAGCAGGTACTTGGCCATTGCAATGTTCCCTTTTGAGATACAATGCAGCAATGGAGTTCGCCCATGAAAGTCGCACTTGTTCGTATCAGCTCCTGACTGTAATAGCAGCTCCAAAACCACAAAATTCCCTCCATTACATGCCAAGTGCATCAAAGAACATCCCTGGAGACAGCTCCCAGGATCATTATTACAAGACTTTATCCTTTCACACGTCGATGGGTCTATCTGTTTTGGCGATTCTGAGCCATGGTGGTGCGAATCGCAGTCAACTAACTCGTCGTAGATTGAGTTGACTATGTTTGCATCCTTTGTAATAACAAGACGGTACACTTCCTTCACATCGTTGGCCTTCACTGCTTCCCATATCTTCGATGCAGAGAGATCGCTGGGCGGTGAAGCTTCTTTGTTTACGAAGAGCTTTTTAACATACTTCAGCAGAAGGAAGAAGACTCATAAAAGGTGTGGATCAATTTTTTTGCCGAAAGATGAGCATTTATTTTTTACCTTTGATTGGATATACTTTTCTTTGAGATGAAATGCGTCCCTCGGGCTTGGTTTTGAAGATGTAGCCGAGGCTTGAGACTCTGCTTCTCTGTAATTTTGAAGGAACATATGAGGAGCAATAGCAACGCAGAAAAAAGATGAAATTGATGGGATAAATTCTTGAGCCATTTGAAGAACTTACGAATCTTTACGTAGAGGAAGCAACTCTTCCCAGATTGAATTACAATAGTTATTTCCCAGAGCTTGAAATAGTTCCAACACGGCGGGCTCCCATACTTTCACATCTAACGTAACGGACCTTACCTGCACATCAATGGAGAATTTTTTATCAGGTTGGAAAAGAAGTTTTGAAATTGAATTTGAAGACACTTAAATCAGGTGTTGCAATTGGAGGACAATGAGTTTCAAAATCAAAGCAACTTGAGGACAGGAAATTTCAGAATCCTAACTGTCCTCAAGTTACTTCGATTATGAAACTCATGGCCATCAAATTGCAACCTTCAATTTTAGATGTCCCCAAATTGCCTCAGTTTTAAAACTCCTAAATTGCAATACTCAAATTTAAATGTCCTTAGCCAGAAAAAAACAACGCCCAAGCTATGTCTTTTTCAACTTGAAACCGAGGACTATAATTTCGACTGATTACCAGATGCCAGCCAGAGCATACATTCGTTTTTTTCTTCTTCCATTAGGTTATGAAACTCGGTATGAACAAACATTCGTTTATAAGATACATACCTTAGATATGTGAACGCCAAGATTACGGTGAATTCCCGAGCACTCGATGCACACTAAGATGCCGAGATTCAAAGAAGCCCATTCGGGCTCAGAAGCACCACAGTCGGCGCATCGATCATTTCCCGGCACTTCCCTTACGATTCTCGAAACAGAATCAAAACTCTTGTCATCGAAAGAGTTTCCTCTACTACAAAGCGCTCGGTCAGAAGAAGGATTATTGTCGTTTTGCCCAAAAACAGCCTGTGAACATTGAAAACAGAAAAAAGCGCTCCTTTTTTTCTTCAGAAATTTTGTTTATTTTTTGAGGTTGAAAATTACAAGTATCACCTGTCGGAGGTGTGAGTTCAAGAGAGAAGCAATAACTCCTGTGATTTTGTTCATCCAGTCTATCCTATCAGCTTCATTTTCGGCCTGCAATAATAAATTGACAAGAAAGTGGTTCGTTTTCTTACAAAAGGTAAACAAAGATGAGGAAGATTTTTACATCATATGACCTGTAGGGTGTACGTTTTTGAAGGCGAAATGATTCTGAAACACAGTCGAAGATCAGTATCCTCAGCGTCGATCTTAATCGTCGAAGTGCGCAGATCGACGGTGCTGCAACCTAAGCTTTCTTCCCCCGACGACGCTCGACTATGCCTCGACCGAAATCTTCGAAACACACGACTACGGTGCTCGACTGAATGTCCAGGATGAAACGAAGGAGAACCCTGTAAGAAAACATACAGAAATAAGGCACATACTGTAATAACAGACGCTGAAATGAAATGACAGATGTCGATTTTTCGCCACATCATTGGTTACGTGGCAGATGTATTCATTCACTCTGATTGCAGAGAAATCGTTAAACGATAGCCAATACGCAGAATTATGTAGACAGGCAAGCAAGGGAACCAAAAAGGTATGATTTTTCAAAGGGTAATTGGTTTATTTATTATAAGGATAAAAAGTGAGTTCATACCCCTGGTTTAGGACCTTTGTTTCTGTAATAATATAAAGTCCCATGACTGTCAAGGACAAAGAACCTTCTCTTCCAATCAGCTCTAAGGCTTGACGATCTTTTCAAGAGATAACCCTGCTTAATAGTTTGGACCTGAAAGACAAGCAAACTAGTGAATGGAAAAAGGTTGGTGCAATGTAATAAAATGGCTCTAATCAATATGAAAAGTTAACACTTTTCTTACCTCGTCTTTAGCAGTGGACAGCATAATCGTTTCCGTACTTTTATATGCAGCCATGCCAACTCCATTCATGCATATTGAAGAAGTTGCAGCATCTTTGGCCGCCTTCGACTGTGTGAGTTCTGTTTGTGTTCTGAACTCTTGTATGCGTTTCTCAAGTCTATCTTGTTCTATAATCGCCTGCTCCTTAGACTGCTGAGCATATGTCAGAGCCTAACATTTCCCGAGAATGCTGAAGATGTAAGAATATCTCAAGTTTTCTGTGAACTGAGAATAAGTAAAGTGATTTTACCTGGTGAATAAAAGGCTCCAATTGACTCAGAAGGTCATATCCCTGAAACGATATATCGACGAGTGGGTCCCAAGTAAATAAATTGTCGGAAGTCGGAACCTATTAAACGAAATGTAAGTACAATAAGAAACTAACCAGCTTGAAATATCGCAGGTGTGCATCCATTATGGCGCTGAAGGATTCCACAAACTCATATTTCTTCTTAGCATCGATATGCATCAGAGCATTGACCTGAAGTTCTTAAGATCAAACGGAGGTAAGCAAATACAAAAATCAGGCGACGACCATATAGTCATTTCATGACATTTGATTAAGGAAAGGAACCACTTGTACTAAATGATACCATATTAAAGCGGCTTCTCTCAAATGCCGACTTCGCATTGTGAAGATCCTGTCATAAATGTGCAATAAAATGGATAATGAAGCGCATATTCAGTGAGGAAGATGTGAATGGAGGAACCATAAGATTATTTTCCTGGATTCATAATAGGTGTAATGGAACAAAATTTGTATACTTCTTCTAGTTCAGCAACAACTTCATCCCGAGTAGTCTTCTTCAATGAAGCAAATTTTTCCCGTGCCTAAAATAAAAAAAAAAAAAAAAAAAAAAAGCATTTAGATCATTGGCATACAAAGAGGATAAACCCTGAATACTCACATTTTCTCATAGTCATTACTTAGAAAAGAAAATGCATGATACAATTAAATTTCATGAAACAAATGAGTACCTGGTCATAAGCATGTATGGCTTTGTCAAATCTTCGCCGGGAGTCCTGCAAAAGGCAGAGGTTTGCAAAATGAATATAGAAATGGATAGATGTAGTCCAAACTGCATTCATGGGACAAAAAGGAGTGTGTAAGGAGAGAAGGCAGAGCATGTAAGAATTCAATGGCTAGTGCCAGCATTTACCTTTGCTTCTTGTAAATCAACAGTTAAGAACTGAGATAAACGGTCAACGAGGACATGCTCGACCTGCAAAAAAAAAAATGTTTTGAAAATGAATATAATCTCCCAAAAATGTCAATAACATTTGGAAACAATATACTCACTTGGGAACGCAGAAAATCCTTGTAAGAAGCAAGTTCTTGCAGTGCACCGATGAATTTCGATACTACTGGACCTTCATCAATAAAAAAACAAACAGGATATTCTTCAAACCCATGATCGTCAGATTTTGTAACGAGCAAAAAGCATTCCACAGTTCAACAGGATTGAACTAAAATATCTAAATGAGAACGCCGATAATAGCAAGTTACTTATCATGATTCACATAAATCAAGAGAACATTCTGACATGATATGAATCATCAACTTCAGAAGCTATTCCACATCATGTAATATCGGAAAATACCTCCAATGGATACACCAATAAGATCATCAAGACCACCAGCAAATGCTTCTAAAGCTTGCGCAAAGCCAATATCACCATTGCACCCCTCTCCAAGAACTTCACTGAATAATAGAAAGGAACTCGTCGTCAATTGCATGGAAAACTTTCTCTAATTTGTATTTCGACTAGACGAACTAATAACAAAGAATTGAAGCAACGATCATATAAGCTGAGGAAAAACAGGATATTGGCTATGAAGAAAAACAGGTCTGCCAAAGTACACATGATCAACTATGAAATTGTTGGAAAGCAACCATTTTTTCATATAATGTGATAGAAAGAAAATGCTGATTCAAGTTGTTTGTCCCTTTCTTTATCACTCCATTGAGCTCAACACTACCTCGTCAATTCTTCCCAAGAAATTCTCATCTCGTAATTACATACTTCACGGCATTAAGTAAGAACCCATAGGAAAGAACTCTCTAACATTGCAAACGCAATCTTACAAAAATACCCCGACAATATACAAGCCGAGGAAAAGAGTAACCAAGAAGTAACTCGAATGTTCGTTCACTCACGTATACTTCTTACATCCTTTGTGTAGCTTCTGGCATCGATCTCTCAGCTCATCCGAGGAATGCTCCAACGATCGCACCTTGAGAAAAAGGAATTCATCGTCAGATTTAAATTCAAAAAGCCACGCAACAAATACGCATTACGCACACGCGCACACAGAGAAGGGAAACGAAAAAAGAAATGACGTTTGCCTGTTTCTGAAACATAGGTGAATCTTCGAGCATCATAAACGCGGCCATTGGTGTTTTCTTCTTCGAAAAAGAAATCTCGATTGAGGAACAGAGAGAAGACGTCGTCAGAAAACGTTTGGTCTTTAGATTGAAATCGAAGCGCGCTGCTTTTCGGTGATTGAAAAGAAAAATGTTATGATCCCTCAGATTTGTTCTCAAGTCGCGTTTGCCTTTTGGCAACTACTGTTGTTGCTCTCGATATTTGTATTTATGATTTATGTCTAACTACGTAAATTGTAAATGAATCATTACGATCATCATAAGGCACCCAATTATTTTATTGCATGGCTAAGGTTTCAGTTTATATAGTAAACATATAGTAGGAGAAAGTTGTAATTTAAGGACGTTCGCTACATGAATCATGCAAGTATACTTTTCTTGGTGACTGATATATTATACACACTAGTATTTTTCCGCACTTTCTATGCGTGTGGTTAAAATATACGTTTTTTAATTTTGATATTTAATATTGTGTAGATGAAGTATAATTTTTAATAAATAAAAGTAAAATAATGTGTAGGGATATAAGTTCAAAATTAAAATAGAGGTGTTAAATTATAAATATTTTGACAAACATAGTATCTATAATCACAATCCATCCTTAATATAATAGAATAAATACTTCCTGCTTCACTTCCATATTATTGTCTTTCTTTTACAAATAATAAGTATTCTCACTCAATAGATTATAACATACGTCGTACACTCTAAAAATAAGAGTAATCTAGCATAATCATGTGAATATGACAATATGTTCAAAATAACCAAACACAATAGTCATGGGAATCGATATACCACCCCTACCCTAGCCATTAGATCAGCCTCATTATACTTTGTGTAATAAAACATTGACATAAATAATTTCGAATGGTTTCAAATAATACCAGCCAACGCGCATGTGCTTTAATATGTAAATATATATGAATATTAGTTATTGTAAATTAAAATATTCAATAGAAAATCCAATAGAAAACAGAGAATATCTAGTAGTTCCTCAACTCTTAAATAAGATCTTAAACTAAACATGCCCAGACAACAAATAACTCAATAGATCACTTGCAAGAGAGAAAGTATTCATTTTCGAAGGAAAAGAACTCTGGCGTTCGAAACAACTCTATTTCGAAGCTTTCGAATCGATCACCTTCTTAGCAAACGATGGTAAACAGAAAGCTGCGGTGTGAATCTGAGCAATCAAGAGAGTATTGCATTATTTTAAGCAACCCAAAAAGGCACAAATACAAGTGAGTTATATTCATTGCGTATAATAACGAGGAATCTTCTGTTCTTACCTCTGAGTTGTAGAACTTCAGGGGTCCAAATTTCTCGACATGGCTTTCGTCAGCGTCTATTGGGTTGATTGGATGCTTGAAATCCACTTTTGGGCCCTCCGTAGAACAAAGCATAAATCCAATTACGCCGCTAGAATTTTTTAAATGCATAACGATGGTGTCAGCCAATGTTTGATGCATAGTGCATTTCGTATTATAATTGTGATCAACAATAACCCGAAAGATCAAACTTTTTCAGATCACAAGCAAAAAAGCTGTAAGAGAAAAGACTGGGAAGAGAGTTTTGAATGACCACTTCACCTCAAAAGCTCAATCTTGCGGATAGTGAGTATCATATTTTAACTAGTAAACGGCAAAAAAGGTGCTTAAACTATACCAAACTTTCATTGTTAAGTCTAAACTTTTAAACGTGCGATTTTGGTTCCTGAACTTTGCAAAACCGTTCGCTTTGAGTTCTTTTACCGGTTCTTCAGGTCGGAGGAACAAAAAATGACAACTTTTGCAAATTTCAGAAACAAAAATAGCACATTTAAAAGTTTGAGCACCACAGTGAGTGAGACTTTGGTATAGTTTAAGAACTTTTTTGTCGTTTACTCAATTTTAATTTTGATATATTGTGTTCCCAACACAACCCCTCACGTCTAGGTTGATTTCTTTATCTAGCATTAAACGTGTAATTTTCTTAAAATGGACAGTCGTGAGGATTCATATCCGAGGACCTATTTCGTCCCAGAGCTCTGTAATTTTTTAAATTTTCATATAATATTTCCAACAAGAGTAGAAATACCTGGGATATGTGGGCACAGTGGTCCAGGCGTAGTTAACCGAGCCTTTGAAAATCTGTCTGCAATTAGAAACTATGTCTTCAATGATGTGCATGTGAAGCCATATGCTCTCCGCCTGAGTGCAAACGACTCCGCCCGGGCGAAGAGCCCTCCCGACCGACTCGAAGAAAGGCTTTTCGAACAATTCTTGCGCTGGGCCTAAGTTACAAAGAGATCAGACAAAGAAAGCCTAAGATAGCAACTTTTTATCTACCTATTGGGTCTGAAGAGTCGACTATAACTGCATCGTATGTTCCTTCTGGGACAGCTTTGAGGAAGGCAACTCCTGGAATAGTTGGGATAAAACGAAATGACATTGAAAACTTCTAAAATGCATCGAAGAAAAGGAACACACAAAGTGAATAGAGACGTTGGGGTAGAGTTTACCATCTCCAATGTGCAGATTCACTCGAGGATCATCGTATCCCACAGCAACACTTGGGAAATATTGCTTAGAAACCTGGTGAGAGAGAGTGAGAGAGAGCATATCCAAGATTTTAATGGTGTTTTACCAAGTATGATAATTGGGAAACTAAATAAGAGATAACCTAAAGAGTGGAAACTCACATCAACTACCATCTGATCTATCTCACATATGTCTATTTTCTCAACAGATGCATGGCGGGAAACTTCACGCAAGACACCGCCGTCGCCGCCTCCTATTACCAGAACCTAGAAAATATGAACACATTCTGTTAACAAGACTCAGATTTCGCTTTGTGAGGTAACTTTTTCTTGCACAATTCACTTCAAGAGAATGAAAACGATTTTTTGTTGTAAAATACTGGTTTGATAAAGCACAGGAAACATGGGATATCATCCAGGCAAGCTTATTACCTACCTTTTTCGGGTTTTCAATCGAGCAAAGTGGGAGGTGGGTGATCATTTCTTGGTAAGCACATTCATCCCTCTCCGTTAGTTGAATGACACCGTCCAAGACAAGTACCTTTCCATAAGTCGATGACTGCAATAACAAATACCAACATCGAAAATACGGCTACTTAGTTCTGCAATATCGAATTACTAAAGGAATAGCGCCGTTTTCACTACAAAGTACAAACCCCACCGAATATTTCAATAATACCTGGAAAACCATAACATCTTGGTAATCAGATTTTCCCTTAAATAATACTTTCTCTACCTTCAATGAATGGGCTTCTCCTGCAACAGTTTTCCATATAACTAACTCACATGTTAAGAAAATACCCTCTTTTAACAGAACACCTCAAACTACACAAATTCGAAACCAGGAAACTAAATTACGGAAACGCAAAACTGATGTAAGAACAAACCAGGCCACATTGGGCTCATCTCAGAAAACCAGCCCGGGATAACAGAGGTCATTCCTTCGCCGTTGTTAGCATCCATCTCTACAGCAAACGAAACGACGGCGCTTAGCAGCTAACACTCAGTAGAAACGAGCTTCGTGCGGCTCTGTGGTGTTGAGGTAGGTGATAATATATAGTACAAGAGTTTTGAGGGTTATGATGAATGATTGAGTCGTGGGCTGGGAATGATTTATTATTATTTAACTGGGAAATGGAAAGATTGTGATGATTATATATTGATTGCCTATAAAAATAATTGATTTTGCCCTAAAAATAGTGGGGTCTTTACACATAAATAATCATTTGAAAAAAAAACTTGTAATTTTAGTACTCTGTCAGATTTTTCTTATATGTAGGTATCTGGTAGAAATAAATTTTTTGCAGATAGGTACTCGATCCGCAGCAGGTACGCCATACAACACATTTAGGTACCCTATATCAACTTATTGTGGTACGCCATACGTTGAGAAAATGGTACGCTGTATTAGCACATTTAGGTACGCCATCTATAACACATAAAGTACGCCGTATAAACACATTTAGGTACCCTATATCAACGTGTTATGATACGCCATACACACACAGGAAGGTACGACGTGACTGAAGATACTGGTAAACATTAAATCGGGCACCTATCTGTAAAAATTTTCTGACATGGGTACCTATCTATAAAATTTTATTCAAGTAGGTATTTATGTGTATATGTCACTTGAAAAGAATTGCATACACCGATCGGTGATCCTATAATTCGGTCCTCTATATTGTGTTTGATTAAGTTTTTTTTCTATACTATAGGAATCCCTAGACAACACCATTGTAATCCCCACACTTCGACTAGGCTTGTTCTGAATTGAATTCGAATCTCATTGTCAACTTTGGGACGACCACGGCTTTCAGCGAGACTAATCCTCCTTGGTCCATGGAACTCACTCCATGATCCCACAAACAACGATAATCAAAGTCCCTGGTGGATTCGAAGCCTAAATCTAGGTGTGAAATTGAGTTGATCTTCTAAGTTTTAAATAAAAATATAGGTGATCCTCCGTCTCAAAAATAATGTTTCCAAATTTTCTTTAAATAAAAAAGTTAACCTTATATTTTGACATTCAACCTTATATATTTTTATCTTTATTTTAAAGTGTATCTACACTTAAATACTCAAAAGTACAAGAAACTTAACAGTTCATTCCTCAGTCAGATAAAATATAGGGCAAATTTCGCATCATGCCCCATTTTATGTTTCACTTACAGTTCAGACACATGTCAGAAAATGCATTAGTTTTAAGTAGGGCTGTTAAAAAGCAACCCGACCTGCCAACCCGATATGAACCGCACCCGAAAATAGCACGTTCGGGTTAGCATTTTTTATCTGTTTACGTAAATGGACAAACCCGAACCCAACCCAATTATTAAGTGGGTCAGGTTAGTGTTCGAATTTTCAACGCGAAATCAATCGAAATCAACCTGAAATCAACCCGAAATCAACCCGTTTATCAACCTATTCAAACCAAATAATATATATTATTAATATAAATAAAATAAAATGATTAATCCTAATTCTCTATCCACTCTCACGCTCACACATGCTCCCAAGCCACCTGGGTTCTTCATCGTCGACTATAGCGTCCCCAAAAAGGTAGAAATCACTCCTTGAATTGATCGATATAGTCGTTGTTTTAGATAATAATCTGCTCGTTAGCTCGGGTTTCGTTGATTGCGTTATGGTTCTCTTCTTGAATTTGATTTCGAGATAACACGAAGAATCACTTTATGATTGGTCTTATGGAGGTATTTAAATTTTTATTTCTATATGAGGTGTTAGTTTATATTTTAGCCCTTTTTCCTATATAATCATTTGATTTCATTGGAATTTTTTTGGTAAAAATGGATCATATTCCTATGCTCGATGAATTATGCGAAGATGTCACGACCATAAGGGTGGGAGATCAAATGGATGAAAGTATGGTTGAGAGTTCGAGTCAAATGTCATCGGCTTCGTTTAATACTTGATGACCATGAAATAATTTGCTTGGTTTTTAATAATGAGACTTGTTATTTGGAGCTTTAATTGTTTCTTAATTATGATTATGATGATGTTTTTAGAAAAACAATTGCAGTATTTCTCCTTTTTTGTTTTATAATTATGTCAATTTTGTTATTTTCTTTTTTAATTTTAAACGGGTTCCCGGGTTGACGGGTTGGGTTAGAATTAAAGCAGGTTGAGTTTGGTTTGATTTTTAACCTGTTTAAGTAAACAGGCCAGGTTAGGGTTGGAGTTTTCAACCCGTTTGTTAAACGGGTTGAACCCGAAGGTGACCCAACCCGACTTGTTTACCACCCCTAGTTTTAAGGACCCATTTTCTTCAGAAACACTTCATGGCTCCCCCATACCACTTAATTACTCTGCAGTAACAGTTTATTAGTCTGCAATAACAGTTCATGAGTCTGTGGTACCACTTCATGGTCCGTGGTACCACTTCATTGGTCTGTGGTACCACTTCATGGGTCTGTGGTACCACATGGGTCCTTATATCTAAATGAAAGTTAAATTGGGTCCTTATATCTAAATGTGACTTACATAGATCCTTATCTTTAATTTGAAATATGTTTTGGGCCTGACCCTAAATTAACTGTGAAATTTATATATATGTACCTAGTAGAATAAAGTTTTTAAATATGCATACCCATTTTGTTGTGAGTAACATTTTACCATCGTTACGTATACTGTACCATATTGCGTGTTTGTATGGTACCTAATGAAATATGTTGTGTGTATCTCTATAACCATGACACACATTTTATCAATGTATTATGTACCACAACACGTTTCTCAATAGTACCTAATTTAAATATAACAACAATAATCTCTTTTCGAAACTATTAGGGGTCTTTACAAATAAATAACCTTTGCATAAAATCTTGTAATTCAGTACCATGTCAGTATTTTTTTATATGTAGGTACCTATTAGAATAAATTTTTTGCACATAAATATCCGATCCGCCGCATGGTACGCTATATAACACATTTAAGTACCATACAACAACGTATTGTGGTACGTAATACAATTAGAAAATGGTACGTCAAATAACACATTAAGGTACCATATAGAAAACGTATAGGGTACCGTATAAACGCGTGACGTGATACGCAATACACACATAAAAAGGTAGGCCAAGACTGAGAAACATGGTACAAACAGTAAAACAGGTACTTATGTGTAAAAATTTCTGACATAGGTACTTATTTGTAAATTTTTTGTTCAATTGGGTATTTTCCTATAATTTCACCGAACTATTATGACTCGATTACATGACGTATACCTCGGAGAACCAACGATTTTGAATATGGTACTCTTTTAATTGGACATATGTGTTAGGATATGCGGAAATCCCCGATAATTATTTTGCCCGAAAAATTACGATAATAAATAAAATAGACGAAAAATAATTTGGATAGTGACACGAGATTTACGTGGTCCGGTCAGAATGGCCTACGTCCACGGGCCGGAGGTAGAATTTTTCAATTATGTGGAGTGATTACAGACACGTACACTGACGTGATACAAAAGTAGCTATACCAACAATGGAGAATCAAAGCTACAAAATATTGGAAGTGGTGATCGAGGAATAAACCCTCGCTGAGATGTGGTGGTGGTGCTTCTGTGGCCTGTGGCAAGTTTCTTTTCCTTCGCATCATGCCTATTTATAGGCAATCCTCAGCTTTGTTTTTCCATGTGAACCCAAGTAATTAAAGGAGCCATCCTTTGACTAATCAATTCGGCTAGTAATTGTGAGGTGTGCCAAACTTGAATGAAAACCCACGTGAAGAGTGCATTGTCTTCTTTTCTTATTTATATTGTCAGAAGACAACTAGCGGCCTGTTCCTTTTCTCCCACTTGAATATGTTTCCAAGAACCATATATGTTGAATGGTCAAAAAACAAGCTCACCTAACAAATATGTTTCCAAGAACCATATATGTTGAATGGTCAAAAAACAAGCTCCACCTTCACCTGAGAACCTGCACCCTTGAGATTCAAGTGTGCCTAAAGAGACAAGATTTCTCTTCATATCTGGAACATGCCTGACTTCTGTGAGCGTTCGGATGATTCCGTAGAACATCTTGATCGATCTATTACTGTGCCTTTACCAATAACTTTACACGGAGCATCATTTCCCATTAAAACATATCCACCATCGAATTTTCATATGTGGAAAAACAATCTTGACTCCGACTTATGTGGTAAGAACAACCCGAATCTAAGATCTACTCATTATCAGACCTAACAATATTTGCAGTTGCTACAAAAATAGTTCCATCGCTCTCATCAGCAGCTAAACTAGCTTCGGCGAGTTTGTTATATTGCTAAGTATATTTCTCCTTATTTTTTAATTTAAAACAATCAGCTTTGATGTGACCCTTTTTCTTGCAAAAATTACACTTTATTTCTGTACTTGGATTTCGACCTTTCTTTAGATTTGCTACTTTCAGCATCTCTATGCTCTGGTCTTCCCCGTGCAAACAGGCCTTCTACCTGGCTACCACTTGTTTCTCCCGTTATATCCCTGTCTATCTGTTCTTTCGATTGTAACACAGATTTGACACTAGACTATGATACCGTATCTTTCCCGTATATAATAGTGTCGCGAAAATGCTTTAAAGACGAGGGAATGGAACACAACAATATTATGGCCTGATCTTCGTCCGTCACTTTTACTTCTGCGTTCGCCAAATCAATAATGATAGAATCGAATTTATCGAGATGCGAGAGTATAGAAGTACCTTCCGTCATTTTCATACTGTATAGCTTCTGCTTTAAATAAAGCCGGTTCTCCTTTGTCTTCTTCGATAGCTTTTAGCGCATCCCACATACCCATGGCCGTCGTATCCGTGGCAACTTCTTGTAAAACCTCATAAGAGAGATTTAATATAATAGTCGATCTAGCTTTCTTGTCCAATTCATTAAATTGTTCATCCTTCATTTCGGTTGGTTTCTGCTTTGCGCCTTCAAGCGCCACCTCACAACCGTCTTGAATGAGTATGGCATACTTGAGACTCCACATTGCAAAGTTGACATTTCTGTCGAACTTTTCAATTGACATTTTTGTTATCGTCATGGTGGCTAAAAAATAAATCGGGGTTGGCTCTGATACCAATTTGTTAGGATATGCGGAAATCCCCGATAATTATTTTGCCCGAAAAATTACGATAATAAATAAAATAGACGAAAAATAATTTGGACAGTGACACGAGATTTACGTGGTTTGGTCAGAATGGCCTACGTCCATGGGCCGGAGGTAGAACTTTTCAATTATGTGTAGTGATTACAGACACGTACACTGACGTGATACAAAAGTAGCTATACCAACAATGGAGAATCAAAGCTACAAAATATTGGAATTGGTGACCGAGGAATAAACCCTCGCTGAGATGTGGTGGTGGTGCTTCTGTGGCCTGTGGCAAGTTTCTCTTCCTTCGCATCTATGCCTATTTATAGGCAATCCTCATCTTTGTTTTTCCATGTGAACCCAAGTAATTAAAGGAGCCATCCTTTGACTAATGAATTCGGCTAGTAATTGTGAGGTGTGCCAAACTTGAATGAAAACCCACGTGAAGAGTGCATTGTCTTCTTTTCTTATTTATATTGTCAGAAGACAACTAGCGGCCTGTTCCTTTTCTCCCACTTGAATATGTTTCCAAGAACCATATATGTTGAATGGTCGAAAAACAAGCTCACCTAACAATATGTATGATTTCCCTTGAATTGTTTTAATGTCCACCACAACATTATGCGTTGTTTTGTAATTAAATGAATAGTTTAAGGACCTTTGTGTTATTTCCACTCTTCCCCCCAACGGCAACGGCTGGCCTAAAGAAATTAAAGGAAATTACAATCCAATCCACAGCCACAAAAGCAAAACCAATGGCAACTCTACCATCCCCAACTCTCCAACTAACCAAGCTCCACCGCACATTCCCTTCCCCGCCGCGCACAGCCGCCGCAAAACCCCACGCGCCGCCTCCTCCACGCGCCACCACCCCAGACCAGGAAGACTCCACCTCCACCGCCGAGGACGGCGAAGACCCATTCGAGTCGCGACTCTCCCAAGTCCGCCTCCGATACCGCAGCGGCCGGGGCAAGAAGGCGGAGGTCCGAAAGACCCGAAAGGGGAAGAAGTCCGGGTCGGGTCAGGGATCCGAATCGGGTATGTTCCTCCCGCCCGTCCCCTTGAAGGAGCCGGTCTCCGAGGGCGGCTTGAGGGTGGAATTCGGGTTCAGTCCGTACTCGGAGCGGGTCAACGGGCGGGTTGCGATTCTCGGGCTGACCGCTTTGGTGTTGGTGGAGGCGGTGACGGGGAAGGGAGTCATTAACTACCACACGCCGGCGATTGTCTTCATACAGATTTACTTCGTCACCGCCGTCTCGGCGCTGTATTTGAAGTACGAAAAGGAGAAGGTTAGTGTTTGGCCGAAGAATGATAAAGTGAATTAATTATTACTGTTATTTGATAGCATTTCGTAAGTAAAAGGTTGAAACTTTTTTTTTGTTTGTTTCCTTTTCGTTATTTGAGTTTGATAATTCGTATTCTTTGGCATCTGATGTGAATCTCAGTCATTGGTTGTGTGTGTTATGTAACGTAACTTGGATATTGTACTTTGTTATGTATTTTTGTTACACTTGCAAACATATGATATCATATCAATCTGGTAATCTGCATGTCATCGAGCGTTTAAACGTTGGTTTCTTTGCCATATCACAATCATCTCAAACCATGGTTCGCGGTCACGGACGCTGATGCGGACCCGAGCGATTATGTTGCATTGTTGCGGAGCTGTTGCAGGCGATACGCAACTTTTGCAAATATAATACAAATATATATATATATATATATATATTTCTTTACCAATTAGAATAAATAAGGTGTGTAAAATATCTTCTAATTTATCTATTATCATAAGATTATACGTATTATATGTAGATTTTCTACTAATATATCTAACTCACGTAATGTAGTGTAGTTGAAAAGTCATGAAATGTCTACTAGTTTTTATTTCTACATGCCTAAGAATTTATCAGTGGTTAAATACAAAATTCGTTGGGCTTTCTATTTAAAAAATGGTTTAACAGGCTCAATTCATAAAATAGCCCATTTAACATAAAACCCAGCACTTAGGTTCCTCTCCTAACGACGCCGTCGATCCTTCTTGTCCACCTTCCTAACAGTCACAGTCAACATCAATTATGTCGATAGAATTGCCGACATTTCGGCCGTTAGGCCGCTATACAGCCCGCTATGCTCCAACACGATCTCGCGAACGTGACAGAACCATAACCGCGCCAGCCCGTATCTTTGGCGCGGCTGGCAGCGAGTCCGATACGGAGCGGCCGCGACGGCCGATATAACGCCGCGACGGCGAACCATGTCACAAACTCAATTTTTTTTTTCTTTTTGTTTACAAATTCGACCCAAAGTTTAGATTTTTATTTGATTGATTGATTAAAAGACATGCTTCGAGCAATGGTTCAAATTCCCACATTGTAAAGTGAACATATCGTGTTTAGAAAGAAAATTCTGTGTAATATATGTACATTTTAATTTCCAAGTTATGCATGGTAAAAAGACGACTTGACTCTAAGTCATTCTTTGGGCTCAGGGAATGAGTTGGACCACTAACAGATTAAAAACATCCCAGCCCATATTCTGGAAGGATCTATGGATCAAAGTATAAGGCGGGATAAAATGAAAGGACCTTGGTGCAATTTCTCAAGGGTTTGGTTATAATGGGCGGATAGGGTTTCTTAGCAGAGCACAACACAAGAAATTATTTTCACACGCACAGACTCCACCCTCTCTTCTCTGCACAGTTTCTAGGGTTCTTCATCTTCAACTGAAAATAAACATCTCTGCTATTTTTCTGTTTGCTGATAGTGAAGAACAATGCACCTCTCATGTAATATTGTATCGTTCTGCAGTTGGTGTCTTTTTCTGTTTATGTAGTGTGAAGTCGGGAGTTATATTTGCACCGTATGAGTTAAATATGATATAGATCTGAGTTTTTAAAACAGGCCCCAAACCAAAGCGAATTTTTTGGTCCAGAATCAGGAAGTTCATATCATGCGCCTCAAGCAATTGATCAAAGCGTCGACGATGAAGAAATACTCTTGGCAGACCCAAGAGATCGGTAAAATTTCCCTCCCATCTTAAAGACTATGTCTGTGATATCTCTAAGTGTTCAACTAAGCATCCATTGCATAAATATGTGAATTATTCTTCGCTGAATATAAATGATAAGAGTATATATAAACAATATTGATAATGTATGCTCTGATCTGCCTTGTTCAACTGAGGATGCTATGAAAAATAAAAACTGGAAATTAGCCATGGATGCTGAAATGCTTGCGTTGGAACAGAATAATACATGGGAAATTGTGAATTAGCCTGAAAATAGAAAATCAATAGGTTATAAATGGATATTTAAAATTAAATACAATTCAGACGGGTGTTCTTTTGTCTGTTGCTATTAATTATGATTGGGATGCCTTTCAACTTGATATAAATAATGCATTTTTACATGGTGATTTATCTGAGGAGGTGTTTATGAATTTACCAGAAGGGTATTTTGATAGAGCAGATCTTCGGGTGTGCGAGCTGAAAAAATCTTTGTAGGGGCTAAAACAGGCCCCAAGAAAGTGGAATGAGAAACTAACAACTTTTTAATTGAAAATGGATATGTTCAATGTTTGCATGATTCTTCCATGTTTTGCATAATTATTGGTCAAAATTGTGTTTATTTGATGGTTTATGTTGATGATATTATTATTAGTGGAAATGATTTGTGTGAAATTGAAAATATTAGGAAGAAGTTAAATAGTATGTTTGGTATTAAGGATTTGGGTAAGTTAAAGTATTTTTTAGTTATAGAAGTTATTAGGAATTCTGATTCTTTTATTCTACATCAAAGAAATATGCTTTAGAACTTCTTGATGAATTTGGTATGATAGGATGTAAGCCCATGTTTACCCCAATGCAGCAACATCTGAAATTATGTGGTGAAACGAATTCTGTTGATATGCCATATGAAGATGTGACCAGTTTTCAAAGATTGCTTGGTAGATTAATATATTTATGCAATACTAGGATTGATATATCATTTGTTGTACATTCACTTAGTCAATTTATGCATTCACCTATGCAATCTCATTTTTCGGTTGCATGTTGAATTTTAAAATATCTAAAGCAAAGTCCAGGTTGTGGAATTTCTATTTCGAAGTCTGAAAACTTTAAAATAAATGCATACTGTGATATTGGGCTTCATGCCAAGTCACTAGAAAATCTGTTACAGGTTTTTGTATTTTTTAGGAACTCTTTGTTATCATGGAAAAGTAAGAAACAAAATACGGTTTCTAAATCATCTGCTGAGGCTGAGTACAGGGCAATGGCCTAGACTAGTTGTGAGATTGTTTGGATTCTTGGGCTGTTTAAGGATTTTCAGATAAATAACATTACTCATGTTAATATGTTTTGTGATAATAAGGCTGCCTTACAGATAGCTGAAAATCCGGTTTTTCATGAAAGAACTAAACATATAGAAATACATTGTCATCTTATTCGTCAACATATCTCAAATAATATTATTTCTACGCAGTTCGTTACTTCTAATGATCAATTAGCTGATATTTTAACTAAAGCTCTTGGAAAATAAACACATTTATCCTTTTGCAGGAAATTAGGACTGATTGACCTTTTTTCGCCCTAAGACGTGAGGAGGGGTGTTAAAAAGACGACTTGACACTAAGTCATTCTTTGGCTCAGGGAATGAGTTGGGCCACTAACAGATTAAAAACATCCCAGTCCATATTCTGGAAGGATCTATGGATCAAAGTATAAGGCGGGATAAAATGAAACGACCTTGGTGCAATTTCTCAAGGGTTTGGTTATAAGGGGCAGATAGGGTTTCTTCAGAGCACAACACAAGAAATTATTTTCACACGCACAGACTCCGCCCTCTCTTCTCTGCACAGTTTCTAGGGTTCTTCATCTTCAACTGAAAATAAACATCTCTGCGATTTTTCTGTTTGCTGATAGTGAAGTGAAGAACAGTGCACCTCTCGTGCATTACTGTATCGTTCTGCAGTTGGTGTCTTTTTCTGTTTATGTAGTGTGAAGTCGGGAGTTATATTTGCACCGTGGAGTTAAATATTATATATATCTGAGTTTTTAAAACAGGCCCCAAACCAAAGCGAATTTTTTGTTCCAAAATCAGGAAGTTCATATCATGCGCCTCAAGCAATTGATCAAAGCGTCGGCGATGAATAAATACTCTTGGCACACCCAAGAGATCGGTAAAATTTCCCTCCCATCTTAAAGACTATGTCTGTGATATCTCTAAGTGTCCAACTAAGCATCCATTGCATGAATATGTGAATTATTCTTCGCTGAATATAAATGATAGAGTATATATAAACAATATTGATAATGCATGCTCTGATCTGCCTTGTTCAACTGAGGATGCTATGAAAAATGAAAACTAGAAATTAGCCAGGGATGCTGAAATGCTTGCGTTGGAACAGAATAATACATGGGAAATTGTGAAGATGTGACCAGTTTTCAAAGATTGCTTGGTAGATTAATATATTTATGCAATACTAGGATTGATATATCATTTGTTGTACATTCACTTAGTCAATTTATGCATTCACCTATGCAATCTCATTTTTCGGTTGCATGTTGAATTTTAAAATATCTAAAGCAAAGTCCAGGTTGTGGAATTTCTATTTCGAAGTCTGAAAACTTCAAAATAAATGCATACTGTGATTCAGATTCGGCTTCATGCCCAGTCACTAGAAAATCTGTTACAGGAGTTTGTATTTTTTTAGGGAACTCTTTGTTATCATGGGAAAGTAAGAAAAAATGCGTTTTCTAAATCATCTGCTGAGGCTGAGTACAGGGCAATGGCCTAGGCTAGTTGTGAGATTGTTTGGATTCTTGGGCTATTTAAGGATTTTCAAATAAATAACATTACTCCTGTTAATATGTTTTGTGATAATAGGGCTGCCTTACAGATAGCTGATAATCCGGTTTTTCATGGAAGAACTAAACATATAGAAATAGATTGTCATCTTATTCGTCAACATATCTCAAATAATATTATTTCTACGCAGTTCGTTACTTCTAATGATCAATTAGCTTATATTTTAACTAAAGCTTTTGTAAAAGAAGCACATTCATCCTTTTGCAGGAAATTAGGATTGATTGACCTTTTTTCGCCCTAAGACGTGAGGAGGGGTGTTAAAAAGACGACTTGACTCTAAGTCATTCTTTGGGCTCAGGGAATGAGTTGGGCCACTAACAGATTAATAACATCACAGCCCATATTCTGGAAGGATCTATGGATCAAAGTATAAGGCGGGATAAAATGAAAGGACCTTGGTGCAATTTCTCAAGGGTTTGGTTATAAGGGGCAGATAGGGTTTCTTCAGAGCACAACACAAGAAATTATTTTCACACGCACAAACTCCACCCTCTCTTCTCTGCACAGTTTCTAGGGTTCTTCATCTTCAACTGAAAATAAACATCTCTACGATTTTTCTGTTTGCTGATAGTGAAGAACAGTGCACCTCTCGTGTATTACTGTATCGTTCTGTATCGTTCTGCGTGTCTTTTTCTGTTTATGTAATGTGAAGTCGGGAGTTATATTTGCATTGTATGAGTTAAATATGATATAGATCTTAGTTTTTAACAATACATACATGTGCAATCAATAATCATCGTTATCTTTTAAAATGAAGAAGCATGTTTATATGTCAGAAAAAAAAAAATTGAAAAATGCATCGATATCGTAAAATTCTAGTTTAGAAAGAAATCACAGTGACCATACGTAGAGAAGCCTCACTTATCCACATCAACCATTTATTTGAGAAGGCAACCACAACTTCAATTTCAAATATTTTCCGTATGTAAAATCAGTCCACATGTATATAAGTTGTTGCAATGGTCACAATTACAAGTAGATCATCATAGAGATAGAGAAAGGTAACTTCCCATTTTTCCTTTATTCTCTCTTGATAATGTTGTCGCGATAATATAACTATATACATATCACAATTAATTAAATAACCTTATCTTCTCGAACTCACTTCATCCGCCTCATGAAATTCCTCGCAGGTTTATATAGTTTGAGTTTGTGAGCCGTGTAATATTTGTTGCAAGATTACTTAGGTTTTGAAGATTATTTTATTATGGCTGGGAATTCAAGAAATGCATGCTTTGCTGTATAGGAAAACCAGTGGTAACGTTTTTTACTTTAACGTTTTATTACGTAACTGTTTTATTTAGTATATTATTGCAGTATTATTCCATTAGTATCGTCTTGGTTGCAAATGTGACGACGTTTCATGTTTTGGAACGTAATAAAGTTGAATTGGTGGAGACTAATTAATAAATCTTAGTTCATGATTGAGGATAATTATAAGTAAATGTTTTTTAATGGAATGGATAGAGGCGTTAGCTCATACATTCAGTTTACATATAACAGAACCTATCTATATTAATTACTGTAATATTCAATATGTTCAAGGAGAATTTTGCTGTTAGACCCCTATAGTGTTGCCCAATTATATCTTAACCCCACCAACCAGTCGTCTTTCCATTACAAAATATCAATTAAGATTAAAAAAAAAAAGAAAGATCATTAGTAGTCCGAAATCATGGTGAAATAAATGCCAAGATCAATTGTGAAATAAAAAAATAAATCATGGGTTAATTAGTAATTACCAAAATCATGGTAATTATAAAGTAGACCATCATATTTCTATTGATCAATATCTCCCTTCATTCTCTATCCCAAGTCAAAACAATCGTCTTCCCTCGGGCAAGACAGAACTAAGGTACGCCAATTTTAATTTGTTAGGATATGCGGAAATCCCCGATAATTATTTTGCCCGAAAAATGACGATAATAAATAAATGAGACGAAAAATAAATTTGGACAGTGACACGAGATTTACGTGGTTCGGTCAGAATGACCTACGTCCACGGGCCTGAGGGTAGACTTCTGTATTATGGGGAGTGATTACAGACACGTACACTGACGTGATACAAAAGCACTACAACAATATTAGGAGTAGGCTATACAAGAAAATAACCAGAGGAAGAAGAGATCAGTGTTGTGGTGGTGTTTCTTCTTCCTTCGCTGAATGAGCCCTTTTATAGATGAATTAGGCCGTCGATCTTGTATGTGAATACATCAAATGTTTTCAGCTCATCTTTGAATATTGAATACTGCGGCCGTTTCTTCTTTCCATTAGCTTTTGTTTGTATGATTCATTCAACCCATGTGAATGTTATTATTTTCAAAAGAATCGGTGCCCACAATCCAAAGGTCACATCTAACAAATCTTCACCTTGAACTTTGGTTTAGCAAATTACTCCACCTTAACTAAGAATACCTTCATCTCCCTCCGACCATAGCCCCGTCGGGCTAGTTCACCATTTCTGAAACACCAATCAAGTCCAAGCAATGCTTGAACTTGGAAACTGGAAGAGCTTTCGTAAACAAATCCGCATGATTATCCTTTGTGTTAATCTTTTTGATAAACACCTTCTTATCTGCAATGATATCACGCATAAAATGATACTTAACGTCAATATGCTTAGTCCTTTCGTGATACCTCTGATCCTTAGTCAAATGAATCGCACTTTGACTATCACAGAAAATCGTAATAACTCCCTGATTCTGAGTTAATTCACTGAATAACCCTTTCAACCACAAAGCTTCCTTGATCGCATCAGTAATCGCCATGTATTCTGCTTCAGTAGTAGATAACGCCACTACATGCTGTAGAGTAGCTTTCCAGCTAACTGCACAACCCCCAATACAAAATACATAACCACAAAGAGATTGTCGTTTATCGAGATCACCTGCGTAGTCTGAATTGACGAAGCCAACGAGAGTATCACTGTTTCTGCCAAACTCCAAACAAAAGCTTAGAGTACCCTTCAAGTATCTGATAATCCACTTCACTGCTTGGCAGTGTTCTTTCACTGGATTAGCCATATACCTGCTAACAACACTAACAGCCTGTGAAATATCAGGATGTGTACATACCATTGCATACATAATACTGCCGACTGCACTTGAGTAAGGAACTCGTGCCATGTACGCTTCTTCCTCATCTGATGATGGTGACTGAGCAGCGCTTAGCCTAAAATGGCTAGCAAGAGGAGTGCTGACTGGTTTGGCATCATTCATGCCAAATCTCTCCAAAACCTTCATAAGGTAACTTTCCTGGGTCAGGTGCAACTTACCAGCTCCTCTATCACGTCTAATCTCCATACCAAGAATCTTCTTAGCTGCTCCCAAATCCTTCATTTCAAATTCACCATTCAATAAGGCCTTCAACTGGTGAATTTCTGCAAGATTCTTAGCCGCAATAAGCATGTCATCAACATATAACAATAGATAAATGAACGAACTGTCATTTAACTTCCGGAAGTAAACTATCATACTTGCTCCTGGAGAAACCATGACCCAACATGAAAGAATCAAACCGTTTATACCACTGTCTTGGAGATTGCTTTAATCCGTATAAGGATTTCTTCAGTGGACAAACTTGGTCTTCTTTTCCTTCAACTATGAAGCCTTTAGGTTGCTTCATATAAATCTTTTCATCTAAATCGCCATGTAAGAACGACGTCTTGACGTCAAGCTGTTCTAACTCCAAATCATACATGGCAACGAATGCAAGCAATACACGAATAGAGCTATGTCTAACGACAGGTGAGAATACATCATTAAAATCTACACCTTGTACCTGACTATAGCCTTTCGCGACTAATCGTGCCTTATACCTTGCATCGTCCGAACCAGATAAACCTTCTTTTTTTTGAAGACCCACTTACATCTGACTATTTTCTTTTTCTTCGGCGGCGACACAAGAATCCAAGTACCATTCTTGTGCAGAGACTCCATATCTTCATTCATCGCTACCAGCCACTTATCAGAATTAGCATCGCTTATTGCCTCCGAATAGGTAGAAGGTTCGCCGCCTCCACCTGTTTCTTGCGCCACTAATAAAGCATACGAAACTAAATTCACGTACCGCTGTGGTAGTCGAATCTCCCGCTCTCCCTATCTCTGGCTATAGAATATTCCTGCTCGGCGTTTTCATCTTCAACAGGATCTGAATCAGGTTCTGCCTCATCCTCTTGATCTGTTGAACTCGTAGCAGGGTCACCTGAAGGATCTTTGTTGATCTCGAGCTCCACCTCGTTCTGTACACTATCCTTCTTTTCTTGATTAGAAAAATCAGTAGACTTTTACGAATGATGTAACATAGAAGACTCATCAAATGTAACATCTCCTCCAATTATGAATTTGGGTGACTTGGGATCAGGATTATATAATCTATATCCTTTCACCCTGAAGCGTAACCGAGAAAAAAATATACTTTTTAGCTCTAGGCTCTAACTTTCCATCGTTTACGTGCATATAAGCTTGGCACCCAAATATTCTTAAGTTGGAGTAATCAGCAGGAGTACCTGACCATACTTCCTCAGGAGTCTTGAAGTTGATCGGTGAACACGGTGAGCGGTTGACAATATAGCATGCTGCAGCGATAGCTTCAGCCCAAAAATCATTTGTCAACCCAGCATTAGAGATAATACATCAAGCTCTCTCTAAAAGCGTCTCGTTCATGTGCTCGGCAACACCATTTTGTTGAGGCGTCATTCGAACAGTGTGATGTCGAGCAATACCTTCATTCTTGCAAAATTCGTTGAACTCGTTTCCACAAAATTCTAAGCCATTATCTGTCCGCAACCGCTTGATCTGTTTTCCTGTCTGCCATTCAATCAAAGCTTTCCATTGTTTAAACGTTAGGAAAACATCACTCTTCTGTTTACGAAAATAGACCCAGACTTTTCTTGAAAAATCATCAATAAAAGTCAACATGTATCTTGCACCACCTTTGGACGGAACACGAGAAGGACCCCATACATCAGAATGAATATAGTCCAAAATACCTTTCGTCCTGTGGACTGCTGGCAAATTGAAGCTGACTCGTTTCTGCTTCCCAGAAATACAGTGTTTGCAAAAGTCCATCTTACCAGTACTTTGACTGCAAAGTAGGCCCCGCTTGCTTAAATCGTCAAGCCTTTTTCTCTCATGTGTCCAAGTCGCATATGACATAATCTCGTGGTATCAACCTCCGGGGATGTCGAAACTGCAGCGGAACCTGTAACTGTAGTTCCCTGCAAAGTATACAAATTTCCAGACCTGCCAGCTTTCATCACGACAAGGGCACCTCTGGCAATTTTCAAAACTCCACCTTCACCTAAGAACCTGCACCTTTGAGATTCAAGTGTGCCTAAAGAGACAAGATTTCTCTTCATATCTGGAACATGTCTGACTTCTGTGAGCGTTCGGATGATTCCGTCGAACATCTTGATCCTAACTGTGCCTTTACCAACAACTTTACACGGAGCATCATTTCCCATTAAGACATATCCACCATCGAATTTTTCATATGTGGAAAAACAATCTCTACTCCGACTTATGTGGTAAGAACAACCCGAATCTAAGATCCACTCATTATCAGACCTAATAATATTTGCAGTTGCTACAAAAATAGTTCCATCGCTCTCACCAGCAGCTAAACTAGCTTCGGCGGGTTTATTATATTGCTGATTATTTTTCTCCTTATTTTTTAATTTAAAACAATCAGCTTTAGTGTGACCCTTTTTCTTGCAAAAATTACAGATTTTATTTCTATACCTGGATATCAACCTTTCTTTAGATCTGCTGCTTTCAGCATCTCTACGCTATGGTCTTCCCCGTGCAAACAGGCCTTCTGCCTGGCTACCACTTGATTCTCCCGTAATATCCCTGTCTATCTGTTCTTTCGATTGTAAAGCGGATTTGACACTAGAATATGATATTGTGTCTTTTCCGCATATAATCGTGTCACGAAAATATTTTAAAGACGAGGGAAGGGAACACAACAATATTATGGCCTGATCTTCGTCCGTCACTTTTACTTCTACGTTCGCCAAATCAATAATGATAGAATCGAATTTATCGAGATGCGAGAGAATAGAAGTACCTTCCGTCATTTTCATATTGTATAGCTTCTGCTTTAAATAAAGCCAATTCTCCTTAGTTTTCTTCATGTAGATAGCTTTTAGCGCATCCCACATACCCATGGCCGTCGTCTTCGTGGCAACTTCTTGTAAAACCTCGTAAAAGAGATTTAATATAATAGCCGATCTGGCTTTCTTGTCCAATTCATTAAATTGATCGTCCTTCATTTCGGTTGATTTCTTCTTTGCGCCTTCAAACGCCACCTCACAACCGTCTTGAATGAGTATGGCCTCCATCTTGAGACTCCACATTGCAAAGTTGACATTTCTGTCGAACTTTTCAATTGACATTTTTGTTATCGTCATGGTGGCTAAAAAATAAACCGAGTTGGCTCTGATACCAATTTGTTAGGATATGCGGAAATCCCCAATAATTATTTTGCCCGAAAAATGACGATAATAAATAAATGAGATGAAAAATAAATTTGGACAGTGACACGAGATTTACGTGGTTCGGTCAGAATGACCTACGTCCACGGGCCGGAGGTTTGAACTTCTTTATTATGGGGAGTGATTACAGACACGTACACTGACGTGATACAAAAGCACTACAACAATATTAGGAGTAGGTTATACAAGAAAATAACCAGAGGAAGAAGAGATTAGTGTTGTGGTGGTGTTTCTTCTTCCTTCGCTGAATGAGCCCTTTTATAGATGAATTAGGCCGTCGATCTTGTATGTGAATACACAAATGTTTTCAGCTCATCTTTGAATATTGAATACTGCGGCCGTTTCTTCTTTCCATTAGCTTTTGTTTGTATGACTTATTCAACCCAAGTGAATGTTATTATATTCAAAAGAATCGGTGCCCACAAATCCAAAGGTCACATCTAACATAATTAATGGATTAACTTTTACCTAAATTTGGTTCAACTTATGGAAATTTTCATCGATCATCGATCTGCCGAAAATTTATTTTGTTTTTCCCGTTTCTTCGAGAAATGATTACCCATTGGTATTTGGAAATTGATTTTAATTACATTCTATTATTATTGCAGCGAGAGGAAGAAGAAATGGCAAAAGAAACTTACGAGGAAGCCATTGCAGCTCTGAATAAGCTTCTCAGGTTAATATATACTCATAGAATAATGCAATTAGCATTTTGGAACTGAATTTAGATCAATGTTGTGATCTCCTTGAATTTTTTTTGCTGGTAAAAAAAATCGTCCTATGCTATTACCCAGAGAGGCATAACAACCTATGTTGTCTTGCATGGGACCCACCGTTTCTTTGCTTGGTTTTCTAAATGTAATAACTTTTTTTATTGGAATCAAGGAATCAAGTCATCAAATCTGGCAAGACCCATCTCAGCTGAAGTGAAGATTAACGCCTATAGCCGAAATTTGAAGTCTGGCGCCTTATTCCCATTTTGTACTCAGCGCTTTATAATAAGCGACTTATTTAGTTTAGAATTCGTCAGTAATGTTAGCCATTCCCTCTATAAATATGTAAATTACTGTAAACCATCAGTATGTTGAATCAATAAAATTACGATCTTTATTTACATTCATTCTCTTCTCAATTCAACCAAGTTTTTCATGGTATCAGAGCAAGCCTTCAAGGCTGCGCAAATCAAGATCCAAAAACCCTAATCTCCATCTCGAGCTGCACTCCAATGGCAGAATCAGAGAACACAAATTCCACAGCATCAACGCAGATAAACGATCCTTACTTCATCAACACCAGCGATAATTCTGGGCATCAGCTTGTCCATGAACTGCTGAACGGCGATAATTACACAAAATGGAGCAGAGTTATGATGATCGCTCTAATTGGAAGAAACAAAGATGGCTTTGTAAATGGCGAACTTCAGCCACCATCTGCCGACGATCAGAACAAGCTCAAAGCCTGGAAAAGAAATAACAATATCGTGATTTCTTGGATCCTCAATGCAGTTTCAAAGAAATATCAGCCAGCATACTATACAATTCGTCTGTTCAAGAAATCTGGAACGACCTTAAAGAAAGGTTTGGTCAGTCAAATAAGCCGCGGGTTTTTCAATTAAAGAAAGAGCTAATCAACCTAGCTCAAGGATCGAGTAGCATTGGCGTATACTTCACAAGATTGAAGACTCTATGGGAGGAATTGACCAACTACCAACCAGCTTCCCCGTGCACTTGCGGTTTTTTTGGTTCGTGATCTTTCGGGTTTATGGTACGCGAAGAAAAATCAACGAAGAATCAAAAAGAGACGTATGTATGTGGGAATGAAGATGGACTAATAACAATTGCGGTCTCCTTCGTTCGTTAGTTTTCTCCTTTTGAAAAAATAACGCGCTTTGCTTTGTGTTGTGCCCCATTCACATGCTCTTTTTATCTTTGCGTTAAATTTCTCATTTTCTCCTCAACTTTGAGATATGCTTTTCTATGCAATTTACAGTTTGATAATTTTCTTTTTCTCAAAAAAAAAATTGGTACTTTTTTTTTCAGTCATTTTTTCTCAAACTCTTTTTTCGAAGTTATTACTCTTCCACCAAATCCTTGTAGGATCATAGTAAAGTTTATTGTGATCATTAATTACTACTTCCGTCACAAACCATTTTACACATTTTACTATATTGGGCGTCCCGTTCCTTTTTGTACATTTCCTTTTATAGCAAAAAACTACCACAAACAATCAATATAATAATATCAAATACTCTTAAAAGACGTGTCAAAATATACAATTTTTACCTTTTAACTGTACTATATTATTATAATATTCAGTTTCTTAAAAACCGTGGCATACCCCAAATGTCCATAACCCTTTGGGAGAGGGGGAGTATTTCTTTACACTTCCTTACTAGTAATTGGTATATTAATTTCTTTAAGGTCAAGCATAGATCAAACAAATAGTTGGATTAAGTCATAAATTTGATGATTCTAGAAAATTAATGTCTGTAGCATTGGGACGAAAGGCACGGCGCAAGTGAAATTAGTCTCATCGAAGACAATGATGTTCACTTAATTCGACTGTCATTATTCAAGTTCTTGTCTTACCTACCACTTAAGCATACCACAAGTGAGTTTAAAAATATGTATATACGATGAAGCACACTGATTTATGTTTCAACATGAGTAAAATACGGTATTATAAAGTGTCAGATATCACCAATGAGGTTGGTCCAACTGGTAAGAGGCTTGGTATCGCTTAAGGAAGGTCTCGGGTTCGAATCCCTGTGTATACAGCACCCCCTTTGGGAGCCTCGCCTGCCATTACCTGGTACTCGACGCGGGGCGAACCGATTAGTCGGAGCAACCCCGAAACCAGTCGGGTATCCGAAAAAATGTGTCAGATATCAAATTTTATGTCCACGAGTTGGTAATTAGACAAATAGCGTCCACAAGTACTATGTGAATGATAAAGATTAATGTCCCCAATGTATTAATATACGCCTTAAACATTAATGGTCGAAATGGTAAAAACTTGACTGCGTGAGTTGGGGGAGTTGGGATGCTCGAGTTATGATAATTATTTCTTTTTTGGCGGATCATTAGGCTTTGTGCTTTAGTTTCATCAATTCATATCATATTAGTTAATTCTTACCTTCGTAGTAACTTCAAAAATATATTCAGTCATTTATGGTATACTACTCTATTATTAGCACAACATATTTGAAATTCCAAGTCGCTCAACGTGACGGCGAAATATTCCCAATCTAATATCTTTTTTATTATAATAAAATAGCGATTGTTTATGACGTGCGGGGAATGGCGTCATATGGCGTCATGCATAAATTATTAAATTGAATTAATAATAGTTCCCTCTGGTTTTTTCTTTCTTTAGTTATTTGTATCGATAAATCAACAAAGTTAAACTCAGATTTTCACTTCCAAGTCGTTGCATGTGATGGTCAGCTCTAACTACCATTTAATAGAAAGATTCAAAGTGAACTATTTTCTTCCAAGGATGATTTTTCTTCATATTTGTTTGTCATAAAGCTACATAGCTATAAAGACTTCAATCAAGATAAACAGTCAAAATCTTGACCCGACAACAACAAAAAAAGTGATACCGTCAAAATCTTGACCCACCCAAAAAAATAAGGAAAAAATTAATTAAAACCATGTTAAACGGTATTTCAAGAATTATAAAAATAGAAATTATGTTTTTTTCGAAGCGTAGCTTGTATTAATCAACAAAAATACAGGAGCTAAATAGCCCAATGGGTTTCTTTAGTGATATCAGTATCCGATAAAGAACAAAGACTCGCACAGGAGCACAACACTTCAAAGTGACACAAGCGGGCAGAAAACGAAATAAACCCCGATCTTGGACCAAATAACTATAGAACCTATCACAGAAAATCTATTAATCCAAATCTACAATAATCTAACTTTCTTTGTCCAACGACTCAAGGTCATTGTCTTCGTCGGAAAAGGCTCCATTAGTAGCATTCAGCACAAGTACGCGAGCTAGAGGTGTTCATTCGATAAAATCCGAAGCAAAAGCATATCGAAATTCTTATTACCTTAAGATTTCAATTCGAAAATCTTCAACCGAACATCGAAGCAAAATTTTTCGACGCGGTTTCGACTTATCCAATATTTCTTGTTCGTTTAAAAGAACATTTTTTGTTTACAGGGTAATAAATATACAGGGGAAATTTATGGTGCTCGCCTTATGTGAGCACTTTGCGTATCACCTGTTGATGTGGCACGATTCGTGACATGTCAACATCCCACATCGACATTCGATCTTATGTCGTTTTAGTTAATAACTCTACGTGTTATTGGACGACATTTCGGATGCTGATATGGCACAACAAGTGAGTTTAAGCCAACCACATGTAGACGAGCTGACATATCGAGCTTAGAGCTTAACTGTTTGCATTACAGCTCAAACTCCAAATTCAAGATGCCTCGAAAATGAGAAGAGATCGACTCGAGCTCCACTCGTTTACCCTAATTGGAGTCTTGTTCATGAAACTCTTCCTACATAATATGATAATATATAATACAATAGATGAGCATAGATATACAAACGATTCTCAGACTAAGTACAGACCATCTTAGTGTAGTGACTCTTGTGATAAGAAGAAACTTGTGGGTGCCTTTTAATGTAACACCTTATCCGTTTCATATTTCAATCTTCTTTCATCTTCATACATACATCTTTTTTTTTTCGGAGGTAACATACATACATCTTTAGAACCAACTGTAATAATCTCAACAAATAAATGGAATCAGCCCTCCAAAAATCAATGCTAAACATTGAAGCTCGCCATTTGTACGTTACCTTCGACAACCCACAATTAGCACCACCACCAAAGCCGCCGCCGCCGCGGCCCTTCCTCAGCTTCGCATCCCCCCCTCTCAAGAAACCAAAACCACAGCACAGCATTGCAGCAAATCATGGCCGATTCATTACATTCAAGGTGATTTATAATCAAAGTTCTTTTTTTTTTTTTACTTAGTCAGCAACAAACAACCTTTGACTGATTTGCTTTTAACAGACGCTCGCTATGAGGAGGAGAAGAGCAAATACACAGAGCGATACCTACGTTTTCATGGAACCTGGGAAAAACGAGGAGTTCGTGTCAGAAGAAGAGCTTCGCTTGAGGTTAAAAGGGCTGTTAGAGAATTGGCCCGGCGATTCATTACCGCCCGACCTTGCTAGATTTGACGACGTGGACGGCGCCGTCGAACATTTGGTGAGGTTTGTCTGCGAACTTGAGATTGATGGTGATGTGGGCTCTGTTCAATGGTACCAAGTTCGACTGGACTAAGAAGAATTTGTATGTACTGTTCGATTTCTCTTCGTTTCAATTTATGATATAACTCTTTAATGCTGATAAAAATCATTGTTCAAGGGAATGGCTTAGAATCCACTGCGAGCAGTTTTACTCTCATAAACAATACATGTTAACTTTTTCTTACATCTTTAGTAGAAACAGATGTTCTTGAGAGAAATGTAACAGAAAAAAGGATGGATGGTTCATCAATGGCAAAGCGAAGGCCTCAACTTGGAGAAGTACCCAGTTCTTGAAGCTGGGGAATTTGCATCTGCATTTTCAAGAACAAACTACTAAAAAAATTTCCCTTTTTTCCCCAGTGTAGTTTTAAATTCGAAATAACCACCTTAGGCTGATCAAAGACTGATGGTGGTAATAATCTGCTCCCCTTTCTGTTTCTTGCAAGAATCCCTCTAGTGATAGGGGACACCATTTGATCTGTGGGGCTTGAGTACCTATATATAACACGAAACAAGAAGATAACATGGGAAGAATCAAAGGGATGGATGGACTCGTTATGATTTCTTGATTGGATTAACAAACAGAGGTTGGTACCTTTCGGGGTATTTGAATGCCTTTGGAACCTTAAGCCTCTCTGGCGTGCCTATTTTACCACTAGAAACACAATTGATCGAACTTTGAATGCTTCGATCAGCACTAGGAATGCTGTTTTCATCCGGGATTATTGAAGTTTTGGGAGATTTTGGAGGTGTTTGAAGTATTTTCTTCTCCATTGATGTTGGCTTGCGAATCTGTTGTAGCAAGTTTTTTGCTGTTTGATTCTATATTTTCTCATGAAGGATAGTGTAATAAATGGTGTGGAATTTTATATAGGGGAATTATTGTCAAAGATGACCGTTCAGCTGCGATGTGTATCGAGTTTCAATTCAACGGTCAGTTTTTAGTGGATAGAATTATTAGAAGGTCATCAAGAGTTAATATAATAGCCATGGTTTTGAAGACCGGACCGGACCGGCCGGTTTTGGCCGGTTCCGACCGGACCGGTCAAAATTCCGGTCCGATTCCGGTCCAGTCTTTGCTTTAATTAGAAAAAAAAAAGAAAAAACAAAATATTAGTAATATTCAATAAAACCGAATGAAATTTTTGATATGTCTGGCTGGTGGTAAAGCTCTCAATTGAGTTAATAATGGGTCTTGGTTCGATTTCTATCAACCCCACAATTTTTATTTTTTAATTGACTTATCAATCCAGTACTTTCATTCTACTTTTGACCCCCACATGATAGATTTAATACTCACAGCCCATGGTTCAATTAATTTTTAATCCCAAATGCAATTTACTTTTATTAATTTTACCCCTTAATTTTTTATCACTATAATTTCGAAAAAGTTCAAAAAATATGTATATTTTCTATTTAACTTGATTAGTGTATTCATAAAATATATATTTTTAAATCTAAAGATACCGGTTTAACTCCGGTTTGATTCCGATTTTATACCGGTTAAACCACTAAACCTTAAACCACTAAAATTTTCGGTCCGGTTCGAAAACCCGATTTCAGAACATTGATAATAGCATGCCAAGCCTAACGGGCTATTCTAGCTGGCACACACATAGGCATCTTTTGACCATCTTATCCCTACAAAAAAAAAAGTAATTGAATAATGGATCAATTTTCATTCAGGCCCTGTCAGGGCCAGAATTTAGAATTCAGGCTATGTCAGCAAAAAAATTAGTTCTAAGTATCCGATTTGTTCAGTAACACTTCATTGTTCTGCAGTAACACTTCATTGTTTTGGAGTAACAATTCATTCTGAAATAACACAAAAGGATCATCCGATAACAGTTCATATACACTTTATAACACTTGTGTAATTTAGGTCCTTACCTCTAAAAATTGGGACCTTAAATCAAGAATTTTTTCTGACAGGGCATGAACACTATTTTAAAATATTTTTGGGGTCTGATTTGTAATATACCCTTGAATAATGAAAAAAATAATAAAACTGTGATATGTTGAGAAATTAGAAGCCAAGTATGAGTTTATTTCCTTTGGTAGTTAAAAGGGTAGGTAGATTTATATTTGTAGAGTCTACATTATTAAGGTTTAACTAATTTGTAATTATAAAGCAATGGCTTAATTATATTTTTAGTCCTGTATATTTGAGTAGGTTGCGTTTTAAGGACACTTAAATCAAGGGTGGCGATTTTAGTCCTATAAGTACCAAAATTGTAGCAATTTAAGGACACCTAAGATGTTGGTGGCAATTTTAGTCCTACAATTATTAAAATTCAAGCAATTTGGTGACTTCCAAATCCAGAAATAAAATTTGAGCCCGAAAATTATACGCGTGGCGCCGAAGATTTTGACTTATACTAAATTTATCTTCTCTTTCCTCCAGTTAAGAGCTACGTCATATGTGAAAACGAAAAATGAGCTTAATTGGAGTAAAAAGATCAAGTTTTAGTTTTGTTAAGTATCAAAATTAAAGTAGTTTAGAACAGTTAAAGTCAGAAAATCTCATTTCAGCTCGAAATTTATACACGTGACATCACATATGCTAACTCGGACTATAAGGTAGGGCTTAATTGGATGATGAACAAAATAAATTTAGTCCAGTTCAGTATCTTCGGCTCCTCGTGTATAAATTTCCGACTGAAATTAGATTTCTAAGTTAAACTGTAGTAAAATTGCTTAGAGGACTAAATTGCCACCAATAACGTATGTGTCCTTAAATTATAACATTTTTGTTACTTATAGGACTAAAATTGCCACCACTAAATTAAGTGTCCTAAATTTACCACCTAGTCAAACATACATGACTAAAAAAATAATTAAGCCTAAAGTAAATGTATGTTTGGTTGGTGAATTAAATATTAAATGTAATGTTCTCTTTTGTTTAGGCATGAGGTTTTTTTTTTTTATAAATCTGGTAGGTGTTCAAACATCATCTTAATAAATGAGTATTTGGTGAACATATATTTATATCCTCGAGCATATTAAAAGTAAAAATCTACAAGGTCATTAGTTTTCATTTTTCAAGCTAAGCTTTTGAAAGTTGTTATTATTAATGTAACTAGGTTCAGACCCGTGCGATGCACGGGTTTAGTTTAAAGAGATTTTTTAGTTTATTAGATCTATTGTTATCGAAAAGACCCGAGATCCGCGATCGGGCCATCTATTTTATAATGGACCCGTGAACCCGTCCATTTATTTTATAGTGGACCCGAGATCCGCCTCAAAAAAAATTGCCCCGCATTTGTAAATTTTTTCTATATAATTATTACATATTAAATATATGTTTCTATGTTATATAAATATATATACTATTTATATAAAAAAGTTATATGCGGGTCTCGGTGCGGGTTTCGGGCCGGGGTTGGCAACATCCCCCCTCGAACCCAACCAGGGGCAAAAATACTTAATCATTTATACAACTAAATGGCAAAAAATAATATACCGTGGGATGGTTTGTTTTATAACTGTTACTTCTCATTTTTCATTCTTAAAATTTGTAATCACGGTTGAAAATTATATGGTCAATATTAATGTGTCATATGAAATAAAGTTCGTGTAATTAAGTAATTCATACAACTTTTGTAATGATATCTTTTTTATTAATCGTGTCATCGTTTGCATTTTTATGTGACATGTTTAATATTTGTCAGTGGTGCGAATATAATGTTTCTAATGTATTGCAGTGGGCGAAAAGTTTTGTAAGAGTCGTTTAAGTCTTCATCGGTTGTAATAGCCCAGACCTCGCTAGCATTGATATTGTCCACTTTGGGCGTTAAGCTGCCTGGCGAGGACTTCCCAAGTGGTCACCCATCCTGTACTACTCTCCCCCAGCACGCTTAACTACGGAGTTCCTGCGCTCCCACCCACCCGCACGGCTTTAAAACGCGTCAATGGGAGGGGTGTCCACACCCTTATAAAGTCATGCTTCGTTCCCCCCTCCAATCGGTGTGGGATATCACATTGGTAGTGTATTCTCATAGATTTCCAATATTTTTCTATGCATCCATAAGACAAACTGCTTCGCGCAAACTAAATAAATCTATCAATACGTTCTTAAATTTGGTTCAATATAATGTTTCCGATGAGATGTTACAATTAAATGTCAAACCTGTAAAAACATATTTGAATGGATGTATGAAACCTCCTAAAGTCAGTGTCAAACATTTTTTTTACTTCCTTTCCGTCTACAGTTTCCCTATCTTCATCCAATAAATTATTAGATAAGCATGCATTATGTTCACTTACGATCGTAACATTTTGCATATGAATGCACGACTGCTGTATAATGTTATAATGCCCTATCACGACGTTCTTACATGGTTCAGATCCATTTGAAATTATGCACGACCTCCTGTTAGTTAAATTACGCGACTGCTTCAATAACAGTCGTGCAAAAATAGGACAAACCCTTAAATTACACGACTGCTTCAATAACAGTTGTGCAAAAACATGGCAAACCCTAAATAAATGTTAATAATGGATTATGAAATTAGAAACATAATTATGTAGAACTTCAAACAAAGAAATCAGAATAAATGTTCCAATACATACTCTTTACACCCGCACGAAACTGGACGACTAGGCGAAAATTATTGCACGACTGTTATTGAAACAATCATGTAATTTAGGAAACATGAGTAAGAACGATGCAGTAGTGCATTACAACAATATACATCAGTAGGGCATAATGTTCTTATTACATACGGTTAGTTAAGCAATCTCTTAGCTAATTGTTATAGACTTCATACTCTTTACACCCGCAAGAAACTGCAGGACTGTATGAAAACTATTTCATACCGCAAGAAACTTTTTAATGTAGAATAATAGTTGATCAATGGAGCAGACTTGCAATATTAATGTTAAAAAAATTCTTACCAATCTCCAATTCCTTAGCTTGAAGATGAGTAGAGTGGACTTGAGATCTCTTCCTCATAGTTCGATATTAAATGGCACTCGACGGATTCGTACACTAATCACCACTCTTTGCTCTTTCTTCTTTTATCATGTCATTTATATCTTTCATCATGGCATGCTCGTATATATCCTTGTTTATTGCTGAAGATATCAATGAGAGAGAACAACACACAGAAAGTCGTAGAAGTGCCAAATAATGGGTTCTTATTGAACGACTTCTATTCATTAGACACGTTAATTTGGACTACTGACAAATACTTACAAAGACTTAGACGCCTCTTACAAATTTCTTGTGTGCTTTCAATAATTTCTATGTATCATGCAATATTATAATTATTTTATTGTTAAACATATAAAAAATATATGAGTATACACAATAATAATTACCTTGTCGAGTGAAGAGCTATCCTCCCATCATCCAAACAATTATAAACAATCTCACCTTCGGACGTTTTTTTTACGTGTAACATAGAAATAATTATAATATTGCATGATACATTAGAAATTATTTTTAGTTGATATGGGCTATAATAATATTTCAGACGTGTATTGTAAATAATGTCAAATATAATTCTTATACGTGTAACAATATAAAAATATTGCATTATACATTAAAAATTATTTTTATTTGACATGCATATTTCGGTCGTGTATTGTGAAGAATGACAACATTCAGATGTTCGTATTCAATAGTGGTAATTAAATGTTATGAATGGCACTGACTAAATAAATTTATACGAGTCATAAGGTAGTGAATTATTACAATATAAATAATTATAGCATGCTACATTAGATTTTTTTATTTGATCTGGGCCATAATAATATTTCAGTCGTGCATTGTAAATAATGTCAAATATATTTTTATACGTGTAACAATTAAAAAATATTGCATTATACATTACAAATCATTTTTATTAGACGTGCGCCATAATAATATTTCAGTCGTGTATTGTGAAGAATGCAAACATTAATTAGCAATTATTTTGCTTGCTCTGGGTCATAATAATATTTCAGTAATGTATTGTAAAGAATATCAACATATTTTTTATACGTGATACAATATAAGAACTATTGCATTATACATTACAAATAATTATTTGGCGTTCAACATATATTTCAGTCGTGTATTGTGAAGAATGCCAACATTCAGATGTATCAGTAGTGCAAATTAAATGTTTCTAATTAATGTCATTCGCTAACTAAATTTGTAAGAATCATAAGGTATAATGCATTATACAATATAAAATAATCATAATTTTGCATTTTACATGAGAAATTATTTTTAATTCACATGCTTCACAATAATATTTCAGTCGTGTATTGTAAAGAATGTCAAATATTTTTTATATGTGTACAATATAAAATTATTGAATTATACTGTAGAAATTATTTTGATTTGACGTGCCCATAATAATATTTCAATCGTGTATTGTGAATAATGCCAACATAAGTTAAAATTATTTTTACTTGATCTGGGCCATAATAATATATCAGTTGTGTATTGTAAAGAATGTGAAATATATATTTTTATACGTGTAACAATATAGAAAATATTGCATTATAAATTACAAATTAGTTTTACTTGATCTGGTCTAGCCATAATAATTTTCAATCGTGTATTGTGAAGAATGCCAACATTCAGGTGTTCGTATCAGTAGTGCAAATCAAATGTTTCTAATGAATGCCAATTGCTAATAAATTTATAAGAATAATAAGGTGTAATGCAATATTATAATATAAATAATCATAATTTTGCATGATACATGAGAAATTATTTTTAATTGACATGCATCATAATAATATTCTAGTCGTGTATCGTAAAGAATGTCAAATATATTTTTTATACGTGTAACAATATAAATTGCCCTATGATTTAACGTGCGCCATAATAATATTCCAGTCGTGTATTGTGAAAAAATGTCAACATATGTTAGAAATTATTTTTACTTGATCTGGGCCATAATAATATTTCAGTCGTGTATTGTATAGAATGTCAACTATTTTTTTATACGTGTAACAATATAGAAAATATTGCATGATACATTACAAATTATTTTTACTTGACGTGCGCCATAATAATATTTCAGTCGTGTATTGTAAACAATGTCAAATATATATTTTTTTCTACGTGTAACAATATAAAAAATATTGCATTGGTACAAATCATTTTTATTTGACGTGCGCCATAATAATATATCAGTCATGCTATGTGAAGAATGCCACATATATTAAAAATTATTTTTTACTTGATCTGGGCCATAATAATATTTCAGTCGTGTATTGTAAAGAATGTCAAATATATTATTTTATACGTGTAACGATATAAAATAATATTGCATTATATGTCAACTTGTGAACGGCATCATTTAATCATGGTCTTTGTGAGTCTTATTTTTGTACGACCGTTACTGAAGCAGTCGTGTAATTAAAGGGTTTGTCCTAGAACTTTAGGTCCAGACATCTTGTAAGGCTTCGTGCGATTTCTCATCATACATTTTATTTACACTATTGACAACTACTATGGAAGACTTCATTTAATTTGCACTACTGAATACGAACATCTGAATGTTGCATTCTTCACAATACACGACTGAGATATTATTATGGTGCATGTCAAGTAAAATAAATAATCATAATTTAGCATGATACATGAGAAATTATTTTTAATTGACATGCATCATAATAATATTCTAGTCATGTATTGTAAAGAATATCAAATATATTTTTTATAGGTGTAACAATATAAATTGCACTATACGTTAGAAATCATTTTGATTTAACGTGCGCCATAATAATATTTCATTCGTGTATTGTGAAGAATGCCAACATACGTAAGAAATTATTTTTACTTGACGTGCGCCATAATAATATTTCAGTCATGTATTGTAAAGAATGTCAAATATATTTTTTTCTACGTGTAACAATATAAAAAATATTGCATTGTACCGTACAAATCATTTTTATTTGACGTGCGCCATAATAATATTTCAGCCATGCTATGTGAAGAATGCCAACATATATTAAAATTCTTTTTTTACGTGATCCGGGCCATAATAATGTTTCAGTCGTTTATTGTAAAGAATCTCAGATATATATTTTTTATACATTTAACAATATAAAATAATACATTATATGTCAATTTGTGAACGGCATCATTTAATCATGAACTTTGTGAGTCATATTTTTGCACGACTGTCACTGAAGCAGTCATGTAATTAAAGGGTTTGTCGTAGAACTTTAGGTCCAGACATCTTGTAAGGCTCATAGTCGTGCGATTTTTCATCTTACATTTTATTTGCACTACTGACTACTATGGAAGACTTCATTTAATTTGCCGAATACGAACATCTGAATGTTGGCATTCTTCGCAATACACGACTGAGATATTATTATGGCGCATGTCAAATAAAAAAATTGTAATGTATAATGCAATAGTTTATTATTTTTACACGTATAAAAATTATATTGACATTATTTACAATACACAACAGAAATATTATTATGGCTCATATCAACTAAAAATAATTTCTAATGCATCATGCAATATGTGAGTATACACTACTAATGAAGACTATTTTTAGACTTATAAAAAAAATATAGTATACACTACTAATGAAGAATTTGATGACTTATAAATGTATTGAGCGCTTTCCATTCATCAGAAACATTTTATTTGCACTACTGAAAACTACTAAGCAAGACTTAGACATATCTTACAAACTTATTGAGCGATTTCTGATGCTTAGCTTCACTTGTTCGACTTCTTTCTTAGCCATATCAATGGATGCTTCTATATCGCTGTGAGTCTGTTGATTCTCAATCTTAGCGACAGCTCCTTCGGTGTTCAGCATATAAGCAGCTAACTCAGCTTTCAAATCTCTGAGCTGCCCATTTGCTCTTGCATTCCGTCTTAAGATCATTAGTGAAATCCATCGTTTTGCACAACTTCGAAAGCTCTTCCTCAGTGTCCTTAAACTCCCTTTCCCATTGTCTCATCTTCAGAGAATATGTCTACGGATGTAAGATTTAATCTCCATTATATGTATATGCGTAAGTTCATTTATGAACCATTCATAATTGCTTGTAGTCACCAAGTTAGCGTTTACATATTAAAAATATTTAAATCTCTGTCAGTAGTGCAAAGTTTGATAGTTTTGGCGAATCGAGGTAGTTCAAATATTTGTTCAGGAATGTTCCTGTCATATCATAAAAAGAAAACAAAAGTAGAAGTTTACTAATCCCCATTCCTAGGAGGTCAATACCAATACTGAAAAAACACAGAATCTTTTAGATACTTCATCAATTCACAAACATGCGATGGTAAGATCCTGTGGATTTTGACATGACGAACAAATAATGCAAATCCATTTCGCAAAATGTGTACTTCACCGCCGTCTCGGCTTTAAGAAACCACGTACAAAAATTGGAAAATGTTATGTAAAATATTTCAATTGTCATAGTATCTGATATTTAGTATTAACAATTATGTTAAATATTTATTATGTTTTTGATAATGGTCTTGCGATATCCAAACGCAGTTTGGTTCACTCTTACAATAAAAATTTTATGAAAAGAAAAAACTGCCATTAGTTTTGGTGGTCAACGGTGCAGTTATAGTTACTTCAGCAAATCTATATAAATTCTAGTAGTAGAAATTACTTAATCAATTATACAACTAAATGGCAAGACTAATATAATGTGGGAGGTTTTTTTTTTATAACTGTTACTTCTCATTTTCCATTCATAAAATTTGTAATCACGGTTGAAAATTTTATGGCCAATTTATGTGTTATATGAAATAAAGGTCGTGTGATTAAGTAATTCATACAACTTTTGTAGTGATACCTTTTTTATTAACTGTGTCATCGTTTACATTTTTGTGTGACATGTTTGAATATTTGTCAGTGGTGCGAATATAATGCTCTAATGTGTTGCAGTGGGCGAACAATTTGTAAGAGTCGTTTATGTCTTCATCGATAGTGTATTCTCATAGATTTCCAATGTTATTCTATGCATTCATAAGACAAACTGTTTTGCGCAAAGTAAATAAATCTATCAATACGTTCTTAAATTTGGTTCAATATAATGTTTCCGATGAGATGTTACAATATGTCAAACATGTAAAAACATATTTGAATGGATGTATGAAACCTCCTAAAGTCAGTGTCAAACATTTTTTTACTTCCTTTTCGTCTACAGTTTCCCTATCTTCATCCAATAAATTATTAGATAAGCATGCATTATGTTCACTTACGGCCATAACATTTTACATATGAATGCAAGATTGTTGTATAATGTTATAATGCCCTATCACAACGTTCGTACATGGTTCAGATCCATTTGAAATTATGCACGACCTCCTGATTATGCGACTGCTTCAATAACAGTCGTGCAAAAATATGACAAATCCTTAAATTACACGACTGCTTCAATAAATGTTGTGCAAAAACAGGAAACCCTAAATAAATGTTAATCATAAATTATGAAATTAGAAACATAATTATGTAGAACTTAAAGAAATCAGAATAAATGTTCCAATACATACTCTTTACACCGCAAGAAACTGGACGACCGTACGAAAACTATTGCACGACTGTATTGAAAGAATCATGTAATTTAAGAAACAGGAGTAAGAACGATGCAATAGTGCATTATAACAATATATATCAGTAGAGCATTATGTTCTTATTACATACCGTTAGTTAAGCAATCTCTCAGCTAATTGTTGCAGACTCCATACTCTTTACACCCGCAAGAAACTGCACGACTGTACGAAAACTATTTCATACCGCAAGAAACTTTTTATTATATAGAATAATAGTTGATCAATGGAGCAGATTTGCAATATTGATGTTAAAAAAATTCTTACCATTCTCCAATTCCTTAGCTTGAAGATGAGTAGAGTGGACTTGAGATCTCTTCCTCAGACTTCGATATTAAATGGCACTCGACGGATTCGTACACTAGTCAACACTCTTTGCTCTTTCTTCTTTTCTCATGTCATTTATTCTTTCATCATGGTATGCTCGTATATATCCATCTTTATTGATAATTGAAGATATCAATGAGACAGAACAACACACATAAAGTCGTAGAAGTGCCAAATAATGGGTTCTTATTGAACGACTTCTATTCATTAGACACATTTAATATGAACTACTGACAAATACTTATAAAGACTTAGATGCCTCTTACAAATTTCTTGTGCGCGTTCAATAATTTCTATGTATCATGCAATATTATAATTATTTTATTGTTAAACATGTAAAAAATATATGAGTATACACAATAATAATTACCTTGTCGTGTGAAGAGCTATCCTCCCATCATCCAAACAATCATAAACAATCTCACCTTCCCACGTCCTAAAAACGCCGTCGTATCCATCTTTAGAACCATAATTATCATGATAATTATATTTCATTTTCATTTTAATACCACTTATGCTTGGTTTCTTGATGGAAGTTAGAAGAGCTAAATAACTTTAGGTATTGAATGGTCAGATATTAATATAGTAAGAACCTTGGGGAAACGAAAGGCTGCCTCGAGATATAACAGTAGTCTGGAAGTTTAAGAACCCCATATTAAACATTATTGACAGCAACAGTCTTACAAAATTGTAGATTTTACAGATCGCCATTTTCTAGTTATCCTGTAGTAATTAGCACCATGGTTCTGCGACGTCCTTGAGTGATTACCACGATACTTGTAATCCTCGTCCCTTGACACGAACTCAAATCGGAGGAGACTACTAATGAAGTAAAGAAAACCCAATGAAGACAAATCTTTAGCAACGCTAAGCTCCATGACTAACCATTCAGCTACATACTAAAAAGAAAGAAAAAGTAACTCACTTGTGTATAACAAAGAAATGGTGAAATGAAACAGAAGAGGAGCGAGCGAGCAAATGCTTTCTTCCACGAAAGAGTATAATAATGGTATGGTCTGGTGTGGTTCTGGGATTAGATGTCTCACATGACTATCTTGATCAATCAGATACTCCTATATGAAACGACGCTTTCGTTACATTTGTACTTACAAAACAATGAATTGTTGTACAGGACTCTTCGATCGTTAGCTCCAATATGAAACGACGCTTTCGTTATCAGTCGGTGACCTTTGATATTTTTTGTCCAATATAAACCAAATTTTCAGATTAATATTTTATTAGCTAGGTTTTGTCACACACATCAATCATTTTATTGTGTAATATAAAATTATTGCAGGATTATCCTTAGTTTTTTATAAAACAATAATAAAAAAACATATTCTACAGTCTCACAACCGTGCAATTTTACAGTCTTACAATGTCTAAGTAGTGCAGTATGATAGTTGTGCATCGTACAATCTTACAATGTTTAAGTAATAACTTGTAGTGTTACAGTCTTACAATGTTTAAGTAGTTCAGTCTCACAATCGAGTCTCACAGCCGTGCATCGTATAGTCTTACAAAGCAGGAGAAGTGCAATCATAGATAAGCATGATATTACATTAATTCATATATCAAAACACTTCCAAAAGAAAAAAGTGTCAAAACCACTCTAACTACGAAAAGACAATACCATCTCTAAGAAGAAAGTAAATGCGGCAAAGCTTCCCTTAAACTACGTAATTGTACATGGCATTACACAATCATCAAAACTAATATAGTTTCTCACAGATGCAGTTGAAGGTTGCTTGGCCCTTGTGTACTTGAGCAACAGAGATTGAATCCTAGTCGGCGCCCTCTTTGGTTGAGGAACTGAACTCCTACAAACAATCATTGTATATGAGTCTCTACTTAAAGGCGAAGATTCTTGCAGATATATAAGCTGAGAGCTACTCACCTTTTCTATGGGCTCTTCATTGTGTTCTTTGGCTTGGCTCTTCTATCTTTCCCACTTGTCAGTTGATTGTTCCGCTGCCATTGATAATCGTCGATGAATCTTTGGTCAAAGCATCGAGCTCGTCAGAATTGTTGATGTTCATGCAGATAAACCCCATTGTACAAGCTATGGCTCTCCTTTGAGGCTTTGTCCATGGATTAATTGGGATAAATTTTTTACTTGTCTAAAACAAAGCCCCACCATTGTTGCTATGGTAGTCTTCTATTTGAGCCCAAGGAGGAGATGTTGGTCTTGAAGGTCCACGTTTTGTCTTCTCGCCGATGATGGCGACTTGTTTCTCATTGCCTGAGATATGTAACACAATAACATCGTAAAAAGAAATGATTAAGAACTTAAAGAAGTCGTTGTGGATCAAGGTCTTCGTACATGGACATTAAAAAACTCGCCAATTCAATCACAGCTTCTAACCATAAACAATATATACCCTTGCTAGCGGAACTCTCATAATCACCATTGGCAAGAAGTGAAATCTTAGTAAAATAACATATATTTAGTGTGATAATTATTTATCGCTAAACCAAAAAAAATCGTACCAAAAACATGATCCACATATTCTAATCATTGTACCTTCGAAAGATCTTCTCGTGCCAACAATGAATCAACGTTCCACGTGTAGATTTGGTGTACGAAACTGTAGAATAAAAAAAGAACCTCAGACAATTATTCCCAAAAGAACATGCTTCACACGTAATCGGCTAGCAAATCGAATAGAAATTAAACAAATAAGAGGGTCAATTGATAGTAGATCTCTTAAACAACACATTGAGAGGCTAACTATATGCAATTCATGTTTATCCCTATGGTGCCTTTCCATCCCAATGCGGTCCAATTGAGAGGTTAAAGGGCCTTTCAATCCCAATGTGGTCCCATTGAGAGGCTAACCCTATTACACGTTTTGCGCTTAATCCTAAGGTGCCTTTGGTCCCAATACGGCCTGACATGCGGGCGCTTCCACGCTGGTAGCCTACTCTGAGGTCGCCAACACTCGAGGTACCCTCGGTGCAACTTATACCATCAGGTCGCACCTCTCGCTACATGTCTTGTCTTGCATATGTCTTGTAATTTGGCATCGTGAATCGCCATGGTAGCATAGAAGAGTCGTGACTCAACAATGAGTCGACATCGGATGCCTATATCGGCAACTATATATCGCGCACAAGCGACCCACGTATCACACGTGTTAGTGTCTTGTAACTCTCGTGTGACTCGTGTATGCACATGAAAATGTTTTACGTAAATAATGCAGAAATACTTTGTCATGCTATTTCATATGAAACACGTACAGTCGCCCCTCTGCTAAGTATCCCCCACTAAGTTATATCCTCCGCTAAGTTATGAAATTTTGGCGGAACGAACCCCGTTCTATGGTGACTAAGTTATAAGTTCTAAGTTTGGAGCTTGTTTTGGTGGCGTAGGTTAGTCTGCAGGGAGTGGAGGCGGCAACGTACAGTGGAGATTGTGGCGTTTCTCCATTGGGTGTGAATGGATTCAGATTTCAGGGGTAGTGAAATTGAAGATTATCAGGGTTTTGAGAACAGTTTGAAATCTAATAGAGATTAACGTAATGACGACAGATGAAAAAGGGTAGAAAACTGGCAAGTCGATCAATAAATAAATCGCCGCGCAATTAACTAACGAAGTAAAAAATCAGTGCTAGGAACAGATAGATCCGGATCTCATGTCTAAGCAAGAAGATTTTCAACTCTCGAAAACAATAAAAATATTGTAACTACAACTTATTCGACATCTGCAATTCTGAAGAGGGAACATAAAAGGTTACAATCACCATATGCCGTCACATTATGTTTTATGACATTGTTTCATAAAGACACAGGATTCTATTGCAATAATAAAGGCTAAAAAACAGTATTGCTACCATGGATCACACCTGATAGGCAGAAATTGGAATTATTCTACTCGATTAAATTTTGATCTCAGGCATACCAAGGCAGCCCTGCTAATTCATCTTTATCTTCCTTTTCCACTATAAAGGATTAAAAGTCATATCCATTGCCCTATTCTTTAGCGATGTTCGATTTGTCTCCTTTCGCTGTTTGCAAGATATAAGCGGAAAGAAAATGAAAATCATTACTTCTAGAAAAAGATAATCATGGTGACAAAAACATCAGGTTTGTTCTTGTAATATGGGATCAACAACAACAACAAAAATTAATTAAAATGTTAATGACTCACCAAGTAATCGAAATAGATGCACGTGCCTTAGACGGTTGATTATGGTAAGCCCAACCAAAGATCAACTTGGCCCTTTATTCTCTCCCTAGAAAAGCACTTGACTGCAATCTCCAAATTTATATCTTACTCACGATCGTCTTGAAATCTGCCTTGGCTCTACCATGTTCCTAATAACGACAAACAAAGAGCTCCATCAATAAAACTAACCACTGATGAGATGGTAATATTAGTAGCAATGTCAAATGAACCTCAAATCTTTGCAATGTATGTCCCCTCGGGGAAAGAGTTGCAACTGCATATGGTTTTTAGGAGGTGGAAAAAGTACGCCTAACAACTATGGAATTGAAAATCTATCTACAAAGAGCATATCAAATGGCAGTAGGAAATTATGACTTTGAGTTACTTATCATCAAGACTGCAGTACTCGATCAGGAACACATTAACCAATAAGAAAAAATATATGGTGGCAATTCTTTTGTTTTACCTCGGTAATTTTCTGAAAACTCCTTCCACAAGGCTGTTCCTCATACTATTTTCAAACAAAAAAAGTCAAGCAAACCACAAGGGGATATAACTGTATAACTATGTCTGTAATCAACTGCTAAACATAATTCATGTTTTTGCCTGTGACAGGCAATGGATGCCCTCGAAGATGCAAGATTTGGGGCATCCAATGCATGTGATTTATTTTCACACAAACGTAAAATCGGATGTAATAACCCTCACTATTTGTCCTCTTAATCTCTTCACCAAGAAATAATAATGAACATATCAATGAAAAAAAAAACTTAAAAGCAAATGAAATAAAAAACATAATCAACAACCAAAAAAATTTAATAAAAAGTTAGACTCACCAAGTAATCAAAACAGATGCACGTGCTTTGGAAGATTAATTATGGTAAGCTCAACCATTGCTCAACTTGGCCCTTTATTCTCTCCCTAGAAAAGCACTTGACTGCAATTTCCAAACACTAATTCACCCAAAACTCCTTATACACAACTCAATAGACTCGTTGTCTAGCTTAAAAGCAAACTGAAAAAAAAAACATAATTAGAAATTATTTAAAATATTAATTCACCAAAACCCCATTATAAACAACTCAATAGCCTCGGTGTCCAGCTTAAAAGCAAAGTGAAAAATATATATATATATTATATTATATATATATATATAATAAACAACAACAAAATTTAATTAAAATGTTAGAGACTCATCGATAAATCAAAACAGTTGCATGTGCCATAGACGATTGATTATGGTAGCTCAGCCACACAAATGTAAAATCGGATGTAATAACCCTCTCTATTTGTTCTCTTAATGTCATCACCAAGAAATAATAATGAACATATCAATGCAAAAAACTTAAAAGAAACTGAAATAAAGAATATAAACAACAGTTAGACTCACCAAGTAATCGAAAGATGCATGCGCCTTAAAAGATTGATTACGGTAACCTAACCCAGAGATCAACTTGGCCCTTTTAGAAAAGCACTTGACTGCAATCTCCAATCACTAACTCATCAAAACCTCTTTATACACAACTCAATAGCCCCTCTGTCCAGATTAAAAGCAAACTGAAAAAAAAAGCATAATAAAAAACAACAAAACATTAATTAAAATATTAATTCACCGAAATCCCTTTACACACAACTCAATAGCCTCGATGTGCAGCATAAAAGCAAACTGAAAAAAAAATAAAATCAACACCATGAAAAATTATTTAATATGTCAGAGACTCACCGAGTAATCAAAACAGTTGCATGTGACTTAGACGATTGATTATGGTAAGGTTAGCCACACAATCGAAAACTCGGATGTAATAACCCTCTCTATTTATTTGTTCTCTTAATCTCTTCACCGAGAAATAATAATGAACATATCAATGAAAAAAAATTAAAAGCAAATTGAAATAGAAACATAATCAACAACAAAAAAAAATTAATTAAAATGTTACTCACCGAGTAATCGAAGCATATTCATGTGCCTTAGAAGATTGATTACGGTAAGCGCAGCTAGAGATCAACTTGGCCCTATAGTCTCTCCCTAGAAAAGCATTTGACTGCAATCTCCAAAACACTAATTCACCAAAACCTCTTTTACACAACTCAATAGCCTCGTTGTCGAGCTTAAAAGCAAACTGAAAAAAAAAACATAATCAACAAAAAAAAATAATTAAAATGTTTATTCACCAAAACCCCTTTATAAATAACTCAATAGCCTCGGTGACCAGCTAAAAGAAAACTAAAAAAACAATTAAAATGTTAGAGAATCACGGAGTAATCAAAACAGTTGCATGACGATTGATCATGGTAAGCTCAACAAAGATCAACTTGGCCCATTATTCTCTCCCTAGAAAAGCACTTGACTGCAATCTCCAAAAATGTGTATCTTTCTCACGATCGTTTTGGCATCGAAGCGCCTGAAATCTGTCTCTGCTCTACCATGTTCCTAATAACGACAAACAGAGCTTCATCAATAAAATCAACCATTCATGAGAAGTTTGCTTTTAAGCTGGACACCGAGGCTATTGAGTTGAGACGTACCTTTTGCACCTTCCAGAAATCGTATGGCAGTCGTAAGCCTTTCCCCGAGAGGCCATATATATATATATTAATCAACAACAAAAAAATTAATTAAAATGTAAGAGACTCTTGAGAAATCAAAACAGTTGCATGTGCCATAGACGATTGATTATGTTAAGCTCAGCCACACAAATGTAAAATCAGATGTAATAACCCTCTCTATTTGTTCTCTTAAAGTCCTCACCAAGAAATAATAATGAACATATCAATGAAAAAATAAACACGATTGATTATGGTAGCTCAGCCACACAAATGTAAAATCGGATGTAATAACCCTCTCTATTTGTTTTCTTAATGTCATCACCAAGAAAGAATAATGAACATACCAATGAAAAAAACTTAAAAGCAAACTGAAATAAAAAACATAATCAACAACAACAAAACAAATTTAATTAAAATGTTAGACTCACCAAGTAATCGAAAGAGATGCATGCGCCTTAAAAGATTGATTACGGTAACCTAAGCCAGAGATCAACTTGGCCCTTTTCCTAGAAAAAGCACGTGACTGCAATCCCCAATCACTAACTCACCAAAACCTCTTTATACACAAATCAATAGCCTCGTTGTCCAGAGTAAAAGCAAACTGAAAAACAAAAAAGCATAACAATAAACAACAAAACATTAGTTAAAATATTAATTCACCGAAATCCCTTTATACACAACTCAATAGCCTCGATGTTCAACTTAAAAGCAAACTGAAAAAAAATATAATCAACAACATGAAAAATTAATTAATATGTCAGAGACTCACCGAGTAATCAAAACAGTTGCATGTGACTTAGACTAAGCTCAGCCACACAATCGTAAAATCGGATGTAATAACCCTCTCTATTTATTTGTTCTCTTAATCTCTACACCGAGAAATAATAATGAACATATCAATAAAAAAAAATTAAAAGCAAACTGAAAAACAATTAATTGAAATGTTAGACTAGCCGAGTTATCGAAGCAGATGCATGTGCCTTAGAAGATTGATTACGGTAGTAAGCTCAGCTAGAGATCAACTTGGCCCTGTATTCTCTCCCTAGAAAAGCATTTGACTGCAATCTCCAAAACACTAATTCACCAAAACCTCTTTTACACAACTCAATAGCCTCGTTGTCGAGCTTAAAAGCAAACTGAAAAAAAAAACATAATCAACAAAAAAAATAATTAAAATGTTAATTCACCAAAACCCCTTTATAAATAACTCAATAACCTCGGTGTCCAGCTAAAGAAAACTAAAAAAATAATTAAAATGTTAGAGAATCACGGAGTAATCAAAACAATTGCATGTGCCTTAGACGATTGATCATGGTAAGCTCAACAAAGATCAACATGGCCCATTATTCTCTCCCTCGAAATGCACTTGACTGCAATCTCCAAATGTGTATCTTTCTCACGATCGTTTTGGCATCGAAGCGCCTGAAATCTGTCTCTGCTCTACCATGTTCCTAATAACGACAAACAGAGCTTCATCAATAAAATCAACCATTCAGGAACAGTATCGCCAGCAAATACAGGCTCGCAAAACCACACCGGAAGAGACCTACAAGGCTGTAGGCTAGCTATATGTATCTGAAAATATATGGAAATTCACGTATGACTGTATAAAAATTGCATGACAGTGAACATTAACGCAGGCTAGACTGTGCACGTAACCGAAAATGTATGGAACTTCGAAGTATGACTGTAAAAAAATGGCATGACAGCGAATACCAACGTAGTCTAACTGTATATGTATCCGAAAAATGTCAGGAAATTAAAATGCAAAAATGTAAAAATATAATGCTAGTGAAATTCATCGTTGTAAACACGACTGGAAGTAGATCTATACAGCAACAAAAAACGAAAGACTGTAAAACGGAGACAACAAATTAAAATATAATAATCAATTGTATGACTGTAAAAAAATGGCATTTCAGCGAACACTAACGGGGTCTAACTGTATATGTACCTGAAGGATGACTGCATAAAAATGGCATGACAGTGAACATTAACGCATGCTAAACTGTGCATGTAACCAAGAATGTATGGAACTTCGAAGTATGACTGTAAAAAAATGGCATGACAGCGAATACCAACGTAGCCTAACTGTATATGTAGCCGAAAATGTCAGGAAATTAAAATGCAAAAAATGTAAAAATATCATGCTAGTGAAATTCATCGCTGTAAACACGACTAGAAGTAGATATATACAGCAACAAAAAACGGAAGACTGTAACACGGAGACAACAAATTAAAATATAATAATTAATTGTATGACTGTAGAAAATGGCATTTCAGCGAACATTAACGGGGTCTAACTGTATATGTACCTGAAAATGTCAGGCAATTAAAATGCATGAATGTAAAAATATCATGATAGTGAACGCTATAGATGTAAACAGAAGAATGTACCACAGATACAATAAACTCAAATATAATAGTAATCTACGCGGCACTATAGAATACCCGGTAATTCCTTATTGCGGTTGGCCAACTGCGTCAAAACCTCATAAGCCATGAATCTAAATTTGCCGAGTCCTATTAAGCACGACTGGTTATCCACGACAGTACGATCAGTGAATCTCACCATACAGTCAACATCAGTCATACGATAGCTTCTGGGAGATTCAACCTCAAAGTCAGATATTGAATAAACATGGCCAACCTTAAGCTTAGCTGCAAATCTATCAGTCCTTTGGACATGAATAGAAGCCTGCATCACAGTATCCTACCAGGCAAAAAAAATGAAATAAATGATAATAAACTACAAATAAAACATACAACAAATATAAAACATAGCAAACACATTGAACAATCACCATCTCATCCAACGACAGCATATCTAGGCTCATGGGCTTTCCATTCTTTTTAATGTTTCTTGTAGTCCACGAACGGAGAAGACGCACAACAATAGGTCCACATTTGGTTCTAGCATTTAATTCATTTAGAGCAGAATATCGTAACTTGACCCATTTCACAGAAATCACAGTTCGTTAAGGTCGACATTGCAGACAGACCATTATATAGCCCACTCATGCATGTCTGTTCAACTACTACAACAATAGAAACCTACGATGAAATGAATTAATAAATGAGCCATAAAGACATCCCATACTAATCATTCCTACGCTGCCATGTCAGCACTTCCATACAAATTAAACTCGGAATCTACCAAAATAAAATCAGAATACAGAATTTCTTCCGCGCGCTCTGATTGGATGGGAGGAATCCGTTGCACACGTATCAGAACAGGAGAGTCGCCCTCCAACTTTTATATATATAGATTATTTAATTTCTACACATTTATTAAATAAATTTATGTCTAGGTTCTTAATCATGTTTTTATTTCACTTCAACCTATTTGTATAGGTTAATATGAAATATTTATGGTATAAGAAATATTTTAAAATAAATCAAAGAACAATATTTATTAATTTAGAAGTTTTGTTTATTTCTAAGTGGTAAGAGTAGAATTAAATTCAACATAAATTACAAAATTAATATTTATTTAAATAATTTCCGTTGAATAACGGCATTAATGAAATAAATGTAATAGATTAAAACTTACATTATTATTGATGGAGAACAAATTTTTAAAAAATTGTACCATTTCCAAGATTTTTTTCACCCTCAAAGGGGGTGCAATAGTAGCACCCATAAATATATTACAATTCAATACATATAGTTTAAAAATATATTTTAAATGTAATAATATTTATCTTTTTTATTAAATATAGAGATAAATACTCAAATATAATCCATATTCAAGTATTCGAATATTCGATTCAAATATTTCCGAATACGAATAAGAATCGAGTTTATGATTCGATTAAATATTTGAATATTCGTATTCGTATTCAATTGTCATCCGAATACGAATAGAATATTGTGGTATTCGACTCGATTCGATCTGTTTGCAACCCTACACACAACCTTCTGCGTGGCTTCACGTTTATGTTTTCATGTTTTCGCCGACCATTTCATTCAACGTTTTTCGACGTTAAAACTCTTTTCACAAATTCAATCCACACAAAAGAAAGAATAATAATATGAACAGAGCCGAGAAAGCAAGACGATCTTCAATCAATCTCCCGCGGCAAAAGTTTAAGACCAACGACAACCATAACCCAAAATCGAAGGATGATTTCGACTACGACAGCTCGAGCTAACCTTAGGCCTATCGACGAACGGAAGATTAGGTTGGACCCAAGAAATAAGAAGCACAAGTGCTCATCATCGGTATTAGAGTTTCCCCTCACAATCGGCAAAGCGTTTGAAACCACGAGCCGCTGCTTCTTCCGAGGACGAGGTCTGTGTGTTGGGAATATGCCGTCGGAATGCCATTCGAGGATTAGATGAATTGGGATATATGTATAATGTATTATTGATGTATATGTAAATATTGCATTCGTATATTTTATGAAATTAATGTTTTTATTTTTTCATTATATTCCACTAGAGGCATATTATTTATCTACCAATAATTCTTACACGGCATCCGGTAAGATGATAAATAACTAAAACCCAAATGTTTTAAGTTTAGTCACTGATTCTCGTCAGATGAGATATGGGATACCAGTGAGCTATTATTCTCAAACGTTGAATTCGTCCATAAGCCTTAGGCTCCAGTAGGGTGCTGAAATTTCCGATTATGACTTATTTGTTGTCGACTCTAAAATGATTGTGGTCAATCATTCACTTGAGAAGTGAGAAGTCGCAACATTGATACAAGTTGAATCAGGGGATTAACTGTATTTTGACACCGACTCGTAATTGAACGATTACATGGCTTATTATTCTTAGAACGCCAATGATCGTTTGATTGACTATAGTTGTGTACGTGGACCTTAGACCAAAGGGCCATTGACGGAGTTGACTTCGGGGTCTTGACTAGTCACTAGTTTGCTAGGCCCGTATTGTTCGTGGATGAACGTGGGTCAGCGACGATATGCGGTCTTGACAACGAAGGGTAATCGGGCTTTGACAGTTGATGGATTCACAATCTCGATATTAGTCGAGATATATATCCTATGAATATTCGGAGACAGGAAATTACAACGTCTTTGCCCAAAGCAAATAAACTTACTCACGTGGGTCGTAGAGCGCAATTTAGTAATTTCACCTGTCACGAATTTATCATAGTGTTGAGTTAGTGAGCTGACATAACCATGACTCTCACTCGATCGCGATATATGTGAAGGGTCTATACGTATGACAACAATCTATAATCGATTCGTGGATTACGATTAGATCAAAATTCGTAGTCAACACGGGATTGATTTGGTACCACGGGATTGGTTAGGTGAATACCGAACTCTTAGATTCCTCCTAGTGACGGGTTGAGACGAACCAAGAGAGTCGCGTTTAAAAAGGATTAACAAGACATTATATATCATAGAGAGAGATGAACAAACATTAACGGGCTTTGAGTCTTTAATTATATATGGTACACAATGAGACTATTCAAGACTTGAGTTATAGTCTAAGCGCTCGAAAAATATTTATGTGTGGGATTTTCATTTTGGGCCGAAAAGTAATATTAAGCTTTTATTCGATGGGCTTAATGAAAATGTTTGGCCCAAATTAAAGGTTAAATATGGTATTTCACATAACTATAATTTTCAAAATAATAATTGAATTATTTAATTTTCAAAATTAAATAAAATAATAATAATGATGATGATGTAACCTCCATGGTTCGCCATCGCAGATGCGGACGTCGATGCGGACACGAGACGGATACGTTGCATTATCGCGGCGTGGTCGCGGGCGATACGCATTTTTTGTAAAAAGAAATTGTAAATTATATAAATGTGTTTACAATTATACCTGATAATACTTGTGAAAAAGTAAAACATACATGATAAGGTTATATTACATATATCATAAAGGTTTCTACAAATATTCCATGAAGAGTGAAGCGGCGGTACAAAGTCATCAATATCTTCATTGTATGGATAAAAATCGGGATAAGTCTTGATAACCCATCATTGGACTGATATGGCTGACCAAATTATATGTCACGATAGTAAATCCAAATCCTCGATAGTCAGCCGTACTATTTGTGCTGTTTGATGATCCGTAATCATTTCCAGTATAGCTAGCACTGTTTGCAATGGAAATAATCACTTGATCTTTCACTGCCATCTTGCCGAGTGACCAAGTGAAGAACCATAACCAATGTGACTTTGCCGACCATGTGAAGAACCTTGGTTGTCAAGTCTTGACCCATAACCATATCTTCGCTGCATTTTAGTAGTTTCTCTCAAGCGTAGATCTTGTAGTTGTGTGTCAACATTTGGATCGATATATCCGGATGATATGAATAATGACTACCACTCAATCCTGACATATAACGACGTTCCTCTTCTACGAAGGGACGGTAGCCAGGATCTGTATCTTGAGTAACATAATAATTTTCGTTTTCTTGAGCCCAAGAGATACCTATATTATTATCATCAGCATTGTTGCGAGCACTTCCTCCTTCATCTCGAGCGGGATTCATTGTATTATTTCCATTATCATCGTCGCTATCACGGCTGCTATCATCATCACTGCTATGACTTGAAGTATTTTGCTATCATCATCGTGAAATATATGGTTAAGGTCAATTGGGGAATAATAATCATCATCCTCTTGCTGGTACCGTACCTCATGTTGTAGTGACAATAGACAAATTTATGCAACTTTATGCAACTTTTCTCACATTTATGCATCATATTTTGATCACCAGTGCTACGTCATATATCTCACACGTAGCCTCATGTTGTAGTGACAATAGACAAATTTATGCAACTTTTCAATAGCCAGACGATTTCGAAGCTTCGTGTGTATCAACGACCATGTGCGTTAATTTCTCTCACAACCCGAAGATCAACATGTTTGACTTAAAATTTTGATAGCAATTTTCTGCAGATGCGAGCTTCATCCCCGTAATTGATCCACCAATAAGCTGACATGGACTAAGAAATTAGTAAAGTTTAAAGTCAATCTATTTTGTTGGAAAAACATACGTAATTAAAATCATGTCTAATTTATTAAATACCCGGAAGTGTTTTTGGCTGCTTGTTGTGCTAAAGGAGTATAAAACTCTCCAACCATGTTTACAAATCTGTTAACCTTATTCATTGCTTCGTCTTGAGCATCGATATCTGGTTCAATTCTCTTGACGACAGCCTTCAAACCTCGTCTTACTTCATACACATGTACCCGGATATTGTAGCGTTGGGTTTAAAAAGAAAGCTGCATAAATTATTTTAGACCTTTTTGGTCCAAATGATTACGAGAGTTTTGATTATTCCAAGTAATTATGTAAATTGGGGGGGTACAAATTGGAAAACTCGATATGCATGTTATGTGATGTTTAAGTATGTGAAAATGTTCGACTAAGCGCTTAAATGTGATTAAAGTGTTAGGAAAATCGAATTTGAGTGATCTTGTGCTTAACTGGAATATTTATGTGATCACCTGGTTATGAACGTTTTCGTATGGATGGAATCTCATTAAGTGAACTGTCTGCGAGAATAAGTTATTTTAGGAAAGAATATCGAAGTGATCACTTATGAACGACTGTATGCTATATATATGGAAAATATATTCTGATTGAGCTGTACATGTGATTGAGTTATTTTAGGAAAGAATATCATTGTGATCACCCGGATATGAATGTGTGCTATATATGGAAAATATATTCTGATTGAGCTGAAAACGTGATTGACTTATTTTAGGAAGGAATATCGATGTGATCACCCGGATATGAATGACTATGCTGTATATATGGAAAGGATATTCTGATTAAGTGCTTATATGTGATTGATCTATTTTAGGAAAGAATATCAATGAGATATCCGTTGAGTGCGATATTAAGTGACTCTTAAATCAGTGAATCATGATCCTGCTTTCCTTGTGCGACTTAGGATTCATATTATGGAAAGTGATTAATTGATTGGGCTTATATGTGGTAAGATGCTGATTGAGCCTAGTTATGGAATGTGCTGAAATCGGATGAGATCACCATACATGGAAAGTATGCTTTGCATTATACTCAGTAAATCAAATCTTTCTCTGTGCGAATTGGGTATCATATTTTGGGAAAGAAATCAGTTGATTGAGCTTACCATTGATAATATGCTGAGTGGAATTATATATGGAGTATGCTGACAAATGGATGAGATTACCGTGGAATGAATGTTAATCTGTGGTATTTATGGTAGGAATTCATGTTGACCGTTGAGCTTAATTGGTTTATTCTTGGCATGATTGTTTGAGTTAATGCACGTGATTATTGAGCTTTATCTTGCATATTCTGTGCCTAACTTTCCTTGTGAAGTGTAGAAGCTATTCGTGGGTCTATATAGAAGACAAACACTTCACTTTGAAGGTAACACAACGAACACACAAGCTATCGAATCCCTTAGAGTTTTTAAGCTGAAATTTGCGATTCATTCGTAGTTTGTATTGAGCTTTCATTTGCGAATCTGTACCCTTTGAGCAATCCTTAGAAACTACAAACCCTAAAAACCTTGTCTTCAGACGTGTTGTGTCTGCGGGCACGTTGAGCACACAAAGGAGCACGAGTGGAGTCTTACGCACGTGGAGGGACGAATTTTGTGGATTCGGTGGCCCTTCGGAAGCAAGCTGCATCCAGTCGGGGAATAGGTTTCCTGGGTAGAGCGAGGTCTAGTGTCCATAGTGCTTTGGTTGTGTACGGGTCAATCATAGTGTAACGGGTAACACATAGTGATTGATTGGAACTCTTGGGGAGATCACACCCCAAGGACAGGATTAAACCCCAGTTGGGGATATAACCTGTATAAAAATCGCGTCTCACTTTACTTTCTGTGATTTACTTTTCTGTGAGACAAACCCGGGATGCGTGCAAATATCTAGGTGATATCTTTGAAACGACTTCTGAAAATAACGTGATATTTTTGAAACAGGGGTTAGGGAGATAACTTTGATACTCGTACTGCTTTCTGAGAAATAACATACTCCGCAAATATCTTCTTAAAGAAAAGTAGTTTTCAAAGAAGAACAAGCCAAAATTTTTATAGCCTAATTCACCCCCCCCCTCTTAGGCATATTTTACACTTTATTTGGTATTAGAGAGGGTTACTCAACGAAAGGCCTAACACGCCTGAGTTAAGATCTAATGGCTTTTTCTAGTGATGTTTTTGCAGAGGGTCAATCCCACTCTAAGCCACCTCTCTTCGATGGAACGAACTACGCAGTGTGGAAGAATCGCATGATCGAATTTCGGTCGATTACGATCTTTGGGAGACAATCATCAACGGACCATACGCGGCTACAAAAGAAGATGGAACCCCAAAGGCTGCCAAAGATTACAATGCCGATGATAAAAAAGGGAATCACGCGAAACGCAAAGGCGAAGAACATGCTCGCATGCGCACTCACACGGGAAGAATACATTCGTGTTAGTTCCTGCTCATCAGCAAAGGCCATGTGGGATATGCTCAAGTTACTCATGAAGGAACTCAACGAGTTGTGCAAGAAAGACTGGCTCTGCTCACTCATCAGTACGAAATGTTCTCGATGGAATCTGACGAGAATATAAGCCAGAGTACGCCAGATTCATGGGAATCATCAACCAAATGTTCTCCCTCGGCAAGAAGGTTCCCGACAGTGAACAAGTGAGAAAGATACTGAGATCACTGCCGCGAGAGTGGAATGCCAAAGTTACTGCCATCTACGAAGCAAAGGATCTAGAAGCACCTAGCATCTCCGAACTGATTGGATCTCTTATATCCTACGAGATGATTCAAACATCAATGAATGAGAAGTCGCAGAACAAAAATCAGAAGTCCATTGCTTTCAAATCCAACCGAGAAGAATCTGATTCTGACGACGAAGAAGAGGACTTGATGAACGATCTAGCCATGCTCACAAAAAGATTTGAAAAGTTCCAGTAGAAAAAGAAATTCAAAGGGAACTTCAACAAATTCCAGAACAAAAACAAGGGAATATCCACGTCAGGGAAGAAATTTCAGAAATGCTTTCGATGCAACAAACCAGACCACTATGCACATGAATGCCCAACAAATAACGATGAGAAACCAAGGAAACAGAAGGCCATGGTGACAGAATCTAACGACTCTGAAATGGAACACAGTGAGGACGAGGATAACGCTTATATGGCTGACGAGGATCAGGTATCTCGTTGTTCCTCTATTGAGAAAATTCATATCCTAAACAGTTTATATGGTTATGAAAGTGACTCATCTGTTTCTGCTATAGAAGAAAGTAAGGAAGATTTGTGTAGGTTACTTCAAAAAGCTGAGAGAAAGATTAAGTCACTAAATTCCTTGAATAAGGAACTGATAAGGCAGCGAGATGAACTAGCTAAGGAAAAACATGAGGGTGATCTAGAGATCTCACGTTTGAAAGAAGAGTTAGTTACTGCTAAGAAAGAGGGAATTCCATGTGACTGTGAGAAAACAGAAAAGAAAAACAGTGTCTTATCCAGAGATATCGTAGAACTCAGGAATTCCTTAGATAGAGAAAAACAGAAAGTTGATAGGCTCCTTGAGGGTAAGCAGAACCTAGATATGCTGTTAAGTACCCCTAGGAACATTGGTAGGTCAGGAATAGGTTATTCCACTGAATGAAGACATGATAAACATTCTGTGCCTAAGATTAAGTGTTTCTGTTGTGGTAGAAATGGTCGTTATGCATACAACTGTCCTTTAAAGAAAGTTGATAAATCTAAGTATGTTTGTAAGAAGTCACCTGTGAATGCCGCTGTTGTATCTGATTCTAACAGGAGATCACCGTCTATGCAGAATGATATCTCATATGTTAACAGAAGTTATTTCCCCGCTAACATGTTAGGACCCAACAGAAATTGGGTACCTCAGAAGAGTACTTCTTTCTACAGGTACGAAGGAAGAATTCCAATAAGAAAAGTAGATGGTATCTCGACAGCGGGTGCTTCCGCCACATGACAGGTGATATATGTAATTTTGTGTCGTTAAAGGCGGTAGATGGAGGATACGTTTCGTACGCTAACGACGCAAACGCCAAAATCGTGGGAGTGGGTACCGTCGGTAACAATTTAAATATCACTATAGATAATGTACGTTTTGTTAGGAACTTAGAACATAATTTAATTAGCATTAGCCAACTATGTGATGATGGACATACCGTAGCTTTCGCCAAAGACAAGTGCCCTGTCAAAAAGGGTGAATGGTGATGAGATTGTGTTTAGTGCGGCTAGACATGGTAACATTTATTGTATCACTTTGGATGATATTGCTAACCAGAACGTCAAGTGTCTAGCAGTTACGCAGGATATCACATGGTTATGGCACAGACGGTTGGGACATGCCAACATGGAACTGATGACGCACATATCATGCAATGAATTGGTGAGAGGTATTCCAGATATGAAAGCCACCAAGGACAGAATTTGCAAAGCGTGCCAAATGGGGAAACAGACCAAGACGTCCTTCAAACCTAAGAATGTGATATCTACGTCCAGACCACTGGAACTGCTGCATCTTGACCTTTTTGGTCCCGTACAGGTTATGTCATAAGGTAAACGATATGCCTTTGTTATCGTAGACGACTATACTAGGTACTAGGGCTGAAATATTGGGCGGGCGTGCCCGCCCGGCCCGAATATAGCGGGCTGCCCGATTTTTATCGGGTCGGGTCGGGCTGGCCCGAAATTTAATGGGCCTAATATTCTTCGGCCCAAACCCATTATGTCATGGGCCGGGCCAGCCCGTCGGGCTAACGGGCCTAATTTTTTAGCTTTTTTTTTATTTTTTATTTCAAAATCTTTTATTTTTTTCAAAAATACTTATATTTTATACTGTTATTATACCCAATATTGCAAATATATAGTTACAAAAATTTTATATCCCATAAATTTATCAAAAATATTATTTTTTACATATCAAATTGAATTATATAAATATTATAATTGAATTTTATAAACATTATATATAGAAATTTTTTAAATACACATACAACTAACGGGCCGGGTTTGGCCCGCAGCCCGTCGGGTTTTTTGGCCCGTGGCCCGTTAGCCCGCCGGGCCTAATGGGCCGGGCCAATGGGCCCGATTATTTATCGGGCTGATGAAATTTAGGCCCAAACCCGATATTTATCGGGTCGGGCCGGGCTAGCCCATGGGCCGCGGCCCAAACTTTCAGCTCTACTAGGTACACATGGGTCTTATTTTTTGCGCACAATAGTGAGGCTTTAGATAATCTTGCACCACTGATCAAAAGGCTAGAAAATGAGAAAGAGATGAAGGTCCGTAAGATTAGGAGTGACAATGGTTTAGAATTTGATAGTAAATCCTTTGCATCTTTTTGTGATGAAAATGGTTATAATCATAATTTTTCAGCCCCTATTACGCCTCAACAGAACGGAGTGGTCGAGAGGAAAAATAGAGTATTACAAGAAATGGCTAGGACTATGTTGAGCGAATATAATACTCCAAAACATTTTTGGGCCGAAGCAGTTAGTACGGCATGTTATGTCTCGAATAGGATTTTCCTTAGACCAATTATTAAGGGAACTCCCTATGAACTTTGGAAAGATAAAACCCCAAACATAGGATATTTCCATGTATTTGGTTGCAAATGTTTCATTCTGAATGACAGGGATAAAAGAGGAAAATTCGATTCCAAGGTAGATGAAGGGATATTCCTAGGTTACAGCCTTCATTCCAAAGCTTTTAGAGTGTTTAATAATAGGAAGAAGACTGTTCAAGAATCTGTGCATGTTACGTTTGATGAATTTCCTAACGCAGATGCTACTGAGGAAGGTATAGTTGTGTCTCCTGCAGATATACAGGTTACTGACAAAGGAACGAACGCAATTACGTTGGAACTAGATACTGAGTCAGAGGAACCTGAGGCTTCAGACGAACAACAGCGCATAAAATTCAAACATGCTTCCAGCCATGCCACTGAACAAGTCATAGGGAATATCACTTCAGGGATCAAAACGAGAGCAACTGCACGAAACGATATTGCTAAGGAATCACATGACGTGCTGCTGTCAACCATGGAACCTAAGACAGTGAATGAAGCGCTTGACGATGAATCGTGGGTGATTGCCATGGAAGAAGAGCTGGCACAATTCGAAAAGAGCCAAGTGTGGACTCTTGTGGAAAGACCTAACGATAAGTCCATAATAGGCACGAAGTGGGTGTTTCGCAACAAACTGGACGAGAACGGTAACGTGACACGAAATAAGGCCAGGTTAGTTGCCAAAGGTTATTCCCAAGAAGAAGGTATAGATTTTCAAGAAACCTTTGCACCCGTAGCTAGGCTCGAATCTATACGTATTTTACTTGCATATGCATCTTTTAAAAGATTTAAGCTTTTTCAAATGGACGTGAAAAGTACATTTTTAAATGGTTTTATAAATGAGGAAGTTTATGTCGAGCAACCTCCCGGTTTTGAAAAGAGGAATTTTCAAATCACGTCTTTAAATTAAACAAAGCTTTATATAGTTTAAAACGAGCCCCTAGGGCATGGTATGAAAGATTGAGTAGGTTTTTATTAGACATGGGCTTTACAACAGGAACAATAGATAACACTCTGTTTATAAAGTGCGGAGGGAATCACATACTACTTGTGCAGATATACGTTGATGATATCATATTTGGCAGCACTGACATCACTCTTTGCGAGAATTTTTCCAAGTCTATGCAACAGGAATTTGAGATGAGCCTAATGGGAGAACTCACGTACTTCCTTGGATTGCAAATCAAGCAATTTGATACGGGAACATTCATATCTCAAACGAAGTACACGAAGGAACTACTTGAAAAATTCGGAATGGCTGATTCCAAGGTACTTCCCACTCCTATGCACCAGACCGCTAAAATTGACAGTGATGAACAAGGTACGCCTTTTGACCAAACTAAGTATAGAGGTATGATCGGAAGTTTGCTATACCTTACGGCAAGCAGACCCGATATTATGTTTGCTACTGGTCTATGTTCTAGATATCAATCGAGTCCTAGGGAATCTCGCTTGACAGCAGTCAAGCGGATACTTAGATATATGAAGGGAACAATCAATCATGGTATGTGGTATCCAAATTCCAAGGAATTCCCATTAATGGGATACTCGGATGCTGATTACGCCGGTTCTAGGGAATATAGGAAAAGCACCAGTGGAACTTGCCAATTACTAGGGAATTCCCTTGTAACTTGGTCCAGTCGGAAACAAAATGCCGTGGCCCTATCCACAATCGAAGCCGAATATATGGCCTTAGGAAGCTGTTCTCAGCAAATCCTTTGGATGAAACAGACCTCGAGTGATTACGGTTTAAGGTACGACCAAATTCCTATTTTTTGTGATAGTACTAGTGCCATTAGTATCACTAAGAATTCCGTACACCACTCTCGAACTAAGCATATAGAGGTGAAACATCATTTTATTCGAGATCATGTTCAGAAAGGGAATATCAGCGTGAACTTCGTAGGAACTAATGATCAGTTGGCTGATATCTTCACGAAACCCCATATTGAGAGTAGATTCTGTGATATACGCGACCGATTAGGAATTATTGAGCTCAAATAGGAAAGATGACTAGATATGCTAGCCCTTAGTATCTCCTTGATCTTATCCTTTAGGATCTCCTCGATTTTATTCTTTGATTCTATTAATATTTTTCCTTATTCTATCCTTCTTAACTATTAAGATCTTTTCCATTCAGGGGGAGATTATTTTTAGACCTTTGACATTTATGTCAAAATCTATTTTCAGCCAATATTTTCTTTGAGCTCTGATCCTTACTTATTTCCTTCCTTAATCTCCGCGAGATATCCTCTGATCTTCATTTAATTCCTTCTAATGGGCAGTTTCCTTATCCAGCCATGATCTTTGAAAATCAAACTTTGAATCTTTTCCTTATCTTCCTCACGTCTGAATGATATCACATCTCTCCAAAATCCTTTTAATTCTTATCCAATAAGTTTTCGGCCTTTCTATCCATCCAATCTATTCTTTATTCAATTTATTCAACCCCAAGTCTTTCACTTCCTTATTTCGCTCCTCTATCCTTCGATCTCAATCATGATGAAAACCAAAGGCGCCGAATCTGTCTCTGGCAAGAAGCGAAAGTCTGCTCTGATCAAATCCCCAATCTCTCCAAAAGCCACTCGTTCGAAATCAGGAAGAAAACGGATAGAGAGCGACTACGAGCAGGGAACCATAACTGATTTGAAACGGAGTATCAAAGGCATCAAAGATGATAACAGGAAGAAGTTCGATGAGATCTCACAACACTTTAAAGGGGTTAAAAAGTATATGAAGGAGATCTCCACGGCTCTGAATATCATTGAATCCACATCTGCCTCATCTGATAGTGATTCCAGCCCTAGAACTTCGATCCCCAGTGATCTCCTAGCTCCAGTATGCCTAGTTCCCGTCTGCGCTTAGTACTAAGTTGTTTTATTTTGCTGGTATTTGGGTTAGTAGGTTGTGGTAAGTTGCACGGTTTTGGTAAGTTAGTGGAGTTTTGGATCCCTCCCTTTTTTTATGCTGAAGGGGGAGAATTTTGGGCAATTAATGTCGTGTTTTGGGTGTTTTGGGTTGGTGTCGAGTCGTTCACTTTTTTGGCCCTTGGTTATCTTGTGCGATTAATACTATCGGCTTGCTTTTATATGCTTATGTCTTAATCCCTATGTGCTTGAGTTTGTGATAATTTGCGACATTCCATGGTAACTTGTGACATTCCATATGATATGATCTGAAAATTTGTGACATTCCATGGTGACTTGTGACATTTCGTATGATATGATCTGGTAATTGCTAAATCTTTGCTTCTGTGCTTTACATAGGAATATTAGCAATTAGACAGGGGAGCATGCTATGAAATTTGATAAATTTATTTGCTCTGATCATATGTCACATGCTTTGTTACTTAAACATGCTACGTGCGTAAATGGCTTCATATCGAGTGTACTCATATGCTTAAGGTAGGCACTAATGACTTGTCATCATCAAAAAGGGGGAGATTGCAGACCTTTTTGGTCCAAATGATTATGAGAGTTTTGATTATTCCAAGTAATTATGTAAATTGGGGGGTACAAATTAGAAAACTCGATATGCATGTTATGTGATGTTTAAGTATGTGAAAATGTTCGATTAAGCGCTTAAATGTGATTAAAGTGTTAGGAAAATCGAATTTGAGTGATCTTGTGCTTAACTGGAATATTTATGTGATCACCTGGTTATGAACGTTTTCGTATGGATGGAATCTCATTAAGTGAACTGTCTGCGAGAATAAGTTATTTTAGGAAAGAATATCGAAGTGATCACTTATGAACGACTGTATGCTATATATATGGAAAATATATTCTGATTGAGCTGTACATGTGATTGAGTTATTTTAGGAAAGAATATCATTGTGATCACCCGGATATGAATGTGTGCTATATATGGAAAATATATTCTGATTGAGCTGAAAACGTGATTGACTTATTTTAGGAAGGAATATCGATGTGATCACCCGGATATGAATGACTATGCTGTATATATGGAAAGGATATTCTGATTAAGTGCTTATATGTGATTGATCTATTTTAGGAAAGAATATCAATGAGATATCCGTTGAGTGCGATATTAAGTGACTCTTAAATCAGTGAATCATGATCCTGCTTTCCTTGTGCGACTTAGGATTCATATTATGGAAAGTGATTAATTGATTGGGCTTATATATGGTAAGATGCTGATTGAGCCTAGTTATGGAATGTGCTGAAATCGGATGAGATCACCATACATGGAAAGTATGCTTTGCATTATACTCAGTAAATCAAATCTTTCTCTGTGCGAATTGGGTATCATATTTTGGGAAAGAAATCAGTTGATTGATCTTACCATTGATAATATGCTGAGTGGAATTATATATGGAATATGCTGACAAATGGATGAGATTACCGTGGAATGAATGTTAATCTGTGGTATTTATGGTAGGAATTCATGTTGACCGTTGAGCTTAATTGGTTTATTCTTGGCATGATTGTTTGAGTTAATGCACGTGATTATTGAGCTTTATCTTGCATATTCTGTGCCTAACTTTCCTTGTGAAGTGTAGAAGCTATTCGTGGGTCTATATAGAAGACAAACACTTCACTTTGAAGGTAACACAACGAACACACAAGCTATCGAATCCCTTAGAGTTTTTAAGCTGAAATTTGCGATTCATTCGTAGTTTGTATTGAGCTTTCATTTGCGAATCTGTACCCTTTGAGCAATCCTTAGAAACTACAAACCCTAAAAACCTTGTCTTCAGACGTGTTGTGTCTGCGGGCACGTTGAGCACACAAAGGAGCACGAGTGGAGTCTTACGCACGTGGAGGGACGAATTTTGTGGATTCGGTGGCCCTTCGGAAGCAAGCTGCATCCAGTCGGGGAATAGGTTTCCTGGGTAAACGGCGTGGATCGAAACTTGGCGTGCGTCAGCCTAGAGCGAGGTCTAGTATCCATAGTGCTTCGGTTGTGTACGGGTCAATCATAGTGTAACGGGTAACACATAGTGATTGATTGGAACTCTTGGGGAGATCACACCCCAAGGACAGGATTAAACCCCAGTTGGGGATATAACCTGTATAAAAATCGCGTCTCACTTTACCTTCTGCGATTTACTTTTATGTGAGACAAACCCGGGATGCGTGCAAATATCTAGGTGATATCTTTGAAACGACTTCTGAAAATAACGTGATATTTTTGAAACAGGGTTAGGGAGATAACTTTGATACTCGTACTGCTTTCTGGGAAATAACATACTCTGCAAATATCTTCTTAAAGAAAAGTAGTTTTCAAAGAATAACATGGCTTCATATATGATAGACAATGTTGGCTTTTTATCTTGATCAACAAGTTTTAGAACCCTCACCAACGGTTCCATTATTGTACAAACCTCTCTTGCCCCTTTTCCAAAAATTGTTATTCATTATAATATCAGCAACCTTTTCTGCAGCATGTCTTCTTCTCGAGGTATTGTTAGAATCCTCCCACTTAGGAGCAGTGCACATTCTTTTTAATTCCAATTGATGTCTGCAAGACTTTCGATCCCAATAAATTCTGTAGCGAATCTTGTTATCCCAGGTCTCAAAAGCTCTCGTCCCTTCGTATACGATTTCATGAGATTCACCACTTTATCGCTATTGTAGAAAAACCTTGTGACCTGCTTTACCTGATCTTTAACCTTATTCATCTTACCGATATCCTCTTAAGACAAGGCAATGTGCAGCACAAGGTGACCAAAATAGACGCGGCCTGTCTTTCATTAACCTTTCTCCAGCAGCTTTATTAGCACTTTCGCTGTCTGTGACCACTTGAACCGCATTTTCCTCTCCAACCTCATCAATAACTTTGTTTATAAGAGACAAAATAAACTCAGCGGTTTTTCTTTTGTTTGTGCAATCCACTGAGCTGTGAAATATCATTTTGCGATCACAATAAATCATAAAGTTGATGATTGGATGCTTGTTTCGAGTGCTCCAACCATCACACATTATTGTACAACCGTAAATGTGCCACTTATCCTTTAAAGTATTCACGTACCCATCTATTTCTTCGTCTTCTTCATTTAAAAAGATCCCACCAATTTGTTTACCCGAAGGACCTTTGATTCTTGGACCTTCTTTAGCAATAGTATCAATCATATTTTGATAATAAGGGCCACTATCCGCGGAATTGAATGGAATCGCGTTGAATAAAAACCATTTACTAATGGCTTTACCAACTTTCTTTACTTTATCTAGTGTAAACTAGTTCTTCACACTCCTATCTTTTGATGGAAACATGTGCGTATAGGGGTGTGCGTAATTCGGTATACCGACTGAATTTACCGAATTACCGAAAATTTCGGTACAAAACCGAATCGAACCGAAAAATTCAGTTCGGTATTCGGTTCTTAAAAAAAATTCGGTAAATTCGGTTCATTTAGACGATAAATTCGGTATTCGGTTCTTATAAATTATTTCAAAACCAAATGGGGCTAAATGAGCCTGTATTTCAAAACACACAAGCTATCAAATTCCTTAGACGATATGAGCCTACTTTGCGATTCATTTGTAGTTTGTGTTTGAGCTATCATTTGCGAATCTGTACTCTTTTGAGCGATCCCTAGAAATTCCAAATCCTAAACCCTTGTCTTCGGACGTGTTGTGTCTGCGGGCACGTTGAGCGCACAAAGGAGCACGAGTGGAGTCTTACGCACGTGGAGGGACGAATTTTGTGGATTCGGTGGCCCTTCGGTAGCAAGCTGCATCCAGTCGGGGAATAGGTTTCCTGGGTAAACGACGTGGATCGAAACTTGGCGTGCGTCAGCCTAGAACGAGGTCTAGTATCCATAGTGCTTCGGTTGTGAACGGGTCAATCATAGTGTAACCGGTAATACCTAGTGATTGATTGGAACTCTTGGGGAGATCACACCCCAAGGACAGGACTAAACCCCAGTTGGGGATATAACCTGTATAAAAATCTCGTCTCACTTTACTTTCTGCTTTTTACTTTTTCTGTGAGACAAACCCGGAACGATTGGCAAATATCTAGGTGATATCGCTTAAAGGATTTCTGAGATTAACGTGATATTCTGTGAACAGGGTTAGGGAGATAACATAGTCAATATTACTGCTCTCTAGGGAATAACGTCTCTGCATTATCTTCTTAAAGAAAAGTAGTTTTCAAAGGAGAAAAAGCCATAATTTTTTAAAGCCTAATTCACCCCCCCCCCCCCCCCCTCTCTGGCATATTTTACACTTCAGGTAATTTACCTGATTTTCTTTCGCCTTAATAAGGATAGAATCTTTAATTTCATTAAGAATCCTAGAAAAAGGTTCTGTAATGAATTCAAAGTATACTTCTTTATTTTCGAAGCTTCCTTTAAATCCATATTCATTAATATTTCTAATAGGAAATATTTTCCTAAGAAAAGGAGTACCAAGAATTACTTGGTTAGTAATATTCTTAACTAGTAAGAATGACGTAGGAATGCAGACCTTATTTTTACAAATAAAAGCCTTAGGAATTTTATAATTAATTTGCAACTTTTCTCCGCTTGCAGAGCTAAGAGAATGAGTTGTTTTATGGAAATATGGGGTAGGAATTATTCCTTCCTGAATACAATTTAAATCTGCTCCACTATCAATTAGTGCAATCAGATTCTTTTGCAATCAGATTCTTTTGAAAATTTTCATCGATTAGTAATGAAATTTTTACTAACCATTTTTGAGAAGTAATAACTTCTAAAGTTGAAAGATAATTATCATTTCATTTTCGACAATTTTTGAACTACTAGCGAATTCTTCGTTAGTAAATTCTTCAATAACTTCTTTTCCTTTTTCTAATTTAGAAAATCTTCTTTCAAGATCAATATGACTTAATTTTAAATGTTTAATCTCAGTTTTGAGATTCGTAATTTCAAGTGTTAAATCTCTAATATTAGAAGGAGATTCAATTTTAAATTTATTTTTATTATGAAGTAATTTCATTACTTCGGACATACTATAAGGTTCAGATTTAGGAATAACTTCTTTAGAAGTTTCTTCCTCTTTTTGAATAATTCTTTTAATAGTCAGATTTTTTAAATCTGGATCTTCTGTTTCTTTAATATTTCGAGAAGATTATTATCAAGAACATTGATTTCTTGAAATTGAGATATAATTTGATATAAATTATTATCTTCTGATTCTGAACTATCAATTTTCTTAGAACAAGGTTGTCCAATCTGACAATTTTGGCATTCATCAGATTCTGATGATGACGAAATATCTTCAATAATATTATTATTTTCATCATTTGAGGAATATTCTAATTCATTATCAGAGTTTAAGAGAATTTTTGATAATGTTTCTTTTAATTCATTATCGATTTCTAAACTATTAATTTTCTTCTTAGTCAGCAAGTACTAGCTTTATGACCTACTTTTCCACATTTTCGACAAATAATTGGAGGAAATTTATTCCTATATTGATAATTCTTATTATATTTTGAGAATTTTTGTTCTCTTCTTTTTTATTTTCGATATTTTCTTTTTTCGTATTGTTTAGGAGAATATTTTTTAGTTTAATGTTCTTTACGAGTTTTACTCGTAGAGGGATTTTCCATGCCAAATTGGCCACAGAATTCTCCTAATTGTTTCTTTTCGTCTAGAGAATGTCTCTTGACTTGTTTATTTAATTTAATTTCATTGCATAAGGCTAATCCTTCTTGTATGCAAGTTCCTATCAGTTTACCATAGGTATAGGAGTTATAATCGATACTCGATTCTCCTTTCCTAAGGTTATTTCTTACTCTTTCTGCAAAACGTGAAGGTAATCCGTCTATGAATTTAGACTTCCAGTGAGTACTATTTGACTCAGGGAGTTCCATAACTCGACTAAGGAAAGTATCCTTATACCATCTAAAAGATGTAAGGGTCTTACACCTAAGATTTTGAAGAAGAGTTCTGATATTTTCAGAATTGTCAGACCATCGGCCTGTGAAATGTTCAATGATGTTTACACATAGTGTATAAACAACATTATCAACCTGTTGACCATTTTCTTCTTTAATGGTTTGGTAAATATCGTCTTTTTCATGTTGAGATAAATAATTATCCCACCATCCTTTCAACTGACCAGTAAAGCCAGCGACGATCATTTTTGCAACACCTTTATCATTATTTTGATTAGCTTTGCAAATTGTACTATACATAAGCATTGTATGTATCATATTATAAATTTGTCTTTCGGTATAACCGTCTAAATTCCATTCGTATATACTTCTACCACTATACGAATTATTAAGCATAAACTCTTGTTCTTCAAACAAGATATCTTGAGGAGTAGGCCTAGGGTAATAATATTTACTTTGAGTTGGCCTATCTGCATATTTTGTTTGCTTTAATTTATTAATTTCTTCATTAAATGTGTTTTGAATATCTTGAATATTATCAGAATTTTCCACTCGATTTTCAAATTCTTCACTTAAAGTATTAAGATTTAAATCTGTAAGTTTTTCTTCGAGCAGATTTTCAATATGAGAAATTGATTTTAATTTAAAATCAATAATTTCAGGAGGAGGCTGAATACTTTGAGAAGCAATATCGACCTTTTCAATTTTAGCTTTATCTTTTAAAAGATAATTTTTTATTTCTTTAACTGAAGACGAAATTTCTTCAATATTTTTCTTTAATAAAGAAATTTGTTCTCCTAGAACAATAACATACATATTTGTATAATTTTGTTGTTTTAAAAGACAATTAATATGACTTATGGTCACAGTAAGCGTATCACTTTCAAATAATTTTTGAAAAGCATTAAAATATCTAATTTCATTTTCTTTTTCCATTTGGAAACTAGTTTGAGGAGGATAAACTGAATTTAAATTTTTCCCCGTTGAAAGTTTATAATTTCTTTCGAGAACTGAAATCATGTTTTTAAAATATTTTTCTAAAAATCAAGGAATAAAAGATAACATTTCATTCCTTTTTGACAAATCATTATAAAATTCATCTTGGAAAATAATTTTATCTTCTTTATTAAAACTTTCAAAAAACCATTTTCGGAAAAGTTCCCATTTGGGTAAATTAAATTCTTGATTAATTTTCTTTCTTGCCGGTGAACCCGGACTAAAATCAATTTTGGGTTTTAAATCCATTAAACATGAAAATCCATTTCTGACTCGGTTATTTCCTCGTCTTGATTTTTAAAAACTCCATGAACAATATTATCAGAATTAATTCTTAATTCTTCTACTTTATTTTGAGAATAATCACTAGAGATTGATTCTCTAATTTGAGAAGTCGAAGCTCTAGAAGGAGATTTTATCATATAATCACATGGTGATATATGATAATGAGAAGAAGCTGATCTTGTCATTCTAGACTAGGAGTTTTGATAGATCTTTGATTTTGTTCGAATTGTATTTGAACAGATCCATCAGTTGTTTGTATAATTTGAGTGGGATTATTTTTAATTTTAGGTTGAAGAGGCAAAGCTCTTTCGATAACCCAATTTTCTGGGAATTGGATTTCTTCCCATTTAATAGATCTTCGAGTTGTGATATTAGATCTACTAAAATTGGTTTCTATAAGAACAGTTTCGTTGATAGGTTTATCAACAATTTTGCACTGCGGATTCAGCGTATATAAAGGCTTATAATAAATTCTATAACAGATACATATTACTTCCGATCCCGGAGCGTAATTATATCCGTGAGTTTTGACATTTAATGTCAGGGCGTCCAATATATTGACATCGGTCAATGATAATTGGAGATTTGGGTAAATATTAAAATAAACTGGACCATGTGTCAGACTAGACTGAATTATTCCCATTAGGGATTGTTTCCAGTCTAAATTTCTACCATCTCTAAGAGCTGCTATAAAGCTCTCTGGTAAACCTTCTAAAGTCAAAGGCTTAAAGGCTACCTGAACTAATCCAATATGAATAAATTTATGAATTATTCTATATTTTTCTAAGTCTCTATTACTTAGAAGTCTAATAACCATCTCTTCGTTGTTAAGAGAGATAGTTTCTTCGGTAGTTTTGACTACCTGTTTCAAGCCTAATGTTTCGAAAGTTCCTAATCATCTCTTTATACTGAGAAATTTTCTCTTTATATTTAATCAATTGTCTGCTGGCTTTCATATTCACCAGTAGCAGTCTTTCTTATCATTTTTTTCCAAAATTTTATATAAAAATTTCGCTTAAGACATGGAATTTTTTGTTGGGTATAACCCACTTCTGGAGTCCATCTCCAAATCCATGGAATACTAAATTCAGTATAAAAATGTAATGAAGCCATTCCTTCAATACATTCATGTTTATGCTCCGCTTCAATTAAATTCGGAGAAATTTTAACCCATTCTTGATATAATCCAAAAAAGGGTTCTTTAAGAATTTCAATTGAGGCTCCATAAGAAAGCCACCATTGATAAAACCAATTAGGAATTTCGGACTTATAAACATCCGCACAAATCTTAATCCACCAAGAATGTTTCTTATTTTCATTCTGGTATAAAAACACTTTATAAAAAGCATCGATATAATCATAATAATTAAATTTAATTAGAGTTTTTAACTCAGGATGGAAATATTCCCTATCCTTTAAAGGGTGAATAGCCCATTTTTCAGGCGAAATAATTTGTTTGAAAATGATTTTACTAAATGTATATCCTCTTTTCAATGCATTTTGGGAATTTCCCGCATTAAAATGATCAAAATCACACGTTCCTGTGGATTTAAGGATATTCTCATAATTATCACGATTTTTATAAAATGTAGCAGCATATGATGCTCTTTCCAAATACCTTGTGATTATAGTCCAAGGTTCATCAAACCACTTTAAATCTTTAAATTCAAATAATATTATTACCTCAGTATGAGAAATTTTCTCATAGTCAACATCATCATCTTCTTCTGCAATAATTTTTGCATAAGAAGTACCTTCACTAGAGGACTTAGTTTTCTGTTTTTTGAATTCAAGGAATTCCTTGTAATCCTCGCCACTCAAGGTATTACTTGAGGAAGCTGAAAGATTCTCTTTAACGAGCTTTTTATTGCCTATTTGAGCAATAACATGTTTTTCACCCCTTTCACCTCTATTAGAGGGGAAATTTCGCCCATATTGGGACATATCTGCAAAATTCATGAAAGATATTCACGAGTTAGATAATCAGGAAGGCTATTATCACTTCCTTTCTTATAAATTATTTCAAAATCAAATGGGGCTAAATGAGCCTGCCATCTCGCAAACATTTGTTTAGAGACATCGTGTTTAAAATCTTTTAAAAACATAAATTTTGCAGCTTGACGATCCGTTTTTATTAAAAACTTTTGATTATATAAATCATCTTGAAATTTAAGAACGCACTTGACAATAGCAAGTACTTCCCTAGCTATAGTAGCGTAATTTTTCTGAGCATTATTTCATTTCCCCGAATGGAATCTAACTAAATATTCTTTCTTATCTTCTGGAGAAACTTGTTTTAAGAATCCTCCAAAGCCTAAATCAGACGCATCAGTCTCAATAATTTTTTGCCAATTAGGATTAGCAAGCATAAGACATGGCAAATGCGTAACTTTATTCTTAATTTTTCTAATTGCTTCAGTATGACTATTTGTCCACTGACAAGGAATCTTTTCTAATCTATCGTATAATATAGATGTATCAATTGCAAGATTTTTATAAAAAGGAGAAATATAGTTAAGACTCCCTGAAAATCTTTGAAGCTGAGTATTATCAAGAATTTGATCAGGAAATTTTGACGCAAATTCAATACTTCTATTGATAGGATTAACACTACCCTTTTCAATAGTGTGACCCAAAAATCTAACTTTAGTTTGAAATAAAACCATTTTTGGGCTAGATATAACTAATCTATTTTGAATAACAATTTTCTTGAAAATATCAAGATGTTTGAAATGAGTTTCAATATCTTTAGAAAAGATTAAAATATCATCAATATAAACGATGATAAAATTACTATAAGGAATAAAAATATCATGCATAATATTTTGAAATTCAGAGGGAGCGTTTTTCAATCCAAAAGGCATAACGTTCCACTCATATTGTCCAATTGGGACTGTAAAAGCAGTTTTATATCTGTCTTTTTCAGCAACTTGAATTTGCCAAAAACCTGATTTTAAATCGAATTTTGAAAATATAATGGCATTAAATAATCGATCTAAAAGATCTTTTTTATTTGGAATAGGATACATAATCCATCTTAAAACCTTATTTAAGGGTTTATAATTAATAACTAACCTTAGTGCTCCCCTATCCTTTCGGCATGATTATTAACATAGAAAGCAGTGCACGACCAAGGTGATTTCGAAGGTTTTATTAAACCTTTCTGTAAAAGAGAAGTTATTTCTTTTTTACATAATTCTAATAATTCAGAATTCATTTGACAAGGACGAGCTTTAGTGGGAATATTTTTCTCACTAAAATCATCTTCATATGGTAAAGAAACTATATGTTTCTTTCTGTTCCAAAAAGCATTAGGAAGATCGTTACATATCTGCAACGTAAATTCATTATATAATAATTTAATTTTTTCTTGTAACTTAGGATTTTGAAGTTTATCCTCAATCGTAAGTATACTAATTTCTTGTTTAAGGTAATTTACCTGATTTTCTTTTGCTTTAATAAGGATAGAATCTTTAATTTCATTAAGAATCCTAGAAAAAGGTTCTGTAATGAATTCAAAGTATACTTCTTTATTTTCGAAGCTTCCTTTAAATCCATATTCATTAATATTTCTAATAGGAAATATTTTCCTAAGAAAAGGAGTACCAAAAATTACTTGGTTAGTAATATTCTTAACTAGTAAGAATGACGTAGGAATGCAGACCTTATTTTTACAAATAAAAGCCTTAGGAATTTTATAATTAATTTGCAACTTTTCTCCGCTTGCAGAGCTAAGAGAATGAGTTGTTTTATGGAAATATTGGGTAGGAATTATTCCTTCCTGAATACAATTTAAATCTGCTCCACTATCAATTAGTGCAATCAGATTCTTTTGAAAATTTCCATCGATTAGTAATGAAATTTTTACTAACCATTTTTGAGAAGTAATAACTTCTAAAGTTGAAAGATAATTATCATTTCATTTTCGACAATTTTTGAACTTCTAGCGAATTCTTCGTTAGTAAATTCTTCAATAACTTCTTTTCCTTTTTCTAATTTAGAAAATCTTCTTTCAAGATCAATATGACTTAATTTTAAATGTTTAATCTCAGTTTTGAGATTCGTAATTTCAAGTGTTAAATCTCTAATATTAGAAGGAGATTCAATTTTAAATATATTTTTATTATGAAGTAATTTCATTACTTCGGACATACTATAAGGTTCAGATTTAGGAATAACTTCTTTAGAAGTTTCTTCCTCTTTTTGAATAATTCTTTTAATACTCAGATTTTTTAAATCTGGATCTTCTGTTTCTTTTAATATTTCGAGAAGATTATTATCAAGAACATTGATTTCTTGAAATTGAGATATACCTTGATATAAATTATTATCTTCTGATTCTGAACTATCAATTTTCTTAGAACAAGGTTGCCCAATCTGACAATTTTGGCATTCATCAGATTCTGATGATGACGAAATATCTTCAATAATATTATTATTTTCATCATTTGAGGAATATTCTAATTCATTATCAGAGTTTAAGAGAATTTTTGATAATGTTTCTTTTAATTCATTATCGATTTCTAAACTATTAATTTTCTTCTTAGTCAGCAAGTACTAGCTTTATGACCTACTTTTCCACATTTTCGACAAATAATTGGAGGAAGTTTATTCCTATATTGATAATTCTTATTATCTTTTGAGAATTTTTGTTCTCTTCTTTTTGATTTTCGATATTTTCTTTTTAGGAGAACATTTTTTAGTTTTATGTTATTTACGAGTTTTACTCGTAGAGGGATTTTCCATGCCAAATTGGCCACAGAATTCTCCTAATTGTTTCTTTTCGTCTAGAGAATGTCTCTTGACTTGTTTATTTAATTTAATTTCATTGCATAAGGCTAATCCTTCTTGTATGCAAGTTCCTATCAGTTTACCATAGGTATAGGAGTTATAATCGATACTCGATTCTCCTTTCCTAAGGTTATTTCTTACTCTTTCTGCAAAAAGTGAAGGTAATCCGTCTATGAATTTAGACTTCCAGTGAGTACTATTTGACTCATGGAGTTCCATAACTCGACTAAGGAAAGTATCCTTATACCATCTAAAAGATGTAAGGGTCTTACACCTTAGATTTTGAAGAAGAGTTCTGATATTTTCAGAATTGTCAGACCATCGGCCTGTGAAATGTTCAATGATGTTTACACATAGTGTATAAACAACATTATCAACCTGTTGACCATTTTCTTCTTTAATGGTTTGGTAAATATCGTCTTTTTCATGTTGAGATAAATAATTATCCCACCATCCTTTTAACTGACCAGTAAAGCCAGCGACGATCATTTTTGCAACAGCTTTATCATTATTTTGATTAGCTTTGCAAATTGTACTATACATAAGCATTCTATGTATCATATTATAAATTTGTCTTTCGGTATAACCGTCTAAATTCCATTCGTATATGCTTCTACCACTATACGAATTATTAAGCATAAACTCTTGTTCTTCAAACAAGATATCTTGAGGAGTAGGCCTAGGGTAATAATATTTACTTTGAGTTGGCCTATCTGCATATTTTGTATGCTTTAATTTATTAATTTCTTCATTAAATGTGTTTTGAATATCTTGAATATTATCAGAATTTTCCATTCGATTTTCAAATTCTTCACTTAAAGTATTAAATATATATATATTATATATATATATATATATATATATACATTTGCAAATATATAGTGTGTTTGGCAGACTTAGGGACTTCAACGTAAGCTTCTTTTGAAAAATCAAATTTCAGAAGAAAAATTTATAATATCACCCATTCGATCGTATAGAGCTGAGGATTACCTCGAGTTTAATCTTCTTTCGGTTGAAATTAGATTACCTTGCTTCGAGTATCGGCGGAGAAGCTCCCCTTTATGTTTTATATTTGGAGCAATGTTTTAAAAAGTGTATAGCGTAATCTGTCGCGTTTTAGTGCCGGTAGCGCGTAGCGTAAATAGCGTAGCGCATTGCGTGAGTATTTCGGATAATCTATATGTAAGGTAATAAATTATATATAATATATAATAAATACAAATATACTATGTTGGTCATTTTTTATGTCATTATTGTAGTTATGAGACTAAATAATGAATATTTTTTAACTAATAAATTTATGTTTTCAAATTATCAAATCTTTTTTATCGGATATTAATATAAATTTGTGTGAAATTACTTTTAAAAATAAAATAACCAATATTTTTTGCACTGTTAATTTTCTGTGGATAATGGAAAGCCTTGTGGATATAAATTGGTTAATATTTTCAAAATTACTTTAACCATATTACACAATTCACCGATGTAGTACTATTCCAAAATTAGTCTTAACATGACTACATTATTATGAATAAATTTACGAATTACACAGTTGATTTTGATCAATATCCAAATAGCGCGAGTATTTTAAAAAATAGCGCAAAAAGCGTAAAAAGGCGTAATAAAGCCTAAAAACGCGTAAAAAAGCGTAAAATAGCATAAGCTATTAGGGAAAAACGCGATTTTTAGTACGCGTTGACGCGTTTTGTCCCGAAAATACGCTATAGCGCGCTATGTAGCGCGCTATCTCATGCTATTTAAAACAATGATTTGGAGTTATGTAATTTCACACCTCAGCGCATGAATATGAAATGCATATCTGTATATATATTATGATACAAACTTGCACGAAACAACAGATCCGTAAAAGTCGAAACTATGTTGTCCACTATATTTTCCACTTTTGTCCATTTGTCCACTTAGCTCGCCGTCAAATGCATTGACATGATGAATAGAAAGATTCCTCTTCTATCACCCAAGTAAAATACAAAAGGCAGAAAAAATATGGAAAAGCAAATGTGGCCGAGATGGCCGATGTATCGCCGGTACAAACTACAAACGCTAACTCGCCCGCTTTGATCCGCAGCGCCCGATATATCGCCGCGACGGCTGATATCGTGCCGCGACAAACCCGTCACCGTTCTAACCCGTTTCTCTGGCGCGGAGGGTGCCGAGTCGGTTCCGGTGCGGCCGATACGGCTGATGTCGCGGCGATACGGCGAACCATGGTAACCTCTATTGGGTAAATGTCCGATCATTTGTCAATTTGTGTACAATAATCAAAAGAAGATTTATGAAATGTTTCTTAGTTGAAAAATACATCAATTGTTGACCATCAATGGAATAATTGAATCATTTTGTTAAATAAGCTCTAAGGACCAAACCTGAATGAAGAACTTGAAAAAATAAAATTAAAAAATACTTAGAGCACTTGTTTCCTTTGTAAAAGAAATCGGCATGCCTTGTTCTTAGAGAGAACCAAAGACGTATTCATCTCTCTCAACAATTCCAAACCTTTTCTAGCCATCATTAAGAAGGTTTGTGGCTTGGGTACGTCTCGTGGTCGTCGGCGTGGCAATCTTGTGCTACGTTTACGAGGTCGGTTATTTACAACCGAGGGATCTTTGCTACAAGGGGATCTCAATATCTTTATACGTGAACGTGGTTAATGTGTCATAAATGTTTTTTCTTATATCCGAGGAATTGGGACCTCGGAAAAATTTTAAATTCCGCACCGCCCCGCGGATTCGACCTGAAGCACCCGAGGTTCCCGACACTGTGCCCACCGCGGGCGAGGAGGAGCTGAGGAAGAAAAGGGCGTACTATATCATGAGGAGATTAGAGGCGAGGAAGAAGACGTTGGAGAAGACGAAGAGTGATAAACTCGGAGGAAGATGTAAGGTTAGTGTATTAGCAGCTGATGAAGACGACGACGGCCATCGAAATCGATGGCTGAGATCAGATCTTGATGGGGTTCGACAAAATCAGAGCAGCCCTGCTAATGAACAACTGATAAACAAGAAGAAGAACGCCTCAACGTCGTCGGAAATTGAAATGCCTTACGTCATCACCACGAGAGAAAAGGGGCCAAACGGTCGGAAAACCGAAGGATTCTTGTACGGATACGAGAATGGGGAAGAAGTTAGAATCGTCTGCGTCTGCCATGGGCTGTTCCTTTCTCCGGCGGAGCCGGCGAGGTGACCACCCTCTGAACCACATCGTCGTCAGCCCTTTCCCTTTACTGTAATCTTTTCTTTTTGAATATTAGGGATTTTAGAGTCGATTCAATGCAACAATCTTAGTTAAAACAATGTGATATTATTTCAACCTTCCTTATCAACACTTGTTCCAACCCAACAGTAGTTTAGAAACAAACAAAGATCACAACCACAGTAACTACAGCAAGAAAGGCACATCACAAACTGTAACTGTAACTATCTCTAAAACTCTCCTCCAACCTCCGAGGCCTAATCTCCTCCAGCCTCTTCACAACATTCTTCATCCTCGGCCTACCCGAAAGCGTCTCGTCCGTACAATTCACAGCCAACTCCAAAACCCGAACCGAATCTTCCTGCGGGCCAACACCCCACAAACTAGGATGAAAAACCCTCTCCCCACAACCTTCCCTAACCATCATCGCAGCCCAAGAAACGATGTTAAAACCGTGCCCATAAGAAGAGAACGAAGGGTCCAACACCTTCTTCTCCGAAATCATCTCAAGCAGCACAATGTAGAGATTAATGATCGGTTGCGTCTGTAGCTGAAAATCGTTGGAAGAAGAAACCCTGAATTTGATTTCAATCTTAATTGATTTCATGTACAGCGTACTCTAGCGTTTATCTACAAAGAAAGACTTGGGGCGTAATTACAAAATTGCCCCTAGACATAATAAGATATAAAAGCAAAACACGCTCTTATGTACAAACTAACAACTAATGAATTATAGCAACCAGTGAGCTAGTCCTTTAACTCATCATCTTCTATGTATAACTTCTGCATCCCCCCCTCAAGCTTGGACATGCCAAGCTTGGACAGTAAATGAGTAAACTGTGGGGCAGCTAAGGCCTTCGTGAATAGGTCGGCAGGTTGCTGCGTGGATGGAATATGATAAGGCAATATAAAACCAGACTTGTAATGATTGCGAACAATGTGACAGTCGATGTCCAGGTGTTTAGTTCTCTCATGGAACACAGGATTGGCGGAGATGTGGATAGCTGACTTGTTATCACAAGCAAAAGGAATCGGGACAGATATAGGAACAAGCAGATCCTTGAAGATGTAAGATATCCATAGAAGCTCACAAACTGTTGTTCCCATGCTACGGTATTCAGCTTCACATGAGGATCGAGATACTGTGTTCTGTTTCTTGGTCTTCCAAGAGATCAGTGAACTACCAAGCGTGATACAATAACCGGTTAAAGAGAGTCTAGTAGATGGACAATTTCCCCAGTCTGCATCACAGAAGGAATGTAAGGACAGGTCTGTGTCACACGGATAGAATAAACCAATGGAGATGGACCCCTTGAGATATCGAAGGACATGCAGTCCTGCTTCCCAGTGAATCTGCCGAGGATTCTGCAGAAATTGACTTAACTGTTGCGTTGCAAACGAGAGATCTGGTCTCGTAAAACCAAGGTACAACAGCCTGCCAACGAGTCTTCTGTAAGGCCTGGGATCCAACAGAGTAGGACTAGAAGGATCATGGAGGCGAAAATCCTTTGAAAGAGGGACAGAAACTGCCTTACAATCAAGAAGTCCAGCTGTTTGTAATAAATCCAGTATATACTTTCGTTGATTTATGTAAATGCCTGCAGAACTTCTGATTATTTCTACACCTAAGAAATACTTGGCCTGGTCCAAGTCTTTGATAGTGAAGGTATCGTCCAAGAACTTCTTAGTAGCAGCAATGAGATCAGAACTAGTTCCTGTTAAAAGCACATCGTCTACGTAGATCAATAAGATCAGAAAATCAGACCCAGATTTCTTTGTGAACAAGCAATGATCATGAGGTGATTGTATGAAGCCAAACTGTTGTAGAGAAGAAGTAAACTCCAAATTCCATTGTCTGGAGGCTTGTTTCAAGCCGTAGAGTGACCTATGCAACAAGCAGACTTGATTTGGTGAACCTTTCTTGTAACCAGGCGGCATGCGAATGTATATAGTTTCATCTAGATACCCATGCAAAAACGCATTATTGATATCTAGTTGATGCAAAGGCCAATCTCTTGCTGCTGCTATAGCCAACACAATTCGGACTGTCACAGTTTTAGCGACAGGTGAAAAAGAGTCGAAATAGTCCTCACCTGCTATTTGATTGTACCCTTTTGCCACGAGGCGAGCTTTATACCTATCCACTGTTCCATCAGGATTATACTTCACCTTGTAAATCCATTTACATCCAATGGCTTTCTTCCCTTTCGGCAAATCTGTGATGACCCATGTCTGATTTGCTTCAAGAGCATCGAGCTCGCGTTGCATAGCTTTCTGCCATTCAGGATCTAATCGAGCTTCTTCATATGAATGAGGTTCCTGTACCTTAGACACGTTTGCTATAAAAGATGCATACGATGGACTCATGCAAGGTTGTAAAGGAGAATTATGAGGCACGGGGTTAGTATGTGTCTGAGAAGCAAGACTATGAGCAGCCATAGTGTAATCTGTAAGCCATGTGGGTGGTCTTTTGGGTCTTGTGCTAGCTCTGGTTGGAAGTATATTGGGTGATGTATGTGGTGATGGACCTTCTTCTGAAGGCACAGCTGAATTAGGTGCAGAGGGCAAAGGGGAACTAGTCGGTGGATTAGGGCTGGTTTGTCTAGATGGGATGGGTTCTGGTGTGGATATATATGTGTTTGGGGCAGGTATAGGGCAGCAAGGTGCTTCATAAGTCTGTATAGGGACAGAGTTATTTGGTTCAACAGAGGGATTTTGAGTGGTTTTATAGGGAAATACAGATTCTGTAAAAATGACATCCCTAGACACTGTAATGGTACGGGTTTCCAGGTTGTACACTTTGTACCCCTTTTGGCCATTAGGATACCCTACAAAAATTGCCTTGAAAGATCTAGAGGCAAATTTCTCTTTATGTGGGTGAGGATCTGTAACAAAGCACAAGCATCCAAAGGTTTTGAGATGGTTTATATCAGGGTCTTTCGAGTATAGTATGTGGTATGGTGACTGCCATGCTAGATGGGCACTAGGTAGTCTATTTATGAGGTATGTGGCTGTGAGAATGGCTTCCCCCCAAAAGGATTTAGGTAGGTTTGACTGGAATATGAGTGAGCGGGCTATTTGGAGAAGGTGTTGGTGTTTTCTTTCTACCACCCCATTTTGTTGTGGTGTGTAGGGACAAGACGTTTGGTGAATGATTCCCATTGAAGAAAATAAGGTTTGACAATCATTGTTAACAAACTCAGATCCATTGTCGGATCTGATGATGAGGACTGTTTTTGAAAATTGGGTTTTGATGTATGATAGGAAATTTTTTATGGTTTGACAAACTTGTGACTTGTATCTGAGGAGATAGGTCCATGTTGACCTGCTATAGTCATCGACTATAGTTAGAAAATAATGACATTTGGACAATGAGGGATGGGAATAGGGACCCCATAAGTCCATATGAAGCAACTCAAAAATTCTTGAGGTATGTGTATGACTCAAAGGAAACTGCAGCCTATGCTGTTTGGCTTGAGGACAGATGTCACAAAGCATACTGTCATAATTGTGCAGTTTTATAGTAGGACTCAAATGCTTCATTACAGTGATAGAGGGGTGGCCCAATCTAGCATGCCAGGTGTATGGTTCTACCATTACAGCAGTGTTTGACTGACAAGAATTCATACTATCAATGGGTATGGTTTTAAGAGGAATTCTAGAAAGCAACATATCAAGCACTAGCTTGATTCTCTTCGGCTCGAAGGATGTTCTGTCTAGAATGTATAGGCCGTTGATAACTCCTCCAACTCCTATGATCTCCCTAGTCCGAAGGTCTTGTAGGAAGGAATAATCGGATAGGAAGCCACAGAAGATGTTGGAAGCACTAGCAATCTTGCGAATAGACAGAAGGTTATATCTAAAGGTGGGTACATGAAGACACTCAAAAAGGGTAAGTTTGGGGCTGAGCTTACAATCACCAGTAGAGTGAACTAAATTTGTCGTTCCATCAGGTAATGTGACTGGAAAGGTTTTGGGAATTGACTTTTGGTTTGACAGGATAGATGAGTCCATGCATGTATGATTTGTAGCGCCCGTATCTAAGATCCAGCAAGACCCAACCACAGAACTGAGTACAGAGGCGTTACCTGGATTGATGCCGTCATGGAGATTGAATACCTCCGCACAATTCATCATTTCCTTTTCGAGCGTTCGCTCCACCTCTCCATTCTCAGTCATCGTGCGATTCTGTTCTTCGGATTCCTGATTTGAGATAGAATCCATGCCTAATCGCCGAGTTTCAGAAGTTGATCGACAATCGAGACTCTGATACCATGTAGAGATTAATGATCGGTTGCGTCTGTAGCTGAAAATCGTTGGAAGAAGAAACCCTGAATTTGATTTCAATCTTAATTGATTTCATGTACAGCGTACTCTAGCGTTTATCTACAAAGAAAGACTTGGGGCGTAATTACAAAATTGCCCCTAGACATAATAAGATATAAAAGCAAAACACGCTCTTATGTACAAACTAACAACTAATGAATTATAGCAACCAGTGAGCTAGTCCTTTAACTCATCATCTTCTATGTATAACTTCTGCACACAATCCCATAGCTATAAACGTCAGCCTTCTCAGATACCTTACAAGTTATCGCATACTCGGGCGCCACATACCCGTAAGTCCCCGCGGGGCCCGTCGTGGTGTGCGTCTCAGAGTTTCCCATGATTCGGGCCAGCCCGAAATCAGACAAGTAGGCGTTGCAGTCTTCGTCGAGCAGTATGTTGCTGGGCTTCACGTCCCTGTGGAGGATTCGAGGGTGGCACCGATCGTGGAGATAGGATAGCGCTTCAGCAACGTTCAGCGCAATCTTGTGTAAGGTTTTCCAGTCCAACGAAAGTTGGGACCTTTCTTGCAAGAACTTGTCGAGGTTTCCGCCGGGCAGGTAGTTGTAGATGAGAAACATTTCCGATTCGCCGGCGTAGTAGCCCAAAAGAGTGACGAGGTTGGGGTGTTTTAGCCTTCCCAGCGTTTTCACCTCAGTGTCGAACTGCTTTGCTCCTCCTTGCTGAAGACGCCCTATGTTGAGCTGCTTTATGGCGATAACTACGCCCGGGGAAATCTCAGCCTTGTAAGTTGCGCCGAAGCCTCCGCTGCCTATGCAGTTGCTCGCCTTAAAGCAGGCGACTATGTTGTCGTAGTTCATGGGAAAGCCCATGTCCTGAAATAGGAAGACTTCCTTCCTTAGGGTTACGCTGACTTTGGATCTCGACCTCAGCCTTCGGGCGTAGAAGAAGAAGAACGCTAGGGAAAGAAACGAGGCAGAATATCGCTGCCGAGGATGTAATCGAAGCGATTACGATCTTGTTCGAGCTGTGTTTTCGAGGGGATTTCGACGGTGGAGATTGGCCCGGGCCCGGCGAAGATGAGGTCGAGGAAGAGCAGCGAATCAAAGGGTTTTCGAGAAAGCTGCTGCATTCGTTGTTTTGAGGAAGGAAGGAACCTGATAGGTTGTTGCTCGACACGTTGAACTTTGAGAATGCTGACATGGCGTCGACCAAGCTGGGCGGTAGTGGGCCACCGAGCTTATTGTTGTTCAGTAGAAGAATCGTTAGGTTCTTCAGATTTGAGAGGCTCGTCGGGATTTCGCCAGATAAAGAGTTCGAAGACAAATCGAGGACTCGAAGGGCGTTCATATCTCCTAAAATCGAAGGGATGGAGGCATTGAGGTTATTACCAGCAAAAGAGAGGTACCTCAGATCCTTAACTTCCCCGAGGCTGTTCGGTATTACGCCTTGCAAAGAGTTCGAGCTCAAATCAAGAAAACGGAGAGAACCCAACTCTCCAATCTCAGAAGGGATGGTCCCGTCGATTCTGTTTCTAGAAGCATCTAGAAGAATCAGATTCTTGCACGCCGAGGAAATCTCCTTCAGAACCTGACCAGACAACATGTTTTGTGAGACATCGATCATTACGCCATTCGCACGATCACATGTGTCTAAGGTGGTAAAATTCACAGTAAGCTTGTTATTGCTGGCAAGAAACGCATAAACCGTTTTATTACCGCCCAATCTCTCATATCCAATGGGCAACGACTGAATCTGACCAGTGAAGTTGTTGGAGCTAAAATCATGCAAAACAGAGGAGGAATCGAAGTCTTCGAGGAAGGGCAAAGAAGCTTCCTTCTGAGCCCTACTTCGAAAGTAAGATAAGTACACCGACGAAGGATCGTAGGGCTGTAACCGTTGTTCCATAGGACTACTACAAGGTTGTTCGTAACTGAACTTAGGAATAGGGCCAGAGAAATGATTCCCACTTACGTTGAACACGGCCATACAAGGAACAGAAATCTTGTCTGAAATCGACCCTCGAAGCCCATTCGAGCTCAGATCGAGGAAACGAAGCTTCTTACAGCTGCTTATCCCATCAGAAACAGCCCCGAAGAAATAGTTCTGCGCCAGGTTTACCACCTCCAAGTTATCGCACGAACCCCAACTGCCCGGAAAATCGCCCTGAAGGGTCGTTCGTGGGGCCCATATCATCCTCAGGCTCGAAATCCCGAGAATCTCACTAGGGATCGTTCCTTCGTAGAAATTGTACTCGTCAAGAACTGTACGGTTCGAACCCAAAGGCAGAGGATCCCATAAATTGGACAAGACGAGGACGGACAACTTAGTACAGTTGCCGAGCTGGTAAGGTATCGAAGCGCCGAAATTGTTCCTCGAAACGTCTAACACTTGAAGCTGACTCAACCCACCGAACTCGCCAGGTATGCCTCCGTCGAGCATGTTAGAGTAAAGAATCAGCGTCTTTAGAGCACTGCAGTTTCCGAGACTCTTTGGAATCTCACCGTTCAAGAAGTTTCCAGAAAGATCTAGATGCTCGAGGGCTTTGCAGCTATCTCCACCGATCCCTAGAGGGATGGACCCGCCGAGGAGATTATACGAAAGGTAAAGCCCTTTTAGCCCGTTAAACCCGCCCGTGAAATCAGGGATCGATCCGTTTATCCGATTTCCTGCCAAGTTCAAGACCTCGAGCCCTCGAATTTTCAATAGAGACATGGGAATAGCTCCGTAAAGATCTCGACGGTCCAGGCAAATCTTCAAAAAAGCCCACTATTAATGAACGAAGGAAAAACATTACAAAATTCCTTCGCCTTCGTTTCACCTGATTCCAAATTTCCCAGAACTGAACCTGTTTATTCCGTGGTCATACAGTCCAGAGGTGACGCCTATTCCATTGAATACTAATTTGAAGTTGTTGAAGGACGACTGTCTGGTTCTTCAGTCTCCTAATCCAAGAGGAAAAATAGAGATCCATGATCTCAGCCCCTACCCAAACAAGTGATGATCAGTTGCGCAATATGGCTATGTTGACAGCCAACAGCAGTCTTGAAATCCCCAAGAAACAGGTTTTAAATCCAAGAAAAGAATCGGCGAAGCCTTTCTGCACTCACTGCAACAAACGCGGCCACACCATAGAATCTTGTTACCACATCCATGGCTTCCCACCTGGCTATAGACAAAATCCTAAGCCAAGGACAGCAAGGGTAAACCAGTTTGGGACATAGCATCTGGCAGGTAAAAGTACACTTGAGGACTCTCAGTTGCCATCTAGGATCAGCCCAACAGAGGATAAGTTTGTCCAGCTTCAGCTTCATCCTACTCAGCTGCTGAGTTTAAAGGCATTGCTGGATCAACATGCCACCCATCTCACATCAGACAAATCAGGACATAGCAGCCAGCCTGAGAAAACCTCAGGTATGTGTATCTTTCAATTTACCTGATTTGGCAGACAGGAAAGTGTGGTTGGTAGATTCCGAACCAAGCATGCATGTGGTAATCATCTCCTCTTATATGATCGGCACACCATTGAAGAAGGCAATGTAATACTACTTGATAATTCAGTTATACAGGTTAACAAGGCAGGCAGCTTTAGACTAAATCAATTTATAACCTTGACTGAAGTTCTTTATGTACCTCAGTTCCAATTTAATCTATTATCAGTGAGCTCATTGGCCAAACAACTAAATAGCAGATTCTTCTTCGAGGCTAATAGTTTTCTGATGCAGGATGCTTCGTCACAAATGATTGGCAAGGGTAGTCAAGCTGCGGGCTTATACTTCATCGAAGCTGAAGCAGTTTTTCATTTTCCAGTTTCCAATTCTGTCTATTTGAATAAACTGTCTGCAAACATTCGGCACCCTTCCAACAAGATCTTGAGAGTATTAAAATCTTCTCTGAAACACCTTTATGTTGTAACAGATCCATATTGTAAGGTTTGCCCCATAGCAAAACAGAAAAGACTTTCCTTTCCAAACAACAATAAATCTGTTTGCTCACCATTTGACTTAATCCATTGTGATCTTTGGGGACCCTTTCATGTCCCATCACACTTAGGTCACAGCTATTTCCTCACCATTGTTGATGATTACTCACGCTTTACATGGATTTTCATGCTTAGATACAAGTCAGAGGTGCAGTCCAACATTACTTATTTCCTGAACATGGTGAACACTCAATTCTGTCGTAAGGTAAAAGTGGTCAGAATAGACAATGGCAAGGAATTCAGTCTCCATTCTCTGTTCAAAGACAAAGGAATCATACATCATCAGTCTTGCGTTCCAACGCCCCAACAAAATTCAATAGTCGAAAGAAAGCACCAACACCTCTTAAATGTAGCGAGAGCCTTGTACTTTCAGTCCGGGATTCCTATTGAGTTCTGGTCCGAATGTGTGCTCACGGCCACATTCCTAATTAACAGAACACCTTCCCCTGTCCTCGCAAACAAGAGCCCATTCAAATTATTGTATCAAAGACCTGTTGATTACCACTCCTTTCAAGTGTTTGGTTCCCTCTGCTATAGCTCAACCCTCGCAGCTCGCCGCAAGAAGTTTGATCCAAGAGCTCTTGAATGTGTATTTCTTGGTTATCCTAATGGGGTAAAGGGATACAAGGTGATGGACTTGAGTACCCGAAGAATTTTCATTTCAAGGGATGTTACATTTGAGGAAACTGTGTTCCCTTTTAAGCAGAAAGAGACCTCAAGCTTTTCCCAGGATCCCTTTCCCATTTCAGTTTGCCCCCGACCCTTTAATGATGACCATGCACCTGAGGATCTAATATGGTATCAGAGCGAGCTTCCGCTCACCATCACCCGATTCATGTATGTCCACGTGTTAGGTCAGTCATGCCACACGTGAGGGGGCGTGTTGAGATTCTAAGTGGGTTCCGTCCCACATTGGATAATTCAAGCTCTTGAGGCTAGTATATATATAAGAGGCTTTCTCCTCCTATTACCAATTGGTTTTAGGAAGGATCCCTCGATTTCTAATATTTTTTCTTCTCTTTCTTTTTTTAAATGACAGCGAGAAAAGCGAGCACACTGCAAGCGCTGCCGAAAAGGTGAGGCAACTGACGGCTGAGCTCGCCGGAACCGCCGTGAAGTCGGAGTCCGACCCGGCGACCGATAGGATCCGAACTGGTTTTGAAAACTTCAAGAAAGACAAGTTCGAGTAAGTTTAGTTTCGGTAAAAATTAGTTGGGAACTGGGATAGGATGCAAATTACATAACTACCCTCTTATTGCATTAATCGATTTCTTATATTATTTTCGCATTTCCTCAAAATAAAGAAAAATCCAATTTCTAACGTTCATTGTAGAAAGAATCCGGCTTTGTTTGGGGAACTTGCCAAAGGACAAAGCCCCAAGGTATTTTTTTAATTATCAAGAATCTAATAGTGTATGAAATTAAATTCATTTTTTTATTATATGGTAAATTAAAGAATAATAATAATACTTTGCAGTCCTTAGTATTTGCATGCTCTGATTCTCGAGTGTGCCCATCCCATGTATTGAATTTTCAACCTGGCGAGGCTTTCATAGTCGGAAACATAGCCAATATGGTTCCACCATTTAACCAGGTAGTCAAATATAGATGTTTAAATTGATAATCATATTAAAAATATTTCTTTCCATTCGACCTTAGTCGATATTGATTATTCATTCTATGGGTGCCCAACATAGTTTGTTCCCATGAGATGCTGGCCTAAGTTTCTCTTTACCATGTTCAAATGACTATTCCGCCTTAAAGCTATTATATATATTATTTTCAAAATGTGTAAATATACACACAAGTACAAATGTGATATGGGGCTGTCCCAATCAATAATATTTATAGGTGTGGGGGCTCTGGACACTTAGTTAGCGGTAGGTTGGTTGTTATACGACCTTTTAGGTGCGCAGGGTGCTTATAACGTGGGGACATAAACAGAAAAAACAAGAAGATGTGCGTGGTTCGAATCTTGTGAGATTCTACGTCCACGGGGCGCTGGGAACTTCCTTCTACTGAATAACGACACTTTACACACTCAAATAATCCTCACTTTCACTCCTAAAATGTAGCAAAATACGTTCAAGATATCTGAAGAGAAAATACTATGTGTGTGTTTTGTAAAAAAGTGAGATATATGGAAATATGACCAAGTCCTTATTTTATAGCAGCTCCCCACCGTCTGTCTGATGATGTGCTTCCGGATTTTCGGGGGATGTACTACCTAGGGGCTATAGGAAAAGTGATGGGCTACGATGGATTGACTTCTGTGGCGGCTACAGTGAAGTGCTCAGCGACATCCTCCTCTACTGAGGCGACACGTGTCCCTGCGAACTCTTTTCCCTTTCTTTTGCTGTCTTTTCATCTTGATACACGAGGGTTTTTCCTTCCTTTGCCCGGTCCAAGTTAGTGACCATCAGGTCCTTGCAGATCCCTCTTCCCAAACCTGTATTCTACCATGGGCTTCTTCTCGGTGGGCTTCTATTGGGCCCTTCTTTATTTTTTCGTTTTCTTGGTCCAGCTAATTGAGTCCACATCAACCACTCCCCTACTCTAATTTATTTTTGGAGACAAAATGAGTTAGAGTAAAATGATAAGTTAAACCTTACCGCCCTTTAAGGTCCTTCTGTCATGATTCCTTGAAAGGACGTGTCTTTTGCCATTCTTTTTTCAATACCTCGGGAACCGCTTCTTTTTTTAAGAGTGGCTTCTCGAAGTTCCTTAGGCTGTTTTTTTCAAAGGGTTACTTCGTTATTGCACAGGTACGTATCTCTCTTTTTTTCAAATTCTATTTCATCTTCGTCTTCTGTGTTTATGGCTTCCCCCATTTCAGATTCGGCAAAACCTTCATCTTCCCCCACTCGTTCTTTCCAGTCCGTTTCTTCTGATACATCGTCCACCCCTCCTGCCTCGCAGCCTATTCCTCAGCCAGAAACTCGCCGCCGAAACGCCGCCGCGCCTCAAACCAGTAATCGGCCGCGAACTCGTTCTGCCGTTGCTTCTGCCATGGCCTCCTTTTCTCTCGGTGGGGCTGGATCTACTGATTCTTCGGCCGCTTCTTCGGATTTGGTCGCGCTCTCTGAGCCGCCGCGTCCTGCTAACCCTAAATCTATCTTGTCTTCCTCTGCTCGGTCTCTACCTAGCGCTTTTAGGGCCTCCACGTGCTCGCCGGAGGGTTTGGACAGTTTGGTGGAGGGGGGTTTCGCTTTTGAGGGTTTTACAGTGAGGGCGGCATCGCCAGATCAGAGGGCTGACCACCCGCCCCCCTGTGTTTGGCGTTCTGGGAGGCCTAAATCAGGGCCGGGTTGCGTTTTCCTATCCCTCTTTTTCTCTCAGAAGTACCTAGGGCCTTCAAGATCCCCTTAAACCAATTTCAGCCTTCTGCCATTCGCCTTCTCATAGCCTTTTTTGTGGCGGTGCGGGCCGCGGGGGGAGTCCCTTCTCCTGACTTGGTGCTTTCCCAGTTTTCACCTAAGCTCCATGGTGCCTTCTTCTATCTCTCGTCCATTTCTTCTCGTCTGGGAGGAGAAACCCACTTTTTTGGCAAGAATCACAAAATGGACAAGGATTGGCAGGGTCCCTATTTCTTTGTGGAGTCCCCAGGCGGTTTGTGGGACTTCCCTTGTGACAGATGGGTGACTGGAGCGCCCCTTCGTAGTTCGGGCAAGTGTTCAAAAAGGAACTCCAGAGCTTTAGCTTTTCTAAATGCTCATGCCGAGGAGCATGGCCCTCTAAACCCTTTTTCCTTGGCTAAATTTCCCGGGGTTTTGTATCATTTTGGGTTCTCACCTTCCCCCGCCAACCTTTCTCTGGAGGGTATTTTATAGTTCTTATCATATATATTTTTTTTTTCTTAGCCATTCTGTGGATTGATGCCTTGCTGACCTCTGGTTTGTGGAATTTGGGCGCAGGAATGACAGGCTCATGGCTTAATCTGTTGGCGAACATAGAGGAAGGGGATGCTCCCCCTCCTACTGGTATGGAGGGGCCTGCCCTAATTTCTGACACTCCCCTGCTTCTGGGCGCCTTAGACATTCGTGCTGAGGTTCGACAGTCCACTTCCAAGGATTCGGGGACCTCCGATTTGCCCCCGGTTGCCCCAACTCCCCAGACGAAGCGAAAAGCTGGACCCACGACGAAACCGGCCGGAAGGTCCAAGAAGCGACTAGTTCTTTCAGAAAGCGAGGGCGGCGGGACTCAGGTTGAGGTTCCTCAGGAGGGGCTTCAGCGAGAGGGCCCACCTCCTTCTGGGGAATCCTCGGCCGGAGCGGGGATGGAAGTGTTAAGCCACCTGGTTCCTCCAGAAGACAAGGAGGTGTTCTCTGGCAGATCGGCCGCGGAAAATGAGGCGGAGCTTGCCCACCATCTTCTCAAGGTATGCTTCTCGCCATTTTTTAGTAGGCGCTTTCTCTGTTTGTCTTGTTTTTGAGCCCCTTTTTGTGGTATTCAGGTTATCGGCCTGGTGTCTACGAGGTCCTCTGCTAGTTTATTGGTGTCGGATTTGGAGGAGCGCAATCGGGCTCTTCAGGAGCAGCTGGAGAAAGTTCAGGCCAGTTTGGCCGCACAAGAAAAAGTGGCCGAGGAGACTCAGGCCAAATTTGAGCTTAAGCGTGAGAGCTTGGAGAGGGAGAAAGCAGAGTTGGCTAGGAAATGTGAGGAACTGCGTGCTTCCCCAGAGAAGGAAAAAGAAGATCATGCGGCCCTTCTGAAACAGCGCGAGGATGAGCTTCAGCGCTCCTTTGCTCATGAAAGAGCGAAATGGGATGAGGACTTTGTGCGCATGACGGAGGTTCACACAAAAGCCGAACTAGAAATCGTGAAGGCTGAGGGTGCTCAAATCTGCCAGCGCCATCTCCTGTCAACTGCGGCTGGCCAGAAGTTCTTGGGGGATCTAGCGGAAGATTGGCGCCTCGCGTACCTAGAAGATCCAGTCTCTCTCAGGGACTTCGTTCCTTTTATGCAGCACTACTTTTTGGGAGGCCATCGCGCGGGATCTGCCGGGATTAGAGCGGCTAGTGCCCTCAGGGATCTTCCTCCCCCCACATCTTTTAAAGGGGACCCGATGGCTGAGGAGAACCCTTTGTTTTGGCGCCCCTTCGCTGAGAAGCATATGGCGACCCTTGCTCAAGCTGATATCTCTGACCTCCCCGGCGTCACCTTTTATCCTCCCGAGGATTCCTCTGTTTAGTTTTTCTTTCTGTTGTTGTAATGAACCTTTCTCCTTTGTGCTTTTGCGGATATTATTAGGTTTTTGCTTTTATGGGGGGGCTTAACTCCCCTATGCTTTTGCCGAGGTCCCCTTTTCCCCCTGTAATATAGGACCTTTTTATTAAGTATCCTTTTCTCTACGTGCTTTCCTCTGTTAGGCTTTGTTATGCTTTGCAAACGCCTCCTTAAATTTGTAAGTTAAGTATGAGTTATACGCGCTTTGGGTTGTAAGGGCCGTCGTCCTTATCCAAAGGCGTTATTTTATGCGCTGGGCCTTTTTTGTCCTCAGCGAACTTAGTAATACGAGCCTAAAAGGCTTAAGCATGGAGCTGGGAACTATCCCACTGTTTTACCCTGGTTATAGCGCCAGCTACGCTTAGGTACCCATTCAAGTCGCAGGTCCTACTAGGGCCTTTGATGTCCTGTAAACCACAGCCAGTCGACGATGGTATCTTGTACACCCTCGTGGGCATCTTTCACGTCGCAGGCCTGTAGCCTTTGATGTCGGGTACACCGCTGACCCGTCGGCTTTTGGCATCGTCTCATGTCGCAGACTTTTTGTCTTTGATGTCTTTGTACGCCGCAGGTCCGTCGACCCTTGGTATCGAATATCAGCGCATTGCTTTGTTATAACAAAATGTTCATATTCCGCTGGGGAGGTACGCCTCGTTAAAACCTTATCTGGGCAAAACCTCCCTTTGAGGTAAAAATCCCAGATGAAGGGAAAATAGTACGTCCCCTCCCTATCTTACATAGTGGTATTACACGTAAAACTTTTTTAAATTAGAGATGTTCCAAGGGCGGGGTAGGGACCTTCCGTTGGTATCTTCTAACTCGTAGGCTCCGCCTCCTAACACCTTTGTTACACGATAGGGCCCTTCCCAGGGTGCGTCCAACTTTCTCAGGGGCCGTAGGACATCAGCTCTTCGAAGTACTAGGTCCCCCTGCTGAAATCCCCTCGGCCGGATCCTTCGATCATACATCGCCTTTATCCGACTCTTGTACGCTTCCATTCTCACTTGAGCTTATTCCCGTACTTCGTCAACCATGTCTAGGTCCTCCCTCCTTAGTCGCGAATTTTCCTGTTCATCGTATGTCAGCACTCGGTGTGTTTCTATGCCGATTTCCGCGGGTATGACGGCAGCCGATCCGTACACCAACTCGAATGGAGTTTCCCCGGTTGCTTCGCGGGGGCTAGTTCGATAAGCCCAAAGGACAACATCCAGCGCCTCTACCCATTTGTCTCCATCTTGCTCGAGACGGGCCTTGATCCCCCTGAGGATGGTTCGATTCGAAACCTCAGCCTGCCCATTCGCCTGTGGATGTCCAACAGCCACGAACCTCTGGATTACCTTCATGCCTTCGCAGAATCTTCGCGTCTTAGTTCCACAGAACTGGGTTCCATTGTCCGAGATGAGGACCCTGGGAGCTCCATAGCGACAGCAGATATTTTTCCACAGGAACTCGATCACCCTCTCTTCATCAATTCGTGCTACTGCCTTGGCCTCGATCCACTTGCTGAAGTAATCTACGGCGACAATAATAAACTTCTTCTGCGCTTTTCCTCGAGGAAATGGGCTGACGATATCGATTCCCCACTTATCGAAAGGGCACGGAGAGTACATGGTCCCCAAGGCCTCGGCGGGGACGTGGATTCTGGGACCAAACTTCTGGCAATTGCTACATTTTCGGACTAGGTCCTTGGCGTCCCTGATTAGACTGGGCCAAAAGTACCCCGCCCTCACCACTCTTCTCGTCAAGGACTTGTACCCAGTGTGGTCCCCGGCGCATCCCTCGTGAATTTCTTCAAGTATCTTGTTTCCTTCCTCCGTAGAGAGGCACCGAGCGTATGCGTGTACGAAAGACTTTTTGAACAGGCGCCCATCGATCAGGCAGAATTTTCTCCGGTATCCTTTTCTGTCCTCCAGCTTTGCTTTCTCAAGAATAGTTATGATGGGGGCTCTCCAGTCGTCCCTCTCTTCTATGCTTGCCACGAACTTCCCTGTTTCTTCTTTATCTGCAACGAGATATGTGACGCCTTCTTCCTTAGGGGCCGATCCTGAACTTGCCATCTTTGCTAGGTGATCGGCCTTATGATTTTCTTCCCTGGGGACCTGTACCACTTCACAACAATTGAAAGTTTTTGTTAGTTCTGCTACTCTCTTACCGTACTCAACCATTTTTTCATCCCTTGCTTCGTAATTCCCCTTTATTTGTTGCACTACTAACTGTGAGTCAGAGAACAGGGTGAGGTCTTGTGCTCCCATCTCCTTTGCGATTCGCAGGCCATGGATGAGGGCTTCGTATTCTGCCTCATTGTTCGAGGCCTGAAATTGGAACGTGATGGCAAAACGGAGCTCCTCTCCTTCTGGGTTGATGATGAAGATCCCAGCTCCCGACCGTTGAGAAGTGGCGGATCCATCCACGTACACCTTCCACTGGCGCTTTGGTGGTCCCTTGGTGGTCTCAAGGACGAAGTCTGAGAGGGCCTGGTCTTTTATGGCTGTTCTTCGTTCAAACTCGACGTCATATTCTCCTAGTTCGATGGCCTATTTTACCATTCTTCCTGATAGATCCGGCCTGCTTAGTGTCTGCTTCAGCGGGAAGTTAGTCCGCACATTCACCCTGTCTGACAAGAAATATGGCCGAAGTTTTCGGGCAGAGACCATCACTGCCAAGGCGGCCTTTTCAACCTCCGAGTACCTAGTTTCGGCCTCTAGGAGCACCTTGCTTACAAAGTAGATGGGCTTTTGGGAGGTACCATCTTCTTTCAACAGGACGGAACTCACTGCGTGATCACCTACGGAGAAATATAGTACTAGCACGTCCCCCACCGAAGGCTTAGTCAAAAGAGGCGTGTCATGGAGGTACTCTTTTAGCTCCTCGAAGGCCTGCTGGCATTCCCTAGTCCACTCAAACTGCTTGGTTTTTCGTAACACCCTAAAGAAAGGCAGGCTTCTTTTCGCTGAGTGGGAGATGAACCGGTTAAGGGCCGCCAATCGCCCCGTGAGCCTCTGGACCTCTTTAAGGCCCTGGGGAGGTTGCATTTAATGGCTTTCACCTTCGTGGGGTTGACCTCGATACCTCGTTGGATCACCATGTAGCCGAGGAACTTCCCCGATCTCACCCCGAATGCGCACTTTTCGGGGTTGAGCTTCATTCCGCTTCCTCTAATTGCCTTAAATGCCTCCTCCAAGTCCTTCGTATGGTCTGCGAGATTTTACCAGCATATCATCCATATAGACTTCCATGTTTTTTCCCAGCTGTTGTTTGAAAACCTTGTCTACCATCCGTTGGTACGTGGCTCCGACATTTTTGAGGCCGAAAGGCATCCGGACGTATCCATATGTTCCCCCTGGAGTTACGAAGCAAACTTTATCAAAATCTTTTGAATCGAGACTTACCTGGTGATAGCCTTGGTAGGCATCCATCATACTAAGGACCTCGCACCCAGAGGTAGAGTCCACGAGTTGGTCTATTCTTGGTAGCGGGTAGTGGTCCTTGGGACAGGCCTTGTTGAGGTCCCTAAAGTCGATACACATCCTCCACTGCCCATTTCCTTTCTTCACCAGGACGGCGTTGGCCAACCAAGTGGGGAACTGGATCTCTTGGATATGGCCTGCCTGGAGTAATTTGTCTACTTCCTGCTTTAGGGTCTGTGCCCTCTCGGCCCCACACGATCGGAGCCTCTGTTTAACGGGCTTAGCACCTGGCAGGACATTCAAGTGGTGTTTGGCTACATCGGGGTGGATTCCTGTCATATCCTTTGGCGAAAACGCAAATAAGTCTGCATTCCTCTAGAGGCATCCCACCAGTTCCCTAGTGGCTTGCTCCCCCAAGTGTGTCCCTATTTTGGTGGTCTTTCCGGGTTGGCTGGGGTACAGCTCCACGTTGATCAGCTCTTCGTCTGGTTCGGGCTGTAGGCTCGTAGGTCCCCCGCCTTCGATTTTTACCCTCTTGTCACGACTGCTCCCTTCTCTGGTAGCCTCCCTCTCCTTGGTCACTGCCTTGACCTCATTGGCGTAGCATCGGCGGGAGCTTTGCTGGTCTCCCAAGATTTCCCCGACGTACTCCCCTGCGGGGAATTTGATTTTTAAGTGATAGGTGGAGGGGATCGCCCTGAATTCGTTGATGGCAGGTCGTCCCAGAATGACATTATAGGAGGAGGCGATATCCACCACCAGAAAATTGATCATCTTTACAACCCGAACCGGCTCTCTTCCCATTCTACGGGTAGCGTTATTTCTCCCAGGGGCTGTATCCCAGGTCCCCCGAATCCGTATAAGGCAGTAGAAATGGGTCGGAGCTCCATCCCCAGGTCCATCTTCTTGAAGCAATCCAGAAAGATGATATCGGCCGAGCTTCCCCCGTCTATGAAGACTCGGGACACATCATACCCCGCGATGTCCGTTGTTATGACCAGGGCGTCGTTGTGTGGTCTAGTGATATGCGCCTCGTCTTCCGGTCCGAATTGTACGTTTGCAACGGCCTCCGTGTGCCCCACCAACCCCCATGGACGGAGCTCCCCCGTCGTCCTTGCGTAGGACTTCCTTGCCCGGTTGGAGTCTCCGCCGCTGGGACCTCCAATGATGATTAGGATGGGAGCCCTTGGTGGGCCTGGGGTGCCTTTATTCGGCGGTGGAGGTAACGGCCTTCCCTTGTTGGGTGCAAGCCCCCCTTCTTCCTTTTCATTTTTCCGGGGGCTGGGCTCAGGTGCCTGTCGGACAAACTCCTTCAGATGTCCTGTCAGTATGAGCCTTTCTATCTCATCCTTCAAATGATAACAGCTGTTAGTGTGATGTCCATATTCATTATGAAAACGACAATATAAATTAGAATAAGGTCTAGAAGGTCCTGATGATCCTGCGAGAGGCTTCCTCAAGGCAGGATGTCGTCCGGCTACAGCTAAGACCTCCTCTGGGTTGGCGCGCAGCGGTGTGAACCTTTGCAGCGCTCTGGGTGGAGATCCCCAGGGTTCTCTGTGGGGTGGTCGTGGTGGTGGTTTCCCCTGCCCTTGGCTTCTCCCAACCCCTTCCTTTTTCGGCGTGACTATCTGTTTTTCTTCTTGTGCTTTGACCATTTTGCTTTCCTCCAAATTGATGTATTTATCCGCCCTTAACAACAAATCTTCAAAAGTCGGCGGCGGCCTCTTGGAGAGGGAAGCAAAGAAGTCCCCATCTCGGAGCCCGTTTATCAGGGCGCTTACCTTGACTGAAGGCGTAGCCGCTGGCACTTCCAGGGCGGCAATGTTGAACCTGCTTATATACGCTCGGAGGCTTTCGCCTTCCCCCAGCCGTACTTGAAAGAGTGACATGTCGGATTTGGGCTGTTTTCTGGCGCTAGCGAACTTGGTTATAAACATCAACTGGAACTCTTCGAAAGACTTGATGGATCGGGCGCTAGTTGGCTGAACCACTGTTGGGCCGCCCTTACTAAGGTGGTTAAGAACACTCTGCATTTGACCCCATCTGAGAAGTCATGCAATAAAATGGTATTTTGAAAACGTAGGACGTGCTCCACGGGATCCGTTGTCCCATCGTATTCGTAGGGCAGTTGCTTAAAGTTGGACGAGACCTCCCCCACTAGTAGTTCCTTCACAAAGGGCGTTCCGGCTATCAGCCCTTCTCCTATCGTTGAGGGCATGGTCCTGCTCCTGACCCCATCTACCACTTTCTTGAGGTCCGCGAGTTGGTCTCGCAGCTCCTTCTCTTTCTCGGTCCACGTCTCCTCCTTTCCCTCTGGACGCAACGTGACCTTCTTTCGTCTTTTGGGACTCCCCACCTCCTTGGTATGGTCTTGGGTTTTGCTGACAGATCCTTCGGAGTTTCGCGTGGGGGTCTTGGCATTTTTATCCGCCTGGCCTGCGTTATCTCGCTCCTCTCCCTTCCTTTGAACCTGCTCCCCAGGTCCCGCGTGCCCTCTAGGGTGCTTGGTGACTTCGGGAGATCCAGTTCTCCCCTTTGACTCATTTTCAGATCCCGACGATTGCCCAGGCATTTTACTAGGTCCCGAGGGCGTTCCCTGAGGTCGCATTTCTGGCTCATTCTCCCCGGTCACTTCTGTGAATCGGCCGTCTACTCGCTCTGTTTCGTCGTGCGACTTGGCCTTCTTTCGCTCTCTTCGTTTCCTCCTTCGCTCGGCGAGGGTGCTACTGACGGTGTTACGTACCAAGAGATCTAGCTGTGCGGTGGTCAGAGTGATCGGTGTCTCCGGCGCTAGTGCGACAGGAGTAGTTTGTTCTAACGAGTCATCCCCCGCCGCTTCCTCGAATTGAGGGCCCAGGTTCTTAGGTGTGGCTGAATCTTCCATTGGCACCCCCGTACACTTTGCTTTGCTTCTATGACACAGAGAAAAATGCACCGCAAATTTTCCAACAATACTTCGCACCTTGTCGTGAAAAATTTACTCACGCCTTTTAACTCCGATTTCCCACAGATGGCGCCATTTGATATGGGGCTGTCCCAATCAATAATATTTATAGGTGTGGGGGCTCTGGACACTTAGTTAGCGGTAGGTTGGTTGTTATACGACTTTTTAGGTGCGCAGGGTGCTTATAACGTGGGGACATAAACAGAAAAAACAAGAAGATGTACGTGGTTCGAATCTTGTGAGATTCTACATCCACGGGGCGCTGGGAGCTTCCTTCTACTGAATAACGACACTTTACACACTCAAATAATCCTCACTTTCACTCCTAAAATGTAGCAAAATACGTTCAAGATATCTGAAGAGAAAATACTATGTGTGTGTTTTGTAAAAAAGTGAGATATATGGAAAATATGACCAAGTCCTTATTTTATAGCAGCTCCCCACCGTCTGTCTGATGCTGTGCTTCCGGATTTTCGGGGGATGTACTACCTAGGGGCTATAGGAAAAGTGATGGGCTGCGATGGATTGACTTCTGTGGCGGCTACAGTGAAGTGCTCAGCGACATCCTCCTCTACTGAGGCGACACGTGTCCCTGCGAACTCTTTTCCCTTTCTTTTGCTGTCTTTTCATCTTGATACACGAGGGTTTTTCCTTCCTTTGCCCGGTCCAAGTTAGTGACCATCAGGTCCTTGCAGATCCCTCTTCCCAAACCTGTATTCTACCATGGGCTTCTTCTCGGTGGGCTTCTGTTGGGCCCTTCTTTATTTTTTCGTTTTTCTTGGTCCAGCTAATTGAGTCCAGATCAAAATGTTAGTTAATTATTTACGAAAAAAATTGCAGACAAAATATTCTGGAGCTGGGGCGGCTATAGAATATGTTGTACTGATCTGAAGGTTAATTATTTTCAATTCGTTTGATCTTGTAATTATCGTGGAATAATTAATTAATTAGTTAATTAAATTAATCAGGTTGAGAACATAGTGGTGATTGGGCACAGCTGATGTGGAGGAATCAAGGGCCTCATGTCCATTCCTGACAATGGATCCACTCAAAGGTTTAAGCAAGGAAATAAATTATTTGCAATCTATGTAATGTAATGTGTTAGAATAAAACTTAGTCTTCTTAATCTATTTATTTATTTATTTATTTAAAATAACTATATATATAATAATATTGATACAGACTTACTGGGTGAAATAAATAAAAATGCAGGAAGCTGTGAATGTTTCTTTGGCAAACTTAATGAGTTATCCATTTGTGAGGGAATGAGTGACGAAGAAGGCGTTGACTTTGAAAGGAAGGCACTACGATTTTGTCGACGGTTCCTTTGAGCTTTGGGATCTCAGTGTTAATATCTCTCCCACTCTATCCTTGTAATCTCTCTCTCTCTCTCTCTCTCTATATATATATATATATATATATATATATATATTTATATGTACATACATCAAAGTGGATTCATGTTCTACTTAGACTTGGTTATTGTTTGGACATACTAAGCTAATGATGATGGGTATAATAGAAAATACTTGTATTTGGATTGACTATTATGATTCCACCATTTGTTATGGCTTTTATTTTTACCCAAGGAAAGCCAACTTAGTGTTGGGAAAGTCGCCAAATATTTAACGGGCCAGCGGTAATTGTATATGGACCCCGCGACAATTTATCAGGATATAAAGCCGAAATGACACCGAGAAAACACCGAGATTTTTACGTGGTCCGGCCAATACCGCCTACCTCCACGGAGAGACAATATAGTTTTTGAGAATATTACACCGTACAAAATAACGCTCGTGTTATACCCAAACTCGAGACCCCTTACCCACCCAGGTAATGTTTTTGTATCCTCTCAATTAACACCCACTCTCAATCTTATCCACCCGGACAAGATTTCCTTTTTTTCTTTTCCCTCATTTTCTCTCTCTCTCTCTCTCTCTCTCTCTCTCTCTCTCTCTCGTTGGTTTTGGGGTGAATTACAGTGAAAACCTACAAGCCTATTTATAGGCACTGAAGAAGCAAAAATCGTCACTGTTTAGGTCATAAGAGGAAGAATTCGATTTGCTCTCTTATGCTCCATTTTCCATGTTGAAAAGTCAACAATTCTCCCCCTTTTCAACATTTGCGTCTTCTTTAGATAGCACTCTAGTGAACCCGAGAATGAGAGTAACCCGTTCATAAATACCACGAACGTCCATTGGCCTTCCTTGTACCAACTACACATGTTCGAATCAAGAATTGCAGTCCTACCCACTTGATTCACCTGCGGCCAATCCCATGTGCGGCTGTCGAACCAACTCTACTCGTCGATTCTGAAGAGGGACTTCGACGCAACCCCTTCTCCAGCAGGACTTTCCTTCTCACCATCGTCTGCCTTTCTACCACGCACACGCGATTTTCGTGAACCCATCGAAGTCGGAGTAACACTCCCGCCCAGATAATACAAACCTGTACGCTCTTCTCCTTTCAGTAGGACTTTTTCCGCTACGTGTGATTTTACAGACTCCCCCTGCTATGAAACCCCATAGCCCTGGATCTGACTGACTCAAGAATATTAAAAACTACACAACTTTGGGACAACGTCACACCTCCCAAAATGCGCACCGCTCCACCAACGATTTTGATCTTCCACGTTCCAACACAGCGAACAACACAACGATATCCATCGGTCCATGGAGATCGAAAAAACCGTTTGCATTTTACGGAACGCATCAAAATATTCTCTTGGAGCAAACCCGAATTTAATATCCTTCTTCCTGAGAACGAGCGCCATCATTCGAGACTGTGAGAACGTCTCAAGATGAACCGTGTGCCACCCGCATGTGGAATTTTCCTAGCCGCTGTCCTTCCTCCAAGTCGGACCGTTTCTACTTATGTGTCCCCGCTCACCACACTGTAGCATCACATGCCCTTCCCGCCACATGGATTTGGACCTGCTGCTGTCTCCAACTCCCCTGGCGGCGTGCCACCTTCATCTACGACTCTCTCCGTGTATAGCCAACGCTCGACTATCACCATAATTTGGCCGTCTCCTCTCCAAAAGAGTTGACTCCACCATCCACTGCCTTCACTAGCTCGTACAAGATGGTTGTGACCAAATTATCATCAAAGTCAGGAAGAGAGGTAAAAAGTAAATGGGCCTTACTTCTTCCTCTTTCGACACATCTTGACCCCAAAATTTCCGTCATTTACTCCGACTTTTCCCCTCTCCCATCAAAGATTATCACCCAGCCTTGACAAACGAGCACATTCTTCACTCTTCTCTGCCGCATAGTGAAACCTCCCGCACCAGCACACTGTCGCACTTTGCTGTCATCCGTCGCTATTATCCTTGCACAGATTCAACAGCCTGTCCCAAATAGTACTGATCTGATAGTTCCCAGCAACGGCTAGCGACACAGCACTATTGCCATACCTCCAAAACTCCACTGCCGCACAAGCTCCGCCCGACACCGAGCATCTCATCAACTATAACAATCTTGTACCATCATTTTTCAGTACAAGGTATCACCTCGTTGAACCTCGCTCTGACATTGGCTCCCCCTGATCGATGATCCCTTCTGATATCTTTTCTGATGTGGAAGTTCAGACACAGCTGCAACCACAGAGCATACTCAGAATACCAGTAAGGCTTGTCTCTGATACCACTTGTTGGGAAAATCGCCAAATATTTAATTTCGGGCTAGCGTAATTGTATATGGACCCCGCGACAATTTATCAGGATATTAATTAAAGCCGAAATGACATCGAGAAAACACCGAGATTTTTACGTGGTTCGGCCAATATCGCCTACTTCCACGGAGAGACAATAGTTCTAGTATATTTGAGAATATCACACCGTACAAAATAACGCTCGTATTATACCCAAATTCGAGACCCCTTACACACCCGGGTAATGTTTTTGTACCATCTCAATTACCCAGTAAAACTACACCCGCTCTCAACCTTATCCACCCGGACAAGATTTTTCTTTTTTTCTTTTCCCTCTCATCTCTCTCTCTCTCTCTCTCTCTCTCTCTCTCTCTCTCTCTCTCTCCACCCCCCTCTCTCTCTCTCTCTCTCCTCTCTCTCACTCCACCCCTCTCTCTCTCTCTTTGGTTTTGGGGTGAATTACCGTGAAAACCTACAAGCCTATCTATAGGCACTGAAGAAGCAGAAATTGTCATTGCTTAGGTCATAAGAGGAAGAATTCGATTTGCTCTCTTAATAAAATAAATTATTACATCGCCATTTTGCACCCCTAGATAGAATAGAACCATCAAGAGAGTGACTATATTGAATTTGCTTCTGTTTTGTGCTTCTATAGTGAATTTGTACGCAAGAATAACTATAGAATATACATTGGAAAAACTGATTCCGACACCTAAGTCCTAAGTACTTTATTTTTTTTCAAAATATTCTATTCACCTGCAAATTAATGGCAGCTGTGGAGATGGATAATCTTCTTAATTATATATTAATTAATTTATTTATTAAATGTAGTGGCCATTGATCAACTTAGGGTAGCTTTCTTGGAAAGTTGGGTAAGGATAGTTATGAAAGCATGTACACTGTATTATTATTTATTGAATAATAAGATAACCGCCCATCACAAGCTAAGCTAGCACGTAGTATTGCCTCATTAAACATTTGTAATATCCAATATAATCTTCTACACACACACACATATATATGTCTATTTATTAATTTCTTTTAAATGATTTTTGTGAATGTAAAAATTCACTTTACGCAGTACTTATGTAATACGAAAATTTTATGCTGTGTTAAAAAATGATAGATTAGCAATCTTGGCCTGGGCCTTGTTAATTTGGAACACCAAAAAGTAATGTGAATAAGAAATTATTCCTAGCAAAAATCGACTTAGTAATAAATTTAATAAATGAGTAAAAGCTTGTTAAATTTAGATATCAAGATTACTTTTGACTTTAACAAAGCATCTAGTCTTGGTAATCCTTTGAAAATACAAATGAAATATTCAAAAAAGCAAAAAGAAATATGTGCGTGCATTCGCAGTTGATATTTGGGATCTCATTATTTACTTTTGATTTCAATTAATATAACATTGTTATTCGTGGCTACCGTTACGTGATCTCCCAAATAAAAAAAAATAGTGCCCATAAGATTAAGATATTAAAATAAACATTTATGTTTGGCACACATGGGGAGCAATATCATACATACGATTCAACGACTTTTCCCTACATGAAATCAACGGTCAACATCACGACAGAAAAGTCCAAAAAGATTTTATGTGAATGAAGTTCTTTACATTACAACTCCATTCATTCACATATTCCACCTCCAACAATATGATGCCAATTCTCCATTTTATAATTAACTTTACCATTTATCTCAATCAAGAATGACGGTTAAACCCCTTAATCACTTGACGTAATATTAGACGTTTCAAATTAATATTTACTAAAGAAGGAAAAAAAAATGTAATTTCTAACTTCATAGATTATATTGATAGGGTAGAGTAGAACCGTATTTCAACCCTTCAAAGTCATTACAAAAGGTAAAACGGTTAAGTCTAGTAAAAATTTCCCATATATTTGATCACATGGAGCCAAAAAAGCTAACAAACAATTATTACATTAATACCATGATATCTTAAAAGGTAAAATCTAGTTCAATGATGTGAAAGAGGAAAAACAAAGTATTAAACCAAAGCTTTCTTTCTCAACCAACCACCCATATATATCATATCTCCCAACCAACAAAGCCTCATTCAATACAAATTTCCTACCTAAAACTTTCAACTCGCACTTTATTACACGCAATAAACAAATAACAATCTTGAAAGAAAATTTAATCGAATATGCAATCAAGTAATAATAACCAAGAAAATCCCAACCCAGATCAGAAACCCACCTCAGAAATTAAAGATTTTCACGAAAAAGAAGCTGAAATCACTGCTGCAGAAAACGAAGAAGACGATGAAGAAGAGCAAGAATTAGGGTTTGAGTTCTCTTTCATGGCAGACGAAGCCAAGTACCCTTCCTCGCCGATATCAGCCGAGGAGGCTTTCGTCAACGGTCAGATCAAGCCGGCGGTCCAGTTCCACGGCCGAGATCTGACCGCCTCCGGCGCCGCCACGGATGAGACCATCAACCTGCCCGCCAAACCGCCGGTGAAGAACGTCTACATCGAACTATCATCAGGCGAGGGCCGCGGCGGCACGGCGGAGGGCGAAAGGGAGGAGGAGGGCGGTGATGACGTGTACGCCGTGACGTCATCTCCGACGCCGTCTTGCAAGAAGAGCAACTCCACTGGTTTCTCGAGGATATGGAGGTTCAGCAGAGGCTTTGCTATGGGAAGGAGCCACAGCGACGGCAGGGACGCGTTCGTGTTCTTGAACGAGGTACACGCGCCGCCGTGTGGCAAGGCGTCGGCGGCGGCGGAGGAGGAGGGGTCGAAGTCTTCATCGGTCAAACTCAAGGGTCAGAAGAAGAAGGGAAAGAAGGGGAAGGAAGAAGAGGAATCTGTAAAGGGATCGAAGGGGAAGGGCAAAAAGGTAAATAACACTTCTCTGTCGGCGTATATGAGGAGCAAAGCCGACGAAAAGCGGCGGACGGCGACGACGTATCTGCCGTACCGGCCGGGATTAATGGGCTTCTTCACAAACGTCAGCGGCGGCGTGAGCAAAAACCTCCATCCCTTTTGAATCACAACTTAATTAATGAAATAGATAATTTTCTTGTCCTTTGTTCTTTGTGCGTGTATGTAGTCGTTGATCTTTCTTGTAGTTTTATTTCATTTCTCGATAACGTTGAAATCAAATTAGCAGATGATTTAGGATTTATGGGGAAAATCAGATGCATAAACTGCTGAAATTTTTGTTGGATTAAGCTGTCAAAATATGGAACAGGGAAGATGTTAAGACTCGCAGCATATGCACTTGAGCTGAATTATTGCAGATATTTAAGGTAAGAAACATTCAACCTAGTACATTGTTGGGAGGTGAACATCTTTTACATTAAGAGCGAATCTTTTCATTTACAAATGATATTTGCTTAAAATAACGACGAATCATACAATCAAATGAATGCTAAAAGCAGAAGCACTTCACGGAGCCCATCAAATGAACCTGTAAGGGTGTCCACAATGGGTATTATACCATTGTGTCATAGAGCTGATGTGTCAGTTTATATGACACATCAACCATTGTGGTGGTGTTATATCCATGAACTGTATCATGGGTATGACACCGGTCCATGGAACTTTTTCTGTTTTTATTTTATTTTATGCTTTATGTATGTGGGACCAACTGCAATTAATATTGAAAACTATGTTAAAAATACATACAAACGTTAATAATGCTGTTCGATTAATAATTCTTTTTTAGTTTTGTTTTATTAACTACTCCCTCCGTCCCACGAGTTTTATCACATTTCTTGGTGGATACGTAAATTAAGGTGGTATTATTATAATAATATAGTACAGTGGAAAGGAAAAAAATGTATATTTTGACACGTCTTTTAAGAATATTTAATATTATTATATTGATTGTTTGTGATAGTTTTTTACCAAAAAAGGAAATGTGATAAAGTTAGTGGGACGCCCGAAATGAAAAAATGTGATAAAGATAACGGGACGAAGGGAGTATATTCTGAAATTTACCTTATTCTATCAGAGAATGTTTAATAAATTAAAATTAGATATTTGTTTTCCTTGCCTATTTTTTTTATTTAATATTAATTAAGCATATGAGCTGGTAAGAAATATAAATTTAATGAAATATTTATAATAGTTTAATTAATATACTATATAGAAATTAAATAATGTAAAAGTATTATAGAATGAAATATAGAGTTGTGTGTCTGTGTTTTGGTAGTGTCATGATTGTGGAAAAAAATGGATATAGAATTGTCATAGAATAAAATATTTAAAAGTATAAAATATGCTGAGGTGGCAGTGTTATGATGTGCTATGAATGTGGACACCCTAAATAATCATCAAACCACGAACTCAGAGCAGATTATTTAGGGGATACCCCTAAATTATCAGAATATTCGAAAAGCCTAATACATAAAAAGTCATACTTTTTATTAATAACTGCAGCCAATAGTAATCAGCAACATAACAAAAGCAGTAAACCGTATAATAACAACGCAGTCGAACACTAACAAATATAGACCTTTTGCACGCATCATAAACATTTTATTACACGATCAAACTCCAGCCAAGAAATACTCAGTTCAATCGTTATCTATATATATATATATATATATATATATATATATATAAATATATATTATTAAGCAGCAGATGGCGCAGGAATGTAAGTCACGGCAGGCTCGGGCATGGAAGACATGATCGATGCCTTATTTTTGGAGCCATCTTCTTCGATAGCTTTGTAATCGAGCGAAGCATCGTCATAAACATCCCACCATTTCTTCACGAGCATTTTTATGTCTTCACGATCCATGTTTGCTTCTACGCCCGTGTACCTCCATGGCTTCGATCCCTAATACGACATATATAGATCAATAATATTTTCGTTAGTTTTTTAGTCGTATGATGCCATGATATTATATTTGTTCGAAGACTATAACCCTTATATATAAGGGTTAGTTATTCTTTTTGTGTCATGTAATTTAGGGGTTGACATTATAGTAATAGACAACTTAGGGCTTGTATTATCTATATAATGTCAACCACTAAATTAATCCTAAATTATGAGCCAAATCATAGGATTTGAGGCAAAATCAAAGGTTTCTGAATATAATATCCCTAAAATGTTTAACATTAAAAGTTGTTGTCAGTATAGTTCAACGCGCTAAGTTCGTTGTCCCTATAATGTCAGTTTTCCTTACATGACCAAAAAAGAATTAAGCCGAAATATTATATGCATATAGTGATCGAGAGAGAGAGAGAGAGAGAGAGAGAGAGTTTTCTTACAGCGGCGCAGTAGTGAACAACTTGAACATCGTCGAGCACAACATTCTCAGGGTGGCGCCAAAGCATTGCAAGAACGAGGTTGTACACCAAAGGAATGGGCTTGTAGATCTTATTGAAGAACATATTCAAGAAATCCTACATTTTTTGACATATACATACATAAATATAGTAAGTTAATTAACTGCACAAATAAAAACCCTAATAGGGTTTGGCGCAATAAATAAATACCTGTTCGGCGAAAGGCGTGGGAGGAGTGATCCTTAGGGTTTCTAGAAGGTCCTCGTAAGTCGCCTTATTGGGCTCGAAAACGAACATCCCGGCGTTGAAGTAGAGCGGTGGAGGTGGGCCCATCTCCTCGACGGGCCATTCGACCTTGTCGGGACGCTGCTGGCAATAACCAATCTTGTACTGAGAAGAGTGGCTCCACGTTTTCTCGCAGAAGCAATCCATTACGGCGTAGAAGTAGCCGTCGGGCGTGTCCAAAAGGTGGTCGATGTTCTCGTACACTTGTATGTCCGCGTCAAGGTACACCATCTTGTTGTACTCTTCAAACTTTTCAGATCGAATCAACAAAAAATATATTATCATTCGTTCGCCGGTGTAATAAATTTCTTAAAATATGGTGTTGAATGATCACATCACCTAAAAGCTTAATCTTGTAGAAGTGTATTATTCTTTTTTAGTTTCATAATATTATATTCCAACACACACCCTCACTCTAGATGCTAATTTCTTTGTTATCTAGCCTTAGACGTTTAATTTTCTTAAATGAGTGATCATTCGTATTTGGCCCCTGAACTCTGATACTATGCTGAAAATGTTCACTTAACCTAAAAGTTCAGGAGGGTCTGTTTTGTTTGTGGAAATTAAGAGAAATGAAAGAGAAAAGTGTAAACTATTTTCCATATTTGGTTGATCGAAGAAATAAAGGAAAGGAAATTAGAAGATAATCTCGTTAGTTTTATACTTAAAACAAAGGAAAACTAATTTCTTCACCAAGGGTGAGGAAATTGAAAGGAAATTTATTAAAAGTCATTTCTCTCCTAATTCTTTTCTCACTCATGTTTTTCAAACCAAACCAAACACAGTGCTAAGCTTTGAGTGAGATATTATATTATATTTTCGGCACATGGGGTCCTTAAAAAGATTAAAAAAAAGGGTTAACTATGGTTCGATTAGCTCCTAAACCATGATTTAATGTGTGATCATCGCATCGACGTATACGTATAAACTATGTACACATACTTACGTTCCAAATACGAAGCTTGGAGTAGTTGATGACGTAATAAGCCATGGCGAACTGAATTTGATTCTCGGGAGGATATATGGGCTCAATCTCCTTGACGATGCATCCCTGAGACCTAAGAATCTCTCGGTGTTCCTCGGGAACGTCGGGCAAGATAGCTACGACGAGTGGATAAGCGCTCTTAACCTTTCTCAGGCCCTTTGCCAAACCAACAACGCCTTTCACATAGTCGCCGTTGCCCGCCAAGAACGTCACGTAAGCTTTGCCCGAATTTACCGTAGGAAGTTTGTTCGCCATTTTTTTTTTCGAATTTGTGTTTTCTTGATTATTTGATTTTCTGAGGAGGGTGTTTGGAAAGTTGAAAACTTTGATGAGTTTTTGCCCAAGTTTTTGTTTCTTTGCCTTTTGCGTTTGTGAAGTTGTAGGGTAAGCTTGATGGTCTTTATATAGAGGTGGTGAAATGCATGGTAAATGTAGGGTAAATGAAATTCAAATAAACTTGCTTTTTCATTTTTTTTTTATGATTTACCGATTTTGGTCATTTTATTTGTGTGATTTATGAATTGATGTGTTCTTTTATTTTGTTTTAAATGGGTCCGTATATTTAGTACCTTTTGCCTCATTACCATTCATGTGGCCTTATCATCTTGATGAGGAATGGCTATGATTTAATGGGCTTATTTAAGCAAGTCGTATTCAAATTGGAAATGGACATCATTTTTTCTCTTTAAAATATTTAAATATCTCCTTGCTTTTTTTTTTTTCTTTTTCCTTTTTGTCTTCGTGCAAATATTCTTTTTCCTAGTTGTTTTGAAGAGGTTAATTAATAAAGAGTTGGGATGATTATGTGAAATATAGACAGTTGGAAGGAAGAGGAAACGTAGGCATTTCGAATTGGAATTGGGGTTTCTTTGGGGTAAGTTTAATGTTGTTTTGCGATTCTTGTGACACTGTTTAATTTGACAATTGGGATGGAAAGATAATTTCTAGAGATCATTTGTTCGATTTCAATTATACTCATTGACTATTACAATATGTGAATTTGGAACAGGTATCTCAACATGGATAGGGAAGCAACATACCGACCTATATAGTATGATACATATCAAAGAGCAAACATTTACAGATTAAAAAAAGAATGATGATTAAGTGAAAATGATTAATAAGCTTGGGTTTTGTTTGCTAGAAAGGTGAGAGAATGAGATTGATTGTGTAATGATTCGTTGCCACACTTAATAAACAAGAATATTACAGGTGGAAAAATAGCCAACTAAACAACAAACGCCAAAGGACTGCTCAACACATACAAACAAAATCATTCTGAAAGGTGATAACCCTCAATGGCGCTTCCACATATTATAAATTTAATTTATTTTATAGTAACTTTTAAAATAAATATTTGTGCAAATATAATCAGTTAAAGAACATATATCTTGTGGATTGAATTGTCTATAATATCAGAACATCTCAGAACATCCCAAAGGTTAGTATATATAGTAAGCTCAGCATAAATTTTTGTAGCATATCTAATGTATATCGCATATATTTGTTTTTTGTAACTTTTTTTTTATTATTATTTTTGTTCTTGAAAAGAAATTTTCGGTCCCACAAACAAGGTATCTTTCGGCTCTCAAACTCTAAATTGTGGTTTAGTCACTAAATAATATGGACAAAGGTGATATAAAGATTTGAACATGTTAAAGTTAGAGATGAATTCATATCATCATGCATATTAGAATATATAGTCCACGTGTAACAAATACACGTTTCGCTTCAATATACACTCTAATATATTCGGACCTAATTTAACTCACGTAATAATAGTAATGAAAACCCCTTGGTTTTTCATGGATTTGGCGGTGATCATTGTCAATGATTGGAACAAACAAGCATCGTAATTGCATATTTGATCAGCTGACTATATATTACGATGTATCGATCGTTATCATATCAAGATTAGGGTTTTTGTCATTTTATTGCTTTATTGAATGATTTGCAGATGTGTGGAGGTTGATTATTTTTTCATGCGCACGCAATCAAAAATCAAGCCATTCAATTTTATCAAGGACTATTTTCTGGCAAACGTCACTACGATCACCTATTACGAAACTATCTTTATTACCTTCTTCAAAATAACATTATAAAAAAGACCTTAAAATTCAATCTTTTTTCTTTTATAAAGTCTTACTTTTAATTGAAACAATTCATTCCGAATCTTAGGTATGGTCCCTAGGGTTGTCAATGGGGCGTGGATTCCCCGTCCCCGCGGGGATCCGCCCCGAATAGGGCGGGGAATCCCCGGTATTCTACCCCCGCGGGCAGAAGCTAGGCCAGTGAGGCAGTCGCCTCGGGCCCAGCTTTCGAAGGGGTCCAAAAAAATTTATCATACCTATATGTATATATATCGTCGCAGTTGGATATATCTCATCCATAACTTCTGAAATTAGGTGTCGTGAGGTAGACGACGACTCATTTCTGGTATTCTATTTTATGGTTCTTGGGCTTCTCAAATGTTTGGCACAGTTTTTAACAAGCCTTTGTTAGTTAGAATATACTCCCTCCGATTTTATTTACATGTCGTTTTAGCTCTCCAATTTTGTTTCTAATTAGATGTCGTTTTACAGATTTCAATAGAAATATTTATCATATTTCCAGTTTTACCATTTTTTATGATTTGCAATATTACAATGTCCAATAAGTATATTAACTCTCATTAAAATTAACTAGGGGTATATTAGACATTTTATTTTATGTCTTAATATGAGTAAAAAAACCTTAAACGACATGTAAATAAAATCGGAGGGAGTAGAAAATAACATATATTGTCCAAATACATTAAGCAATGTAAATATACCTATGTGAATTGTAATATAAACTTATTATGTGTTTTTAACCTCTTTACAAATATAATTTAGTATAGCTGCAACAAAACTGATATATTTTATATTTCCTTAAGAAAAGTGCGAATCGTCCGCGACTACGTCGCGACAATGCAACGTATCTGTATCGCTCGCTTCCGCATCGACGTCAGCATCCGCGACGGCGAACCATGTCTATAAAACACCTAGATGGTCTTTAATTCGGTTTAAATAACTTACATTTACGGTTAAATTTATGTTAGACTACGTATGTTATTTAAAAAGTTACATAAAATAATTTAGGGCCCCAATTTTGAAGATCGCCTCAGGTCCCGACTTCGTGAGCTACGGGCCTGCCCGCGGGGCGGGGACGGGGGAACATTTTTGCCCGCGGATATCCCCGCCCCGTCCCCGATAATGAAAATAATATATATTATATTCAATTGATATTATTATAAGATAAACAATATAAAAATATACTTTGAAAATAATAAAATAATATAAATAGGATTAAATATTGCTTAAATAATATAAATAATATTAAAATATATTTTAAATAATATAAATAATATTAAATATAGTTTAAATAATATAAATTGATTTTTTTTTTCTAAAATAGTGACGGGGCGGGGATCCCCGCAGGGACGGGGACGGGGACGATTTCGTCCCCGTTTACCTCACAATAATAATTTTGTTAATTTAATTATTATAACATTTTGCATTTAGCAATAATATATATAAGTTCGCTAGATTTACATTCTATTGTAAAAGTGTTCATATTTTTAAATTTCTAAACATTAATAATTAACATAATAAACTAATCATATAGCACAATGTATCTTATTAAGTTAAACAATATATCTTATTGAAAAGATTTATATTTGATTTAGTGAGATACACAACCATATATTTTTTTTTTTGCAGAATCAATTATAAATAAATAATATAATAATGCTAAAATATATATATTCTAAATATAAATAATTTGACATACAAATATTATTATATTTATTTTTCGAGGAAAATATATAAATTTAAACATGTAATAATGTTAAAATCGTTACAAAATAAAAGCTAGTACATAATGTTAAATTTCCTCTTTTACTTTGTATGTAATTAACATGTGAGAGAATATAACTAATAAAGAACTAGTTAAATTTGGAAAAAAGCATTATTTAATACATAACAATTAATATGGGGTGTATTTAGTAATTAGGGGAGTGTGAATAGAATTACCCTTTTAATAATCATATCAATGGTCACTGCCAACCGTCTTCGCTTCCACAAAGTGTTTCCTCTTTCGTCATGGGTAGGGTTGTCAACGGGGCGGGTTCGGGGCGGGGATCTAATCCCCGTCCCCATCCCCGCAAGGCAAACGGGGATGAAATCGTCCCCGTCCCCACGGGGATTCCCCGCCCCGTCCTAATTTTTTAAAAACTAATTAATTTATGTTATTTTAATATTATTTAAATTATATTTTAATATTATTTATATAATTTAAACTATATTTTAATATTATTTATATTATTTAAACAATATTTTAATTATATTTATATTATTTTAATATTATCCAAAGTATATTTTAATATTATTTATCTTATAATAATATTAGTTGAATATAATGTATATTATTTTAATAATCGGGGCGGGGATATCCGCGGGGAAAAATTTCCCCCCGTCCCCGCCCCACGGGGGTAGAATAGCGGGGATACCCCGCCCCCTTCGGGGCGGATCCCCGCGGGGACGGGAAATCCCCGCCCCATTGACAACCCTAGGCATGGGATCAGAGCCACACACCGATATGGAATATATATTATTCCTTTTTGGAAAAAGCGAAATTTTCGAACATAGAACCCAATAGTCGACAAGCAAAAGAAAAGTGTTTTTATTATTATGGTCCATGGAATCATAATTTTCAAATAATTCTGAAAATATGTGTATCCGTGATTTATATAGTACATAAAGCTTTATTCTTATTTTATTCCTTCTAAAAAAGAAATAAAAAGAGATGTTACTACTTACTACAACATGAGAAAAATAATTACGGTGAATGTCACATGATTGATAGGTCCAACATATCAAAGAGATGATTGATCATATGCCCAAATGGATTTGTCCTAATATTCTTTACTTAGTCTGCGTAGTTTGCAGATGAGTGAAACTGTGGTATAGTTCAAACACCATTTTTGCCGTTTATTTAAAGTTAGAGTAAACGGAAAAAAACGGTGATTGAATTATACCACAGTTCACTGTTGGTGATCAAACTTTTAAATGTGCCGTTTTGGTTCTTAAACTTTGCAAAACCTGTCATTTTTGTTTCTTGACCTAAAGAACATGTAAAAGAACCAAAAGGGAACAATTTTGCAAATTGAACCAAAACGGTACATATAAAGTTTGAGCACCTAATAATTAGAATTTAATTTACATACATATGTTGTAGTAAAAATTAAGTATAAAATTTAGTTTCGATCACCACAATAATTGTTTGCGAATTGTTTTTCCACGAGGCATACCAACACAATCACACCAACAACAACTAGAAGTTTTTTTTACATATTTTTTTAACTTCTTTGTTTTTTGAAGAGGCATATATAATTACAGTGTAATTATGTTGAGATACTTTTCTAAATAAAAAATCTCGTAGTAATCGAATATATTCAGTTTCGATCACCACAATAATTTCTTTCGTTTTTTTTTTTCACGAGGCATACCAACACAAAATTAAAATTTTTTTTAGACTTTTTTTCACTTCTTTGTTTTTTTCAAGAGGCATACATAATTACGGTGTAATTGTGTAGAGATACAGTACAATAAAAAATTAAAAAGAAATCTCGTAGTAATCGAATATGAATTTTATATTAATTTTACACAATATCATGTATATCTAAAAAATTCTAATTGTTGGTACTTACACTTTTAAATATGCCACTTTGGTTCCTGAACTTTGCAAAATTTGTTCCCTTTTGGTTCTTTTACCTGTTCTTTAGGTCAAGGAACAAAGAATGACAGGTTTTGCTAAGTTTAAGAACCAAAACGGCACATTTAAAAGATTGAGCACCAACAGTGAAACTGTGGTACAGTTCAAGCACCATTTTTGCAGTTTACTCCAAAAGTTAAGATGTATTTAGAAAATAAAAATAAAAAAGCCATTGATTGAAAACCTTCTTTACGATTCATTTTCTTACAAGGGCCAACAGCCCACGCAATTATTTGGGCCTCGAACTTGCCTGTAGTATGCAGTTGTTTAAACATCAATCGCATATATTATAAAAGTTATAAATTGGCCCAAGACCACCAACGAAAATTACAAAAGAACAAAACATATATAACATCAACTGTTATAAAATATTACCTATGATTAATATTATACTAAGATTATTTTATTTATATAATGATTATTTTGATATAAATATAAGGAGAGAATTTAGAGGGAGATAATATAAGTTCTATACTTTGGTGTGTGTTACAATGTAACTCAAATCACCTATTTATAGTAAAATCATACACTAAAATGCAACTCGTGCAAAATATAAACTGTTTATACACCACATCTAATCACAAATTTATGAGTCATTAATATTCCAAAAACATCCACATTTAATCACATAAATTTGATGATTCATTGTGATGATTCATAATAGATTCATAATATCAACAAACTATTATAGCAAAAGATTTATTCTATCATACACACTTAAACACCAATCCAACTAGTTAAATTTCCGATACGTTGCCGAAAAATCAAATTTTCAGCGATGTGTCGAAATCAAACGAAGTTGAGTTGCTATTCAAGTTAGTTGAGTAGAATATACCATACAAAAACAAAATATCATATAATAATTTAACATTGCTACACTACAATTAGTACTGTCAAAACGGGCCGCCGGGCCGGGCCGGCCCGTAGCCCGCCAAAGCCCGCCCAAGCCTGTTTTGACAAGCTCTAACTACAATGTCTCCTAAATATTCACCTACACGCTCTCTCTCTCTCTCCCTCTCTCACACACACACACACGCACACTATAATGTAGACAATATTATGGCAATGACCAATAATAGAAAAACTTCCACCCACTAAATAATTTAGCTACTACTACTAACACAAATCATAGTCGCCGGGATCACTACTCGCCGGATTCCCAAACTGCAGGCAATCGACGTCGGGCATCGTAGGAGTGTTCGACCGCCCGTAAGTTTGCCAGCAAAAGGGATCGTAAATACGATTATACCTTTCTTGGATGGGCCTAAGCTGTACGTTGTCGAGCGTCACGTCCTTGCAAGGCACGCCGTCGCTGCATGCAAAGTGTACGGGCTTCACTGTGTAGGTCCCGCGCAAGTTCTCGTAGCTTATTCCCGACAGGGCGACGCCCGACGTCTGGTTCTTACAGCCGCCGCTCTTGTCGCAGTAGTACTGATCGATGATGATCGGGAACTGAACCTCGGCTACTTCAATGTTGGTGAATCGGACTGATTGAACCGAACCCGATCCGCCCTTTTGCAAAGAAATAAACAGGTTATATTCATTTGATAGGTAGACTCTGCGTCTTATGCAGAGCTAGGGGAGTTTCACATTTTAATTTTATATATTTTCTTTTTATATGCGCTCCTGATTTCTTTTCTTATCTTTTGACGTCCATTTTTCTTTTATGGGATATCTCATGCCCGGAGCTCTTTGAACATGGTTGGCCATAATGGCGTTCATAAATGACTAATGAGCAAATGACTATATTGGATTTGGAAGAAACCCTCAAATGCTTTTGTCGTACTACTATCGATGCAGCAATGAGAATTGAGTTTCTGAATGATTTAATTATCATGAAGGCTTTGGGTAGTTAGATCGATCATCTGGTAATCGGTTTGGGTCCTTAAGTCGATCATCTAAGAATGGAGACCATCGTGGGAAACCTAACAGCTTAAAACGTGTATGAAATATTATATTTGGAAAATTCCAATTGGTACACCCGTGTTGAGGTCCTTTTCAGTTGGTGGCCAAAGTTATTTTTAATTCTGATAGGTACCCCCCTGTGTATAAAAAATTTCCAACTGATACCTAAAGTTTTTATCAATTCTAGTTGGTACACATGTATTTAAGGCTTTCTGATCTGTGTCCAAAGTGTTCTCAAGGTAGATACCCCTAACATATGATGTATGATTTTAAATGGCCAAAAACAAAATATTCTAGGTGAAAGCATCGTTATTGCTATTTTAGAAATGACTAAAAACGGTTACTATACCTAAAAATCATCTTTGTAGCTTTTTAAAATCACGTCGTTATATGTTAGGCATACCTAACTTGAAAACATTTTGGACACCAATTGAAAAACCCTAAACTCTAGGGTACCAAATCGAATTTCCCATTATATTTTAACTTTATAAATTGTATTTTCAAATCGCTCCGTTACGTCTAGGCTGATTTGTATAATCACATTGTTTTAAACTATGATTTTTTCTTTTACGGGCCACTGTGAGGATTCGCACTAAGAACCTCTTGGCCTGAGCTTTCATACCATCACTTTGCATAAACGCTTAGGAAGCGAATCATATTTTAATTTCATATATGCTATTTTCGCTACTTCTCATACCTGCCATGTTTTGATTCGAACGCCGTTCATCGTGTTATACATGGTGACGTCCTGGACCGTGATGTTCGACACACAAGCCTTAGTATTATCCTTTCCTAAGCCTCCTATGCTAATCCCGTGCCCCGGCCCACAACTAACGTCGTGTACGTACACATTCGTCGTCCCAGTCTGAATCGATATACAGTCATCACCTGAAAAGTCAACACGTAAATTCGTTTTAGAAAAGAATCGTTAATTTTTTTAAGGAAAGAAAGTACAAAATATTTTTCTTACCGCACCGAAGATTCGAACTTCGAATTAGCACGTCCTTCGAGTTCTGGAGGTGAATTCCGTCCGTGTTAGGGCTATTGCCGGGCGAAGAAACGGTCAAGTCGTAGACCGAAACTCCTTCGCAGCTATCGAATTTCAAGTGGCATTGTGGGCTGTTTTGTATTGTGATTCCACTCACACTCACGTTGAAGCTTCTGTAAAACCTCAAAGCCTGCATAGAGAAAACAGAGCCCACTAAGAAACAGAGCACATAGGAGAAAAAAACAGAGGAAAAACAGAGCATATAGGAGGAAAACAGAGGAAAAAAAGAGCATGTCCTTACAGTTGGTCTTGTCTTTGGCATTTTACCACCAAGTGAGCTACTCCACTGAAATATTCAAAAGAAATAAAAGGAAAACCCTTGAGATAAATCGAATTGAATCAGTTTCAAACATGAAAAAAAATGGAGAAAATATAATTACATTCGTCCGGGGTGCATTTGCGAATTTGCGATTTAACGGTCCGAGGAGTTTCGACTGATCGTCCCAAGGATCAAAATTGGCGGGCACGTTTTGCCACCAAAGAGCGCCATTTCCGTCGACTAAGCCGTTTCCCCTAACCGTTAGCCCGACGAGTTTTGTGAACTCGAGCCACTGTAATGTGCCCGAGCCCCATCGGCTCGGGCTAGTCGGTGCAATAATCGTGCCATCCAACTGCATGTGACGTAAAACGATGTTGAATGATCATTTCACGTAAAAGCTTTGATTTTTATTATATTATATTTCCAACACGCCATCTCATGCTGAGTTTTTATTATTATTATTATTATTATTATTATTATTATTATTATTATTATCTCGCCATACGTATAATTTTCTGAAACGGGTGGTTGTGAGGAGAATTCGTACTCAACCTCTTTGGTTCACGAACACGCTAATACCACGTTGAATGACCAATTCAGCTAAGGGCTCTTTGATTATAAAGGTTTGCATTAGGGCCCATCATAACCTTTCTATTACAAGCCCAATACAATTTATATTGTCATCTAATTAATGTGTATCATGCCTTTTATTTAATATCGGGCTCTCAAATTACTATGGATTAAGAAAAAAAATATCCACACTATAATAGGCTCAATGTTTACATTTCCTATCTTATCTCGAACACCAAACGCAGCCTATCGTTTTTAATTAGGTATTCCAACAAAGGATCATCAAATCTACTATTAATGATTCCATAAGGGTGCGTTTGGTCCGCAAAATTCGATGCAGAAAAGAAAAGAAAAGTGTGTTCATGCGCAATAAGTTATTATACAGTACGCTTCACGCGTCGTACCATTCCACGTTTCTTTTTCTTTTCCACGTCGAAATCCGTAAACCAAACGGAGCCTAAAGAAAACTTCATAAAAATTACCTGAAAAACGATGTTTTCTTGGCAGTGCGGCCCAGAAAACGAAATAGGACCCACGAGGAAAGTATAACTCGACGGGACGTTGACGACCGACGCCTTGATTTTGCAAGCGTCGTTCCAAGCAGCTTCAAACGCCTTAAAAAAATTTTAAAAAATTATTTGTATCAGCAAGAATTATTCGAGTACGCCATATTAATTTATTTATATAGCCGCGACGCAATTTTAAATTACCTTAGTGTCATCTGCGCTTCCGTCGCCTTTTGCGCCATAATCCAACACGTTGAAGACGGTGTTTCCCGGCGGAGGAGTTGGTGGCTGAGTCGCCGGAGATGGGTTTTCCGGCGGCGGCGGCGGCGGTTGTGGTTTAGGAGGTGAATTGCCTTTTTTGTCCCCACGGCCGAAGTTGTGATGCTTTCCTCTTCTTACAGTTCTTGCATTTGATGATTCCATGTAAGAACACCATAGGATAAGGGCAATCACATATATGAATGTGAGTTTCTTGGAGCTTTTGGAGGCAAACATTTTAGTTTATTTTATTTTGATTCTGTTGGTGGTGGCAATTGAAACACATGAACAACTAACTTAACTGTATTTGTGTTTGTGCATAGCATATATATCACACACATTTATATATGTATTATCCTGCAAAAAAATTAGTTCAGAATATAACTGTGGAGAGAGATGAGAATGACATCGTGTCTGTTTTTATTCAAAGTGCAATATTTGTATTTGTTGATGTTGGAATTTTCTTGTGTGGATTATGGTTTGGGACCTTTTTTTTTTCTTTATTACCCATGATCTTAGAAAGAGCATGGGTGGATAAAAAAAATTGTCAAATTGATCTGTCAATTTGACATGTTTAATTCCAATTTACCCTTAATTGTTTAGTTATAATTTTACCCTTAATATTTTAATATGTTACAAGTTTATCCTTAAATTAAAATTTAAATAACTTAGCTAATAATATGAAAATTTCAAAATTTAAATGATATATTTGCACATATTGGGTGTGCTAAACACACTAGTAAAATATAATGGTAATGAATCAATTGTCCAATCTTGGCACGTATATATTGTTTGTGGTCCATTGACGAAGTCGTTTAGTCATTCAAAATCATCAGGTACAATAAAAAGATATGTCCGAACAAATTTAAAATTTTCGATTATTTTTTTCCAACAAAACAAATCGAAATCCTTTTGTTGTATTCTAAGCCATCACCAAAGGTGGATACGAAATTTTTCAGATTTATAAATTATCCTGAAACTGCCAAATGGCCTATTAAGTTTCACTTAGGTTCTTACACAAAAACTACAAACCCTAAAAAAAATCTTGATGTATGCTTCATTGTGTTGTATGTGTCTATTGTCTCTGTCACACGACTGATTAGAATCGACAAAAAATTAATCAATTAAACACCATAAAAAAACTAACATGATTAAGTATAATATATTGGACTATGATGTTTGTTATGATGTAGAAGTGCCAAGGGTTCACGTGAGTTTCTACTAGTTTGGAAATACACTTTTATAAGTTTGATTTTCTCCTTCGCTTGCAATTGTCCAAAAAAATACCGTGGGACATATATATTGGTGATTGTATTATACGTTCGATTTATATTAAATGTCTCAATCGAATGCTGAGTGACAAAAGGTAAAGAAATATTTCAATCCTCCCATAAACACTCGTGAACTTTGGATAGACATTCACGCAATATCACATATATTATATGTATACTATGATTACGACTAATATTTCATATATATACATATATCTAATCGATGGAGTCTTTCCCAATATCATGAAAACTTTAATATTCCTATATATTGTCAAGTAACTTACATGATTAAGTATAAAAATTCACTCACTTTACCATGTCATTTTAACGTTTTTTTCCTTCATATGCACCATTAATTTTTTAAAATATGTGAGTTTCTTTTGTTTTTTAATGAGAGAGAGAGAGTGTTAGTTTTTTCATAGTATAATATAGAGATAAAAGAGAAAGCTCGCCTTTCATATCATCATGTTTTTTGATTGCACAATGGTAGCCAATATAAAGGCAAAAATGACCGTTGGAAATATGACCGTTAGAACGTATTCCCTAATTTACTCTGTAGTCTTCATATTCTTTAACACTCCCCTCAAGTTGGGTTCATATAGATCGATAGAGCCCAACTTGTTTAGTATCTTCTGAAAGTTGTGGTTGTCAAACGCTTTGACAAATGGTGTCTCGATGTCTTTAGCTTGTACTTTTTCACGAACGAAATGACAATCCACTTCAATGTGTTTTGTCCTCTCATGGAACACCGGGTTCGATGCTATGTGTCTCGCTACATTATTGTCGCAAAATAATTGTATCGGCTCTTTGCACTCTATCTTCATGTCTTGTAATAGTTGCTTTATCCATATTAGCTCGCATGTTGTTAAAGCCATAGCTCGATATTCTGCTTCAGCACTTGATCTGGCTACGGCTTTCTGTTTTTTGCTTTTCCATGTGACAAGGTTCCCTCCAACAAATGTGCAATAACCTGTCGTTGATCTTCTATCATAGCTTCCTGCCCAATCAACATCTGTGTAGGCAACAATATCGCTTGTCTTGTTTGGTCTCATCCAGATTCCACGTCCAGACCGTCCAGCCATGATACTTGTCGATTTCTTCACAACGATGTTAAAATATGCGATAACTGCAAGAAGGAGGGCCACGAGCGAGGGAGTGCTGGTTCTTGTACCCCCACATATGACCTAGTCGGCCGAGCAACGACAAAGGAAAGGGCAGTGGAAATGGTGGACGAGGTCGAGGCATGGAAGGAAATGAGAGATTTGGGGCTGCTGTGGTGGCTGTGAACGAAACAGAGAAAGATGAGGGTTTTAAATGGGCCACACAAGCTGGACCAGGAAATGAAGAAATGGGTTGGGCCAGTCAAAGTGAAAATGTTAACGGACCTGAAGGAATGTCTCTGCCCAACAGCCGTTTTGGACCGGGTTCAGACCACTTCAATAAATTGATGGGTCAATTTTCAAATTTTCCAAACTAAACAGGTAAACACAGCACATGTATGAAATCCCAATTTAATTTTACTGGTATGAGTTATGAAAATTGAAATATTTCGAAAAATTATTGGATCATAGATTCAGGAGCTACCGATCATATGACTTATGATAGGAACAACTTATCGAATATAAAATATCAAAACGCATCTCAATTCGTAACTGTAGCTAATGGAAATAAAATTCCAATAATAGGTATAGGTACAACAGAAGTTTTTTCAAAAAAACTATCGAGTACTCTTTATTTACGCGAATTAAAATCAAACCTATTATCCGTTAAAAGAATTACTGAAGATCTTAATTGTAACGTAATCTTCACAGATAATAAAGTTATATTTCTAAATAAAACAAAAGGAAATATCATCGGGGAAGGAATACTAGACAACGGATTATATCTAGTCGACATTACCATTAATGTCCTATACACCGCAAAACAAAATCCTCTAGCCAAAGTAAAATTTTACATAAACGATTTGGTCATCCTTCAGATAGAATTCTTACTAAAGGTTTTCCTGGTTTTACTTTTGATACTCATAATTGTGATATTTGTAAATTTTCAAAACAAACTAGATTACCTTTTCATATTTCTACAAATAAATTTGAAAAAATGTTTGATTTAATACATTTTGATGTGTGGGGTCCAGCCCCATTTGAATCTTATAATAATTTTAAATATTTTGTCACATTTATAGATGATTATTCTCGCATCACATGGCTTTATTTACAAAAAAATAAATCTGATGTCTTTTCATGTTTTTTAGAATTTTCGAATCTTGTGCTAAACCAGTATAATTCAAAAATTAAATCTTCAGATCAGATAATGGAACTGAATATGTAAATAGAAATTTTTTAGAGTTTTTTAAACAAAACGGAATATTGCATCAAACAACATGTATCAATACTCCTGAACAAAATGGAGTATCTGAAAGAAAAAACCGTCATCTCCTTGAAGTGACGAGATCACTATTATTTCAAAATAATGTTCCTAAAGTATTTTGGTCTGATGCAGTACGTACAGCCACATACCTTATTAACAGACTACCCACTGTAGTTTTGAATTATAAAAGTCCAATAGAAATTCTCCTAAATAGGAAACCCAACTCGGGGCACCTGCGAGTCTTCGGATGTGTCTGCTATGTACACATCAAAAGACTTGACAAATTTGACTCAAACTCCATAAAAGGTGTATCTTAGGGTATTCATCCCCAAAGAAAGGTTACAAGTGTTATGATCCCAAAACAAAAAAAATTACATATTTCAAGGGATGTGACATTTCTCGAAGATGAATCATATTTTCCTAACTTAGAAGAATCAAAAAATCTAGAGAACAAAAATAATACACCTCTTCCCGAGTTAACTTTCCTTGAAGAGATCAATCAAAATATAATGCCATAATTGAAGACCCAAATGATATGGCAATTAATGAAAATACCGAATCCTATTCAGGGAGAGAAAATAATGAAAATCAAATAATTAGAAGATCAACTAGACCAACTAAGCGACCAACAAAATTCAATGACTGTAACAAATCATATAACATATCCTATCCAAAATTATATTTCATATAAAGAGAAGTTGGTGAACCTGAATAGGTTGAACCTGCAAATTATAATGAGAAGTTGAACCTGCAAATTATATTTCAACACAAAAATTTTCTAACCTCTATAGAAAGAGAAGTTGAACCTGCAAATTATAATGAAGCCCTTAAACAACCAACTTGGTGTAAAGCCATGGAAGAAGAGGTTGATGCACTTGAAAGAAACCATACTTGGGATATTCTTCCACTACCAAAAGATAAAAAACCCTTCGGTTGTAAATGGGTTTACAAAATAAAATTTAACAGTAATGGAACTATAGAAAGATATAAAGCCAGACTGGTGGCAAAAGGTTTCACTCAGACTCACGGCCTGGACGGCGTAGGACGCGAATGTTGTTCTACAGCCAGGGCGTGATATTCAGTCGCCGGATGATAGACGGGGTTCATGGCTCTTCGCCGTGATTCTTCTTGTTCTATGGTGGGCTCGAGGTTGGCTTCTGGCTTTTTCTTGACGACTGTGATATGGCCATGCTCTTTGGCTTTGAGTGGAAAGGCGACATCTCGGATCCATGGGTGGTAGGTTTTGTAATTTAGTAGTGAGGTTGCGAGTCGGTAAGGTATGTTTGAGTTTCCATTTTTCTCGGCCATAATAGGCCTTCTTTTCGTTTGAGCGTAATTATATCGACCGCTCTGATACCATGTTAGTTTTTTCATAGTATAGATATAGAGATAAAAGAGAAAGCTCGTATTTCATATCATCTTGTTTTTTGATTGTACAATGGTAGCCAATATAAAGGCAAAAATATGAGCGTTGGAAATATGACCTGAAGTGTAAAATATGCCTAAGAGGGGGGGGGGGGGGTGAATTAGGCTATATAAAATTTGGCTTGTTCTTCTTTGAAAATACTTTTCTTTAAGAAGATATTTTCAGAGTATGTTATTTCCAGAAATCAGTACGAGTATCAAAGTTATCTCCCTAACCATGTTTCAAAATATCACATTAGTTTCAGAAATGGTTTGTACGATATCACCTCGATATTAACGCGCATTCCGGGTTTGTCTCACAGAAAAGTAAATAGCAGAAAGTAGAGTGAGACGAGATTTTTATACAGGTTATATCCCCAACTGGGGTTTAATCTTGTCCTTGGGGTGTGATCTCCCCAAGAGTTCCAATCAATCACTAGGTATTACCGGTTACACTATGATTGACCCGTGCACAACCGAAGCACTATGGACACTAGACCTCGTTCTAGGCTGACGCACGCCAAGTTTCGATCCACGTCGTTTACCCAGGAAACCTATTCTCCGACTGGATGTAGCTTGCTACCGAAGGGCTACCGAATCCACAAAATTCGTCCCTCCACGTGCGTAAGACTCCATTCGTGCTCCTTTGTGCGCTCAACGTGCCCGCAGACACAACACGTCCGAAGACAAGGTTTTTAGGATTTGGAGTTTCTAAGGATCGCTCAAAGGGTACAGATTCGCAAATGAAAGGTCAATCACAAACTACGAATGAATCGCAAAGTAAAGCTCAAATCGTCTAAGGAATTCGATAGCTTGTGTGTTCGTTGTGTGCCCTTCAATCGTGAAGTGTTTCCTTCTGTATAGACCCAATAATCGCTTCTACACTTCACAAGGAAAGTTAAGCACAGAATATGCAAGATGAAGCTCAATAATTCCGTGCATTAACTCAAGGAATCATGCCAAGAATAAACCAATTAAACTCAACGGTCAACATGAATTCCTACCATAAATACCACAGATTAACATTCATTCCACGGTAATCTCATCCATTTGTCATCATATTCCACTCAGCATATTATCAACGGTAAGCTTAATCAATTGATTTCTTTCCCAAAATATGATACCCAATTCGCACAGAGAAAGATTAGATCTACTGAGTATAATGCAAATCATACTTTCCATGTATGGTGATCTCATCCGATTTCAGCACATTCCATAAATAGACTCAATCAGCATCTTACCACATATAAGCCCAATCAATTAATCACTTTCCATAATATGAATCCTAAGTCGCACAAGCAAAGCAGGATCATGATTCACTGACTTAAGAGTCACTTAATATCGCACTCAACGGATATCTCATTGATATTCTTTCTAAAATAGATCAATCACATGTAAGCACTTAATCAGAATATCCTTTCCATATATACAGCATAGTCATTCATATCTAGGTGATCACATCGATATTCTTTCCTAAAATAACTCAATCTTGCAGACATTTGCATATCACTCAACATGATATATTTTCCATATATAGCACGCAACGAGATTCCATTCATACGAAGATGTTCATAACCAGGTGATCACATTAATATTCCAGTTAAGCATACGATCACTCAAATTTGATTTTCTTAATAGTTAAACCACATTCAAGCGCTTAATCGAACATTTTCACATACTTAAACATCACATAACATGCATATCGAGTTTTCTAATTTGTACCCCCAATTTACATAATTACTTGGAATAATCAAAACTCTCATAACCGTTTGGACCAAAAAGGTCTACAATCTCCCCCTTTTTGATGATGACAAGTAATTAATGCCTATCTTAAGCATATGAGTACACTCGATATGAAACCATTTAAGCACGTAGCATGTTTAAGTATCAAAGCATGTGATATATGATCAGAGCAAATAAATTTATCGAATTTCATAGCATTTTCCCCTGTCTAACTGCTAATATTCCTATGTAAAGCAGAAAAGCAAAGATTTAGCAATTACCAGATCATATCACATGGAATATCACAAGTTACCACGGAATGTCGTAAGTTATCATGGAATGTCTCAAGTTGTCACATCACATCAGTTTGCTCCCCCTGCCTATGTGCGGAATTCCTTAATACTTAACAAATCATCAACTAAAGCACATAGGATTAAGACATCAGCATATAAAAGCAAGCAAGCCGATTATATTATATCATTCCAAAATAACAAAATAAGGCATTAATTGCCTAGACTTCTCCCCCTTCAGCATCAAAAGGAGGGACCAACACCACCAACTTACCTAAACCTGTAACCAACCTCGACCCTCAAACCCAAGAACCAGCGAAAAAAGCAAACTAGAACTAATCATATCAGAGCTTGGGAATCACTAAGAATCAATATCTAAGGGCTGAAATCGCTATCGGATGAGGCGATGAGGATTCAGCGATATTAAGAGCCGCGGAGATCTTCTTCAGATACTTGTTAACCCTTTTTAAGTTCCGTGAGATCTTTTTGAATTTTTTGCGGTTCTCAGCCCCTTGAAATTCTTTTCAGATCAGCTATCGTTCCCTGCTCGCCGTCGCTGTCATCATCCTTCTTCTTCTTGGTCGGACTGTTTGAAGGGGTCTTCAGATCCCTTGTCTTGAACCATCCTTTCCGCTCATCAAAGCGTATACCAACACGCTTGAGTGTGACCATATCTACTGCATGCTTTGCGCTATCTTCCCAAGCCTTGGGCAGAGTGATTCCCTCGAATTCAAGCATGTGCGTAAGCAGCATTCCATATGAAAGTTCCCTATCAGAGCTCTTAATGTCATGGACCATGTACTTAAGAACAAAGTAACCTAGATTGAGCGGCCTATTTTGGGATACCAGATAGAGAGCATGCTCATGTTGTTCATGGTAGTGGAATGGCCTCCACTGCCAACGCGGGCGCTCCAGAGGGTAAAGTGCAGAACTTTATAAAGGAAGAACAGATCAACAGGAAGTTTGTTCAGCGCTTCTCCTTCAGAGAACTTAAGGTTAAAAGGGAAATTCCATAGGGCTTTCATACAGTCACGCAGGGGCACCTCAGACGTACACCAGTGGACGAAGTCGAAGTAGCATAACCCTTCGTTCTCAACTCCCAACATCTCGTTCACCCTTGCGCTATTCCATTCAAAGTTCGTCCCAAGCACATAAGACTTCACTGTAATCTCAGTTTCGTCTTCAATGAAAGTGAGATTGGCGTAGAACAGCTTTACGGCCTCCACATACACGAATTTGTCTATCCTCAGAAAGTTCTCCCAGCCGTACTAAGTCAGCCACGTTGCTACTTGGCTCTCAGCCAGTTCGTCAAAGTTGACGCTTCTTCCTCGTGTAACTCGCCGCTTCTGGAGTTCCTCATGAAGTTCCTTGGCGCTCTCAGTTAGAAATTTGATTCGTCCGTGATTTCCTCCAGATTCTCAGGGTTAAACAGCTTTTGCCCTTCAGTATCATGGCTGGAATCTTGTGGAGGTGACTCGATGTGAGCAGAAACAGTTTTATCAGGAGAGGCAGATTTCTCGAGTGGGGCCGATTTCTCTGGAGATGCAGGCTGATCGTGGGAAGGAGCATGAGTTTTCTCAGGAGATGCAGGCTGATCATGAGAGGAAGCAGGAGATGGAGTAGGGGGTTTGACAATCTTCGCTTTCTTCTTCTTCTTCTTCGGTTTCGTAGGAGATTTCGTGGATTTAGGGCTGCTTCTTGACTTCGAACGAGTGGCTTTTGGAGAGAGTGGGGTTTCAGTTAGGGAACTCTTTCGCTTTTTGTCGGACTCAGATCCGGTGCCTTTGGTTTTCACCATGGTTGTGATCGAAGGAGATGGAAACTATGAAGTGAGGAATTTAGGGTTTGAATGAGTTTGAAGAACCAAGGAAGTGACGGTTATAAAGGCAGAGTTTGGATATGGATGGAAGGAAGTTAAAGAGAGAAGTGATCTCGACAAGACGTGTGTCAGATAAGGAAGGGATTCAAAAATTTGAATTTTAAAAGGAATACTTAGTGTAGAAAGGGAAAATGCCCGTTATATGGAATTTACTAAGGATAAAACGATATCTCGCGGGAATTAAGGAAGGAAATAACTAAAGATCAGGATCAAAGAAAATATTGGCTGAAAATAGATTTTGACATAAATGTCGAAGAAAGTCTAAAAATAATCTCTTCATGGATGGAAAGGATTTGAAAAGATAATGAAGATATTATTAATAGAATCAAGGAATAAATCGCAGAGATCCTAAAGGATAAGATCAAGGAAGTACTAAAGGCTAACATATCTAGTCACATTTCCTATTTGAGCTCAATAATTCCTAATCGGTTACGGATATCACAGAATCTACTCTCAGTAAGGGGTTTCGTGAAGATATCAGCCAACTGATCATTTGTTCCTATGAAGTTCACGCTGATATTCCCTTTCTGAACATGATATCGAATAAAATGATGTTTCACATCTATATGCTGAGTTCGAGAGTGGTGTACGGGATTCTTAGTGATACTAATGACACTAGTACTATCACAAAAAATAGGAATTTGGTCGTACCTTAAACCGTAATAACTCAAGGTATGTTTCATCCAAAGGATTTGCTGATAACAACTTCCTAAGGCCATATATTCGGCTTCGGTTGTGGATAGGGCCACGGCATTTTGTTTTCGACTGAACCAAGTTACAAGGGGATTCCCTAGTATTTGGCAAGTACCACTAGTGCTTTTCCTATCTTCCCTAGAACCGGCGTAATCCGCGTCCGAGTATCCCATTAATGGGAATTCCTTGGAATTTGGATACCACATACCAAAATTGATTGTTCCTTTTAAATATCTAAGCATCCGCTTGACTGCTGTCAAGTGAGATTCCCTAGGACTCGATTGATATCTAGAACATAGACCAGTAGCAAACATAATGGGAGTGGTGCATACCTCTATACTTAGTTTGGTCAAAGGCGTACCTTGTTCATCACTGTCAATTTTAGCGGTCTGGTGCATAGGAGTGGGAAGTACCTTGGAGTCAGCCATTCCGAATTTTTCAAGTAGTTCATTCGTGTACTTCGTTTGAGATATGAATGTTCCCGTATCCAATTGCTTGATTTGCAATCCAAGGAAGTACGTGAGTTCTCCCATTAGGCTCTGCTCAAATTCCTGTTGCATAGACTTAGAAAAATTCTCGCAAAGAGTGATGTCAGTGCTACCAAATATGATATCATCAACGTATATCTGCACAAGTAGTATGTGATTCCCTTCGCACTTTATAAACAGAGTGTTATCTATTGTTCCTGTGGTAAAGCCCATGTCTAGCAAAAACTTACTCAGTCTTTCATACCATGCCCTAGGGGCTTGTTTTAAACCATATAAAGCTTTGTTTAATTTGAAGACGTAATTTGAAAATTCTTCTTTTTCAAAATCGGGAGGTTGTTCGAAAAGACTTCCTCATTTATAAAACCATTTAAAAATGCACTTTTCACGTCCATTTGAAAAAGCTTAAATCTTTTAAAAGATGCATATGCAAGCAAAATGCGTATAGACTCGAGCCTAGCTACGGGTGCAAAGGTTTCTTGAAAATCTATACCTTCTTGGGAATAACCTTTGGCAAACTAACCTGGCCTTATTTCGTGTCACGTTACCATTCTCGTCCAGTTTGTTGCGAAACACCCACTTCGTGCCTATTATTGACTTGTCGTTAGGTCTTTCGACAAGAGTCCACACCTGACTCTTTTCGAATTGTGCTAGCTCTTCTTCCATGGCAATCACCCATGATTCATCGTTAAGCACTTCATTCACTTTCTAAGGTTCCATGGTTGACAACATCACGTCATGTGATTCCTCAGCAATATCGTTTCATGCAGTTGCTATCGTTTTGATCCATGAAGTGATATTCCCTTTGACTTGTTCAGTGGGATGGCTGGAAGCATGTTTGAATTTTCTGCGCTGTTATTCGTCTGAAGCCTCAGGTTCCTCTGACTCAGTATCTAGTTCCAACGGAACTGCGTTCGTTCCTTTGTCAGTAACCTGTATATCTGCAGGAGACACAACTATACCTTCCTCAGTAGCATCTGCGTTAGGAAATTCATCAAACGTAACATGCACAGATTCTTGAACAGTCTTCTTCCTATTATTAAACACTCTAAAAGCTTTGGAATGAAGGCTGTAACCTAGGAATATCCATTCATCTACCTTGGAATCGAATTTTCCTGTTTTATCCCTGTCATTCAGAATGAAACATTTGCAACCAAATACATGGAAATATCCTATGTTAGGGGTTTTATCGTTCCAAAGTTCATAGGGAGTTCTCTTAATAATCGGTTTAAGGAAAATCCTATTTGAGACATAACATGCCGTACTAACTGCTTCGGCCCAAAAATGTTTTGGAGTATTAAATTCGCTCAACATAGTCCTAGCCATTTCTTGCAATACTCTATTTTCCTCTCGACCACTCCGTTCTGTTGAGGCGTAATAGGGGCTGAAAATTTATGACTATAACCATTTTCATCACAAAAAGATGCAAAGGATTTACTATCAAATTCTAGACCGTTATCACTCCTAATCTTACGGACCTTCATCTCTTTATCATTTTCTAGCTTCTTAATCAGTGGCGTAAGATTATCTAAAGCCTCACTTTTGTGCGCAAGAAATAAGACCCATGTGTACCTAGTATAGTCGTCTACGATAACAAAGGCATATCGTTTACCTTTCAATGACATAACCTGTACCGGACCAAAAAGGTCAAGATGCAGCAGTTCCAGTGGTCTGGACGTAGAGATCACATTCTTAGGTTTAAAGGACGTCTTGGTCTGTTTCCCCATTTGGCACGCTTTACTGATTCTGTCCTTGGTGGCTTTCATATCCGGAATACCTCTCACTAATTCATTGCATGATATGTGAGACATCAGTTCCATGTTAGCATGTCCTAGACGTCTATGCCATAACCATGTGATATCCTGCGTAACTGCTAGACACTTGACATTGTGGTTAGCAATATCATCAAGAGTGATGCAGTAAATGTTACCATGTCTAGCCGCAATAAACACAATCTCATCACCCTTTTTGACAAGGCACTTGTCCTTGGCGAAAGCTACGGTATGTCCATCATCATATAGTTGGCTAATGCTAATTAAATTATGTTCTAAGTTCCTAACAAACCGTACATTATCTATAGTGATATTTAAATTGTTACCGACAGTACCCTCTCCCACGATTTTGGCTTTTGCGTCGTTAGCGTACGAAACATATCCTCCATCAACCGCTTTAACGACACAAAATTACCTTGCACAGAAAAGAGAAAATCGTGCTCAAAGACGTCTAAGAAATAACATTTATCATCCTGCTCGTTACTCTTTTTCATCGAGTCGGCCATATTAAAAGTAACTTTTTCACCGTCTACTGTCAAGGTTAATGTCCCATTTCTAACATCTATCATGGTATCTCCCGTCACTAAGAACGGTCTACCTAAGATCAGGGGGACATTTTCATCTACCTCCATGTCTAGAATAACAAAATCGGTCGGGATAACAAACTTATCGAGCTTAACTAGGACATCCTCGATAATGCCTCGAGGATACTTTAATGATCTATCAGCTAATAGTAGGCTCATCATAGTGGGTCGTGGTTCACCTAGTCCTAGACGCTTAAACATAGAATATGGCATGAGATTAATACTAGCGCCTAAGTCAGCTAACGCATGCTCAATCACTAAATCTCCTATAAGACAGGGAATAGTAAAACTTCCTGGGTCCTTAAGCTTCTTCGCGATCTTGCTTTGAAGTATCGCCGAACACTCTCCTCGCAGGCATACGGTGGAGACATGTTCGAGCTTCCTTCTGTTCGTCAGCAGGTCCTTCAAGAACTTGGCGAAGGTGGGCATCTGCGTAATAGCTTCAACGAAGGGTAAGTTAATATGTAACTCTTTACAGATACCCATAAAATTACCAAACTGTGCTTCGTCCTTGTCCTTATTTAGTCGAGCCGGGTAAGGAATCTTCGACTGGTATGGCTTCAACGGTGGTCGCTCGATCTCCTTCACCTTTTCCTTTTCTGGCTCGACCTTCTCCTTTTAAGTTTGGGCCTCTTCGATATCGTCGCCTCTGATCTCCTCCACTTCGGGCTGATCGTGGCTCTCGAAGTTGGTGCCCTCCTTCGCCTTCTTCTTGGCGGGCACTTCTTGTAGTTCTCATCCGTTCCTCAAAGTCACCGCCTTGCAGTACTCCTTTGGGTTCGGCTCGGTGTAGCTTAGGAGCGACCCCCCTGAGTACGCCCCGCCAATTGTTTCGCCATCTGGCCCACCTGTTGCTCCAGCTTCTTGAGCGAAGCGTCTGTGTTCTGGGCACGCACATCGTTCGCCTCCATGTACTCCTCCATCTTCGTCATTCGGCTCTCATGGGCTGCAGTGGTACTGTTGAAATTCGTGCGGAGCGCCTTTATCATATCCTTCATCTCTCTCATGTCATCAGATCCTCCTGCGGGTGCGTTCTGATACTGGCGTGGTGCCCCGTTTTGGAAACCGGACGGCCTAGGCTGAAATCCCGACGGTCCTTGCCCCTGGTGGTTCTGATTCCCATACGCCAAGTTGGGATGTGCTCGAGGCTGGTAACTCCGTTGGCCACCTTGGTAATTCCCCATATAATCTACGTGCTCCAGCGACTGCCCGAGTTGGCATTCAGACGTTTCGTGGGCTGCGCCACAGATCCCGCACAATGGCACGTATGCCGTGTGCTGCGTCGGTGCGGTGGTCGTCACGTCATTCACGGGCTGTGTCTGCCCGAATTTCGGGGGTAGTGCGCCAATGACTATCTGCAACTGGGAGTTTGTCGCAGCGATCTGTTGCTGAAGCGCCTCGAATTTGGCATTCGTGGCCGTCTCCTCGCTAACTCCGAATACGCCTGGTGACTTTATCCTTGTATTGCCCCTCATGAAGCTGTTCCTCGAGTAGTCCTCAATCAAATTCCAAGCATCGGTCGCATGGAGCTTCACGAGCCTCCTCCTGCGGCTCCGTCTAACATATGGACAGTCTGGTCATTGAGCCCCTCGTGGAATCGGTTGACCTGGGCTGCATTTGACATCCCGTGCTGTGGGCACCTCTTCAGTAGCGCCTTGTAGCGCTCCCACACCTCGCACAGGTTTTCTGAGTCCTTTTGGTGGAAAAGAGAGATCTCCGTCTTCAACCTTAGCACCCTTGATAGTGGGAAGTAGTGGTTGATGAAGGCGGCTCGCATCTCCTCCCAGGTAGTGATCGATCTGGGCGGCAACATATCAAACCAGTCCTTCGCCCTGAACTTGAGCGAGAACGGGAACATCATCAACTTAATTGCATCGCCAGAGACCCCGTTGATCTTGATGGTGTCAATCACCGTCAAGAAAGCCTTCAGATGGGAATATGGATCGTCCTCGGGATTGCCCTCAAACTGGGCCGTCTGGAAGATCATTTGAAGCCAAGAGTGCTTCAGCTCGAAATTGTTGTTCTCGATCGGCGGGATGACAATCGTCGACTCAGTACCGCCTAGCGCGGCATTCTTGAGGAGATCTTGTAGTGATGGCTCCTCCTCGTGGACGGGCACTCTGTGGTCCGCCATTTCTACTTCTGTGTAGGGACTATCTATGGCTGCCTCTACACGAGAATTTTGGGTCGACTACTGCGAACTGTCCTCTGAATAGCTAACTAGATGGTCCTGAGAGCTAGTGGAAGCTCATTCGGTGTCTTACCTGAGTTTCCTTCGTAACTTCCACTCGAAATCTGGGTCTGCGTCAACGATGGGACCCGATGGATGGCTTCGGGTCATTCACCGCTGAATCGTACCTTCAAGAAGTGAAATTGAAAATTAGCGAAGAAATAAATAACTACGTCGAAGAGATAACGATACTAATAATTTTGTAGGAAAAACAAATAACGCGAATAACACAAATAACGCAAATAGTAACGACAAAACAAAAACTAAGAAAAACGTCAAATTGGCTAAAGTACCGAACTACGGTGTTCCTAATATCAATCTATTCCCCGGCAACGGCGCCAAAAACTTGATCGACACGTGGTGTGCTAATGTAAATTGCAAGTGCGAAAAGTGATAAAATAAAACGTATACCTTTACTATCACCGACGTGCAATAGGCAGTGGACCTATCGTTTGTAGTGCAGTAAAGTGAGTAAACGAGTATCGAACACGAGGAATAAACTGACTACTAGTATTCGACTCGATATGTTAAATAAAGTGCGCAGATTTTTTGTACGAACTATCCTAACAGATTACCCCTAAATCAACGAGAGATTCAAAGAACACGGCTAACTGGTACGAGAGTTTTCAGATGATAAAAATGTGCTCGGGATTCGAATTCCGCTAGGTACTATCGGCTAAGACAATAAAATTGCTACTACGTGATTAGGACTAAATCGCAGTAATTTCCTACCCGCTCGCGAGTTTGCTGTCGCCCTAAATGCTCGCTGGGATCTAAGATTCAGTAATTACTAACGGCGAGGATCGAGTATTTGCTTTCGCCATATATTCGAATCCTATTTTCTACGAACGGCCTAATCGTTATTTAGCTGTCGCCCTAAATGATTTTCCACATATCACTTTAACACATAGACATATTAAAGCAACGAAACAGATTCCTAGAACGATAAATAGTCAAAACACATAGTCACAATAATTATATGTCTTAACTACGAAATCCTGGCGTTCATCTAATCCCAAACACATAGGGAATTTAGCTACGCATAATAGACGGGAAAACAACGAAAGAAATAAGAAACGAAGAAGAAAAACTCATGATCTTGAATACTGATGATCTGGGGTGGTAGCGCGGATGAATCTTCGTTCTGCGTTCAATTTGGTGTGATTGCGTCGTTGATCCGTCTCTCGCGCTTCTCCAGTGGAATTCTACGTTTCTGGCGTCTGTAATTCGTCTCTCATGAATTAGGGTGATATCTGGTAGGTGTCCCCTCTTTCTGAGTCGAATTCGAGCTTATATACGTATTTTCGTAACGGTCACGGCCTGGGACATGGGCCGTCAGGGCCGTGACATACGTCGTTTTTCTTCTCGCGTTTTCTGCCAAGTGTCACGGCCAGGTGTACTAAGTGTCACGGCCGTGACAATCTTCAGTCGAACTCTCTGCCAAGTGTCACGGCCAAGTGCATAGGGTGTCACGGCCGTGACCATCTTCGGTCCAACTCTCTGCCCCACGTCACGGCCTAGTGCAATGATCGTCACGGCCGTGACCTTCTCTTTGACTGGCCTCTGTCCATTGTCACGGCCTCGTGCACTAGGTGTCCCGGCCGTGACCTTCACCAGTTTTAATCGTCTTCGCGCCGTTTTGCCTTTTTTTCGCTCATTTTCTCCCGAAACTCGTCCTAAGCCTTATAATACCAAAATAAGTAGAAATGGGGCTAATAAGTGCATAAAATGACTACGAAAACTGTATAGCCAATTTAATACTACGATAAACGTACTACAATACGTTTATCATGGACCGTCACAATGAATATTTTTAGGACCTTCGGGCCTACATTACTGAATTCGCTAAGGACAAAGAGAGCCTAGCGCTCCATGACACCTTAAGATAAGGACGACGTCCCTTACAGCTAAAGGCGTGTATAATTCGTACTTAGCTTACGAATTAAATAAACTAATGATGAAGCATAGTGAAAATATGACGAAGGCACCAAAAACAATAATGTGCATAAAAGAAGGTCCTATATCACAAAGGGAAAAAGGGGACCTCAACCAAAATATACAGGAGTAGGGAGTTAAGCCCCCCTGAAGGAAAAACCGAATACTAAAAACATCCGCAAAAACAGATAAAGGTCCATTACATCACAAATAAACGTCAAACGACAGGATCTTCAGGAGAAACAAAAGTCACACCGGGGAGGTCAGTAATTTCAGCACGAGCAAGAACTTCCATGTGTTTCTCAGCAGCAGGGCGCCAAAATAAGGGATTCTCCTCAGCCAAGGGATCTCCCTTGAAAGACGAAGGAACTGGGAGATCCCGAAGGGCAGCGGCTGCTCCAATTCCAGCAGATCCAGCGCGGTGGCCTCCAAGAAAATAGTGCTGCATAAAAGGAACGAAGTCCCTAAGGCAAATGGGGTCTCTTAGATAAGCCAAACACCAGTCTTCTGCCAGGTCCCCCAGAAATTTCTGACCAGCTGCTGTGGACAGAAGATGTTGCTGGCAGATTTGGGCACCTTCAGCTTTCATAATCTCTAACTCGGCTGCTGTATGGACCTCCGTCATGCGGGCAAAGTCCTCATCCCATTTTGCTCTTTCCTTGGCGAAGGAGTTTTGAAGCTCCTCCTCGCGCTGCTTCAGGAGTGCCGCATGATCCACCCTTTCTTTTTTCAAAGAGTTACGCAGCTCCTCACACTGCCTAGCTAGCTCAGCTTTCTCTTTCTCCAAACCTTCCTTCTCAAATATAAACGCGGCCTGAGCCTCTTCAGCCACCTTTTCTTGAGCGGCCAAACTGGCCTGAACCTTCTCCAACTGTTCTCGAAGGGATCGATTGCGTTCCTCCAACTCATGAACTGACAAACTCACGGAAGCTCGAGCCGTCACCAGAACTATGATCTAGACACAGCAAATAGGGAATTCCAAGACAAGCCAAAAGAGGTAAGCGTTTCCCAAGAAAAACAGGTTGTGTACCTTGAACAAATGATGGGCGAGCTCCGCCTCATTCTCCGTGGGGGACCTCTGAGAAATCACTTCTCTATCTTCTGGGGAAATAAAACTTCCCAACATCTCCATCTCTCCCTCTTTAGCCAGTAAAACCCCAGAAAAAGGAACCTCGTCTTTGGAAGGCTCTGCCCCCAAAGTCTCCACCAGAACCTCATCACCTTCGCCCTCTGACGCGGACAACCTTTTCTTAGCCTTCTTGGATAGAGCGGAGCCTTTGTCTTGGTCTTAGGGGCTGGGGCAATCCGGGGGAGGCAGGCTCCCCAAGATCCTGGAAAGAGACCAGGGGAACTTCTGCATGCGTATCCAAGGCCCCTGGAAGTGGTGGGAGCTCAGGAACTACGGTGGACGTCTCGGCCCCAGGAAGTTGCGAAGCACTTCCCTCTCCTATATTAGCCAGTAGATTAAGCCAAGAACCTGTCATCCCTGTATCCAGAAGAAGCCCATAATCAGCAAATACTAACCCACAGAAGTAAGAAAATATAAGGGCATTCTTGAGTACCCTGAGGAGAAAAAGTGGCGAAAAAGGGCGAGAACCCAAAATGATACAGAACTCCAGGAAACTTGACAAATGAGAAGGGATTTAAAGAGCCATCTCCTTAGCGTGAGCATTCAACAAGGACAGAGCCTCCCGATTCCTTTTAGAGCACTTGCCAGAATCATGAGGAGGCACCCCTTTGCCCACTTATCAGAGGGGAAGTCCCACGTGCCATCTGGGGACTCTACGAAGAAATAAGGACCTTGTCAGTCTTTGTCCATGTTATGGTTCTTCATGAAGAAATGGGTTTTTCCTCCTCGCAAGGAAGAAATTGAGGAAAGATAGAAGAAAGCCCCATGAGGCTTCAGGGAAAACTGCGAAAGTACTAGATCCGGCGAAGGAACACCACCCGCGGCCCTTACCGCCACAAAAATGCGATGAGAAGACGAATAGTAGAGGGCTTAAACTGGTTCAAGGGAACCTTGAAAGCCATAGACACTTCAAATAAAATAAAGGGGAACGGGGAAACGCAGACAGACTTTAATTTGGGCCTCCCAGAAAGCCAGACAAGAAGTGGGTGGGCGATTTGCCCTCTGCTCAGGCAGAGGCATCCTCACCGTGAAACCCTCAGAAGTAAAACCTCCTCTATTAAGGCATCTAGGCTCGTTGTCAAGCATGTGGAAGCGGGAAAAACACTAAGGGGCGTCGACGAAGAAGAAGAATGTACAAATCTAGGGTTAGGGAGAGGCAGCGGGTCGGAAAGAACGACCAGAGCCTACAAACCGGCCGGCGAATCGCCAGCCCTAACTCCGTCGAGTAAAAGAGAAGCCATGGCAGATGCAGTGGTAGAACGGGTCCGAGGGCGACTACCAGTCTGCAACACGATGGCGCGCTCAGTACCAGCTTCTGACACGGGAACAGGCTGAGAAACCGCCGGGTCCGACGCCGTCGCACAAGAGGCCGTTTGAAGGGAGAAGCCAGAAGGAAGCGAAGGGTTGGCCGAATCAAAAGTCGCGGAAGCCATAGAGACACATAATTTGAAATGGGAGGAAGAAAAGGGGAAATGTACCTGATAAATGACGAAGTGCTTTTCTGAAATAAACGGACGAATTTTCAGAAGCCACCCTTAAGAAAAAATAGCGGTTCCCAAGGTAATGATGAGAGTTCTAAAGGGTACGTCCTCATAGGAGAGTACAACGATAGGTCCCTACGGGGGAATAAGGCCCATCCCAATTCCCAATGCTTCACTCTAATTCGCTTTTGTCCCAAAAAACAAATTAGAGTAGGGGAGTGGTTGATACAGACCCAAATTGGATGGGCCAAGAAATAAAGATTAAAGAAAGCCCACCAGGCCCAAGAAAATGGAGAGCCCAAAAAACGGCTATGAGATAACAAGCGGAGGGATCTGCAAGGACCCCTTGGGCAAAGGTAATGTCCGGACCAAGGAAAACCTTTTGGGGATATCTGGGCGAAAGGGACAGCATAAAGGAAGAAATGAAAGCTACAGAGACACGTGTCGACTCGTGAGAGGAAGGTATCCCTGCCCGAAGAGCTGAAGACCGTCACCAGGGTCATTCAATCAGCAGCCTTTCACTGATCTTAGTACCTCACGCAGTGCGCTCTCCAGAAAACCGGAAGCATAGCTCCATATAGGCAGCTGGGAGCTACTATAAAAGAGGGACTTAGCCACATTTTACGATCATCTCTTTTTTCTCAGCATACAGTTCATACGAGTTTTTCTAAAAAGTTGGTTAGATATTTTCTTGCATACTTTTGTATACTTGAAGAGTGAAAGTAAGGAGTAATCGAGCGTGTAAAGCATTAAGATATAGTGAAAAGAAGTTCCCAGCGCCCCGTGGACGTAGAATCCAACAGGATTCGAATCACGTAGATCCTTGTGTTATTTCTATTTACGTCCACTTGTTAAAAACAGCACCTTACGTCCTTGAGCATTCCACATAATTCGATCTACCATTAATCAAATTCCTTGAACCCCACATATATAAATCTCGTTGATTGGGAGAGCCCCATATCAATATATATAAAGGAATGAGAATGTACAAGATGAGTGGGTGAGCTACTCCTCACAATCAACTAGTAACAGGCTACTAGGAAACAACATAATATACCAAGCAACACGCCATAAACGTAATCTACTTGGCGGACGTACCATTAATCGGCATGATCGCCATGGCGAGCGCATACCAAACAAGCCTATCTGGAGTCGTCATGAGCCCCTCCCTCCATCGCTTTTCCTCGCCTACCAAATATGATAAACAAGGGATGCCAGCACATGACGATAGGCTGCCTGAACAAGATGCCTCCCTCTCCATCGTGCCGATGCCCACCCAATACCCCGCGCCATTCCCGATAATGCCAAACCCATCGTATCCTCTGCCGCAACAGTCGAAAACACTGGCGCGAGAACGGACAATTAAAGAAGATGTGCTGTGAATTATTTTAAATGGACTTCAAGCCCACTATGAAAATATGATTTTCAAAATTATATTTTAGGGTTTAAATAAAATAGTGGGAGGAAATTTGATAAAAAAGACCTTAGATTGAATAGATACTTTTCCATAGTTTGTTTATTTTCTGCTTCGTTTATTTTTGTAGATACTACAATGGCTAAAAATCAAATTGCAAGTATTCTTGAGCAAAAGAAGTTGACTGACGCAAATTTCGATGACTGGTTGAGAAACCTTAAGATTGTTCTTCAGTCTGAAAAGAAGGACTATGTGCCTGACACATCCCTCTCATGTACCTGAGGATGAGACGTCTGTGGACTATGATCAGTATCTTATTCATGTTGATGATAACCTACATGCTTGGTGCTACAAGTTAGCACCTATGTCAAATGAGCTTCAGAGTCCGCATTTGATAATTCTAGAGATATTCTTGTTCACCTACAAGAGTTGTACGGTGAGAGAACTAGGCAAATGAGATATCAGATATCTAAAGATCTTTTCAGATGTCGTATGACTGAGGGCTATTCAGTCCAAGTGCATGGGCTTAAGATGATAGGCCTAATTGAAAAGATTAAGTACTTGGAGTCGTTATGGATAATGAGATCTTTGCGAATCTTGTGTTGCAACATCTACCTCCATCATTTGACAGCTTCGTTGTCAACTTTAACATGCACTGCATGGAGACTACTCCCCCCCGAGTTGGTGAACATGTTAAAGATGGCTGAGTCTACTATAAAGAAGGACAAGTCAGTGCTTCTCGTTGGATCCACTTCTAAGGCAGCGGTGTCTAAGAAAAGAAAGCTGGAAGGGAAAGGTTCCCGCCAAGCCCAACAAGAACGCGAAAGGCAATGAGGCAAAAGGCAAAGGAAAAGAAAATGTTAATTTCAAACTGATCACAAGTGTTTTTATTGTGGCAAAATGGGGCACTGGAAAAGGAACTGCAAGGAATACATTGCTAGCCTGAAGCGTTCGGTATGTATTACGTTGAAGTCAAATTATCAATTAATGATGCTTCTTGGATATTAGATACCGGTTGTGGCTCACATATCTGTAATGATATACAGATGATGGCAACAAGCAGGAAGCTGGACAGTAAGGAAACGATCCTTAGGATGGGCAATGAAGCAAGAGTTGTAGCACTAGCTATTGAAACTGTTTCTTTAGCTTTGAATAATGGTATCCGGTTTATCTTTGAATAATGGTCTTTATGTTCCAGACATTACTAGAAATATTATCTCTATTCCAGTTTTGGATAGAGAGGGTTTCAAGTTTATTATTGAGAGTGGAAGTTGTTCCATTTTTAAAAAATAATACTTCTATATATTCATGTTGTTTGACAAATTGTTTATAAAGAGGATTCACAAGTTAGAGCAAAAACTCGACCTTAGGGGAGAGGATAAGTTGCCTACATGTGAGTCGTATCTTAAGGGAAAAATGATCAAGTCACCATTTGTTGGACAGGTGGAGCGATCCAAAGGTCTGTTGGATCTGATTCATATAGATGTTTGTGGGCCACTAAGTGTTAGTGCAAGAGGAAACCATCACTACTTCATAACATTTACCGACGAGTTCTCTAGATACGGTATGTATACCTTATGAGGTATAAGAGGCTTTGGAAAAGTTGAAAGAAATCTAAAGTAGAGAAGCAAAGCGGTCGTAGCATAAAGACTCTTCGATCTGATCGAGGAGGCGAATACTTTACCACTGAATTTCTCGATTATCTAAAAGAGAATGGGATTCACTCACAATGGACTCCTTATGGTATTCCACAACTTAATGGAGTTTCTGATCGTCGGAATCGGACCTAATTAGACGTGGTTCGATCAATGATGAGTTTCGTTACTTTACCTCTGGGGCTATGCCTTAGAAATGGGAGCACATCAACTGAACAGAGTGCCAAGCAAAGCTGTCCCACGTACACCCTATGAGATGGTATGGCAAGACACCCTCTTACAAGTATCTCAGAGTATGGGGTTGTTCTGCTTACGTGAAGCAGCAAGTGGGAGATAAATTGGACATGAGATCCATATTTTTTTATAAATTTGTGGGATATCCAAGAGAGTCTACAGGATACTATTTCTACGATCCCTAAAAAAGTGTTTGTTTCAAGGAATGCTACTTTCTTAGAGGAAGACTTCCTTTATGAAAACAGTGGCGAAGCTGTAGAACTTAGAGAAGAAAAAGAACCATAAAGGATCCCACACGTTGTCACAAATAACACACAAGTTGAGCCTGAACCATCTGAGGCACAACCTCTTAGGAAGTCTGTCACGGTTTCAAATGCGCCTGATAGACTGAACATATTGTTAGAGAACAAAGAAAAGGGACTCATTTTGGATAATGATCCAAGAAGCTATGAAGAGGCAATATCGGACATTGATTCTAAGACATGGCAAGAAGTAATGCAGTCTGAGATGGACTCCATGTACTCGAACAAGGTATGGACCTTGGTAGACCCATCACAAGGTATTGTGCCGGTTGGTTGTAAATGTGTATACAAGCGTAAGCTTGGAGTAGATGGAGAAGTAAGTACCTATAAAGCGCGTCTGGTTGCAAAAGGTTATACTAAAAACCAAGGTGCTTGTTACGATGAAACTTTTTCACCAGTAGCAATGCTTAAATCCATTTGTATCATGATCGCCATATCTGCGTATTATGACTATGAGATATGGCAAATGGATTTGAAGACTGCCTTTCTTAATGGCAACATTAAGGAAGAGATTTATATGCGACAGCCGGAGGGCTTTATATCTAGTGGGAGCGAGCAAATGGTTTGCAAACTTCAAAGGTCCCTTTATAGACTTAACAAGCTTCAAGGAGTTGGAACATTTGTCTTGATGAAATGATCAAAATGTTTGATTTTCATAAAAATCCGGATGAACCATGTGTTTATAAGAAGGTTAGTGGAAATGCGGTGGCATTTATAGTGCTCTATGTTGACGACATTCTACTCATTGGGAATGATATATGAGTGGTTCAGTCAACAAGGACTTAGTTGTCTAAACAGTTTTCCATGAAAAATTTGCGAAAAGCATCTTTTATCCTAGGGATAAAGATTTATAGAGATAGGTCACCTATGATGATCGGACTATCCCAATCGATGTACATAGACAAGGTGCTATAGAGGTTTAGCATGGAGGAATCAAAGCGTGGATACCTCCCAATGAGTCATGTGTTTTAATTTCTAAGGCTAAGTCTCCTAAGACGCCTGAAGAAAGAGAAAGAATGGCTCGAGTCTCGTATGCATCTGCTATTGGTAGCATTATGTATGCAATGTTACGTACTAGACCTGATGTAGCTCATGCTCTAACAGTTACGAGCAGGTATCAGTCTAATCCAGATGAAGAACATTGGAAAGCCGTTAAGATGATCCTTAAGTACTTGAGAAGAACTAAGGATATCTTTTTGATATATGGCAATTGAAACTGGAAGGGTTTACTGACTATAGTTTCAGTCCGATAAAGATGACTCAAAATCAATGTCTGGATACTTGGTTACCTTGAATGGAGCTGCAGTTAGTTGGAAAAGTTCCAAGCAAGAGAGAATGCTGACCCTACAACCGAGACTGAATACATTGCAGCATCAGATGCAGAAAAAGAAGCTGTTTGGATGCGGAACTTTATTCAAGAGTTGGGTGTAGTCCCGTCAGTTGTTGACACAATAATGGTATACTGTGACAACAATGGAGCTAGAGCGCAATAAAAAGAGCCAAGATCTCATCAAAGATCACATTATGAGACGATACCACCTGATTAGAGAGATCTTTGGTAGAGGCGACATCGTAGTAGATCGAGTCACTTCAGCAGAAAACATAGCAGACCCCCTGACAAGCCCTTGTCACAGAAAGGATTCGATGGACATCTCGAGAAGATGGGCCTGAAATACACGGGCAATTGGAACTAGAGCAAGTGGGAGATTGTTAGAGTAGAATGCCCAGTGTTGCAACTTGATTGTTAGATCATTATAAGCTGAAGGACATGATTACGCATTTGATGGTGATCATGGAATGTGTCTTAGGCTATGATCTTAAATAAGTTCCAAGTTGATGGGTATTTCAAGACAGAACATTGAATAACCCAGAAAGACTTGTGCATATGTTGCATGCTTGTTAGACGAGGATGTTACGTTCCATTAGCGTTATCGTGTGGACGCAAATGCATATATGCAGATGCGTGTTAGGGAACAAGTCATTGAACATTGCCTGACGAATAATTCTTAATTGGAAATGTTTGTCGAATGAGAATTTTCGTGTTGCGATAGTACATGATTAATCCTCTGACTTGAGGCACGTAGTAGTTTTGTCGCATTGTGCTTTACTTAGATTTATCCTTTGATTGCTGGATAATCACAAAAGGGATATTTTGGCTATTGTATCAGTGTGTATGGAGATTTGTCTGTGGCCAACATAGAATTAGACACTTATATTAATAAGTGAATTCCTATGTTTTTCGTAGTTTATGATTCAAGACCTTGGCCAAGGAAGGATGAATTGAGATTCATAAATGAATCATTTAAACTTGATGGAATCATAGTTAGTAGATCAATTGAGTTTTGACTTATAACTCCATGTCCAAGATCTAATCGAGAAATTAGTCGTCGAAAGGATTTTACGTGTTTGCACTTGCAATTGAAAAAGGTTTACTCGCTATTTCACTGAATACTAGGTAATCACGCTACTTGCTAGGTGTTACCGTGACGTGTGGATTCGTGAGATTTAGTAGTTTGTTTCAGTTAATTACAAGGAGTTGTAAATCCACTACTAGTATTGATCGTGACCCTAAAAGGGTCACACGGAGTTTTGGAGAACGACAATATGAAATTGATATTTCCAATCGTTGAATTAATTGGCAAATCTTTAATTCAGTTGTTGGATTAAATATAAATAATTTGATTACTTAAATTAAAGGAATAGAATAATCAATAGGACTGATTATTCAAGCTTTATCTCAATTAGTAGTTGGATTTTAAAGTTGTACTTTAAAATAAAAAGCATAAATGGGCTAATCAAGCGTGTACGAGAAAAGAAAATAAGTTTCTTTATATGTCAATGCTTGAACCAAGTGGAAGAAAAAACGGTTTTCTTTGACTCTTGGAATTATATGTTTTAAATTATGAATTTAAACAAATGAATGATGACGTATGTGCTTGACGGAGATTAATTCCATATGAATATGAATATGGGAATAATGATAGTCCGTTTCATTCACATGGGTTAACATCAATGGGAATTAGTTACTATATTATAATTAATAGTTAATGGTTTAACCTAATGGAAACGTTTACATGTGTGTAATGTATATGTACAAGGCATATAACTTAATGGAACGTTTACATCAATGGGAATTAGTTACTATATATATGTGTGTATATATCAAGTATAAATGAGAGTATGCGATAAGGAGAACTACTACACGATTGGCTTGCACACACGCTAAAAGGAAACCAGTTTCTAATATTCCTTAAGCTACCAAGTATCAATTAAATATCCGGGTGTTTTCTACTAGCGAAGAAAATCACTTCGGTGTCGTAATTCAAACGGTGGACTCAATCAGAGGGGAGGCATTTGAATCCCTACGGCGAGTACGATTACGTTAACGTCTACGACGAACTTAAGAAAATGGTGTTCGCCACTAGCCGGGAATTGATTCCCTCTCCGGCATCGCTAAAAAAAGCTAAGGAGTAGGTATATTCTAAACCCTAACAAAGCAAAATATGTACGACATGCGTGATTTTAAATGATGACGATCCCAACAGTCGCTAGAGGAAACGACGGGGCGAACATTCACACGATAAATGCATACTTTCGGTTTTGATGTTTCCGCTTCGATCACCTCGTGCGACCTAGCAAACCGAACAAGGGGTCCTTCCATAGCCACAACGTCGACCCAGCCCCAACCCTAAACGATATCATGGATCGCACGACCGGGCGCAGCTGCATCAACTTTTGCCAGCTCCAAGCGTCATTAGCCGAGATCGAAACATCCCAAATCGATCGAGAGTGCAGCCGCGTCCCATAGAGCCAAGCTACCCAAATAGAATTAGGAGCTCGGGTGAGCACACTCCACGGATGCTTAATCAGGAGAGCCATGTTGCCGACCTCGATAGCCTAAGCCCCATTCATTCTTCAGACACAGGGACAGAAAACCGGTGTAACGACCTTCGCCGTCGATCCAGCCCATAAGAACTGCCTAAAACGCCTCTCCAGTGCCCGCACCTTTAGGCAGCCAAAAAACCACGACCGATACGCATGAAGGGCCTGAACATCCGACTTAATCAGCTAAAGTCGTCCTGCATACGAAAACGACTGATTTAGCCTTGACCCGAGGCGTTGGTCCACCCGTTGCAACAACGGGGCACAATCCCGAATTGTCAAGCGTGATGCAATACGTGGCTCTGCTAAATAGAGAACCGGCAGGTGCCCCGCCCTAAGCCCATGAGTGACTGTAGCTGTGCCATCTGACCTTCTGTCCATCATGATAAGTACATCTCACTCTTGTTAGGTTTAGGGTGAAACCAACCTGTTGCCATTCTTCATTTGGCCACCTAATCACCCCGGGAGTCCCATCCGACATGCCATGTCGCGTAGTACCGTTTCCCCCCACTTGTCGCCGGCTGTTAGGAGTGTGAATATCCCGTCGCTCAATTCTCACCCTCATCATCTGTGGGGCTACCAGTCGTTGCACCCCCACTGCCCTTGGTAGGTCAGCCAGTCGTGACTCATCTAGATGGGTAGCCTTCGTCGTTCGCTTCGGACAATTTGCTTCCCCATGTGCCTGCGAGTCACAGGTGGGGCACTTGGTCGGTCCCAGTCATATTCCACCCGAATAGGAACGAGTCCATTTACCCTATTATCATTCCGTAGGAAAACATTAAATGCCTCGATAAAGGGGTCAGCCAGCCGCTTCATGACACATACGTGCGCATGATCGATCCTGTCGCGACTTGTTGTAACCCCATTTGCAAACAACTGGCGCCCAACCACACTAGCAACTACCACAAGGCCCTCCTGAGTCCAAAGCTGGCAATGCACGTTGCTTAACCTGTAACGATAGCTCAGTAACTTCCTTCCTCTCAAACGACATTCTCGATCTCAAAGGTTCCAAAAAAAGGGGTTGCCCTTGCATAAGCCAAGGGCCACCTTCCAATACCTAGTCATCTTCCCCTCCGTTTCAATCGAAACATGAAAAACCCATTGGTGGTAGCGCGGACCTCAACTAAATAATGCCAAATCTATTTCATATAGTGTTCCACAAATGGGAAGTACGGCTTCTTACCCAAAAATAGCCCACCAAGGTAGGCTTCCAGCGCGCAAGGCCCCGCTATGCAACTCCTACGATGGCCTAGCCTCAGCAACGCCATCCACAATAGACGGCGGGGTGTATAGTAGTGCCATACGCCGCGCATCAGGCGAAATACGTGACGATGCATTCCCCGGTCCCGTGACAGCCTCAAAAGACACCTCCCGACCCACCACCTTGCCCACCGGCCCACCAACCTTCGAAGCCCTAGTCGCCCCAACCAGTGTAGACCCATCGGGGCCAACCAGCGTCGCCATCGAGTCAGCAGCCACCATCGCCATCACAGGGTCTGCCGTGCCCTCAATCACCACCGACGCGACCTGATTTGAAATCACCGTAGCAAGAACCATTGCGCCCATCATCGGCGACGTCACCGCAACAGGTCGTGATGGTGACCAAACCCGATGATCAGGCGAGCGAGCCACTGCCGCCGCGCGCCCATATGGGCCGGACGAAACCCTAGCCCGTCGCTCGCAGGTTTCTCCACGATGATCTCCTCATCAATTTCATCCTCCTCGTCCACAGTATTTAGTCTCCCCCACAGAGACACCCCAATAGCACGAGGCACGCCTCGAAAACGACCCGTAATAGTGAAAGGTCCTGTCTTGCATTGGCTCCCCCCGATTGCCGCCAATCCACATGTGGCATCGATTCCTTCCACCACAGCTGCCGACGCGATCAACCCACAATCGTCCACGCCCCTCATCACCGAGTCAGCAGTCATCCCGAGTTACCATCGCCCACCCCCACCAGGCCCGGCCCATGCACACGGCCCATAAGATCCCGAAATCGCCACTAATCGAAGCAAGTCGTAAACTCTGGATACGCCGCACTCAACGTCGCTAAATCCGGCAGAGGCAGAACGACGATGCTCGCCGATCTTGCCACAACATCTAGTTCGACGTAACCCTCAAGAACTCATGAATTAACCCGAACAGAACCAAACAATCAGAACACAATGAGAGTGAACGAAGAGAGAAAAACTGAAGTTGAGGAAAGGCTAATGAATATTTTATTGACTGATAGGTAGAACTATTACAAATGATGAACATATATATAGAGTACATCGTAGCAGAATCAATCACAATCAATCATAATAATGAGCACTATATAGAGATATGTCTTTTCCTTTATTGAGCAGACTACCACATGTAAGAGAATATATTACTATTTGAATTCTTGATACCATTCATAACCTTTGACTAAATTTTCTGATTGATATCATCGCTTTATTTTTCCATAATTAGTGGATTGACCTAATCCCCCTTATCACTCCATAATTTGCGGGATTCGCCTTATTACTCCTTGGTCATCCACTTGATACTATATTGCCAATACCCTCTCGCAAACTGAGCCGGGGTTGAAGGCATAGTTTGGCGCGAAGCGAAGCCAGTGTAGCTTTTGAGACAGATTTGGTGAAGAGGTCGGCAATTTGATTCGTCGAAGGAATATGTTTAGTAACAAGTAGCGCAATAGCAACACGTTCACGTACAAAATGGTAGTCTAGTTCGATGTGTTTACTGCGTGCATGAAAGACTGGATTGACTGTCATGTATAAAGCACTGATATTGTCACAATAGATCGTTGGTGGCGGTTGAATGGGGATGCGAAGATCATTGAGAATGTAGGTAAGCCAGGTAAGCTCGGCTGCTGTATTAGTCATAGACGGTATTCTGCTTCGGTACTGGAGCGCGAGATAGTATGTTGCTTCTTAGCACACCAAGAAATAATATTCGAGCCGAGAAATGTGCAATAGCCAGTAGTCGAGCGTCGTGTCGTGGGACATCCTGCCCAATCAGCATCAGAGAAAGCTGACAATGTGAGAGCAGTTGTAGAAGTGAGATGTAAACCAGTGAAGATCATGCCCTTTAGGTAGCGAAGGATCCGATGGACGAGTTTCATGTGAGCGATCGTCGATGCATGCATAAACTGAGAGACATAGTTAACACAGTAAGACAAATCTGGGCGCGTGAGAGTCAAATACGGAAGTGCTCCCACGATTCCACGATAATGGCTTGGATCTTCGAGAGGAGGCGCATCAGTCGAGGGTTGTAACTTGACGTCAAGCGGAGTTGGCATGCCTTTGCAGTCTAACATGTTGGATCGCTACAGGATGGTAAGCGCATAGTGTGATTGAGAAAGATGCAATCCATTAGACGTGGAAGATATCTCAACTCCCAGAAAGTGATGAGTTGGTCCAAGGTCCTTCATCGAGAATTCATACCTTAATGTTTTAATAAGAGAAGTAACAATGTCATTAGAAGATCCGGTAAGAAGCACATCATCAACGTATAATAATAAGACACGAACACATTTACTGGAGTGACATATAAAAAGAGAAGGGTCAGCGAGACTATAAAAGAAGCCACAAGAAAGCAAAAATTTACTAAGCCTGTCGAACCAAGCACGAGGTGCCTGTTTAAGTCCATATAAAGCACGTTCAAGTTTGCAAACATAATTTGGAAAGTAAGAATCAGACATACCTGGCGGTTGGTCCATATAAATAGCTTAATTGATATAACCATGTAAAAATGCATTTTTAACATCTAATTGTCGGATTGTCCAATGTTTGACAAGAGCAACGGTTAAAACTAGGCGAACTGTACCTGGACGGATGACAGGTGAAAAAGTTTCTCTATAATCAAGCCCATTAATTTGATGGTAACCTTTCGCCTCTAGGCAAGCTTTGAGGTGATCCAGTGTACCATCAGGTCGTAGCTTACTCTTAAAGACCCATTTTGATCCAATCACATGCATGTCTGGTGTTCGTGGAACAAGTCGCTTGTTTTATTTTGATGAAGGGTTGTAAGTTCGTCAAGCATCGCAACTTTCCATCCCGGATGTGATAGCGTTGATTTAACTGTCTTGGGTTCACGAGGTACTGCTAGAAACAACAACGTTCAATGCATATTTAGGGCTTGGTTTAAAAATACCATGATGAGAGCGGGTCGTCATATGATGCTGGACATGTGGAGGGCTGGGGTGCGGCTCAGACAATATTGTTGTGGAATCAGATACATGCACATCTGAAGGTGTTGTTAGATTAAGTGCTAAGGAGTCGCCAGATTCAGGTGTGTCTCCATCAATAATATCGTCAGAGGATGGCGTTGGGTCACCTTTTGAAACATCCATGACAATTACTGGGAGCGGGATATTAGAGTTGGGATGTGAGATATTATCCTGCGAGGTCATACCTGATTCTGAACTAACATGAGAAGTTAGCCATGTGTCAAATAAATTATGAACGTGGGAGTTCGTAGGAGAATTTTTATTATATTTGAAAGAAAAATCATTTTCATCAAAAGCAACATGTCGAGAAATAATAAACTTGCGACTAGATAGATGAAAACACTTATATCCTTTATGTTTTTTGATGTATCCTGCAAAAACACACAGAACAAATTTAGGATCAAACTTATTATTTTTTGTATCTCATGTGTATGGAAAACATTTGCAACCGAATACTAGAAGAGAACTATAGTCAGGGTGAGTTTCATGCAATTTGAAATACGGCGTTTCAGACATAAGAGACGATGAAGGAAGACTATTAATAAGAAAAACGGCTATTGAAAAAGCTTCTACCCATAAAGATAGTGGAACATGACTGTGAAATAACATCATCATACCTAGTTCTCGTATAATACGATGTCGTCGTTCAACCATACCTGTTTGTTCTGGTGTAGAGGGGCATGAGATTTGATGAACAATTCAGATGGTAAGAAAGTGAGATGATAATTGAGAATTAACAAATTCTACCCCCGCCATCTGAGTGGAAGACCTTGAGTTTCTTATTAAATTGTCGCTCAACATATTTTTCAAACATTAAATAAGCAGTAAAAAGTCGTATTTATTTTTAAAGGAATAATCCAAGTATACTTTGGAAAATCATCGAGTAGACATGCATAATAACGAAATTTTCCAATAGATAAAACAGGAGTGGGACCCCAAAGATCACAATGTCTTTTATTAAAAATATTAGAAGTTGAGTGCTCAGATGAACTAAATGGTAGTTTGCTTAACTTTCCTAATTGGCAACTATCACACAAATGATTTCTTTTCGAAGACCCTACGACATCGATAAGACCTTTATTCTTTAATAAATGAACAGCAGATGATTGCTGATGACCCAAACGTTGATGCCAGATGTCTGATGTGGCAGATTTGAAATGATAAGAAAAATGTGCTTCTGGCTCATTAGACAGGACGTATAAATTACATTTGCGTGTCCCTGTTATGAGAGGTTGACCTGTGCTCCGTGACTTTACACAAAAGTTAGTGTTAGAGAATTCGCAATTAACAGGGAACTCAGTTGTAAGTTGACTGATGGAAAGCAAATTTTTCTTAAGATCTGGAACAAAAAAGAACATTATCAAGCGGTAGAGTTTTATCTTTTTGCTTAATTAAGGAATTACCAATACCTGTTATGGGTAACGAGGATCCATCACCAATAATGATCGACTCATATCCGTTATATTTATGGATATTCTTTAACATACCTGGTTCTCCGGTCTAATGATTAGAAGTGCGGGTATCTGATGTCCATTCTGTATAAATTACGGAGTTGTCGAGTGTGAGTGCCGCTAGTGCCTGTGGGATTTCCTTACTCTGATTTTCCTTCTTTAGTAACCACCAACATATTTTTGCAATGTGACCTGGCTTATCTCAATATTGATAGATTGCATCACGGTATAGTTCTCTTTCTAAAGTAGTCATTTGGCGTTGTCCAGGTGGAGGCTGTTTGCGTTGTGCATTGAGATATCCTTGGGGTTGGCTACGAGACTGTTGCGCTTGGAAACCACGGTCCACATAATTGAACTGGTTAGTTGGATTTTTTGGCTTGAAATTTGTCATTTGTTGATGTCCGTAGAAGGCTAGATGCGGTGTGACCGTTGTGAGCGAAGTATCATGTTGATTCGAGAACCAGCTTCAGCTTTGATCTAGGCTCTGCAAATGTGAAATAACTTCAGCATACGTTGGTCGTGGGGGTTTCAGCATTGTTGTTGTGAAGGTTTCATGTTGAGGTCCAAGGATTGTTAGAAGACAAAATACTTGTTCTTGATCTGGGATTGGCTTTCCGATTGCGGCAAGATTGTCGCATAACCCTTTGAAGGTCCGTATGTGTTCTCCAACAGATTTGCTTTCATCTTTGCGCAAATAGGTTAATTGTTGTCGTAGTGTGAATTCTCGCTCTTGAGAGTCATGCGCGTAGGCTTCTTTGAGTGCAATCCAGACTGCAATTGATGTGTCTAACCCTATGACAAGTCCAAGGGCTTCTTCGGACAGAGTTCCAATAATCCACCCACGAAGGATACGTCAGAATTTTGCCATGCAATGAATTCTTTTGTTGGAGTTGGTGTTGTTTCTGTGTTGATGGGTGTTGTTTCTGAGCTTGAGGCTTGTGGATTTTGTGTAGAGAATTTGGATGGGATTGGATTTTTTTTCGAGGTGATGAACTAGGTCTTGAATTTCTGCCAAGCCTAATACTTGTTCTCTCCACAATGGATAGTTGGTTGGCGTGAGTTTTAGCGTAATGAAGTTACCAACATTCAGAGATAGGGAAGCCATGGTGAAGAGGCTCTGATGCCAAGAGAAAAACTGAAGTTGAGAAAAGACTAATGAATATTTTATTGACTGATAGATAGAACTATTACAAGTGATGAACATATATATAGAGTACATCGTAGTAGAATCAATCACAATCAATCATAATAATGAGCACTAAATAGAGAGATATCTTTTCCTTTATTGACTAGACTACCTTATGTAAGAGAACTATTTGGGATCCTTTTATACCATCCATAACCTTTAACTAAATCTTGTGATTGATATCATCGCCTTATTTCTCCATAATTGGTGGATTGACCTAATCCCTCTTATCACTCCATAATTTGTGGGATTCGCCTTATTACTCCTAGGTCATCCACTTGATACTATATTGCCAATACGAAGAACCACTGGCCGGCGACGTCCGTGAGACGACCGGAGACTGCGGCAGTTACCTGAAGAGTTTTGTCGAACACATTGTGTGCCTGCGATGTGGTGGTCAAGTTGGGAGCTTAAAAGGAAGTCTCGCTTGGGAAGAAGGAGGATGGGGAAAGAAGTTGAAATACCATTTAAAAGCGCCCAACCCATTAGAACCCAAAACTCAAACAAAACTTTGTGTAAATATGATCTTTTCATTTCAGTTTTAACTATTGGGATAGTTAAATTCATCAAAGGCAAGGAGTTGCCTAAATTTAAATCAAGTCTGATACTTGTGATTAAGCTGATGAAGAATATTGTTGGGGAAAATCTCGCAAGTTTATACTCATCAAAATCTAAATACATCGATACTATCTAATTATGTCTGGGCTTGCTTTGAATCAGTCAATTAACTCGTATTAGACAAAAAATTAATACCTTTACTTACTAGTTTTTATTTAATTATTAATATACGATTGAACTCTACCTTTAATTTAATAATAAATCTCTTTTTTTATTATAATACAATATTATAGCAAACGCATTTGAGTGTACAAGAATATTCGTATAAGTTAATCTCCAGATTACATTCCAAGTAGACCAGCAAATCGATGTAATTATACAATGGTTTGATTTACATAGTTAAAAGCTTGATTTTTTTAATAGGTTACGCCAAATCAGCATACAATGGGATTTTTTATTGATCTATAGCCTACACATGGGGTTAGTGAACCCGTCGGGGTTGATTTAACATGTTGACATGGCACAAAAAAATGCCACACAACAGGTGCCCACGGATGGTGTTCACGCCATAACATTTCTGATATATACATTATATATATTTATATATATTCATCATCATGTGGATTGGATCTACGTTAATTTAATTTTAAAAGATTTCCTTCTAAGTGAAGTGATACCATATAGACGCAATTACACGTGTTTTATGACATAAATCTAAACGCATTATTATGTATAATATTTGTTGTGCATATCACGTGTTTTGTCAGATACAAGTTGGAGTTGCGTATATTTTAGGTAAATATGTAACTCGTTATCCACGAGTGCTACATAGAAAATTAATATGGAATACAAAAGAAAATATCTCCATTTTCTACTAATTCCAAGATAAATTATTTCATTTTTATATATATTTCGAATTATGTTGATATTTGAACAAATCATAGTCAACGGTGTATGGGTTGGTCCCGAGCATTATAGTGTTGACTGTGATGATGATTTGATATTCCACAAGTCAACTTTGAAATATTAGATCAGTTTTCTCAAACTCAGACAACTTTTATTGTTCAAAAGTCTTTGGAGTTTGTATTTTTAATTGCGTTAGTCCTTAAAGAATCAAACTTTCAATTTTGTCCAATTTTTCGGTATATGTTGAAAGTACCATTTTTCTATTTAATATATTTCTCAACTTCTTGTTCTTGAGATATTATAAAAAAAATGAAACTTATTGCTTATTGTTCTATATTCTAAATATTGGATCAAGTGGCACATAAAATCTCCACTTAAGTCAATGATTCGATCATTTTTCCAGCGAAAAGTAGTCATCATTTCATAACCGACAATAAAATTTTCTTTCTCATATTGATCGCAATGTCGAGATTTATGATGGTATTAAGAAAAAATGGTATTATCGAAATATAAAATCTATAGTATTATCGAGATTTATGGTTTATGAAGCCTCGATACGTGGTATAAACTGTCATCAAATAGTCTGTCAATTTAATTGAATTAAAAAAGAAAAATAAAATTAGAAAATGTCACGACTGTTTTCAGTTAATTACTATTTTACCACTCTGTTTGTAGTTATACTAAGATATTTATATACCCATTTGAGCGTGCACAACATATTTCGTAATTAGATTAGAAATGCTAAACGATACAATTCAAAGAATATCATGATATTCAGTCAACTCCACTCAGGACAAAAATAAAATGAAATGAGGATAATAATACTAAGCATAGTGGGAAATGAACGAAAAAAAAGTATCCCACTAAGATATTTAAATATTATTAATATAAAATTTGGTAGGTAGCTATTTCTTTACCCAATCTCCCGCTAAAATAGAACTAAAACCAAACGACTACAATTTTCCCATATTCATAATAAAACAATATTATTTAATATTATTATTTCATCAAACTTCCTCAACTATAAATACAAGTGTTAGAAAACCCAACCCAACGTTCTCCTCGTGCCCGTTAGTTAGCTACCTACTGACGATCTGCGCGCACTATTTCTGAGTATTTCGTTTCCCACACGGTAATAAGTTTTCACCTTTTTGTTGTAATATCGAACAATCTAATCAAATCTGAAAGAGTTTGTTCATGGTGATTCGAATTTGGGTTATTTTGAATAATTTTTTTTAACATTCTTCGAGTTTTTGAGATCTCAGATCGTGCAAGAAAATGGCGAGAAAGAAGATCAGAGAGTACGATTCCAAGAGATTGCTGAAAGAGCATTACAAAAGGATTTCTGGGTCCGAGCTTGAGATCAAATCTGCTCAGGTTTTAATTAATATTTTGTAATTATTTATTCATTTTTCTATTTTTTTTCCCTATCCTGAGATCTGAATCCCTAGTCTCACAATCCATATTACATCTCCGTTAATCGAGGAAGAAAATGGCAGATTTGGATTAATCGTAGTATAATACGAGTCACATATATAAGGGGTGGTTTGATGTTGGGTAGGTTAAGAATGGTTGCTTATTTTTTTTCACATTATTTATTACATTGATTCGTACCTTTCTTGTTTAAGATTAGAAGAAATGTAATAACGTTGTCATACTTGGGAAGGAAACTCTGTTGTATTGTAATAATATTTTCACGATCTTCGAATCGTTAGGTCACAGACTCAACAGATTTCGAAGAGCTAGTCAACAACGAGCCATGGCTCTCGTCGACCAAGCTCGTGGTCAAGCCCGACATGTTATTTGGGAAACGAGGAAAAAGTGGGCTCGTAGCTCTTAACCTCGATTTAGCTGGCATAGCATCTTTCGTCAAGGAACGCCTGGGCAAAGAGGTGAGTTAGATCTCCTAACCATGGTTTAGTTCAATGCTTTGTTCACCTGAAAATGTATTGTATGTTTCGATTTTCATTACTTACAGGTCGAGATAAGTGGATGTAAGGGTCCAATTACTACGTTCATCGTCGAGCCTTTTGTTCCACACGAGGATGAGTATTACCTTAACATTGTGTCTGAGAGGCTTGGCTGTAGTATTAGCTTCTCGGAATGTGGTGGCATGGAGATCGAAGAGAATTGGGACAAGGTAGTTTTCGATTTTTTTTACCAATGATTCCTTGCAATAATTCCATTTTTACTGTTAACTTATTCAATCTGTATAGGTCAAGACCATATTTTTAGCCACGGGGACTGCCCTTACATCGGAGTTATCCGCTCCCCTTGTTGCAACTCTCCCGTTGGAGGCACGTTTGATCTAATCAGTTCGATAATAGTTTAAAATTTGATTCGACGTTTATTACATGGACGTGTTTCTTACTCGGGTTTATTACAGATTAAGCCTGTTATCGAGGACTTCATCAAGGTGATCTACGATATATTCGTAGGTAATGCAATCTTGGCTTCGATATATGTTTCTTGATATGTTTTTTTTTTATCTGAATGGATTAGTCTGAAACTCAGATTTGGACTTCACTTTCCTTGAGATGAACCCTTTCACCTTAGTCGAAGGAAAGCCTTACCCATTGGACATGAGAGGCGAGCTCGACGACACTGCAGCTTTCAAGAACTTCAAAAAGTAACTATACGATTTTTCTTTATTTTATTACATGTTTTTGGTTCGTCTGCGGTCCAAATTCGAGGGAGTAATGATTTCTTGATTTTAACTTTTGCAGATGGGGAAGCATCGAATTCCCATTGCCTTTCGGACGAGTTATGAGCCCTACTGAAAGTTTCATCCATTCCCTCGACGAAAAGGTACTCTTCGATTCCTCGAAATCATGAGAAAATTCGCGTATAATCATCTTATTACATCTTCATTTATATTTTTCAGACAAGCGCATCGCTGAAGTTTACGGTGTTGAACCCAAAAGGACGCATTTGGACGATGGTCGCCGGCGGAGGCGCAAGCGTCATCTACGCTGATACCGTACAAATACTAAACAAAATCAAATCTTTTTCACATCTCATAATAATAAACAAAAAAAAACCTTTTTTTATTACACAGGTTGGCGATCTTGGCTATGCTTCAGAGCTTGGAAACTACGCAGAGTACAGTGGGGCTCCTAACGAAGAGGAGGTCTTACAGTACGCTAGGGTCGTCATCGACGTAATAAAATTATCAATCATTCGAATAAATTTTTTCATATATATAATTTCGACTTTCTATGTAATTTATTTTGTATAATATTCTACGCAGTGTGCGACGGCTAATCCCGACGATCACAAGAGAGCCCTTTTGATAGGCGGCGGAATAGCGAACTTCACTGACGTGGCGGCAACTTTCAACGGTATTATTCGGGCTCTGAAGGAGAAGGTATATATGCAGTTATTCACTTATGAGCAAAAACTTATGTTTATTACATTTTTGTTTTCTTGGTCTGAAATAAATAAAACAATGATTTTGATTGCGTAATAAAAAGGAGGAGAAGCTTAAGGCTGCGAAGATGCATCTGTATGTTAGGAGGGGAGGACCCAATTATCAGAGGGGACTTGCGAGGATGAGAACTCTTGCTCGAGATATTGGCATCCCTATTGAGGTAAGTTTTAATGATTATTTTTATTACATTGTTTTTAGTATGTCATATTATTGGAAAAATGAATCATAAAATTTTATGATTTACAGGTTTATGGACCTGAGGCAACGATGACTGGAATTTGCAAACAGGCTATCGAGTGCATCACTGCCTCTGCATGAAGTCGTCGCTGCTGCTTGCGATATTTTTCTTTTAATGTTTGTGCTGCTCAATTTCTATTACTGTTTGTACCAATGTGGAACGTGGAATTTAATGTTTGTGTCTTACTTAGCAACGGCCATTAAGGATCGGAATTGTATTCAGTTAAAAAAAAAAAAAAAAAGATGGATGGACACTCTCATGCGAGGACACATCAGCAATATCAATATCAATTCCAGCATTTGGTTATATCAATATCTCAGCCAAACTTATGATTACACTCATCGTAACTTGAACTAAAGCTAAGCCCAAACCTAAGTAAGCAATAACGGTAGTAAACAGCCTATCCCAATGACGATGAGAAACATCATAGCTGCTGCCGTTCTTTCCCGGCGACGCCAAGTCAGCACCGTAGTGTTGGTGAAGATTGCAGCGTCCGGCGAGTTTGGAGGCAAGTACAGCAATTCTATTCCCCAAAAAAGAGAAACAAAAAGAAAAAAGATTAACTGCATATGCAGATTAATGAAAGACTGACTCAATTCACGTGTATGTAGCTTTGACTTCACAATTCTCCACCTCAAATATTCAGTCACATCTTCATCATGCAATTATCGTATCGCCAAGGGATTGGAGTTATTATATGATAGTGATTACTTTATAATTTCAAAGGAACGTCTATGTCGGCAATAAATTTAATTTATGGAAAAATATATTTAAAATATAAGACATGAAGAAAGTATGCTGAAAGGTATGGACGCCGACTACTATATCCTGATAATAACTCACTAAGAAATCAAGTGTGGAATGGTTATTGGTTCCATGACTACCTTCTTTGCCTCCAAATTTTATATTAAAATTCTTTTATTACATCTCAAACACAAAATCTTCAAATTTATCAATGCTTCTAAGATCTGCACATTTGTATTTCTGTGTATGTTACTATGTATCTTTGGATACCTTGCTATGTAACTTCCTTTATCGTAGCCTTTCTACATTCTTTAGTTGTAGTTACATGGATATCTACCAATGGTAATCTGCCGGAGATAGTGAGATGTTATGTTCATTCGGTATTGTTGTAATATTGGGGTTAACCACATTTCTTATGATTTTGTTAAATAATATAAACAATGCTACAGATTCCAATTTATTGCATGCATGTGTCGTGTCGTCTAGCGTCTCGGTTATATTGGTTCGCCGCCGAAGACTAGTCGCTCTCCCTCCGCCGCCTTACGCCGATGTCGCATCGTCTAGCGTCTCGGTTAGTCACGGTCGGACTTGAAATGTTGAAGCCCTAATATTATTCCCTTAATTAATGCACTCACTTCACGTGTTTGACAAAAGCTTTTTTATTTGATACAACGCTTTCAATCATATTACTATTCACTAATTATGGGAGCTAAATAGTCATAATACAGAAAACCCCACATACATTATTCACGTTATTAATGGTGGATGATGCAGTCTAAGCGTCCTATATTGAATGGGTATACAATGACGTTCGAGGGTTTTCGTACATAATATGGTTGAATGGCTATATTACCCAAGATTTAATAGAAAACTTCATACATTATTACCCAAGAGAGATCGATTACGTAATATTGAACCGTTACACATATTGATATCCACTAACTATGGGAGCTAAATAGTCATAATATATGATTGTGCATTGTTATTATTTATTATATAACATTCCTCATACAACTTTTCAAGAACGTTTGCAACTGACGTATGTTAAAGAAGCTTCTCTATATAAAACCCTACGCCATTCAATCAATAGTCCTCATACATACCAATTAAAATAGAGGAGAGATCCGTAGCCGTTAATATCAATTCCTCACTGACAATGGTTCGCCTACAAAGTAGTTCAAGCCTTGAAGCATTGGGTCCTGAAGTTATTTCTCCCACTGGGGAACTTATGAGTTTGGATATGCTCTTATTGGATGAAAAGGTTTGTCGTAGCGTTATTTATTGTCAATATGTTTTGAACTTTCATATTTTAATTTGTTGTGTTGTCGAGCACGACACATTAATGCAGGCTTCGATTCACCGACAAATGTGGACCGATTTTGCAAACTGATTGAAGATGGATGCGTTTTTGCCATCTCAGACTTCGAAGTCGTTGGTGCTCCTATTCGGATGACAGAACACCGATATGATGCGTTCCACTGACCTTACGACCATGATTCCTGTTGATGCATCTGAATATGAAATGATGAGAAGTTCCAAATCCGCCCGTACGAATCTTTGTTACAGCTAGTAGACCAGAACCATACTCGGTGTGTTCTTAAGGTTCTTAGTTATCACTTATCCCTATTTTTATAGGATGAAGTCCTTTTCCATGCAAATTCAATGAATTATTTTACTAACATATACCCATAGATGTTATTGGGTTGCTTTTCCGAGTCGTCGAACCAGAGGTCAACAAAGACGATCTTACGATGAGGTCCACTTTGAGGGTTATTTTGGACGGGTGAGAATGTTCCTTGCGAACTATTATGATTTTCCATACACCCATGGGTTATGTATGTTTTTGTTCTGTGTAGAGGTGTGGAGGTTTCTGTTACTGTCTGGGATGAGAAGGCATTGAAGTTTTATAACATGTTACAATCGGTCGTCGGGAAGAAGGCAGTTGGAGTGTTGCGGTAATAAGCTATACTTCCATGATCCTCATTCGATATTCATTTGGTCACATGTGTTTCATTTTTTCTTAAACATCTAGATTCAGGTTGTTGACGATGGAAATGACACTGCAATCTTTGTGATATTCGATGGACCCGCTCGAAAACATACAGGCACGACTGCTGAAGAGTTGTAAAGTTCAATGGTGTGGGTCCCTAATGATTTTCATGAACGTTTCAACACTATATATGATCCCATTTGTCATAACAATTATTATGTTCTACAGAAAGATGCAAGCACTGATGCCAGCTCAGCCATAGACGAAATACCTGGGTGCATTTTAGACTTGATTGGAAGAACTTTCCAATTTCAAATAAATTAGCTCAGAGGGAGAGTGATGCATTTTGTCGGTACGAGAGAGAATGAACGTTGAATATGATGCTAGCCTTTTGTATTGGAAGAAAGAGCTGTGAATATGGAAAAGCTTCTGTAGGTCACCAGACACCTCAACGATAAATAAATGGGGAATCAAATGAAGATTTACGTGAGTATTACCTTAAGTGCATGTGTTCTTGGTGGCTCTTAAAACCCACTAGATGGCTTTTGCTTCTAATGAATGATTGAACTAATCACGTTGCTAGGGTTTTAAGGTTTTATATCTTTGAATTAGGTATAAAACCTATTGGACCTCTACCAAGCCCATTATAACAATTAAACCACAAATACGTTAAAAGAAATTACAAGACTTAGACTAATAATATTTTGGACACTTTAAAATATTCCTAATAGCTTCTGACTCAAACACGCAGAGAGAAGAGGTTATGCTGGTGACATTGCATGAGAAGCAGTTTTCTCCAGTGGAAGAATTATCTCGTGTCTTGAAGAGTGCCGATAGTTTCTTGCATTTCGTAACTACAAATGCACCAGTTGTTATAAGACACCAAGTACTTCAATATACATGTTTGTGTATGTGTCAGTGTGAAGTATTTCATGATAATGGAGAATGATTCTATCCTTATAAGTGAGTTCATATCTTAATTTGCAGGAAAAAGAGTTAAGCTATAGGTTCATCTTCAACTATTTCCTGAGTCTGCGGGAGAGGTTAACATAAGAGATGATTTCCAGTCATATTGTGATAGTTTATATATATGTATGTATATATATATATATATATATATATATAGAGAGAGAGAGTTTGAAGGAAAAGATTTGTTACTCTATAGGATATTATTCTTCTTACAATGACCAACTCAAAATAGATTCAGATATTCGTGATGATGAACCGTTCTTCGTTGATATAGTTCCTCAAACTTAATAGCTCTTATCATTGGACGGAAGTTGCTATTGCGAAGACATACTGCTATCTCTAAATACGGATGAACACAGAAAATCAAATCAGGTTTCGATGCTGCTATAAAGCCGTGCTTCAGCCACCAACACAAAAGCAAAAGAAAAGCAAGGCTCGAAAGGAGAATAAATATTCAACAAAATAGGAAGTTTCAAGTCCTAAGCGTGTCGGTGTTCTTTCTCCCCCTTCCAACTTTTTACTATTTATTCATATATTAATTTTTAATTTAGTTTTATTTTTAAATTTGGCAGTGCTTTTATTCATCTGCAAACATCGACACTACAGAATAGCGATGAACAATTTGATATAGAGAACCACAAATCGGTAAACGACGAGAAAGAAGACGATTTTTTTCAAGATTCGAGCCACGTGCTTTTGTTTCAACTCAAGTTAATCAAGGAAGGATTCAAAACGCCTCTCCATCAGAATTTGAGTTTAATTACCGTCAGATAACGAAGAACCAATTATTATTAGTGGCCTATCGAAAATGCTTTCTAAGTTACGTATCGATGTGCTTCTTTCTCAATACTCTTTCGTTATTGTTATGTACTTCATTATTAGGCCGAGTCATCTTGACAACCATTGCGTCTTATGAAACTGTGTTGGTAACATACCTGCAGAAGTCGTGCATAGTCTAACCATTGTAGTCTTACGTTAATATAAAACATTAATATAAAACATGAATCATGCAATCATATGCAAAATCAATGTGTTTGATCCATCTTAGTGTGCAGTCTCACAACCTAGCTTCGAGTGTAAAGATATAGTTGCAGTTGTAGCGTTTTTTATGTCAATCGATCGGATGCTTAATGAGTTACCAGATTAAACTCCAACCTCGAAACTGTTTGAATCGAATGAGAACGAAAATGAAAACTTAAGCAGACAAAAAACACAAGCAGTTTACGTGGTTTGGCTAGTGATATCTGGCCTACATCCACGGGCCAAGGATGAAAGCTTTATTGACGTTATCAGGTGCGATTTACAGCTCTCATGGCGATCTCTCACTTTTGTGTTTACAACCTTTCGTGATTCGCTCAAGAAGAAAAGTTACATACAGTGCAAAGTGCGCGCTCACACACTGAAATCTGTGTTTCTTCATGCATTCTTCAACAGACTCACGTGACACTGTTCCTATCCAATCCAGAATTAAGCCAGCTCATAAAACGTCTTCAACTTCAGCAATTCTATAAGTGGCTTCCCTTTTCATCCAGCTCAGCAAATCATAAGTCGCTAGAACGACTTCAAAACCAAGATAAGTTCTTCACCAACTCAATTTTTCAAAAGAACCATTTGTCGAGCTTCAGTGTTCTTGAATTAACTCCCACAATCTCCACCTTAATTCACTAACACCATCTCTGATCCTCAGTCTCTGCCCCTTCGATCACAGATCATAGGCACACCCAACCCGCTCCAGGCAATATTCAAATTTCTTACTTGAAACTGGTTTGGTGAACATGTCAGCAGGATTATGTTCCGTTGAGATTTTCCTGACGCCAATCTCTCCCAACTCCACAATATTTCGAATGAAATGAAGTCTTACATCAACGTGCTTCGTCCGCTCATGATGTACATTGTCCTTCGCCAAGTGCACAGCTCCTGAATTGTGACAAAACACGTTCACTTTCAGCTTATTCGCCACAAGCAATTTACTAGTGAGTCCCCAAATGGCCTATTTTGCTGCTTCGGTTAGCGCTATATACTCCGCCTCTGTTGTTGACAGCGCAACCACCCTTTGAAGAGTGGCTTTCCAGCTTATAGCAGTTCCAAAAGAGGTGAAAACATATACGGTTACGACTTCCTGGTGTCAATACATCCAGCATAGTCAGAGTCGACGAACCCCTCAATCATATCATTGCTGCCATCAACTTGCTGTTTTCTTTTGACACTCAATGAACCTCGAACATATCTCAGTACCCATTTTAAAGCCATTCGATGTTCTTTTCTTGGCTGAGCCAGAAAGCGACTAACAACGCTGACCGAGTATGCTAGGTCTGGTCTGGTACAGACCATGGCATACATGAGTGATCCCACGACATTTGCATATGGGATTTGGTTCATATACGCCTCCTCTTCCTTTGTGAAACCCTCTGCTGATTTACTGAGCTTAAACTGAGCTCCCAGTGTTGTCCAGACAGCTTTAGAATTGCTCATCTCAAACCTTTATAGAACCGATGCTAGGTAGTTTTTCTGATGCAGCTTTAACTGATTTCTGGTCCTGTCACGATCAATTTCCATCCCAAGAATCATCCTTGCTGGCCCAATATCTTTAATCTCAAACTCGGACTTACAGTCCATATTTTTTCTTTGCTTTCACACGCTAGCAGCATGTCATCGTATAAAAACAAATAACAGAATTTCATGTTTGAGCAGATCTTCATATAGATGCATGGATCGTACTTGCTTCTCTCGAATTTATTCTTGATCATAAACTGATCGAACCTTTTATTCCATTGTCTTGGACTTTGCTTCATCTCGTACAACGACCTCTTCAGCAGACAAACCATATCCTCGTCGCTTCGCTTGACATATCCCTCTGGTCGAGTCATGTATATGGTTTCTTCCAAGCTGCCATAGAAAAACGCCGTCTTTACGTCTAATTGCTCGAGCTCAAGGTTGAACTGTGTTACCAACAACAACATCAGCCTTATCGACCTTTGTTTCACCACAGGGGAAAAAACGTCATTATAATCTATTCCCTCCTTTTGAGTGAAGCCACGACCAACCAACTGTGCTTTATAACGGACTTTGAAGTCGCTTTCCTGTTTCTTATAAATCCATTTGCAAGTTACAAGCTTTTGGTTCTTGGGCTTTTGAACAAGTTCCCATGTGTTGTTTTTAATCAAGGAAACCATTTATTCGTTCATTGCAGACCTCGAGTGGACTTTTTCAGCACTTCGTATCGCTTCGTGGTACGACTTTGGCTCGCTCCCAGCTTCTTCTGCCATTATAAAAGCAAAAGCTATTATATCAGCCTCCCCGAAACGCTTAGGTGCCCTCACTTCCCTTCGCGCTCTATCACGAGCCAACAGATAATCAGTTTCAGGTCTGAAATTTTCTTTATTCATCTCAGTTTCTGCATTCTCTGGTTCGCATTCTTTCTCATGATTCCTCAACTTGATAGTCAAGATTATCATTGTGTCTTGCACCTGATTTTCCAAGCTCCACCTCAAACTGAGTTTTGCCTAAGAAATCAGCCCCATTCATCATATTAGCAAATCAAACATTACATTGCAAATAAAATTACTTGAACACACATAAATCAGACATTTGTCATAGTTTGGTTCCATGGATTTTTAATATCGGGTCAAAGTTTTCCGTTGACAGACTATTGTAATGTAAGTAAGACTACTAATAACGTCAATGTTGTACGACTTTGTATTTGCACGACTGATTATTGTATGACCAGGGGCGGACCCACGTAGGGGCTTGGGGAGGCCATTGACCCCCCGACCATTTCCCTGTTAAGTATAATATACTCATGTTATATTACGAAAATTACTTGTAGCTTAGTGGTTATTGAAGTTGCCTCAAGAATTTCACCTTCACATGACCTGGGTTCGAGTCACCTGTAAGGTTTTTTCTTTTATTTCTGGTATGGACTTGAATGAAGTGGGCTGGGCTGAATTTTCTTGACCCCCCAGCTTTTTTTGGTTTGGGCTTTGACCCCAGCCATTTGATGCTGGGTCCGCCCCTGTGTATGACTGTGAAACTACAATGCTACTACGTTTGTTGTAAACAGTCACACAGTCTTATGTTTCGTAAATTTTTGTAATCAACCTTATTCTTACGTTTCTGGAATATTTTACACTATTATATTCAGTTTCGAGTTATAGTAAACAGTCTCACAATAGTACGACTGTTGTCAATAATGTTTATGTCGTACGACCGGCATCTGAAATGTTATAATTACAATAGTAAGAATGTTATATGTTCTACAATGTAATTGAACGACCTATTATGATAAGACTTTTTCCTTCCTCAAGATTAGTAGTGATCTACTGGTGTATTATATTCTTCTAATTTTCAGACTGCGTCGGGTGACAAAAACCTTTAACAACCTTATATATTATAACACCAATGAGCAAACAACGTTACAAAATCAATACGGTCATACAAAATGAACAATACTAATAGTCATACATATAACCGTCGCTAGATGAAATTAATCAATCTTGGGTTTACATGTGGCTCAAAAATGCTCTTTTACTTCATTAACGAACTCTTGCCATCGTGTTTTAGCACAATCTTTGATTTTTAAGGAGAATAAGAGAGCAAACAGTAATAAAAACACATAGCTCCAAACCCACAATGCTATGTTCTCTTCAAAACTCGATTACTATTGTAAGAATTGTTTAACATCAAAATTGACTGCTCCATTAATCGACAATTATTGTATAAAATGGCAAGTCGATAATATAAGAACTTTTATCAAAAGAATGTTGTAAGACTGTTAATTCACGGGGTGACACATAATGATAAAATTGACATAAGAATTTTCAATATAATAACGCTCGAGACTCAAATGTACTGACTCAGACGGGTCAAATCCAAAGTTTCCTGAACTTCAACGAGTCATAAGACGACAAAGAGTCCTCCAATTCACATATTGTATTCGGATAATTGTGTTTCAATTTATCACAAAGTACGCACGGCACGGACAACACCTAGTTTTATATATTTATATATTAGAGTAGGGATGACAATTGGGTCGGGTCTAGACCCGGACCCGCTTGGACCCGACCCTAATGGGTCGGGTATTTTAAAAATAAACGGGTTATGGGCCGGGTAATGGAATTCAATTCCTCTACCCGGGTCTGGGTCGGGTCCCGGGTTTAGGCATACCCGGCCCGAGACCCGACCAGGGACTCGACCCGTATAAATTAATTTAATTTTATATATACATATACTTATAATTAGGGTTAGCTTAGCAATTTTAATTTCAGTTCTTCCTATTCACGTGAGCCACTTCCCACGGCCGCACCACCTGCAACTGCGACCGCCAGCCGCGACCACCACCCGCAACCACCCTCAGCCACCACCTGCGACCACCCTCCCCACCACCCTCAGCCACCACCATCAACCTCCTTCTGCGCGCACCATCGGCCACCACCGCGCACCATCAGCCACCACCAACGGCACCATCTGCGAGCACACCAGCGCCTCAGCCGCCATTGCCAGCCACCACCCTCGATTCAGCGATTTGGGACTGGTAATTCTCGGTTCAATTTGTAGACATAAACTGTTTTTCTCAATTTTTTTGTTATGCATAAACTGCTTCGATTTGTGTTTATTTTCATCCGACGCTGCTTCTTTGTTTCTTTAATTGCCTGGGCATTTGTTAATTTCATTAATCTGTGTTAATTCTTCATGGGTTGTTCTTACAATGAAAATATGTTATTTTCTTTGATAGATGGAAGCCGAATGAGGAGATGAGATAATTCTCGGGTCTGGCGGGTCTTACCCAATTATTTCGGGTCTCGGGTCGGGGCGGGTCTGAGCCGGGTCGGGTCGGGTAACGGGTCCAACATAAAATAAATGGGCCGGGTCCCGGGTCTTGCTAGACCCGGTTCAGACCCGGCCCGTTGCCATCCCTATATTAGAGGGAGTGTACAGAAATAAAATACTAGTTAAAAGTAAAACGCCATAAAAAAGGAAATAAAACTCGTCACAACATCCAAGATCAAAGAATGACACTAGTACATCAACGATGGTACATATATTACTAGGATAACACAATCAAAGGATTTCATATATACAAAATTCTAGCAGTATAATTCAAACCCTAACTAACGACAACCGCCATTTCAACTCTTCTTCATCCATCGGCCTAGGACGACAATACTTCATCTCATACAGAACCACGCCCACCCAGGCGAGGCATATTCTAAAGACGACGCAAGAAACTAAGTACACGACCTCCATTACTCGCGAAAATCTAGAGCTGGAAGAAGATGCGTTACCACTACTGCATCCGTGTAGCGGGCCACCGCACAGGCCCGCGTTCCCGTAAAAACTGTCCGGGCCGAAATCGTCGAAATGTTAAGCCCAAGGTAGAAGCATTGGGCCCAATTACGGCCCAACTAGCAACAAGTTGCGTATAAACACACATCTATATGGGTCCGTCAAAATGTTGACTTTGCGTCAAATCTTTATCCAAACTATTGGACTGTGGCAAATGAAATAAACATGCCATATTAACTTACCAAACCATAACAGAAATTCGTAGTTCTACTACTAATAAATCTTTAGATTTGAAAAATGATATTTATGACATTCGCATAGGCGTGACTTATGATGATAATCGTGATTATATTATATATAAATAGAGAGAGAGGAATGATATGGTGCTCACATCACATTTGATGTTGAAGCGGCATGCTGATTTGGCACGAATCAGTGCCAAATCAGCAGGTGCCCATATAAGGTTAAGGTGAACACCATATCATTTCTCTATATATATACACAAAATCAATGTTAGAACCTTTTTTATATTCCATAAACCATTAGAATATACTATTTGTTTCCGTAAAAATTTATTCTTCACATAATGTTATTTTTCTCAAAAACAATTATTATTATATATATATATATATATCACCTTATATGGGCACCTGCTGATTTGGCACCGATTCGTGCCAAATCAGCAGGTGCCCATATAAGGTGCTCACATAAGGTGAGCACCATATCATTCCTCTATATATATAATATCGCTCTAATTCGTACAAGTTTATGATAGCTTTTACCCTTTTTACATATTTCCGTTAAATGTACTATATCTGAAAATAATAATAATAATAATAATAATAATAATAATAATAATAATAATAATGATAATATGTTCCGTTCCTCGTTAGCACAAAATGTGGTGACATTCGTCACTTTCGTGCATTAAAAGTGGAAACTACTAGCGTTATGCGCAAAAGGAACATGAAACTACAAAATTTAACGATTCAAGTAATATCATTGCTCATTAATGGGTTTTCTTTTATATAAGCTCACGGCTTTGCTTATTATATATGATACATTCGCTGGTTTTGTTTGAATTAAATGCAACTCGTACCAATTTTCCCCAAAAAAAGATAAAATAAAGAGACGTTAACATTGCCATATACAAGAGAGCAATGCAATGCAATGCACGGCTGTATTGCCATTTTCCGACTCTACAGATGCACTCTGTTAGCTATTAAGATCACTTTATTTAGTCCACCGCGAGATATGAATACTTTTACTTTCTAGGTTAAATTTGTTAGATTTAGCATTAGGTAGTAGGAGGTTACGTGGAATATTCTTTCTAACGAGGTAGTAGATATTACTCTTGGAGATGAGCTTATTTATTATATAATATGGAACCGCAAACATCAATAATAAAGCGATGGAAACCAACATGCAATAAATCCAGTCGGAAAAACCTCCTTTCCACGACAACGGCATAAACGGCAAAGACATACAAAATTATGATATCAAATACATATAAATTAATGTAAGCATCTTTTAAATAATCCCATACACCATTAAAGATATACTGTTTCTGTAGAAAATTATTCCTCACATACTGCATCGAACGCCGACCCAATTGCAAGGTGTCGTTGTTTCGTCACCTTGATGGTTGATCTTCCAATTGTAGAGGCCGGAAGATTCTCGTCGCGCGAAGAAGAAGCCCCTCTTCAGTTCTATGAGGGCAGCTCCTTCGCTGTTCAAGCCATGCGCAGGACCAAATAATCGTTGTCGTCCATAGTAAAGCCATGAAAATACACATGCAATACCACGTGAACGAAAAATAATTCATGTTTGGAGCTCGACAACCTTCACTTATGATGAGGAGTGGCTTATCGTGGAATATGATGGTAAGCCAAGTCATTTATTAAATAAAAACAAAATAAGTAGAGCTTCTTATTACAACAACAACTCCCTGCTGGTAAGCCAGTCGTTTATTGAGGTCTCTCTGCTATATATAGAATAACGTGGGATAAAAAGGACTCACATCACAGCTTAATGTGATTGGAAAATAAAAATCTTAAACCGTGAAATGATATAATTTGATTGCATGCAGGCGGACTTTCTTTTTACGTGTATCAATGACACCTTTCATACCCTTTTCTTCTTTGAGAAACCTTGCAGTGGGGGTGGATTACCATCAATTTAAAGGGTATCAACATATATAGAGCATCTCAGGGTTGCTTGCTTTCTTGGTGGAGAAAAATTAGGAGATGAAAGTGAAGTTCTGAGGCATATATATATATAGTAGCAAGTGTGCCTCTAATTGTCTTGCCAAAAATTAAACCGCAATCTGTTAGCAAGCTGAATAGAATTAATCAAGTTTTCCTACTGTAAGCTTAATTATGGGTCTAAATCTGTTTTACATGCTTTCGCACATATTCCATTGTTTTCTTGCTTTTTCTCTTTCAATTTCTATGCGTATGTGTAAAATATAATCGCTCAAAGTTCTTGAATTTTCTCCATGATATCACAAAACCCTTTTTATCTATATTTATTGCCTTCTCTGTGTAAAAGGGGAGAGATAGATAAGAGTATTCCCATCCACATTTGGTAGCTATTATAATATAGTATACTTCTCTTTTTTGAGGCAGACCAATTATTTCCCACCAAACAAACGTTCAGTTGAGAAAACATAAACAAGCACATGCAACTTATCACAACGTCTTAGAAATTGATTTCATTTTTAGTGAGACTCGCGGATCCATCGTTGTGCCCCGTTGTAAAATTTTCAGGTTATTCACCAACTATAAATTATGCCCTAATGTTATATATGTTGTGCATTATGTGTTCCGTACGTCCACTTTTATAAATCAAGTATCAAGCGAAAAAATGTTCAACGTTCCAAAATCAAAGAGAGTGGCATGGGATATAGAAAATATTTCTTAATTAAAATACCTTATTCTATAAGATCATCATTAAATAAAAATAAAATTAAGTACCCTCACTAGTACATAATACATCATAGGCAACGGTCGTTACAGATGATAGGCGACGGTTTCAGGGCGTCGCCTTGGACACAGTAGCGTATAGTCCGGATGTTACGCAACGGTTGTCATCGTCGCGTAAAGTTGACAATACGCGACGGTTGTCGGTAAAAACCGTCGCGTAAAGCCTCTTATACGCGACGGTTGTTATCCAGAAACCGTCGCGTAAAGTGAACAATACGCGACGATCTCTTCATTAACCGTCGGGCGTCGGGTGTTTGTAGGACTTACTCGACGGTTGTAGCTTAACGACCGCCACAAAGTTTTTTTTTTTCATATTTTTGCTGGTTTATTTTTATAAAATCCCTATTAATCAATAAACCACACACCAACAAATTTCCCAAATACCAATCCACAATCACTAAAGCGTCAAAAATCAAAACAATTTCATTGGACATCAAAAGTGATCACAATTATCATCCTCGATCTAATAAAATCCACATAAACAAGTTCACGCTAATAAAGATCTTAAAACAATCACTCAACTAGACATACGGTACGAAAATATTCTGACCACAGTTCACGTACTTCTTCTATCGCATCCTTATCGTAATTGAAGTCTTGTAGTATCTAGAAAATATGAACAAGAAGTACGATAAGCATACAAACTTAATAAAAGGTAGTTTTATTTTTATATATACCGTCGTCAAGTTGTGGCCTTGTCCGATATTTATGAAGATGCCGTACATGTACCGCATAACGTAGAAGCCACACAATTCACTTGTCTTCGGTTGTTGTGGGCACTAGTTAACAACAATAAACAACTTTGTAAATCATAAAAAATACTAACCTTGCATCGCTTCCAACTAACGGGAGATTCCGTCTTCTTAGTTTGAATGGCACCCACGAGCTTCGCCGACCTTATCGCCCTGAAATCATAGTAGACCAACATTATTATATTAAAAAATAATTATCCCTATCATTTAACATTTAATAAAAACTTACATGTTCAGTCGGTCACAGATAGCTAGCTTTTTAAGGCCTGCATTTGGCGTCATTGGTCGAACATAAATATTGTGTTCGAAGCGAACTCGATGACCAACAAAACCCAATGGTCCCTAAGTAAACTCAAAATTTAACTTATAGACAAAAAACTATTAATGTGTGAAGAAAAAATATAATAATACAATGCTTACATCTCACAGTGGGGTGCAAAAAAATAATTGTATGACGCCCACGATTTTTTGAAGGCCGCAGCGTAGTAGTCTACATCGGTCGGCTCTCTGGTCAACAAACCTAGACGACTCGGGTTTAAGAACTGAAACGTCAATGAGGGGTTATGCAGATATCTGAAATTTTGCAAAAAAGTAAAATTTACGAAATAATAGTGTTAATTACTGAAATGACTAGTAACGATAACGATTATACCTCATGAAAAGCTGGATAATCGAAGCCTCCAAACTCACACGTTTAAAAAAATCCTGAATATCCTTCATGTCTATGTACGTCGGAAAATCCTCTTGTTGCGGGTTATAATACACCTCGCTCATCAAGAACATGAAATGGATGCTAAGACGATCTGGGCGGGACGAGAGTGAATCGAAGACATACCGACTTTGTTCGCCTAGAGTTCTAACCACTTCAGGACAAGGCATGCGATGTCATCTTCGTTGGGGACGCTGGAGGACTTCCCCTTCCGTGTGTTAGGTGACAATGAAGCGCCGTGCGAATATATCAGAGCTTTTGTCCATTATACGAAACTCCCTTGTGCCTCTCCCAGCGTGACAAGATCGCTTGTTGGTACCGGAAGTCGGACCTCATCCTTTCGACTAGCAAGAATATTGATCGTGACAACGACGTTGTCGCTCGTAACTGGGACGTGATGAATTTGAGCACGTCCCGTAACAAACGTCCCAAGAGCGACAACTTCTAATTGCCCGCTGATGTTCAGCATTTAGTCGTATCTTAGAAAACTATAAGATTTCAATAAGATAAATATTGAGTACGGAATAACGTAAATTAAACAGATTAATATGCACAATCCTAAGAATTACCGGAACTTCTACCATTGTAAACGGATCAACAGGAACCGATCCATGAGAATTCTTACTGTAGCCGGTGTTATGCATGTCAACATTGCTCTTCATGGTGACTTCTTGTTCCAAATTAGGCATGGGCATCCCCGTTTGAGCGAATGCGGCCCTCATTTGATTCGCCACCGCAGCTGCCACGCGAGACTCCACCTCGGACGCCATCCTCGCCTCCATCTCAGCCATCATCTCCGCCCGCATCTCGGTCTTCAACTGATCCAATGCGGGGTAAGAACTTGCCCTCGAGCCCTCAGCTGGGTTGCCGAACACGTCTCGAATTGTCCCGTATTTTCCTACACCTCTCACTCTTCCGGAATGATCCGGTTTCCGATAACACTGGACAACGCATCACGGTGCCTTACGGGGACAAAGTCTCCTTGACTTTGTTGCTCGTGCACTCGTGCCTGTCCAATTTATATAGCATTGTTTGTATTTAACATATTTCGGTAACAAAAGCCATCGCCCAATTTCGAACTTCAAGTATGAAACAACATAGAATACACGAAATTGCACTCAAATCGACAAAAATATTAACCCAAATCGTGACCTGACCCTAATTTCAAACCAAAACAGCCCCAAATTCGCCCAATTTCAAAATTAAAATACAAATCAACATAAACTAATCTAAAATCGCCCCTATTTTCGACTAAATTGACATAAAATGGCGTGCTCATCGTCAATTTCACAGAAAAACGAGTTAAAAGGGAAAAAATACCTAAATCGAAGATGGGATAAATCGTCCACCACCAATTGACCTGCCGCGTCGAAGCAGAGGAGAAATCGCCGAAATTGGAGTCGCCTACCCGGAGTCGTCGGAGAATGTCGAAAATCGCCGGGAAATCGCGTTCGTTTTCTCGGAGTACAAAAAAATAACTGAGGAAGAAGGGAGGTGATTTAAATAAACATGACGCGACGGTCGTTACCGGTAACCGTCGCGCAAAGCTTAAATATACGCGATGGCTTTCCGCGACAACCGTCGCGTATTGTACCAGATGACAGTACGCGACGATTGTTTCGTGATAATCGTCGCGTAAAACTAATTAAAATAAAATAAAATAAAATATTCCTCCGCTCCCTTTAGGCGACGACTTTTTCACAACTGTCGCCTATAGTGCCGCGGCCAATCACCGCGTTTGTACTAGTGCCTTCTTTTTAATACGAGAGTTAGTTACAACAAGACTCTCTCAACAGTCCCCTGCCAGTGTATTGAAGAGTCTCCACTATATATAATACAAATATAACGTGGGACAAAAAGACAAATAACTAAAGCTAAAAAAACTATACACACATAAAATCAGACTCCGTCGGATAATTTTAAGTGATAACATCATCAGTGTTGCTTGCTTTCTTGGGGAGAATAATTAGGAGAAAGAATGAGAAGTCCTTACACAATAGTAGCCAGTGTGCAAACTGAGTATAATCAAGTTTTCCTACTATGGGTCTAAATCTTTGCACGCTTTCATCGCATCGATATATATCCATATACATGCACGCACATATATCCAGTGTTTCTTCCTTTGCTCTTTCAATGTCTATGCGTATGTAAGACGTTTACAGTGTAATTACTATCACCCAAAGTTTCATTAATTTTCTACATGATATCACAAAACCCTTTAATTTATATTGCCTTCTCTTTGTGAAGGGGGATATGCGTGGAAGAGTGTTCCATCCACGGTTGTAAAAGTCGGCCTATAATATTGTTATCATTCGTACAAATTTACGAAATCTATATACATACATATATATATTGTTTCCGTAAAAGTTTATTTCCTAACAAAATGTGATTTTTATCAAAAAATTATTATTAGATCTAAATATACATATATATATATATATATATATAATCACTCGCACAAGTTTATGATTATAAATTATTAGATCTAATATATATATATATATATATATAAATATAATCCCTCGCACAAATTTATGATTATATATACACCAAATTAATGTAAGCATGTTTTATATATTCGATCACCATTAAAATATACTAATTGTGTATGTAAAAATTTATTTCTCAATAATGTAATTTTTCTCAAAAACGTTATTTATATTATATACATCGTTATCATTCGTACAAATTTAATTATATTTAAATATATACACACAAATTACGCGCATCTTTTATATGTCCCATACACCATTAAATATTCTAATTGTTCTAGTAAAATTTATTCCTCGTATAATTTTCTCAAAAACAAATTATTAGACATCATATACATTAGACCTGTCAAAACGGGCCGGCGGGCCGGGCCGGCCCGTAGCCCGCCAAAGCCCGCCCACTAGCGGGGCGGGCCGGCATGTAGCCCGCCAAAGCCCGCCCACTTGCGGGGCGGGGCGGGCTAGCCCGCCAACCGGCGGGCTTAAGAAAGCTAGGCCGCGGCCGCCCACTGGCGGGCCGCGGGCCCGGCGGGCTTAGCCCCCATAAATTAAGAAAAATAAAAAAACCTGAAAATCAAAAAAATAAATAAAAACATATTTAATATATTTCAACTTCATAAAATATTAATTAATTTATCTTTTAATTTTATATATTATAAACTCTTACCAAAAAACTATAAAAAATTATATAATTTATATAAAAAATTATATAATTTATACTACCTCCGTCCCAAACCGTTTTGTTGGGGTATGGCACGGTTTTTAAGAAAATAAATATTTTAATAATATAGTACAATTAAAAGGTAAAGAAGTGTATATTGATTGCATGCACATATGTCTATTGTTTCTTGCCTTTTCTCTTTCACTATCTATGTGTTGGAGATGAAAGAAAAAAGAGATGATTTACAATGCTACGGCACTTGTATATTGATTGCATGTATTGATTTTTGCTTACAACATTCAATAAGATTACATCCCATTATATAGATAGAACAAAGCATGATATTTTTGACTATAATAAAAACATGTTAGATAAACATGTTTGGTAGCTTTTAATATCTTGTTTTCTTGTCTAAAGATGTTCTTGTTGGCTTGTCTAGGTGTGTTTTGTTCACATGCAACATGAAGTTGCAAATTATGACTTTCAACACTCCCTCTTAATTTGCAATCTTCAGCTCATCTTTGATCTTCTGAAATTTCTCCGTAGAAATAGCTTTTGTAAGAAAATCCGCAGCTTGGTCGTTTGTGCTGATGAACTCCAAACTGATCTCTCCTTTGCTAACCATGTCTCTTACGAAATGATGTCTCATCTCAATATGTTTTGCCCTTGAATGGAAAACTGGATTTTTAGTCATAGCAATGGTCGACATATTGTCGCAATAGATTATTGTAGGTTGTTCCTGATCTTGCTGTAGATCTGCTAGAAGTCTGCGCAACCATATCGCCTCGCAAGTAGCGTCTGTGGCGGCGATATATTCAGCTTCCGCTGTAGAGAGTGCGACCGTCTTTTGCTTTTTCGAACTCCAGGTAATTATATTAGTGCCCATGCAAAATAAGTATCCCGAAGTACTCTATCGATCATCTAAAGAACCTGCCCAATCACTGTCAGTAAATCCGATCAGATTATTTTTGTTCTCTTTTACATACATGATGCCTTCATTTTTGCTTCCTTGAAGATAACGAAGAACTCGTTTAGCAGCTGAAAATGAATTTGACTTGGATCGTTCATGAATCTAGAGATCAAACTAACGGCATACACAATGTCTGGCCTTGTGTTTGTGAGATAGATCAGAGAGCCAACGAGACTTCGAAAAATTTTACCATCAACCTTCGCAGCTCCATCAGATTTCAAAAGTTTATCGTTTACAGACATAGGAGTAGAAACAGGCTTGCAGTTTTCCATACGGAATTTTTTCAAAAGATCTTCTATATATTTCTCTTGAGAAATGAATATTTCACCTTTAGATTGTTTGACCTGAATTCCGAGAAAGTACTTCATCGCTCCTAAATCTGTCATCTCGAACTCGTTCATCATATTTGTTTTGAAAGCTTCGACCTCCGATTCTTTGGTTCCTAAATAGATAATATCATCAACATATATGCAGACAATCATAAAATTCTCACCATTTTACTTCACATATAGAGAATGGTCGTTTGGACTTTGAGAAAATCCATTCCTTTGAAAATATCTGTCAATTTTCTTCTTCCATGCTCGAGGAGCTTGCTTCAATCCGTATAGCGCTTTTTTGAGTCGATATACTTTATCTTCTTTTCCTTGTATTTCGAACCCTTGAGGTTGTTGCACGTAGATTTCCTCGTCGAGCTCACCATTTAGAAAGGCTGATTTGACATCAAGTTGAAATACTTGAAGTTCTAGTTGTGCCGCAACAAGTACTAGCCGAATAGTTTCCATTCGTACAACAGGCGCAAAAGTCTCGTTGAAGTCCACTCCTGGTTGTTGAGCGAAACCCTTTGCAACGAGTCGAGCCTTATGTTTCTGTATGCTTCCATCTTCGAGCAGTTTCGTTTTGAAAATCCATTTGAGACAAATTATATCTTTATGCTCCGGTAGGTCCACCAATTCCCAAGTTTTGTTCTTTTCGATCATTGCGATTTCTTCTTCCATAGCCTTTATCCACACGTCTTGTTTTGCCGCAACTTCAAAGCTACTGGGCTCAACTGTGGAGAAAGCAACTTCGCAAGTTTGATAAATATTTCTTAAAGAGCGAGTTTTTCTTACCGGCGAATCTGAGTTTTCTCCTCCGGAATTTGATAAAGAAGGTCCAGGACTTTGAAGTGGAGTTGCTACTACATTTTCTTCTTCGCCATTGGTTGGTTCAAAGAATTCATTTGGAGAAAATTGTTGTGAGGAAGTTCTTCCCCAACTCCATTGAGACATTTCATCAAATATTACATCTCTCGAAATAACGAGCTTGCAATTTAGAGGATTATAAAGACGATAGCCTTTGGACTCATCGCTGTAGCCAATAAATATGAGTTTTTCACCTTTTGTGTCGAGCTTGTCTCGATTTGGAGCTGAGATATGTGAATACGCAATGCTACCAAAAATCTTCAAATGATCAACCACGGGTTTCCTCTTGTGCCAAGCTTCGAAAGGCGTTTTATTCCGTACAGCTTCCGTCGGACACCTGTTCAAAATATAAATAGAAGTATGAACAGCCTCAGCCCAGAAATTTTTAGGTAATCCTTTGCCGATCATCATGCTCCTTGACATTTCCGCGATTGTGCGATTTTTTCTTTCGGCGACTCCGTTCTGTTGAGGACTTCTTCGAACCGTGAGTTGCCTCTGAATACCATTTTCCTTACAATATTTCATGAACGGATGATATATAAATTCTCCTCCTCGATCCGTTCTGAGTGTCTGAATTTTATAATGACTCTGTTTCTCAACAAGAGCCTTAAACTTCAGAAAAGTAGCAAACGCTTCGGATTTTTCATTTAGAAAATAAACCCACATCATCCTTGTAAAATCGTCAACAAACAGAATGAAGTATTTTTTGTTACCGAGAGAAGGAGTTCTCGTTGGTCCCCAGATATCCGCATGAACAAGTTCCAGCGGTTCCTTCGCTCGCCAAGTTGTTTTTGGAAACGGAAGTCGATGCATTTTGCCATATACGCATCCTTCACAAATTTCTGTTTGTCGATCAATATTTGGTAGGCCTATCACCATATTCTTTTGCTTGAGCAGCATCATCCCCTTGCCGTTGAGATGTCCGTATCTCAAATGCCAAAGTTGAGATTGTTCTAGATTTTCTCCCTTGAATGCCACTTTCTCTTGAAGAGGGATGATCATTGGAAACACCTTGTTTGGACTCATAGGAACATAATCAATAGTATTATTGCTTTTCTTATCAAAACTTCTGCATTTTCCATCATCGAAAAATACCGAATATCCCTTCTCCAATAATTGTCCAACACTAAGAAGATTACTCGTAAGATTTGGCACATAAAGAACTCCATGAATGAACTTTTTGTTACCTTCTTTAGTTTGGACTGCTATGGTTCCTTTTCCTTCAGCCTTGTGTAGCTTACCATCGCCGAGTTTTACCTCCGACGAAAAATTTTGATCAAGCTCAACGAACAACGTCCTTTCTCCGGTCATATGGCTGCTACACCCGCTATCCAAATACCACATACATGATGGTTGATGTTGATTCGTCATGCAAGAAAATAATTGCTCTCCGGCATCTTTGATGAAATTTGCTTCATTTTTCTCCGACTTTTGTTGATACCAACAGTCTCTTTGAGAATGGTTGGCGTTTTGGCACTTCTTGCACTTGAACCGGCAATCTTTTGTTTCGTGATTTGTTTTCTTGCAAATTCGGCAGCCAGCTTGTTGGTTTGAGTTTCCACTATTAGGCCTAAATTGACTCGAATGGCCTCGTCCTCTTCCTCTCATATGATTCGAACCGCCTCTTCCCATGTAGTGCCATGTGGTATTCTTTGTTCCTTGTACGTTCATCTTAGAGTCAAACGCTTGCTCCAGAGATTGATTTGAGGATTTGTTGAGGCGCTCTTCATGAACTTGTAATGAGCTTGTTAGTTCACGAAAAGTGAACTTGGTCAAGTCCTTCGACTCTTCGATCGCGGCGACGATATAGTCGTATTTAGAGGGAAGACTCCTTAGAACTTTTTGGACAATTTTCTTCTCGTCAATAGTATCTCCAAGGCTCCTGATTTGATTGACGATCTCAGCAACTCGAGTGAGATAGACTTGCATGGCTTCGTTATCTTTCTTCGCCAAGTTATCGAATTCTCTCCAAAGATATTGGAGTTTGATTGACGTTACTTTTTCGTTTCCTTGAAAACCTTCCTTGAGAATATCCCATGCTTCTTTGGACTTTTTAATACCATGAATTCTGGGATAGATGGTTTTGCTTAGACCTTGTTGGATGAACCTTAGAGCACTAGCATCCTTTTTCCGATTTTTGTTGTACTCTTTCTGATGTGCGTCTGTCCATTCTTCTTCATCGGAGGACTCGCCTTCATCTACTTTAGGTGGTGACTCGGCATACGTTTCTTCAACAACCTCCCATAGATCTTGCGAGATAAATAACGTTTCCATTTGACTACACCAATAGTCGAAATTTTCTCCGTCAAAGATCGGAACTTGATTCGGAGTGTAAGAGAACATAGTCGTAACTTGATTTGCCATCTCACGTATGCGTGCTCTATGTTGGGTTATTCACCAATAACTTGATGCGTGACTTTGAGAGGTAATATGAGCTTGTAGCTTGAGAAAAAAGAACACGTTTATGGAAAAGAGAGATTATGTGAAGTTGAGTGAGAGGTGCTTGCTTCGAAATAAATTGCACGTGTATTAGGAGGTTGGTTGCTCGAAATAAATTGCACGTGTATTAGGAGGTTGGTTGCTTGGTCAAACTTCACGTGGTGTATGAAGATGTGAGGATGATATTATTTTTTTTATTTCTCCAAGCTCTGATACCACAATTGTTGGAGATGAAAGAAAAAAGAGATGATTTACAATGCTACGGCACTTGTATATTGATTGCATGTATTGATTTTTGCTTACAACATTCAATAAGATTACATCCCATTATATAGATAGAACAAAGCATGATATTTTTTACTATAATAAAAACATGTTAGATAAACATGTTTGGTAGCTTTTAATATCTTGTTTTCTTGTCTAAAGATGTTCTTGTTGGCTTGTCTAGGTGTGTTTTGTTCACATGCAACATGAAGTTGCAAATTATGACTTTCAACACTATGCGTATGTAATAAAAACATGTTAGATTAAATCCTTTTATTTATATTGCCTTCTCTTTGTGAAGGGGTACATGGTGGAAGAGTGTTCCATCCATGGTTGTAAAACTCGGCTTAGGCCGCCGCTTAAGCGCCGCCATATATATATCATTATCATTCATACAAATTTACGATATGTAAGTATATGTACAAATTAGTGGAAGCATCTTTTATATATCTCATACACCATTAAAATATACGAAATGTCTCCGTAAAAGTTTATTCCTCACATAATATGATTTTTTTCTCAAAACAAATTATTTATATATATATCGTTATCATTCATACAAATTTACGATATCTAAATTATACATATAATTTAGTGTAAGCAACTTTATTATCACATACACCATTAAAATATACTAATTGTTTCTGTAAAAAATTATTCCTCACACAATGCGATTTTTCTAAAAAGAATTGTTTGATTTAAATTTATATACTGTTATCACTCGTACAAATTTACGATTATATACACCAAATTAATGTAAGCATCTTTTATATATTCCATACACCATTAAAATAAAATTTCCTCATATAATGCGAGTTTTCTAAAAAAACGTAATTAGAGCCATACATATATGTGTGTGTATACATCATTATCATTCGTACAAATATATTATATCCAAATATATACACACAAATTAATGTAAGCATCTTTTATATATCTCATACACCATTAAAATATACGAATCGTTTCCGTAAACTTTATTTCCTATATAATCTGACTTTTCTCAAAACGAATTATTAGATCTAAATAATATATATATCTTAAGCGTTCGTACAAATTTACGATGTATCTAAATATATGCACAAATTAATATAAGCATGTTTTATATATCCCATACAACATTTACTAATTGTTTATGTAAAAGTTTATTCCTCTCATAATTTGTTTTTTTTTTAAATTGTTAGATCCAAGACATAATCACATAGATATACATTTTTCTATATTTGCCATGGGAGAGACTTGTACAAGAAGGAGATTTCATTTGTTCATTCAAAACAAGGAAAGATAAAACACATGGAAGAAGTAGGTTCCTCCTTAAATTCTCAACTATTAAATGTCACTAACTTCATGCTCAAGTCTTACAGGATTGAAAGTAAGTTCCTATTGTTTTTTTTTTTTTAACTATATCAGGCCACAAACCTTTTTTGGTAATATAAGAATGTATTATATGATGTTCGCTTATCGATAGTTGTATTTGTGTTAGCGTGCTATCATATTTAAATAATATTGTTTACATCAATGGAAAATTTTGCTATACGAATCTACAACGCATTACATATATACACTAGTTTTTTGCCCCTGCAATGTCATGTTTTAAATATGTAAAATTAATTTAAGTAATGAGTTAATTATACATCAGCATAAGAATAATATTATTATAATTTCGAAACTGTAATATCATGATGGATGTTATTTGTTAATTTTTGAGATGTAAGGATTGACTTTTTACGTTTGTAAAATAAAATATAATATGTTAAACACTCTGTACTATTGATGAGAGAATAATAAATTAATAATTATAAAAGTAATAGCATCGCAGTTATTTTTCTTTGAAGATGTAGTAATTATACTCTTCGTTCACTCTAAAAACGTATGGCACCTTATTTCATCATTTATGGGTTGAAAAGAAATACATATGACGTCTTAGTTTCATCATCTTATGTTTTGAGCTCACCAAATAAAAATGAATTCGACAGTAAACGATATTTGGATAATCATCAATTACGACTGACTCGTCATCTTCACAGTTGAGCATTAATTTGTTCTGTTTTTTATCAGTGCTTTGCACGTATCTTAATTATATATCGTTAATAAAAATTGATAAGATAATTTAATTATATTTCACAAAAGAATAATATTAATTTATAATTAGCATGTTATGTTATAAAATTTGTTGAGTTTCAAGATACAAAGACGGAAAATTGGTCTATCGATCTTTTATCATTTGGAACCATGTAAAAAATCGGCCAGCGAAACTAAAAGGAAGCAACAACAGGCCTATGACATTAATACATAAAAAATGCAACTGAACTTCATGTAAACAGACAAGTTCAAAAACATTATAGCAATCGTGCATACACTTTTTTACATACTTGATATAAAATGTTATCTTTGTCACTTCGTCTCTTCCCTCTCTTCAAAGTATCAAATTGAAACAGAAGAGGTACCGTAGCAAAACCCATCTCCCCTGGTGCCACACAAACATACATCCCAAGTGAGGTCTCAGCGTAAGAAGGTTCGTCTCAAAATCCTTGACTATGTTCGAAGGATCAGATTTGAAATCATAGGGATGTTGATAATCGGGATGTTGTGTACTTTGTATCTGAGCCACCGCCAAAGGAAATATAAGATGGCTGATGAAGTAGAGTATCAACCATTCATTTCCATAATGCATGGGAAATATATCAGAATATTCAATGTTATACACAACAGAGAAGTTTATTGACTTCTAGTGTAAGTGAAGATTGCTTCAAGCTAACAATATGCAGTAGTGTCAGCCCTTTCCTTTCTTGACTCGTATCAAATTTGCTTCTCATATCTGCATATATAATTTCTCAATCTTAAATTACATATGATTTAATCGATGAGAGTCGAAAGAAGAACTTACATACCTCCGCGTTTTCTTTTTTTCTTTGTATCGCTGCATAGCATTGCCTCTGTTGTGCAAGAAGTTCCATGTCAGCTTTACTCATTGTAGCAGCTGAGCTCTCACCTATCATCAATGGCAGTTGATCCATGAATTGCGTCTCGTTCGAACCATTACATGATTTGGTAATAAAACTAGAGCTTGGATCTGTTTTACTCGATGCATTCTGTCTGCAATGAGCACAACCTATGTAAGCAGCTTGAATACTCAAGGTAATCACAAAAAATCTCACGTTATTACATTAAAAGGAATCATGTCCTTCTGGGTCGATTCTTCGAGTAATTTGCCGTTGCTCTTTACATCGTAAATTGTCTCACTTAAGCCGAATTCGAACTCTTGAGGGCTCGAGTCCTCTTGATCCTAGATTGTCCTAAGTTGAAGTCCCATATCTGCAGAAATCAACTACTGAAGTGGTAAATCTTGAGCAACGAATCGATTCGATTTCACAAAATCAGAGCGAAAATTTGGTTAGGGTTAAGATTTTCTCAGACCTTTGCGCCCGTGTTGTTCCACATCAGATTGCTGTTCTTGCTGTTGAGCTGAGCCTCTGCGGACTGACTCATCACTAAAGGAGTATTCTCTGCTGCTGCTGCTCCACCGTAAGCGCGTGGTTCTCATCCACATCCTCGCCGCACATTTCCCCCATCTTCTGCCACGTGGCACCTTCTCCATCGTCCTCAAGCATCTCCATAATCTGCTTCACGATTATCCCCTTCTACCTCGGAAGGAGCGCCCTTCCTCTTGCTGTACTTCTCCGGCCCGCCGCCGCAAGGGACCGTTAGCAGATCTCCCCTATCGTCCAGCGGCGCCGATTCGTCTGCAGCCTCCTGGCGCCGCTCTTCGGAATGGGATTCCCCAGACAGATGCGCTCGTACGCTGTGGGGAAGTCGGAGATCCCGTAGACCGGCAACCGATCGTGCGCGGCGGAGCTTCCGTGAGCGTCCCAATCGCACTCCTGGCACAACTGTGCATTTTGTATTTATTAAATCGTGGTGATCAAATTAACTGTAATTCACATCGTGGTTTTGAATTTTCTGAAATTAATTTACTATAATTTATATTTTTAAAACTAAGGGACACGTGTCGTTGTCTCGGAAAACCTACATCGCCACATATATATAAAATATAGGGTAAATTTGGGTTCATGCCCTATTAGCCAATTTTCAAAACAGTTGAGGCCCTATAAGAGTTTAATTTAGGCCCAATGACTTAATTACTGAAAATATAAGTTTGAAGGACCCATGTGATAGGAAATGACAATTCTATTCTTCATAGTTGCCAAAAATTACAGCCATTTGCCATCGTCTATTCCGTTCGATTTTGGGTTGCTTTTAGGACTCTAAAACCCGACTGAAATATCGTTGTTAAGGTGCAAATAAGATGGGATCGACTTCGATTCCTCATGGGTAGTTATAATAAACGAATAATTTAAAGTGTAAGACGAAATAATTATGAAATTCCACTTTTTAAAAACGAGAATATAAATGGACCAAATATCGAATTTAATGGCCGATTAAGACGAAACTGAGTGAATTTGATAATGGGTCTTAATAATGAACAAGAATTATTGAGTTTAAGAAAGAAGTGGTGAAGAATTATGAATCAAAATTTTTTATGCGACTTATATTGAAGATTTTGTGAACACGATATCTGGGTTTAGTTTATCATTTTTAGTAACTTATCATTGAAGAAAAGCAACAATTGTTGAATAACATTCTTTGTTACGAAAATCACCAATGACTCTAACAAAAGGTGAAAGTCGTAGAAATTGTCGATGTTATTGACCGAATTAGGTTAATTAGGTTTATACCGAACTATTACTTCAAACCGAATTCGAAAATCTAGTGTTGGAATGTCAGCTTTAATTGTCGAAATTGAGAAATAGTCGACCCTAATCTCATGTTATTAAACAGTAACTGAGTAACAAAATATTAAAAAGTTATAACAATTCTATATTTCTCTAATACCAAATCATTAAAAGTTAGTAACTAAACAGTTAGATAACAAATTTTTGAGTAAAAATAACAGATCGGGAAAATGATTATTTTAACAGTAAAATCGTTTTTTATTGAAACATGTTTACAGTGCACATTCAAAGTAACAAAATAGGGTTCTATAAGTGACAATAACCCCCAAATGAAACAGATCTCTCACTTTTGTGTTTACAACCTTTCGTGATTCGCTCAAGAAGAAAAGTTACATACAGTGCAAAGTGCGCGCTCACACACTGAAATCTGTGTTTCTTCATGCATTCTTCAACAGACTCACGTGACACTGTTCCTATCCAATCCAGAATTAAGCCAGCTCATAAAACGTCTTCAACTTCAGCAATTCTATAAGTGGCTTCCCTTTTCATCCAGCTCAGCAAATCATAAGTCGCTAGAACGACTTCAAAACCAAGATAAGTTCTTCACCAACTCAATTTTTCAAAAGAACCATTTGTCGAGCTTCAGTGTTCTTGAATTAACTCCCACAAATCTCCACCTTAATTCACTAACACCATCTCTGCTCCTCAGTCTCTGCCCCTTCGATCACAGATCATAGGCACACCCAACCCGCTCCAGGCAATATTCAAATTTCTTACTTGAAACTGGTTTGGTGAACATGTCAGCGGGATTATGTTCCGTTGAGATTTTCCTGACGCCAATCTCTCCCAACTCCACAATAGTTCGAATGAAATGAAGTCTTACATCAACGTGCTTCGTCCGCTCATGATGTACATTGTCCTTCGCCAAGTGCACAGCTCCTGAATTGTGACAAAACACGTTCACTTTCAGCTTATTCGCCACAAGCAATTCACTAGTGAGTCCCCAAATGGCCTATTTTGCTGCTTCGGTTAGCGCTATATACTCCGCCTCTGTTGTTGACAGCGCAACCACCCTTTGAAGAGTGGCTTTCCAGCTTATAGCAGTTCCAAAAGAGGTGAAAACATATACGGTTACGACTTCCTGGTGTCAATACATCCAGCATAGTCAGAGTCGACGAACCCCTCAATCATATCATTGCTGCCATCAACTTGCTGTTTTCTTTTGACACTTCAATGAACCTCGAACATATCTCAGTACCCATTTTAAAGCCATCCGATGTTCTTTTCTTGGCTGAGCCAGAAAGCGACTAACAACGCTGACCGAGTATGCTAGGTCTGGTCTGGTACAGACCATGGCATACATGAGTGATCCCACGACATTTGCATATGGGATTTGGTTCATATACGCCTCCTCTTCCTTTGTGAACCCCTCTGCTGATTTACTGAGCTTAAACTGAGCTCCCAGTGTTGTCCAGACAGCTTTAGAATTGCTCATCTCAAACCTTTATAGAACCGATGCTAGGTAGTTTTTCTGATGCAGCTTTAACTGATTTCTGGTCCTGTCACGATCAATTTCCATCCCAAGAATCATCCTTGCTGGCCCAATATCTTTAATCTCAAACTCGGACTTACAGTCCATATTTTTTCTTTGCTTTCACACGCTAGCAGCATGTCATCGTATAAAAACAAATAACAGAATTTCATGTTTGAGCAGATCTTCATATAGATGCATGGATCGTACTTGCTTCTCTCGAATTTATTCTTGATCATAAACTGATCGAACCTTTTATTCCATTGTCTTGGACTTTGCTTCATCTCGTACAACGACCTCTTCAGCAGACAAACCATATCCTCGTCGCTTCGCTTGACATATCCCTCTGGTTGAGTCATGTATATGGTTTCTTCCAAGCTGCCATAGAAAAACGCCGTCTTTACGTCTAATTGCTCGAGCTCAAGGTTGAACTGTGTTACCAACAACAACATCAGCCTTATCGACCTTTGTTTCACCACAGGGGAAAAAACGTCATTATAATCTATTCCCTCCTTTTGAGTGAAGCCACGACCAACCAACTGTGTTTTATAACGGACTTTGAAGTCGCTTTCCTGTTTCTTATAAATCCATTTGCAAGTTACAAGCTTTTGGTTCTTGGGCTTTTGAACAAGTTCCCATGTGTTGTTTTTAATCAAGGAAACCATTTATTCGTTCATTGCAGACCTCGAGTGGACTTTTTCAGCACTTCGTATCGCTTCGTGGTACGACTTTGGCTCGCTCCCAGCTTCTTCTGCCATTATAAAAGCAAAAGCTATTATATCAGCCTCCCCGAAACGCTTAGGTGCCCTCACTTCCCTTCGCGCTCTATCACGAGCCAACAGATAATCAGTTTCAGGTCTGAAATTTTCTTTATTCATCTCAGTTTCTGTATTCTCTGGTTCGCATTCTTTCTCATGATTCCTCAACTTGATAGTCAAGATTATCATTGTGTCTTGCACCTGATTTTCCAAGCTCCACCTCAAACTGAGTTTTGCCTAAGAAATCAGCCCCATTCATCATATTAGCAAATCAAACATTACATTGCAAATAAAATTACTTGAACACACATAAATCAGACATTTGTCATAGTTTGGTTCCATGGATTTTAATATCGGGTCAAAGTTTTCCGTTGACAAACTATTGTAATGTAAGTAAGACTACTAATAACGTCAATGTTGTACGACTTTGTATTTGCACGACTGATTATTGTATGACCAGGGGCGGACCCATGTGGGGGCTTGGGGAGGCCATTGACCCCCCGACCATTTCCCTGTTAAGTATAATATACTCATGTTATATTACGAAAATTACTTGTAGCTTAGTGGTTATTGGAGTTGCCTCAAGAATTTCACCTTCACATGACCTGGGTTCGAGTCACCTGTAAGGTTTTTTCTTTTATTTCTGGTATGGACTTGAATGAAGTGGGCTGGGCTGAATTTTCTTGACCCCCCAGCTTTTTTTGGTTTGGGCTTTGACCCCCAGCCATTTGATGCTGGGTCCGCCCCTGTGTATGACTGTGAAACTACAATGCTACTACGTTTGTTGTAAACAGTCACACAGTCTTATGTTTCGTAAATTTTTGTAATCAACCTTATTCTTACGTTTCTGGAATATTTTACACTGTTATATTCAGTTTCGAGTTATAGTAAACAGTCTCACAATAGTACGACTGTTGTCAATAATGTTTATGTCGTACGACCGGCATCTGAAATGTTATAATTACAATAGTAAGAATGTTATATGTTGTTCTACAATGTAATTGCACGACCTATTATGATAAGACTTTTTCCTTCCTCAAGATTAGTAGTGATCTACTGGTGTATTATATTCTTCTAATTTTCAGACTGCGTCGGGTGACAAAAACCTTTAACAATCTTATATATTATAACACCAATGAGCAAACAACGTTACAAAATCAATACGGTCATACAAAATGAACAATACTAATAGTCATACATATAACCGTCGCTAGATGAAATTAATCAATCTTGGGTTTACATGTGGCTCAAAAATGCTCTTTTACTTCATTAACGAACTCTTGCCATCGTGTTTTAGCACAATCTTTGATTTTTAAGGAGAATAAGAGACAGACTCTGCAAACAGTAATAAAAACACATAGCTCCAAACCCACAATGCTATGTTCTCTTCAAAACTCGATTACTATTGTAAGAATTGTTTAACATCAAAATTGACTGCTCCATTAATCGACAATTATTGTATAAAATGGCAAGTCGATAATATAAGAACTTTTATCAAAAGAATGTTGTAAGACTGCTTATTCACGGGGTGACACATAATGATAAAATTGACATAAGAATTTTCAATATAATAACGCTCGAGACTCAAATGTACTGACTCAGACGGGTCAAATCCAAAGTTTCCTGAACTTCAACGAGTCATAAGACGACAAAGAGTCCTCCAATTCACATATTGTATTCGGATAATTGTGTTTCAATTTATCACAAAGTACGCACGGCACGGACAACACCTAGTTTTATATATTTATATATTAGAGTAGGGATGATAATTGGGTCGGGTCTAGACCCGGACCCGCTTGGACCCGACCCTAATGGGTCGGGTATTTTAAAAATAAACGGGTTATGGACCGGGTAATGGAATTCAATTCCTCTACCCGGGTCTGGGTCGGGTCCTGGGTTTAGGCATACCCGGCCCGAGACCCGACCAGGGACTCGACCCGTATAAATTAATTTAATTTTATATATACATATACTTATAATTAGGGTTAGCTTAGCAATTTTAATTTCAGTTCTTCCTATTCACGTGAGCCACTTCCCACGGCCGCACCACCTGCAACTGCGACCACCAGCCGCGACCACCACCCGCAACCACCCTCAGCCACCACCTGCGACCACCCTCCCCACCACCCTCAGCCACCACCATCAACCTCCTTCTGCGCGCACCATCGGCCACCACCGCGCACCATCAGCCACCACCAACGGCACCATCTGCGAGCACACCAGCGCCTCAGCCGCCATTGCCAGCCACCACCCTCGATTCAGCGATTTGGGACTGGTAATTCTCGGTTCAATTTGTAGACATAAACTGTTTTTCTCAATTTTTTTGTTATGCATAAACTGCTTCGATTTGTGTTTATTTTCATCCGACGCTGCTTCTTTGTTTCTTTAATTGCCTGGGCATTTGTTAATTTCATTAATCTGTGTTAATTCTTCATGGGTTGTTCTTACAATGAAAATATGTTATTTTCTTTGATAGATGGAAGCCGAATGAGGAGATGAGATAATTCTCGGGTCTGGCGGGTCTTACCCAATTATTTCGGGTCTCGGGTCGGGGCGGGTCTGAGCCGGGTCGGGTCGGGTAACGGGTCCAACATAAAATAAATGGGCCGGGTCCCGGGTCTTGCTAGACCCGGTTCAGACCCGGCCCGTTGCCATCCCTATATTAGAGGGAGTGTACAGAAATAAAATACTAGTTAAAAGTAAAATGCCATAAAAAAGGAAATAAAACTCGTCACAACATCCAAGATCAAAGAATGACACTAGTACATCAACGATGGTACATATATTACTAGGATAACACAATCAAAGGATTTCATATATACAAAATTCTAGCAGTATAATTCAAACCCTAACTAACGACAACCGCCATTTCAACTCTTCTTCATCCATCGGCCTAGGACGACAATACTTCATCTCATACAGAACCACGCCCACCCAGGCGAGGCATATTCTAAAGACGACGCAAGAAACTAAGTACACGACCTCCATTACTCGCGAAAATCTAGAGCTGGAAGAAGATGCGTTACCACTACTGCATCCGTGTAGCGGGCCACCGCACAGGCCCGCGTTCCCGTAAAAACTGTCCGGGCCGAAATCGTCGAAATGTTAAGCCCAAGGTAGAAGCATTGGGCCCAATTACGGCCCAACTAGCAACAAGTTGCGTATAAACGCACATCTATATGGGTCCGTCAAAATGTTGACTTTGCGTCAAATCTTTATCCAAACTATTGGACTGTGGCAAATGAAATAAACATGCCATATTAACTTACCAAACCATAACAGAAATTCGTAGTTCTACTACTAATAAATCTTTAGATTTGAAAAATGATATTTATGACATTCGCATAGGCGTGACTTATGATGGTAATCGTGATTATATTATATATAAATAGAGAGAGAGGAATGATATGGTGCTCACATCACATTTGATGTTGAAGCGGCATGCTGATTTGGCACGAATCAGTGCCAAATCAGCAGGTGCCCATATAAGGTTAAGGTGAACACCATATCATTTCTCTATATATATACACAAAATCAATGTTAGAATCTTTTTTATATTCCATAAACCATTAGAATAACTATTTGTTTCCGTAAAAATTTATTCTTCACATAATGTTATTTTTCTCAAAAACAATTATTATATATATATATATATCACCTTATATGGGCACCTGCTGATTTGGCACCGATTCGTGCCAAATCAGCAGGTGCCCATATAAGGTGCTCACATAAGGTGAGCACCATATCATTCCTCTATATATATAATATCGCTCTAATTCGTACAAGTTTATGATAGCTTTTACCCTTTTTACATATTTCCGTTAAATGTACTATATCTGAAAATAATAATAATAATAATAATAATAATAATAATAATAATAATAATGATAATATGTTCCGTTCCTCGTTAGCACAAAATGTGGTGACATTCGTCACTTTCGTGCATTAAAAGTGGAAACTACTAGCGTTATGCGCAAAAGGAACATGAAACTACAAAATTTAACGATTCAAGTAATATCATTGCTCATTAATGGGTTTTCTTTTATATAAGCTCACGGCTTTGCTTATTATATATGATACATTCGCTGGTTTTGTTTGAATTAAATGCAACTCGTACCAATTTTCCCCAAAAAAAGATAAAATAAAGAGACGTTAACATTGCCATATACAAGAGAGCAATGCAATGCAATGCACGGCTGTATTGCCATTTTCCGACTCTACAGATGCACTCTGTTAGCTATTAAGATCACTTTATTTAGTCCACCGCGAGATATGAATACTTTTACTTTCTAGGTTAAATTTGTTAGATTTAGCATTAGGTAGTAGGAGGTTACGTGGAATATTCTTTCTAACGAGGTAGTAGATATTACTCTTGGAGATGAGCTTATTTATTATATAATATGGAACCGCAAACATCAATAATAAAGCGATGGAAACCAACATGCAATAAATCCAGTCGGAAAAACCTCCTTTCCACGACAACGGCATAAACGGCAAAGACATACAAAATTATGATATCAAATACATATAAATTAATGTAAGCATCTTTTAAATAATCCCATACACCATTAAAGATATACTGTTTCTGTAGAAAATTATTCCTCACATACTGCATCGAACGCCGACCCAATTGCAAGGTGTCGTTGTTTCGTCACCTTGATGGTTGATCTTCCAATTGTAGAGGCCGGAAGATTCTCGTCGCGCGAAGAAGAAGCCCCTCTTCAGTTCTATGAGGGCAGCTCCTTCGCTGTTCAAGCCATGCGCAGGACCAAATAATCGTTGTCGTCCATAGTAAAGCCATGAAAATACACATGCAATACCACGTGAACGAAAAATAATTCATGTTTGGAGCTCGACAACCTTCACTTATGATGAGGAGTGGCTTATCGTGGAATATGATGGTAAGCCAAGTCATTTATTAAATAAAAACAAAATAAGTAGAGCTTCTTATTACAACAACAACTCCCTGCTGGTAAGCCAGTCGTTTATTGAGGTCTCTCTGCTATATATAGAATAACGTGGGATAAAAAGGACTCACATCACAGCTTAATGTGATTGGAAAATAAAAATCTTAAACCGTGAAATGATATAATTTGATTGCATGCAGGCGGACTTTCTTTTTACGTGTATCAATGACACCTTTCATACCCTTTTCTTCTTTGAGAAACCTTGCAGTGGGGGTGGATTACCATCAATTTAAAGGGTATCAACATATATAGAGCATCTCAGGGTTGCTTGCTTTCTTGGTGGAGAAAAATTAGGAGATGAAAGTGAAGTTCTGAGGCATATATATATATAGTAGCAAGTGTGCCTCTAATTGTCTTGCCAAAAATTAAACCGCAATCTGTTAGCAAGCTGAATAGAATTAATCAAGTTTTCCTACTGTAAGCTTAATTATGGGTCTAAATCTGTTTTACATGCTTTCGCACATATTCCATTGTTTTCTTGCTTTTTCTCTTTCAATTTCTATGCGTATGTGTAAAATATAATCGCTCAAAGTTCTTGAATTTTCTCCATGATATCACAAAACCCTTTTTATCTATATTTATTGCCTTCTCTGTGTAAAAGGGGAGAGATAGATAAGAGTATTCCCATCCACATTTGGTAGCTATTATAATATAGTATACTTCTCTTTTTTGAGGCAGACCAATTATTTCCCACCAAACAAACGTTCAGTTGAGAAAACATAAACAAGCACATGCAACTTATCACAACGTCTTAGAAATTGATTTCATTTTTAGTGAGACTCGCGGATCCATCGTTGTGCCCCGTTGTAAAATTTTCAGGTTATTCACCAACTATAAATTATGCCCTAATGTTATATATGTTGTGCATTATGTGTTCCGTACGTCCACTTTTATAAATCAAGTATCAAGCGAAAAAATGTTCAACGTTCCAAAATCAAAGAGAGTGGCATGGGATATAGAAAATATTTCTTAATTAAAATACCTTATTCTATAAGATCATCATTAAATAAAAATAAAATTAAGTACCCTCACTAGTACATAATACATCATAGGCAACGGTCGTTACAGATGATAGGCGACGGTTTCAGGGCGTCGCCTTGGACACAGTAGCGTATAGTCCGGATGTTACGCAACGGTTGTCATCGTCGCGTAAAGTTGACAATACGCGACGGTTGTCGGTAAAAACCGTCGCGTAAAGCCTCTTATACGCGACGGTTGTTATCCAGAAACCGTCGCGTAAAGTGAACAATACGCGACGATCTCTTCATTAACCGTCGGGCGTCAGGTGTTTGTAGGACTTACTCGACGGTTGTAGCTTAACGACCGCCACAAAGTTTTTTTTTTCATATTTTTGCTGGTTTATTTTTATAAAATCCCTATTAATCAATAAACCACACACCAACAAATTTCCCAAATACCAATCCACAATCACTAAAGCGTTAAAAATCAAAACAATTTCATTGGACATCAAAAGTGATCACAATTATCATCCTCGATCTAATAAAATCCACATAAACAAGTTCACGCTAATAAAGATCTTAAAACAATCACTCAACTAGACATACGGTACGAAAATATTCTGACCACAGTTCACGTACTTCTTCTATCGCATCCTTATCGTAATTGAAGTCTTGTAGTATCTAGAAAATATGAACAAGAAGTACGATAAGCATACAAACTTAATAAAAGGTAGTTTTATTTTTATATATACCGTCGTCAAGTTGTGGCCTTGTCCGATATTTATGAAGATGCCGTACATGTACCGCATAACGTAGAAGCCACACAATTCACTTGTCTTCGGTTGTTGTGGGCACTAGTTAACAACAATAAACAACTTTGTAAATCATAAAAAATACTAACCTTGCATCGCTTCCAACTAACGGGAGATTCCGTCTTCTTAGTTTGAATGGCACCCACGAGCTTCGCCGACTTTATCGCCCTGAAATCATAGTAGACCAACATTATTATATTAAAAAATAATTATCCCAATCATTTAACATTTAATAAAAACTTACATGTTCAGTCGGTCACAGATAGCTAGCTTTTTAAGGCCTGCATTTGGCGTCATTGGTCGAACATAAATATTGTGTTCGAAGCGAACTCGATGACCAACAAAACCCAATGGTCCCTAAGTAAACTCAAAATTTAACTTATAGACAAAAAACTATTAATGTGTGAAGAAAAAATATAATAATACAATGCTTACATCTCACAGTGGGGTGCAAAAAATAATTGTATGACGCCCACGATTTTTTGAAGGCCGCAGCGTAGTAGTCTACATCGGTCGGCTCTCTGGTCAACAAACCTAGACGACTCGGGTTTAAGAACTGAAACGTCAATGAGGGGTTATGCAGATATCTGAAATTTTGCAAAAAAGTAAAATTTACGAAATAATAGTGTTAATTACTGAAATGACTAGTAACGATAACGATTATACCTCATGAAAAGCTGGATAATCGAAGCCTCCAAACTCACACGTTTAAAAAAATCCTGAATATCCTTCATGTCTATGTACGTCGGAAAATCCTCTTGTTGCGGGTTATAATACACCTCGCTCATCAAGAACATGAAATGGATGCTAAGACGATCTGGGCGGGACGAGAGTGAATCGAAGACATACCGACTTTGTTCGCCTAGAGTTCTAACCACTTCAGGACAAGGCATGCGATGTCATCTTCGTTGGGGACGCTGGAGGACTTCCCCTTCCGTGTGTTAGGTGACAATGAAGCGGGAGGTGCCTACATATGACATATATTCAAAATGGGAAAAAAATAAATATATGTAATATATTGTGTTCCTTACGCCGTGCGAATGTATCAGAGCTTTTGTCCATTATACGAAACTCCCTTGTGCCTCTCCCAGCGTGACAAGATCGCTTGTTGGTACCGGAAGTCGGACCTCATCCTTTCGACTAGCAAGAATATTGATCGTGACAACGACGTTGTCGCTCGTAACTGGGACGTGATGAATTTGAGCACGTCCCGTAACAAACGTCCCAAGAGCGACAACTTCTAATTGCCCGCTGATGTTCAGCATTTAGTCGTATCTTAGAAAACTATAAGATTTCAATAAGATAAATATTGAGTACGGAATAACGTAAATTAAACAGATTAATATGCACAATCCTAAGAATTACCGGAACTTCTACCATTGTAAACGGATCAACAGGAACCGATCCATGAGAATTCTTACTGTAGCCGGTGTTATGCATGTCAACATTGCTGTTCATGGTGACTTCTTGTTCCAAATTAGGCATGGGCATCCCCGTTTGAGCGAATGCAGCCCTCATTTGATTCGCCACCGCAGCTGCCACGCGAGACTCCACCTCGGACGCCATCCTCGCCTCCATCTCAGCCATCATCTCCGCCCGCATCTCGGTCTTCAACTGATCCAATGCGGGGTAAGAACTTGCCCTCGAGCCCTCAGCTGGGTTGCCGAACACGTCTCGAATTGTCCCGTATTTTCCTACACCTCTCACTCTTCCGGAATGATCCGGTTTCCGATAACACTGGACAACGCATCACGGTGCCTTACGGGGACAAAGTCTCCTTGACTTTGTTGCTCGTGCACTCGTGCCTGTCCAATTTATATAGCATTGTTTGTATTTAACATATTTCGGTAACAAAAGCCATCGCCCAATTTCGAACTTCAAGTATGAAACAACATAGAATACACGAAATTGCACTCAAATCGACAAAAATATTAACCCAAATCGTGACCTGACCCTAATTTCAAACCAAAACAGCCCCAAATTCGCCAATTTCAAAATTAAAATACAAATCAACATAAACTAATCTAAAATCGCCCCTATTTTCGACTAAATTGACATAAAATGGCGTGCTCATCGTCAATTTCACCGAAAAACGAGTTAAAAGGGAAAAAATACCTAAATCGAAGATGGGATAAATCGTCCACCACCAATTGACCTGCCGCGTCGAAGCAGAGGGGAAATCGCCGAAATTGGAGTCGCCTACCCGGAGTCGTCGGAGAATGTCGAAAATCGCCGGGAAATCGCGTTCGTTTTCTCGGAGTACAAAAAAATAACTGAGGAAGAAGGGAGGTGATTTAAATAAACATGACGCGACGGTCGTTACCGGTAACCGTCGCGCAAAGCTTAAATATACGCGATGGCTTTCCGCGACAACCGTCGCGTATTGTACCAGATGACAGTACGCGACGATTGTTTCGTGATAATCGTCGCGTAAAACTAATTAAAATAAAAAAAAATAAAATATTCCTCCGCTCCCTTTAGGCGACGACTTTTTCACAACTGTCGCCTATAGTGCCGCGGCCAATCACCGCGTTTGTACTAGTGCCTTCTTTTTAATACGAGAGTTAGTTACAACAAGACTCTCTCAACAGTCCCCTGCCAGTGTATTGAAGAGTCTCCACTATATATAATACAAATATAACGTGGGACAAAAAGACAAATAACTAAAGCTAAAAAAACTATACACACATAAAATCAGACTCCGTCGGATAATTTTAAGTGATAACATCATCAGTGTTGCTTGCTTTCTTGGGGAGAATAATTAGGAGAAGAATGAGAAGTCCTTACACAATAGTAGCCAGTGTGCAAACTGAGTATAATCAAGTTTTCCTACTATGGGTCTAAATCTTTGCACGCTTTCATCGCATCGATATATATCCATATACATGCACGCACATATATCCAGTGTTTCTTCCTTTGCTCTTTCAATGTCTATGCGTATGTAAGACGTTTACAGTGTAATTACTATCACCCAAAGTTTCATTAATTTTCTACATGATATCACAAAACCCTTTAATTTATATTGCCTTCTCTTTGTGAAGGGGGATATGCGTGGAAGAGTGTTCCATCCACGGTTGTAAAAGTCGGCCTATAATATTGTTATCATTCGTACAAATTTACGATATCTATATACATACATACATATATATATATATATTGTTTCCGTAAAAGTTTATTTCCTAACAAAATGTGATTATTATCAAAAAATTATTATTAGATCTAAATATACATATATATATATATATATATAATCACTCGCACAAGTTTATGATTATAAATTATTATTAGATCTAATATATATATATATATATATATATAAATATAATCACTCGCACAAATTTATGATTATATATACACCAAATTAATGTAAGCATGTTTTATATTTTCGATCACCATTAAAATATACTAATTGTGTATGTAAAAATTTATTTCTCAATAATGTAATTTTTCTCAAAAACGTTATTTATATTATATACATCGTTATCATTCGTACAAATTTAATTATATTTAAATATATACACACAAATTACGCGCATCTTTTATATGTCCCATACACCATTAAATATTCTAATTGTTCTAGTAAAATTTATTCCTCGTATAATTTTCTCAAAAACAAATTATTAGACATCATATACATTAGACCTGTCAAAACGGGCCGGGCCGGCCGTAGCCCGCCAAAGCCCGCCCACTAGCGGGGCGGGCCGGCATGTAGCCCGCCAAAGCCCGCCCACTTGCGGGGCGGGGCGGGCTAGTGGCGGGCTTAAGAAAGCTAGGCCGCGGCCGCCCACTGGCGGGCCGCGGGCCCGGCGGGCTTAGCCCCCATAAATTAAAAAAAATAAAAAAACCTGAAAATCAAAAAAATAAATAAAAAACATATTTAATATATTTCAACTTCATAAAATATTAATTAATTTATCTTTTAATTTTATATATTATAAACTCTTACCAAAAAAATATAAAAAATTATATAATTTATATAAAAAATTATATAATTTATACTACCTCCGTCCCAAACCGTTTTGTTGGGGTATGGCACGGTTTTTAAGAAATTAAATATTTTAATAATATAGTACAATTAAAAGGTAAAAAAGTGTATATTTTGACACGTCTTTTAAGAATATTTAATAGTATTATATTGATTGTTTGTAGTAGTTTTTGCTATAAAAGGAAATGTCCAAAACGGTTTGGGACGCCCGATATAGTAAAATGTCCAAAACGGTTTGGGACGGAGGGAGTATATAAATATATATTTATTAATTAATATATAATATTCATTATTGTCGGGCCAGCCCGCGGGCCGGCCTGCCCCGCCCCGCCGAAGCCCACGGCCCGCCTCCTGGCGGGCCTGAAAAATCGGAGCCCGCCCCGCCAGCCCGCGGGCCGTGGGTAATATTGAGAGCTCTAATTGATATATATATATATATATATATAGATATATATCGTTATCATCTTACAAACTTACGATATCTAAATATATACAATTAATGTAAGCATCTTTGATATATTACATACACCATTAAAATAAACTAATTGTTTCTATAAAAATTTGATCGTTATCATTTGTACAAATTTACGATATCGAAATATATACACCCAAAATAATGTAAGCATCTTTTATATATCTCATACGCCATTATAATGTACTAAGGTTAAGGAAGAAGTCCTAATTCGATCGGGTTTATGCCTTCGAACAGATTGTTGCCGAGGTTAAGGTTTTGCAACCTCCGAAACTGCGATCTTTGGAGGAATACTCCCGGCCAACCGATTGTCGGAGACGTCCAGAACCATCAGGGACGTTAAGTTGGCCATCGTTGGGTTCAACGTTCCCGATAAATTGTGCGACCTCAGATCGAGAGAAACGACGAGTGAGGAACTTGGGGAGCAGCGAACGCTGACCCAATTGCAAGGAGTCGTTTCGTCTCGATGGTCCCAATTGTAGAGGGAATCTCGACGACCACCGTCTACATCTAATAAGAAGCCCCTCGTCAATTCTAAACAATGCTATATGTGAGACTCTTTTGTGCTATTCTGGTGTTGAATTGTCACGAGAAGAAAGAGAAGTTCTTACGCAGTAGCAGCATCAAGTGTTTTCTTGACAAAATTAAACTGAATGTCTGAGCAAACTGGATATAATCAAATTAGATATGGAGAAAAGTTTCCTACTGGTTTAATCAAGGGTCTAAATCTGTTTTGCATGCTTTCAGCGGATTGATATTATATCCATATACATGCATGCACATATGTCTATTGTTTCTTGCCTTTTCTCTTTCACTATCTATGTGTTGGAGATGAAAGAAAAAAGAGATGATTTACAATGCTACGGCACTTGTATATTGATTGCATGTATTGATTTTTGCTTACAACATTCAATAAGATTACATCCCATTATATAGATAGAACAAAGCATGATATTTTTGACTATAATAAAAACATGTTAGATAAACATGTTTGGTAGCTTTTAATATCTTGTTTTCTTGTCTAAAGATGTTCTTGTTGGCTTGTCTAGGTGTGTTTTGTTCACATGCAACATGAAGTTGCAAATTATGACTTTCAACACTCCCTCTTAATTTGCAATCTTCAGCTCATCTTTGATCTTCTGAAATTTCTCCGTAGAAATAGCTTTTGTAAGAAAATCCGCAGCTTGGTCGTTTGTGCTGATGAACTCCAAACTGATCTCTCCTTTGCTAACCATGTCTCTTACGAAATGATGTCTCATCTCAATATGTTTTGCCCTTGAATGGAAAACTGGATTTTTAGTCATAGCAATGGTCGACATATTGTCGCAATAGATTATTGTAGGTTGTTCCTGATCTTGCTGTAGATCTGCTAGAAGTCTGCGCAACCATATCGCCTCGCAAGTAGCGTCTGTGGCGGCGATATATTCAGCTTCCGCTATAGAGAGTGCGACCGTCTTTTGCTTTTTCGAACTCCAGGTAATTATATTAGTGCCCATGCAAAATAAGTATCCCGAAGTACTCTATCGATCATCTAAAGAACCTGCCCAATCACTGTCAGTAAATCCGATCAGATTATTTTTGTTCTCTTTTACATACATGATGCCTTCATTTTTGCTTCCTTGAAGATAACGAAGAACTCGTTTAGCAGCTGAAAAATGAATTTGACTTGGATCGTTCATGAATCTAGAGATCAAACTAACGGCATACACAATGTCTGGCCTTGTGTTTGTGAGATAGATCGGAGAGCCAACGAGACTTCGAAAAATTTTACCATCAACCTTCGCAGCTCCATCAGATTTCAAAAGTTTATCGTTTACAGACATAGGAGTAGAAACAGGCTTGCAGTTTTCCATATGGAATTTTTTCAAAAGATCTTCTATATATTTCTCTTGAGAAATGAATATTTCACCTTTAAATTGTTTGACCTGAATTCCGAGAAAGTACTTCATCGCTCCTAAATCTGTCATCTCGAACTCGTTCATCATATTTGTTTTGAAAGCTTCGACCTCCGATTCTTTGGTTCCTAAATAGATAAGATCATCAACATATATACAGACAATCATAAAATTCTCACCATTTTTCTTCACATATAGAGAATGGTCGTTTGGACTTTGAGAAAATCCATTCCTTTGAAAATATCTGTCAATTTTCTTCTTCCATGCTCGAGGAGCTTGCTTCAATCCGTATAGCGCTTTTTTGAGTCGATATACTTTATCTTCTTTTCCTTGTATTTCGAACCCTTGAGGTTGTTGCACGTAGATTTCCTCGTCGAGCTCACCATTTAGAAAGGCTGATTTGACATCAAGTTGAAATACTTGAAGTTCTAGTTGTGCCGCAACAAGTACTAGCCGAATAGTTTCCATTCGTACAACAGGCGCAAAAGTCTCGTTGAAGTCCACTCCTGGTTGTTGAGCGAAACCCTTTGCAACGAGTCGAGCCTTATGTTTCTGTATGCTTCCATCTTCGAGCAGTTTCGTTTTGAAAATCCATTTGAGACCAATTATATCTTTATGCTCCGGCAGGTCCACCAATTCCCAAGTTTTGTTCTTTTCGATCATTGCGATTTCTTCTTCCATAGCCTTTATCCACACGTCTTGTTTTGCCGCAACTTCAAAGCTACTGGGCTCAACTGTGGAGAAAGCAACTTCGCAAGTTTGATAAATATTTCTTAAAGAGCGAGTTTTTCTTACCGGCGAATCTGAGTTTTCTCCTCCGGAATTTGATAAAGAAGGTCCGGGACTTTGAAGTGGAGTTGCTACTACATTTTCTTCTTCGCCATTGGTTGGTTCAAAGAATTCATTTGGAGAAAATTGTTGTGAGGAAGTTCTTCCCCAACTCCATTGAGACATTTCATCAAATATTACATCTCTCGAAATAACGAGCTTGCAATTTAGAGGATTATAAAGACGATAGCCTTTGGACTCATCGCTGTAGCCAATAAATATGAGTTTTTCACCTTTTGTGTCGAGCTTGTCTCGATTTGGAGCTGAGATATGTGAATACGCAATGCTACCAAAAATCTTCAAATGATCAACCACGGGTTTCCTCTTGTGCCAAGCTTCGAAAGGCGTTTTATTCCGTACAGCTTTCGTCGGACACCTGTTCAAAATATAAATAGAAGTATGAACAGCCTCAGCCCAGAAATTTTTAGGTAATCCTTTGCCGATCATCATGCTCCTTGACATTTCCGCGATTGTGCGATTTTTTCTTTCGGCGACTCCGTTCTGTTGAGGACTTCTTCGAACCGTGAGTTGCCTCTGAATACCATTTTCCTTACAATATTCCATGAACGGATGATATATAAATTCTCCTCCTCGATCCGTTCTGAGTGTCTGAATTTTATAATGACTCTGTTTCTCAACAAGAGCCTTAAACTTCAGAAAAGTAGCAAACGCTTCGGATTTTTCATTTAGAAAATAAACCCACATCATCCTTGTAAAATCGTCAACAAACAGAATGAAGTATTTTTTGTTACCGAGAGAAGGAGTTCTCGTTGGTCCCCAGATATCCGCATGAACAAGTTCCAGCGGTTCCTTCGCTCGCCAAGTTGTTTTGGAAACGGAAGTCGATGCATTTTGCCATATACGCATCCTTCACAAATTTCTGTTTGTCGATCAATATTTGGTAGGCCTATCACCATATTCTTTTGCTTGAGCAGCATCATCCCCTTGCCGTTGAGATGTCCGTATCTCAAATGCCAAAGTTGAGATTGTTCTAGATTTTCTCCCTTGAATGCCACTTTCTCTTGAAGAGGGATGATCATTGGAAACACCTTGTTTGGACTCATAGGAACATAATCAATAGTATTATTGCTTTTCTTATCAAAACTTCTGCATTTTCCATCATCGAAAAATACCGAATATCCCTTCTCCAATAATTGTCCAACACTAAGAAGATTACTCGTAAGATTTGGCACATAAAGAACTCCATGAATGAACTTTTTGTTACCTTCTTTAGTTTGGACTGCTATGGTTCCTTTTCCTTCAGCCTTGTGTAGCTTACCATCGCCGAGTTTTACCTCCGACGAAAAATTTTGATCAAGCTCAACGAACAACGTCCTTTCTCCGGTCATATGGCTGCTACACCCGCTATCCAAATACCACATACATGATGGTTGATGTTGATTCGTCATGCAAGAAAATAATTGCTCTCCGGCATCTTTGATGAAATTTGCTTCATTTTTCTCCGACTTTTGTTGATACCAACAGTCTCTTTGAGAATGGTTGGCGTTTTGGCACTTCTTGCACTTGAACCGGCAATCTTTTGTTTCGTGATTTGTTTTCTTGCAAATTCGGCAGCCAGCTTGTTGGTTTGAGTTTCCACCATTAGGCCTAAATTGACTCGGATGGCCTCGTCCTCTTCCTCTCATACGATTCGAACCGCCTCTTCCCTTGTAGTGCCATGTGGTATTCTTTGTTCCTTGTACGTTCATCTTAGAGTCAAACGCTTGCTCCAGAGATTGATTTGAGGATTTGTTGAGGCGCTCTTCATGAACTTGAAATGAGCTTGTTAGTTCACGAAAAGTGAACTTGGTCAAGTCCTTCGACTCTTCGATCGCGACGACGATATAGTCGTATTTAGAGGGAAGACTCCTTAGAACTTTTTGGACAATTTTCTTCTCGTCAATAGTATCTCCAAGGCTCCTGATTTGATTGACGATCTCAGCAACTCGAGTGAGATAGACTTGCATGGCTTCGTTATCTTTCTTCGCCAAGTTATCGAATTCTCTCCAAAGATATTGGAGTTTGATTGACGTTACTTTTTCGTTTCCTTGAAAACCTTCCTTGAGAATATCCCATGCTTCTTTGGACTTTTTAATACCATGAATTCTGGGATAGATGGTTTTGCTTAGACCTTGTTGGATGAACCTTAGAGCACTAGCATCCTTTTTCCGATTTTTGTTGTACTCTTTCTGATGTGCGTCTGTCCATTCTTCTTCATCGGAGGACTCGCCTTCATCTACTTTAGGTGGTGACTCAGCATACGTTTCTTCAACAACCTCCCATAGATCTTGCGAGATAAATAACGTTTCCATTTGACTACACCAATAGTCGAAATTTTCTCCGTCAAAGATCGGAACTTGATTCGGAGTGTAAGAGAACATAGTCGTAACTTGATTTGCCATCTCACGTATGCGTGCTCTATGTTGGGTTATTCACCAATAACTTGATGCGTGACTTTGAGAGGTAATATGAGCTTGTAGCTTGAGAAAAAAGAACACGTTTATGGAAAAGAGAGATTATGTGAAGTTGAGTGAGAGGTGCTTGCTTCGAAATAAATTGCACGTGTATTAGGAGGTTGGTTGCTCGAAATAAATTGCACGTGTATTAGGAGGTTGGTTGCTTGGTGAAACTTCACGTGGTGTATGAAGATGTGAGGATGATATTATTTTTTTTTATTTCTCCAAGCTCTGATACCACAATTGTTGGAGATGAAAGAAAAAAGAGATGATTTACAATGCTACGGCACTTGTATATTGATTGCATGTATTGATTTTTGCTTACAACATTCAATAAGATTACATCCCATTATATAGATAGAACAAAGCATGATATTTTTTACTATAATAAAAACATGTTAGATAAACATGTTTGGTAGCTTTTAATATCTTGTTTCTTGTCTAAAGATGTTCTTGTTGGCTTGTCTAGGTGTGTTTTGTTCACATGCAACATGAAGTTGCAAATTATGACTTTCAACACTATGCGTATGTAATAAAAACATGTTAGATTAAATCCTTTTATTTATATTGCCTTCTCTTTGTGAAGGGGGACATGGTGGAAGAGTGTTCCATCCATGGTTGTAAAACTCGGCTTAGGCCGCCGCTTAAGCGCCGCCATATATATATCATTATCATTCTTACAAATTTACGATATGTAAATATATGTACAAATTAGTGGAAGCATCTTTTATATATCTCATACACCATTAAAATATACGACCTGTCTCCGTAAAAGTTTATTCCTCACATAATATGATTTTTTCTCAAAACAAATTATTTATATATATATCGTTATCATTCATACAAATTTACGATATCTAAATTATACATATAATTTAGTGTAAGCAACTTTATTATCACATACACCATTAAAATATACTAATTGTTTCTGTAAAAAATTATTCCTCACACAATGCGATTTTTCTAAAAAGAATTGTTTGATTTAAATTTATATACTGTTATCACTCGTACAAATTTACGATTATATACACCAAATTAATGTAAGCATCTTTTATATATTCCATACACCATTAAAATAAAATTTCCTCATATAATGCGAGTTTTCTAAAAAAACGTAATTAGAGCCATACATATATGTGTGTGTATACATCATTATCATTCGTACAAATATATTATATCCAAATATATACACACAAATTAATGTAAGCATCTTTTATATATCTCATACACCATTAAAATATACGAATCGTTTCCGTAAACTTTATTTCCTATATAATCTGACTTTTCTCAAAACGAATTATTAGATCTAAATAATATATATATCTTAAGCGTTCGTACAAATTTACGATGTATCTAAATATATGCACAAATTAATATAAGCATGTTTTATATATCCCATACAACATTTACTAATTGTTTATGTAAAAGTTTATTCCTCTCATAATTTGTTTTTTTTTTTAAAATTGTTAGATCCAAGACATAATCACATAGATATACATTTTTCTATATTTGCCATGGGAGAGACTTGTACAAGAAGGAGATTTCATTTGTTCATTCAAAACAAGGAAAGATAAAACACATGGAAGAAGTAGGTTCCTCCTTAAATTCTCAACTATTAAATGTCACTAACTTCATGCTCAAGTCTTACAGGATTGAAAGTAAGTTCCTATTGTTTTTTTTTAACTATATCAGGCCACAAACCTTTTTTGGTAATATAAGAATGTATTATATGATGTTCGCTTATCGATAGTTGTATTTGTGTTAGCTTGCTATCATATTTAAATAATATTGTTTACATCAATGGAAAATTTTGCTATACGAATCTACAACGCATTACATATATACACTAGTTTTTTGCCCCTGTAATGTCGTGTTTTAAATATGTAAAATTAATTTAAGTAATGAGTTAATTATGCATCAGCATAAGAATAATATTATTATAATTACGAAACTGTAATATCATGATGGATGTTATTTGTTAATTTTTGAGATGTAAGGATTGACTTTTTACGTTTGTAAAATAAAATATAATATGTTAAACACTCTGTACTATTGATGAGAGAATAATAAATTAATAATTATAAAAGTAATAGCATCGCAGTTATTTTTCTTTGAAGAAGTAGTAATTATACTCTTCGTTCACTCTAAAAACGTATGGCACCTTATTTCATCATTTATGGGTTGAAAAGAAATACATATGACGTCTTAGTTTCATCATCTTATGTTTTGAGCTCACCAAATAAAAATGAATTCGACAGTAAACGATATTTGGATAATCATCAATTACGACTGACTCGTCATCTTCACAGTTGAGCATTAATTTGTTCTGTTTTTTATCCGTGCTTTGCACGTATCTTAATTATATATCGTAAATAAAAATTGATAAGATAATTTAAATATATTTCACAAAAGAATAATATTAATTTATAATTAGCATGTTATGTTATAAAATTTGTTGAGTTTCAAGATACAAAGACGGAAAATTGGTCTATCGATCTTTTATCATTTGGAACCATGTAAAAAATCGGCCAGCGAAACTAAAAGGAAGCAACAACAGGCCTATGACATTAATACATAAAAAATGCAACTGAACTTCATGTAAACAGACAAGTTCAAAAACATTATAGCAATCGTGCATACACTTTTTTACATACTTGATATAAAATGTTATCTTTGTCACTTCGTCTCTTCCCTCTCTTCAAAGTATCAAATTGAAACAGAAGAGGTACCGTAGCAAAACCCATCTCCCCTGGTGCCACACAAACATACATCCCAAGTGAGGTCTCAGCGTAAGAAGGTTCGTCTCAAAATCCTTGACTATGTTCGAAGGATCAGATTTGAAATCATAGGGATGTTGATAATCGGGATGTTGTGTACTTTGTATCTGAGCCACCGCCAAAGGAAATATAAGATGGCTGATGAAAGATAGAGTATCAACCATTCATTTCCATAATGCATGGGAAATATATCAGAATATTCAATGTTATACACAACAGAGAAGTTTATTGACTTCTAGTGTAAGTGAAGATTGCTTCAAGCTAACAATATGCAGTAGTGTCAGCCCTTTCCTTTCTTGACTCGTATCAAATTTGCTTCTCATATCTGCATATATAATTTCTCAATCTTAAATTACATATGATTTAATCGATGAGAGTCGAAAGAAGAACTTACATACCTCCGCGTTTTCTTTTTTTCTTTGTATCGCTGCATAGCATTGCCTCTGTTGTGCAAGAAGTTCCATGTCAGCTTTACTCATTGTAGCAGCTGAGCTCTCACCTATCATCAATGGCAGTTGATCCATGAATTGCGTCTCGTTCGAACCATTACATGATTTGGTAATAAAACTAGAGCTTGGATCTGTTTTACTCGATGCATTCTGTCTGCAATGAGCACAACCTATGTAAGCAGCTTGAATACTCAAGGTAATCACAAAAAATCTCACGTTATTACATTAAAAGGAATCATGTCCTTCTGGGTCGATTCTTCGAGTAATTTGCCGTAGCTCTTTACATCGTAAATTGTCTCACTTAAGCCGAATTCGAACTCTTGAGGGCTCGAGTCCTCTTGATCCTAGATTGTCCTAAGTTGAAGTCCCATATCTGCAGAAATCAACTACTGAAGTGGTAAATCTTGAGCAACGAATCGATTCGATTTCACAAAATCAGAGCGAAAATTTGGTTAGGGTTAAGATTTTCTCAGACCTTTGCGCCCGTGTTGTTCCACATCAGATTGCTGTTCTTGCTGTTGAGCTGAGCCTCTGCGGACAGACTCATCACTAAAGGAGTATTCTCTGCTGCTGCTGCTCCACCGTAAGCGCGTGGTTCTCATCCACATCCTCGCCGCACATTTCCCCCATCTTCTGCCACGTGGCACCTTCTCCATCGTCCTCAAGCATCTCCATAATCTGCTTCACGATTATCCCCTTCTACCTCGGAAGGAGCGCCCTTCCTCTTGCCGTACTTCTCCGGCCCGCCTCCGCAAGGGACCGTTAGCAGATCTCCCCTATCGTCCAGCGGCGCCGATTCGTCTGCAGCCTCCTGGCGCCGCTCTTCGGAATGGGATTCCCCAGACAGATGCGCTCGTACGCTGTGGGGAAGCCGGAGATCCCGTAGACCGGCAACCGATCGTGCGCGGCGGAGCTTCCGTGAGCGTCCCAATCGCACTCCTGGCACAACTGTGCATTTTGTATTTATTAAATCGTGGTGATCAAATTAACTGTAATTCACATCGTGGTTTTGAATTTTCTGAAATTAATTTACTATAATTTATATTTTTAAAACTAAGGGACACGTGTCGTTGTCACGGAAAACCTACATCGCCACATATATATAAAATATAGGGTAAATTTGGGTTCATGCCCTATTAGCCAATTTTCAAAACAGTTGAGGCCCTATAAGAGTTTAATTTAGGCCCAATGACTTAATTACTGAAAATATAAGTTTGAAGGACCCATGTGATAGGAAATGACAATTCTATTCTTCATAGTTGCCAAAAATTACAGCCATTTGCCATCGTCTATTCCGTTCGATTTTGGGTTGCTTTTAGGACTCTAAAACCCGACTGAAATATCGTTGTTAAGGTGCAAGTAAGATGGGATCGACTTCGATTCCTCATGGGTAGTTATAATAAATGAATAATTTAAAGTGTAAGACGAAATAATTATGAAATTCCACTTTTTAAAAACGAGAATATAAATGGACCAAATATCGAATTTAATGGCCGATTAAGACGAAACTGAGTGAATTTGATAATGGGTCTTAATAATGAACAAGAATTATTGAGTTTAAGAAAGAAGTGGTGAAGAATTATGAATCAAAATTTTTTATGCGACTTATATTGAAGATTTTGTGAACACGATATCTGGGTTTAGGTTTATCATTTTTAGTAACTTATCATTGAAGAAAAGCAACAATTGTTGAATAACATTCTTTGTTACGAAAATCACCAATGACTCTAACAAAAGGTGAAAGTCGTAGAAATTGTCGATGTTATTGACCGAATTAGGTTAATTAGGTTTATACCGAACAATTACTTCAAACCGAATTCGAAAATCTAGTGTTGGAATGTCAGCTTTAATTGTCGAAATTGAGAAATAGTCGACCCTAATCTCATGTTATTAAACAGTAACTGAGTAACAAAATATTAAAAAGTTATAACAATTCTATATTTCTCTAATACCAAATCATTAAAAGTTAGTAACTAAACAGTTAGATAACAAATTTTTGAGTAAAAATAACAGATCGGGAAAATGATTATTTTAACAGTAAAATCGTTTTTATTGAAACATGTTTACAGTGCACATTCAAAGTAACAAAATAGGGTTCTATTAGTGACAATAACCCCCAAATTGATAACCCCCAAGTTAATCGAAGAAACGATTGAGCCATCCCACGAGCCAGCGACGACTGATAAGACGTATTTTATTACGTTTATATTAATTTTACGTATACCTTATACCCGTAAAAGTGCGCTATCATTTGTTATTTATCTAAATTACCTCAAATATGTTATACTTACTATATTTTGTAGATTCGGCGCGAAATGGACCCAAATCGGAATGGATTGAATGATGTGCAAGCCAAATGAATTAAACTGACGATGACCTTGTGCTCTTTGATTGGTGGTTGACAATTCACTACGTGGTTAACCATTAGCAAATGCAATTATTAAGACAATTGTGGGACCTTCAAGGGATAAAATAATGCAAGGGACAAGGAAATTCAAGGGATAAGCTACGCTCTTGGCATCATTATCATTTGGGAGACAAAAAGAAAAGACAAACGAAAGACACACACGCAGAAAGAAAATAAAAGATCTCATTACAGCTGTGCTATTATCTAGTGGTTGCGCTTTTGTGCTTGTCGTTGAAAGAGAACAATTTTTAACATCCCTTTACAGGCACATGATATTACTTATGATTGTTACGCCTACGTTGAAGAAGAAACTCACAGTTCATCATCTATAAAGCATTGAGGCGCGCATACTTCAGACATGGGCAGTTTTGGGAGCTAATGTTGGCGTGGCAGCGGACCCGGTCGAATAATATTGCGGCTAATATTTGGGTAATTAAAGATAAAATGTGGACACCGAGATTTAACGTGGAAAACCCCCAAATAAATCGGGGTAAAAACCACGGGCAAGGAAGAAAAATCCGGGAAAATGTGGGAGTTACAACCTCTCGTACTACAAAGGAGAAAACCCTCAATAACTCTCTTTATAGTCGGAGAAAATAGACAAACTCTCTATTATTTTCCCTCTATTTTTCTCACGCTGATCTCTCTCTTCTCTCTGTCTTTTTATTCTATTTGTGTGATGCATTTTTATTCATGGTTTGATGCCCTTTTTATAGGCATCCGCGAAGATGTGAACAAAGCCATGTGAATGATCAAAAGAATTCTTCCGCACATCATTTGAATACGGCTTCTTTGATTATTCAATTACCCATGTGTGTCTCTTTTTCTTCTTTGACCATTCAATAAAGCCATGTGGCTTTTATATGTCGACAATCTCCCACTTGAAGATTTGATTTAGGATCAATCGGATCTTCACACCATTCTTTTTCCCTTGCCTTTCATGTTGCTTACGTCTCCGCTAGGCCACTCGAGGAACGACACCAAACGAACTTGTCAGTGTTGACCGCCTTCGTCAAGAAATCTGCTAGGTTGTCTTTCGTATGAATTTTCTGCATATCTACCGTGCCCTCTTCCACTTTCTCACGAACGAAGTGATACTGGACTCGTATGTGTTTTGACCTGGAATGAAACCCTTGATTCCTTGCGAGATGCAAGGCACTCTGACTGTCACAGAACAGAAATATTCTTCTGTTCGTGCCCGAGTTCCTCCATGACCATTTTCAACCATACCGCCTCTTTACTTGCCTGCGTAGCTGCAACATATTCAGCTTCAGTTGTTGACGTGGCGACAACGGACTGAAGCTTCGATACCCAGCTTACGGCTCCGCCAGTAAGAGTGAACACATATCCCGTGGTAGATTTGCTCTTGTCAAGATCACCTGCATAATCAAAGTCAACGTACCCCCTGACAGTAAAGTCTGCTCCTCCGTAACATAATGCAACATCTGAGGTTCCTTTGATATATCGTAGGATCCTCTTCACCGCGCTCCAATGCTCTTTGCCCGGATTCGCCATGTACCGACTTACTACTCCCACTGCATGGGCAATGTCTGGCCGTGTACAAATCATCGCGAACATAAGACTTCCCACCGCTGATGCATACGGTACTCGAGACATTTCCATCCTCCCTTCTTCACTGCTAGGACTCATACTTGAGGATAATTTAAAATTAACAAGAAGTGTGGTAGAATTTGGCTTACAATCTTGCATATTGAAGCGTCGCAAGACCTTCCTCAGATAACTCTTCTGCGAAAGCCAAATCTTCTTGTTATTTCTGTCTCGGCAAATTTGCATCACTAGAATCTTGTTTGCTGGTCCCAAGTCCTTCATTTCAAATTCCCTAGCCAACTGTGCCTTGAGTTCTTCAACACGATCTTTGTTGGGGCCTGCTACCAACATGTCGTCAACATACAACAGTAATATGATAAAATCACTTTCACCATACCTCTTGAAATATGCACAAGGGTCTGCATTCAATCTGCTGTATCCAAGGCTCATGATGAAGGAATCAAATCTCTTATACCAACACCTCGGCGCCTGTTTGAGACCGTATAGAGATTTGTTCAACCTGCAAACAAGTTCCGTTTTTCTTTGTCTTCAAAACCTTCCGACTGGAGCATATAAATTTGTTCTTCAAGATCTCCATGAAGAAAAGCCGTCTTCACATCTAGTTGCTCTAGATGTAGGTCGAATGTAGCACACATTGCCAGGAGTACCCGAACAGTCGTCAGTCGAACTACAGGTGAGAATATTTCGTTGAAGTCAATGCCTTCTTTCTGAGCGTAGCCTTTAACCACCAGTCGTGCACGAAAGCGCTCTACTTGATCCTCGCTGTTTTGCTTGATCTTAAAGACCCATTTATTGCCGATTGCCTTTCTGCCGTTCGGTAGTGGCACCAGCTCCCAAGTCTTATTTTTCCGTAGAGCTTCCATTTCTTCTTGCATTGCCGCCAACCACTGATCTGCATCTGACTGTTCAGTGCTTCTTGAAAAATTGATGGCTCTCTATCATCAGCTAGAAGACAGTATGCAACGTTTCTATTCATATCGTAATCTTCATTCCAGAATCGTTCAGCTCTTTTGCGTGTGCCCATCTAAGATCTGGCTCTGAAGATTCGATTGGCCCTTCCTCGTGCTCCTGTGTTGCTTCAGAAGAATCTTGTTCCACGGACTTCCCTTTCACATGAATCGTCGTAGTTTCTGTGCTTTCCTTTGTAGTGCTATCATTCCTCCGATTAGTTTATCGTCTAACAAGATAACCTACCTGCTGATGACAACGTTGTGGGCAGTGGGAGCCCACAGGCGATACCCCTTTACACCATCAGTATACCCCAAGAACAAACACTTCCTAGACTTCGGATCCAGCTTCGTAGTTTCTTGGGCGTTGTACATCACGTACACAAGACTTCCAAATACATGGAGTTTGGAATAATCCACTGGCTTCCCGGTCCACATCTCCATCGGCGTCTTCTGATCAATTGCCGTTGAAGGCGACCGGTTGATCACGTAGCAGGTGGTGTTGACTGCTTCTGCCCAGTATGATTTATCCAGACCTGCAGCTCCCAACATGGCTCTTGTTCTTTCCAACAGAGTCCTGTTCATCCGCTCCGCCACTCCATTTTGTTGTGGAGTGTACGCCGTAGTGAAGTGCCTTTTGATACCTTCCTTTTTGCAAAAGCTATCAAATTCTCTGCCAGTATATTCTCCTCCATTATCCGTCCTCAAACACTTGATCTTCTTTCCTCTATCAAGTTCGACCCGAGCCTTGAAATTTTTTAAGGTAATGAACACATCTCCCTTACTCTTGATGATATATACCCAACATCTCTTGGAGTAATCGTCGATGAAGGACACGAAGTACTTCCCTCCTCCCCGGGATGAAACTGGTGATTGCCATACATCAGAGTGAACCAATTCTAGAATATCATTGCTTCTAGAATTTGATGTATTGAATTGTAGCCGATGCTGCTTGTTTGCTACGCAATGCTCACAGAATGGTAGTGACACATTCGTGAGACCCGGAAGTAGATTTTGGCTCGCAAGAATTTTCATACCTTGTTCCGACATATGCCCGAGCTTTTGATGCCACAGCATAGTAGATCTTTCGGTTGAATTTCCCGATGCTACAAACGCTTCCCCTTCTTGCACCGTCTCTCCCAATAGCATATACAAATTTGCAGCAACCTTTTCACCTTTCATGACTACAAGTGCTCCACGGAATATTTTCATTATTCCTTCCCGAACTTTGATTTCACAGCCAAGATCATCGAGCTGTCACACAGACAATAAATTCTTCTTTAGACCTTCCACGTGCCGCACTCCTTGAATTGTGCGAACTGTACCGTCGTGCAACTTCAATCTCACGGTTCCAACGCGTACGATCTTTAAGGCATTATCTTCGCAACTGTACACAGATCCTCCTAAGATAGGTTCGTAGTGATTGAACCAGTCTCTTCGAGAGGTCATATGATAAGTTGCGCCCGAGTCAGGAAGCCATATATCATCATACACCTTCCTGCTCTCCGTTGAGATAGCTGCTTCACTACACAATACGTCTCCACCTGATGCGTTTGCCAGATTTCCCTGAGGATTGGAGTTCTTCAGGCTCCAACAATCCTTCTTCAAGTGACCCTTCTTTCCACAGTGGTAGCATTTCATATCCTTCTTCTTACTTCTTGATTTTCCCCTGCCTTGAATGCGACTCCCACTGGAACCACGTTCCGTTGATCTCCCTCTCATCACCGTCAAAGCTTCGACCTGTTGCGAGCCTACTTGCTGGTCCTCCTTGTTCTTTCGCCGATTTTCTTCTTCGAGAATAGCAGCCGCAAGGTTATTGAAGACTAGAACTTTCGCGTTGTTCGTCAAGTTGATGATGAGTTGATCATACGAATCAGGCAGACTTTGAAGTAGAATTTCCGCACGTTCTTTATCCTCCGTTTTATACCCCAACGATGTTAGCTGGGAAAATAGAGTATTCAAGACGTTGAGATGCTCCGTCACCGAAGTAGATTCAGACATCCTCAAGGTGAACAATTTTCTCTTCAAGAAAATTTTGTTGTGTAACGACGTCGGCTCGTACAGATTTGTTAGATGGTCCCAAATCTCCTTTGCCGTTTTCTTTTCTTCGACGCTGGACAATATCTCATCTGCTAGTGCCAGATGAAGATTTGCGACAGCGCTCCCGTCCATCTCGTTCCATTTTTAGTCTTCTGTCAGTGTGGCTGGTTTTCCATCGATAGCCTCGAGACAGCCGTCCTTTCGCAAGATCGCCTTTATCTTTAATTTCCACAGTGAGAAATTTCTCCCGTTGAACTTTTCAATATCGAATTTTGCCGCCATAATTTCTGCTCAGTCGTGATACCTCCGACGGGGTTGCAGCAGATTATTACTGAACTCGTACCGGCTTTTTCGCCCCCGTAACAAGGGCAGTATAATATCTATTATTTTCTGATGTGGAGGGTCCACGTTAGTGGCAACCACAGAGCATAAGATAAACAGATATATAAAACCCAAGCTAGGCTCTGATACCAATTGTTGTCGTGGCAGCGGACCCAGTCGAATAATATTGCGGCTAATATTTGGGTAATTAAAGATAAAATGTGGACACCGAGATTTAACGTGGAAAACCCCCAAACAAATCGGGGTAAAAACCACGGGCAAGGAAGAAGAATCCACTATAGGGGAAATGTAGGAGTTACAACCTCTCGTACTACAAAGGAGAAAACCCTCAATAACTCTCTTTATAGTCGGAGAAAATACCCGACAAACTCTCTATTATTTTCCCTCTATTTTTCTCACGCTGATCTCTCTCTTCTCTCTGTCTTTTTATTCTTTTTGTGTGATAGATTTTTATTCATGGTTTGATGCCCTTTTTATAGGCATCCGCGAAGATGTGAACAAAGCCATGTGAATGATCAAAAGAATTCTTCCGCACATCATTTGAATACGGCTTCTTTGATTATTCAATTACCCATGTGTGTCTCTTTTTCTTCTTTGACCATTCAATAAAGCCATGTGGCTTTTATATGTCGACAGCTAAGGCCACACCAATCTTAAATTGGCAGCTTTCCCTTTACTCACCCCAAACACTAACCGAGCAAGGCAGCTCACCTCTCACACTTCGAATTATTTTTGCTTCAATTGTGTTATTTTGCATCTGTTGTTTCGTTTTAATTGTTATTATATTTTGTATAAGAACGATACTTTTATGTGAGGGGAGGAACAGATGGGGAGAGAAATGATTTTTCAAACAGAGGAACAAAGCTTTTGCTTTCTAACACATGTGCCTTTTCTCCCTTTCTTTCACTACACGGTCTCAGACCTTTTTTCACTCATTACATCTGCTTTTCCTTTTTCTCTCCCACTCTTCTCATTCATACTACATGCACATATATACTTATTACATATGGGTACCCTTCTTGGACTAAGGATAAGAACGTACCAATATTACGGCTATATCTTTGACATTTTTGCAGTCCAAATAATTTGCTGCTTGGATGTGGTGACTTTGTTCAAGATTTCATGCGGCTGCTTGGCGGCTGTGGTTGATTTTTCATTTTCTGTTTTTGTAGTTTTGTATTTTGTATTTTGCTTTGAGATTATTAGCTAACAAAATCCCTCTTAATCTCAAAGCACTTCTGTCTTCTGTCACTCCTTGAATTTAACTCTCTTCCGTCTATCGTATGTTGCGGCTCGCCACTTGCCGTCAATAATTGCCTTCGTGATTCTCGCCATGTTTCCCATCTCGTCGTACTCGCCTATCAACTTCCTTTGGTCGTACTCTTTCAACTGTCCGACTGTGTAGTCACTGGTTCCATCAGCCATATACACAACCTCGTAGTGCTTTTCTTTCGGGTTTTTATTTAGAAATGAAAAATTCTCTTCAGTGTTTCTGTTTTCATTGGTGACATAAATATCCTCCACGGCGTCGGCTTTGTACTGCTCTGCATCGTTGTTCACGAATATATGTTCGAATTTATATTTTACCTTCTCCGCGATTTTTCTGTGGATTTTGTCGTACGCAATATCCGCGGGTGTGTCGATTGGGTCCTTCGCTCCAGATCGCTTGGCCTTCCTCGGCATTTCGATAGTCTCCATCGTGGTTACGTCAGTCGCTTCTTTTTCCTTCATATTTTGATTATCGCCTACTGTCTCGAGGGTCTCCTTGGTCGTCGTCACGATCTCGTCCTTCTAGTCCGCTTCTAATTTTCGGCGAGCTTGTACTTGTCGTTGGTTCGGCTCCTCAAGATATTCATGTAAGCCTCAAGGATGTTTCTCGCCTTGATCCACTGCTTCACCTCATTGGCTTTCTCACGTACCTTTTCCTCGTGAGTGTGGTCTTTGTCGGTAGGACTGGCCTTGATAGGTTCTCCACTCATTTGTTTAGCGACTTTGCGATCAACATGTCGCAGGGCCTCCGTCGTGGTCGCATCGGTCGTCTCTTTCACGCCGCGCTCCTGGTTCTCTCCTCGCACGGCTTCTTCAGCCTGCTTGGTTGCCTCTTCAACCGCCTCACCACCTTTCTCGGACACTGTCTCGTGTGTCTCTGTGACTTTCTCATTCACCTCGTGGGTATTATCTTTAGCTTTGTCCGACGACGCGTGCATGGCGTCGTCGACCTCGTTCTCTTTCTCCTGGGCATTCACCGATGCCTTCACGCCGATTTTCTCGACTTTCTCATGAGGTTGTGGTGGCGGCGTTTCTTCATACGCCCCATCTTTCTCGAGCTCTTCTTTGTTTGGAGCTCCTTTCTTCTTTTCTTCTTCCACGGGCTCTTCGGCTTTTGGAGATTTTTTCTCCTTTTCTGTGGCTTCACAGGCGTCTTTCTTTGACGCTCCGCCTTCATTTTCTTTCTCGGCTATAACCGGTGGTTCATCTTTTTTCTTTGCATCCACCGGTTTAGGCTCATCAGCGTAGTCTCTATCACTCTTTCTCTCTACGCCGCGAGGTACGTCTTCTCGTAGGAGTTCGTCCTCAACGTTCTTCTCGTCCTGCTTCATCGTCTCAAGTTCGCCCTGTTTTTGTGGCTGAACTTGGTTGGTGTAATCAGCGTCTTTGTACGCTTTCTGTGGCGACCCTACTTCCTAATTAGAATAATTGGCGGATTTCCGCAACGAAAGTCGCGGAGGACCCGATTTATTAAAAACTTTTTAAATAAATAATATACATATGTAAACTAAGTCGGGTTTACAAAATGCGTCTATATAATACAATGGGTCGTAGCCCCAAAATTCTAAACCGGACTATCCTACACCTCTCCACAGGTCGCGTCCCATGTACCGCTCCGCCGTCAAAAGCCCGTGGAGTCACCGCCGCCAGCCAGCCTATATGTCAACCCTGACACCCATCGGTGTCGGGCTCAGTCCCACCTGAAAAATATAACCCTGAGCAAAATGCCCAGTAGGTGGCAGTAAAAACATGCAATATATGCGTGCGTGCACTCAACCCAATCCCATGTCCTGACACATAAAATATGCACGCTCAACCTAACACATCTCATCACATAACAGGGCCCTCGGCTAGACTCAGCACCCACGCGCGCAATGGAAAAGTACGCCATAATCATGCGGTAGCCCACGCCGGCCGTGCCGGGTCGCTCCTTCCGCACACAATCTTAACCCGACGACTTTTCCCCGAGTGGCCTACCACCAACCCGGGTAGACAGGAATCTCACATCTGTCGGTCGTCCCTGAGCCAAATAATATCCGGTGGTGTGCACCTCGGGTGGCTCAATCCCGAGTAGATGGGTGTCGCAAACCCCCTCTCCCACCAGGTGCTACACGAGTCTAACCTCGACGACCAATAAAGGTCACTGTACCCTACCCCACTCGACCGACACCGTAAGGTGTCACCGTACAAATACGGTCCAACATCTCTCCCGTGCATGTCGTGAAATGCACATATAATAAATCACATAAAATACGTACACCGAAATCACGTAATCGTATAGTATTTAAACTAGGCCGATGGTTTAAAAATCCAAAAATAATATTTATAATTTAAAATATGGGTTGACCCGAAAATATATGTTATAATACGAAAATATTTTATTTAAAAGTGATTGGGCTTAAAACCATTTTATTTAAAATATTTGGGCCTGAAATGGGGCAAAAGCCCAAAATAAATGTCGCTGGTCAACTCACACCAAAATCGGTCAAAGCCCAATTAAAATCGCCCGAAACCCACTTGGTCAACCCGCGAAAGTCGAGTCAACACCCGATTTCACGAATCGCCCGATTCTGCGTTAAAAAGCTCTGGTCAACCCGCGGAAGTAAGGTCAACGCCCGATTTCATGAGACTTTCGGCGATTTCGCAAATCGTCCGATTTAACGCTCGAAGCCCGATTTAAATCTCGCGAATCGCCCAATTTCCTTCACAGGAATCACCCCGCGATTTGAAATCAGCCTGCGAAATCCAAAATCGGCCCGGCGCTATCTCACAGCTCGCGAAATGCTTCAGCCCGCGAAACCTGACTTCTGGCCCGCGAAAATACTCTTTACTCACACATCGCAAGACATTTGGGCCCGCGAGAAAATTACGCAACCCGAACCCCAAATCGGCCAATCCCTATTCTTTTAAAATCATTTTTCGCCCGATTTACACTCAAACACAGGCCCGCGATTTCAAAATCGCCCGAAAACTTCAAATCGCCCGATTTTACTATTCTATCGAAATCATCTTCATTAAAACCCTAAATTTTTCCAGAATTTCTAACGTATTCATCACAACGAACCATATAAGAACATAAATAAAATACAGAACTCATATATTGAGTTCGAAATTAACGTAATAACACATTCCAAAAATTTATAAAATCATGAAACTTGTAAATTTAAATTCGAATGGGCTTCCATTCGATTTTTAACCCTTTTCGGGAAAATATTACGGGTTGTTGGGGTTTAGAACCACCTACCTCACTTCCAAGCTAAATTCAATAATTTTCTTAAGTTAACAATCCGCTCAGAACTCGTTTTTCCTTCACTGTCCTTTGTTTTCGTTAGTCACCTGACATTGCTCAAATTTCAGCCAGCATATCATGTAAATAGTTGATAAATAAACTTGGAGAAGGATTATAAGTTATCGATATAGTTCTTTCTTACCTCCTAGTTGCGTTTTGATATTTAATAAGTTGAAAGAGTCGATCAAGCTTGTCAAGAAAATTCCTCTCTGGTTCTTCGTTATGCCCTCTCCTTTTCCTTTCTTGCTTTTCACGTCTTTGTGGCTTTTTTTGGTTATTGTTAATATGATTCATATAGGGTTATAGGGTAATAACAAGCCTCAACGTGGCTTACCCCTTGCATTAAGTAATTCCATCTATCTATGTTTGCTTAATTCTAATTGGCTATACAAGGTGGTGAAGCTCTCAACCCAAAGTAGGTGACCATGCACACCTATGTTATTTTCGAGTACTGTCGTTTGGGCCTTCCTTTAATGCCTTTGGGTCTATTATTATTTTGGCCTCTATATCACGTTTTGCACTTAGGCCAACAATGATGATTTTTAGGGTAAATATCAACTTTGAAGTATGTCTTTCACGTGGCTTTTTTTTTCCACAAATTAAGGAATCTCCATACCTATCTCTATCCTTAACTCACTTGGGCCAAGCATTACACTCACTAGGCCTATATAAGCATTGACTTGGGCTTTGATAATTTAACTTGGTCCATTCTTATTTCATTTTGGTCTTTCTTATTTATTTGGGCTTGAATATTATTTGATCTATTTTATTTCTTGGGTATTATTCCTAGCTTCCTCGGCCCAATTAATATTTTCCGGCTTGCTCCCGAAAATCGGTTGTCGTTCGGAAATCAACTTCATTAATTCCGAACATCACAAAAATATTTCTTAGGAATTTTATTCCTAATATTTTCTCCCCTAATTATCTTGAAATTTCCTATCGTAATCCCACTTTAAATTTTGCGGGTATTACATTCTCCTCCCCTTAAAAGAATTTCGTCCCCGAAATTCAGCGGTAGGGAATTCGAGTTTAGTTCTACGACTAGACTCGTTCAATCTAGTTCCTACGTTCTCTAGGCCTACTATTTCTATTTCCACTACGCTTCCGCTGCGCACTCCTATTTCCATGGTCTGGTTTTGCCACAAGACCTTCAGTAGAGAGTCCGTTTCACAGATCTCCAACTGTTGGTAATTAGACGTGGTCTTGTAGCGACCCGTCTTTCTTCTTAACGGAAAACACTGGGGCTCCCCATGGTGTGAATCTGGGTCCAGTTCTAGTTCTACGACTAGAGATCGGAGCAGCTCCAGGTATAGGATCAATAACGAATTTGGTTTCTCGACTCGGAGGTAATTCTGAGAGATCTTCGAGAAATACATCGGGATTTTTACTATCGGGACTTGCCCTACTTTCGGCAGAGAAGATTCCCCGGCTTTCACTGCAAAGAGCAGAAATCCTTCGCAACCCGTATTTACGAGTCCCTGAGCTTTCAAGGCAGAAATCCGAGGGATTGGTTTACTATTTATCTTTATAGAAAATTCAAATTCCTCTCCCTCGGGTGATCGGAACCTAACTATCATCTCCTTCAGGCGATCCCCGTGGGGTGAAGAAACTACGTAATTGCACAAAGAACGGGTGGGATATATTCCCGCCCTGGTCACGAAAATGGCCAAACAAACAATCGTGTGGCTCCAGAATCGATAAGGATTGAAAACGGTACGTGGAAAATATTCAACGTACCCCTGACTACAGCTGGGTTCGCCTCCGCCACTTCGTTTGTCAACGTGAAAACTCGCGCAGGTATAGGTGGAGGTCGAATCAAGTTCTGCGACTGATTCTGCAGCAGAGGTTGAGTTCTCGTGCAACGTGTCCGGTCTCCCCACACCGGAAGCATTGCAGATTTTGCACAGATCGAGGTCCGTAACAAACACCAAAATGATTCCGCCCACACTGCTGGCACCGGGGTGCTGTTATTGGTGGTCTATTGGGGACGTTAATCGGTCCCTGATAAACGTCCGGGCGCCAACTTCGCTGATCGAATCGGTTACCCTTATTTTTCGAACCATTATCGATAAACTGACGCTTCTGAACGCTTTCTCCTTGTTGGCTCTCTCTCTTCCGGTTCGTTTCCTGAGCTTCCCTCACCACTCCTTCCGCCTGCTCGGCTATCAGCGCACGCTCTGTCGCTTGGCGGAATTCCAGCTGTCGCACGCCCGCCACGCTGAGGTCTCGGTAGAATTCGGGTTTCAGTCCCCGCAGGAATCTCGTAACTTTCAGAGCATTCGTCGCTACGAGAAGAGGAGCAAAACAGGACAATTCCTCGAATCTGCGGATATATTCCGCAACTGGCATGCGACCTTGCTTCAAGTTCATAAATTCGTACATTCGCTGCTCCTGGTCGTGAGCAGTGAAGTACTTTTCGTAGAACAGTTCCCTAAAGCGCTCCCACGACATGGTAGCATGATCCTCTAACACCTTCACGGTGTTCCACCAGAACCGCGTGCTTCCCCGAAGTAGGGAAACGGCACACAACACCTTCTCATTATTCGGCACTCGGCTATACACAAAGAGATCTTCTATTGTGCCGATCCAATCCTCGACCACTGCAAGGTTAGCGGCCTCGGCGAAGGTTGGGGGATTAAGTTTGCGGAATCTCTCCCCAATAATTTCAACACGATCAGGCTGCGGGGAAATGCGGCGCTCAGATGAGCTCCGGTGATTGATCAGGTCATTGATCTGGTCTGACTGTCGTTGGATCAATTCAGTCAGACGATGGATGGTATCTCGCTCGCGAGTCGAGGACTCAGGTTCGTCCCGTCGACTAGTTTCTCCTACAAATTCGCGTCTAGGTCTACCCCTCGACATTCCCGAATATTAGCTTTCACATATAAACAAACACATATCAGCTCACATAATCACGTTAGCACATAACACTTACAGGGGAGGCTGGTTCTCCCGGCTTCTGAGCGGCAGTACATGCAGTCTTCAAAATCTAAAACCTAACGCTCTGATACCACCTGTGGCGACCCTACTTTCTAATTAGAATAATTGGCGGATTTCCGCAACGAAAGTCGCGGAGGACCCGATTTATTAAAAACTTTTTAAATAAATAATATACATATGTAAACTAAGTCGGGTTTACAAAATGCGTCTATATAATACAACGGGTCGTAGCCCCAAAAATTCTAAACCCGACTATCCTACACCTCTCCACAGGTCGCGTCCCATGTACCGCTCCGCCGTCAAATGCCCGTGGAGTCACCGCCGCCAGCCAGCCTATATCTCAACCCTGACACCCATCGGTGTCGGGCTCAGTCCCACCTGAAAAATATAACCCTGAGCAAAATGCCCAGTAGGTGGCAGTAAAAACATGCAATATATGCGTGCGTGCACTCAACCCAATCCCATGTCCTGACACATAAAATATGCACTCTCAACCTAACACATCTCATCACATAACAGGGCCCTCGGCTAGACTCAGCACCCACGCGCGCAATGACAAAGTACGCCATAATCATGCGGTAGCCCACGCCGGCCGTGCCGGGTCGCTCCTTCCGCACACAATCTTAACCCGACGACTTTTCCCCGAGTGGCCTACCACCAACCCGGGTAGACAGGAATCTCACATCTGTCGGTCGTCCCTGAGCCAAATAATATCCGGTGGTGTGCACCTCGGGTGGCTCAATCCCGAGTAGATGGGTGTCGCAAACCCCCTCTCCCACCAGGTGCTACACGAGTCTAACCTCGACGACCAATAAAGGTCACTCTACCCTACCCCACTCGACCGACACCGTAAGGTGTCACCGTACAAGTACGGTCCAACATCTCTCCCGTGCATGTCGTGAAATGCACATATAATAAATCACATAAAATACGTATACCGAAATCACGTAATCGTATAGTATTTAAACTAGGCCGATGGTTTAAAAATCCAAAAATAATATTTATAATTTAAAATATGGGTTGACCCGAAAATATATGTTATAATACGAAAATATTTTATTTAAAAGTGATTGGGCTTAAAACCATTTTATTTAAAATATTTGGGCCTGAAATGGGGCAAAGCCCAAAATAAATGTCGCTGGTCAACTCACACCAAAATCGGTCAAAGCCCAATTAAAATCGCCCGAAACCCACTTGGTCAACCCGCGAAAGTCGAGTCAACACCCGATTTCACGAATCGCCCGATTCTGCGTTAAAAAGCTCTGGTCAACCCGCGGAAGTAAGGTCAACGCCCGATTTCATGAGACTTTCGGCGATTTCGCAAATCGTCCGATTTAACGCTCGAAGCCCGATTTAAATCTCGCGAATCGCCCGATTTCCTTCACAGGAATCACCCCGCGATTTGAAATCAGCCTGCGAAATCCAAAATCGGCCCGGCGCTATCTCACAGCTCGCGAAATGCTTCAGCCCGCGAAACCTGACTTCTGGCCCGCGAAAATACTCTTTACTCACACATCGCAAGACATTTGGGCCCGCGAGAAAATTACGCGACCCGAACCCCAAATCGGCCAATCCCTATTCTTTTAAAGTCATTTTTCGCCCGATTTACACTCAAACACAGGCCCGCGATTTCAAAATCGCCCGAAAACTTCAAATCGCCCGATTTTACTATTCTATCGAAATCATCTTCATTAAAACCCTAAATTTTTCCAGAATTTCTAACGTATTCATCACAACGAACCATATAAGAACATAAATAAAATACAGAACTCCTATATTGAGTTCGAAATTAACGTAATAACACATTCCAAAAATTTATAAAATCATGAAACTTGTAAATTTAAATTCGAATGGGCTTCCATTCGATTTTTAACCCTTTTCGGGAAAATATTACGGGTTGTTGGGGTTTAGAACCACCTACCTCACTTCCAAGCTAAATTCAATAATTTTCTTAAGTTAACAATCCGCTCAGAACTCGTTTTTCCTTCACTGTCCTTTGTTTTCGTTAGTCACCTGACATTGCTCAAATTTCAGCCAGCATATCATGTAAATAGTTGATAAATAAACTTGGAGAAGGATTATAAGTTATCGATATAGTTCTTTCTTACCTCCTAGTTGCGTTTTGATATTTAATAAGTTGAAAGAGTCGATCAAGCTTGTCAAGAAAATTCCTCTCTGGTTCTTCGTTATGCCCTCTCCTTTTCCTTTCTTGCTTTTCACGTCTTTGTGGCTTTTTTTGGTTATTGTTAATATGATTCATATAGGGTTATAGGGTAATAACAAGCCTCAACGTGGCTTACCCCTTGCATTAAGTAATTCCATCTATCTATGTTTGCTTAATTCTAATTGGCTATACAAGGTGGTGAAGCTCTCAACCCAAAGTAGGTGACCATGCACACCTATGTTATTTTCGAGTACTGTCGTTTGGGCCTTCCTTTAATGCCTTTGGGTCTATTATTATTTTGGCCTCTATATCACGTTTTGCACTTAGGCCAACAATGATGATTTTTAGGGTAAATATCAACTTTGAAGTATGTCTTTCACGTGGCTTTTTTTTCCACAAATTAAGGAATCTCCATACCTATCTCTATCCTTAACTCACTTGGGCCAAGCATTACACTCACTAGGCCTATATAAGCATTGACTTGGGCTTTGATAATTTAACTTGGTCCATTCTTATTTCATTTTGGTCTTTCTTATTTATTTGGGCTTGAATATTATTTGATCTATTTTATTTCTTGGGTATTATTCCTAGCTTCCTCGGCCCAATTAATATTTTCCGGCTTGCTCCCGAAAATCGGTTGTCGTTCGGAAATTAACTTCATTAATTCCGAACATCACAAAAATATTTCTTAGGAATTTTATTCCTAATATTTCTTGTTGGGTATAACCCACTTCTGGAGTCCATCTCCAAATCCATGGAATACTAAATTCAGTATAAAAATGTAATGAAGTCATTCCTTCAATACATTCATGTTTATGCTCCGCTTCAATTAAATTTGGAGAAATTTTAACCCATTCTTGATATAATCCAAAAAAGGGTTCTTTAAGAATTTCAATTGAGGCTCCATAAGAAAGCCACCATCGATAAAACCAATTAGGTATATCGGATTTATAAACATCCGCACAGATCTTAATCCACCAAGAATGTTTCTTATTCTGATTCTGGTATAAAATACTTTATAAAAGGCATCGATATAATCGTAATAATTAAATTTAATACCCGGACATCCAAAATACCCGGTCTCAACATATCTTCAAGCGCTGGATTGTTCTTTCAGACTGTCCGTTCCACAGCTGCGAGTTCCAGGTCATGCGTAGGGTAATTCTTCTCGTACGATTTGAGATGTCGGGAGGCATAAGCGATCACCTTCGCGCTTTGCATCAATACGTACTCCAAGCAATTTTTAGAAGCGTTACTTTATATTGAGAATCCTTTGCTACCAGAGGGAATTGCAAGAACATGAGTTGTTGTCAGTCGTTTCTTCAACTCCTGAAAACTGAAGAAACTAAGTTGAGAAGATCACGAAGAGTAGCTGTTGTTGGATCTAAGATGGCGCGCCATCTAATGGTCAGAATTTGAAGGCTGAAGATTTAATTCTGTTCGTAATATATCGCGCGAAGAGATCAACGGTTGAGATGCTTAGGAAGTGAATGAAGCGGATGGTGAATCGTGCGCGTTGGATCAATGATCGTACGGATTATAGTGAAAGTGCTATTTCACTTATAGAGTTGCAGGCGATGCTTGCTCTAACACGCGGAAATGCAAGACCACGTGGCGACTCGTGGAGCTTTCGATCGGATAAAACGGACGGTGAAGATAGATCACATAATATCATCCTTATAACATGATTTCCAGCTTATAAATATCGGATTCCATAAATTCTTTTCTTTTTTTTTTTAACAATGTTGGACCCCTAGTTAATCGCGTATATCCGCCGAAGCTGGAATGTAAGTTTTCGATGACACACACAACCATATGGCTTTCATGTCGAGCCCGTGTTATTTCGCCAAAGTTTTTATGGAAACCATACTTGATCCAGGTTTGAATTAACTTAGCCGTGTTTGTACGTTAGCTCGCCGTACTATTTTCATTGATGCAACAGCGTAGACTAAGCATTGTATGTAAACACGTTGTTGATATAAACGTGAGCACAAAGTTTTTTTTTTTTCGTAATGGATATCAATTTCTTTCTTCGAGATTTCAGATTAGATTTGGTGATAATAAATCCAATGCGATTTTCTTCATGCGCGTAATTTCTCAATTCGAGATTACGGCGTAAGGAAAAAGAATCTAATCTCGAAATTTATGAAGCTTATCCTTATACGGCGCTTGAAGAAAACTCGAAACTAATGATGCTTATCCTTCGCTTCACTCACGCCTATAAATAGGTACTTGATGCACGCTAGTTTGCACACACACAATTCTCTCCAACCACATCATTTAAACTTTTAAATGTATAACCTCGGAGGAAATGCGGATCGTGAGGATGTCCCTCAAGAACCCTTTTGGAGAGAGAATCTTGAAAGGCTCAAATTCGAGTTATTCACCCTTTTGGCTTTGCTCGTAGTGGCGATCGCCATTTTTGTAGTGTGGGTTGCTACTCACTGCACTTGCATCTAATTTGTGAAATGTTAAGTCATGGGAAGACGTGTCTTGTTCGGGCATATCGGAAGAAGACGCCGGCAGAACTTCCGAACGTCGTCGATGTTTTATCTTCTATTTTTTTTTTCGGGTTGTAATATAATTTTCAGTTATGTAATCGTTGTGCATCGACTCTATCATGTTTTCTCTACATCCTCGTCTCATTTCCTAAATTGTATACAAGCCCGAATTTTAAAAATTTAATATTGTTCGACTCTCTTTTATTTTGCCGTTTATTTATTATTTTATATTTGTTTTTAACTTCCCGAATTTCAGCTTGGTCCGATTTGGGCTCAAAATTTAAATTTCGCCAAATTTCCTAATTGGCCCGGATTTTCCCCCGAATTTCAAAGAAACCCCAAATTCAATCAAAGGTCCGAATTTTAATCATTCTCTTCGTACCTTAATTCAACCGAAATTCTCCTACCAATCCAAGTGTAAAAGTACGAAATCCCTAGTTTTCTAACACATCAAGGAGCACATAAAAAAAGTCACACAAATTTCACGTAAAGCATTTATCAGCAAATTGCAAATTACGTAAACATGTATTAAACTTACAGGCGTAGGCAGATCCTCCAGGCTTTTGAGCGGCAGTACATGGACAGTCTACAGAACCTATAACCTAACGCTCTGATACCACCTGTAACGACCCTAGTTCTCAAATACGTATTTGGGCGGATTTACGCAGCGCAGACAGCAGAAGCCCATTTAATAAAAACTTTTTAAAACATAATAATCTCCATGTACTGGGCCGAAGCTACAAAGTCTAAACCCGAAAATATAAAATGTTTAACAACACACACTTTTATTTGTTGAGCCGATACCCAAAGATTAAAAACATGAAACCTAATATAAAACACTCCACAGGTCACGTCCCATGTACTGCGCCGCCCTCAAAATTCCGTGGAGTCACCGCCATCAGCCGCTTAGTCGTGACGTTTATCAACGCCCGACTCGTTCGTACCTACACACGTAAACCCTGAGCTTTTGCCCAGTAGATGAAAATATGCAAGAATGCAAATGCTTTCACTCGACTCCCATCCCGACACATCTCACAAAATGCACGCTCGACTCTTTTCTCATATCTCATCTCATCTCAACTCATCTCATCACATCACATCAGGGCCCGAGGCTTAGGTACTAAAGGCAACACTCGCGCGCAGGGGTCCGTAGCTCGGGAGGCCCCACTCCCCACAAGGGGTCAGTAGCTCGGGAGGCCCCACTCCCTCCATATAAAGTGCGCCTTAGTCCTAACCTCACTCATACAACTCATCAACATTTCTCATTCATAACAATCTCACTCGCGTCTCTAGACAACACTTTCATGACTCCGTACTCCCCTCGTAACACGTGTACGCAAATGCCGTGCAAATAAAAATGCAACACATAAAATGCAACATATCCTTTCCACATTACATATAGGCCGAGGTATTAGCTCGGCCCGATTCCCAACATCAACATTCGACAAATAATTCAGGCCCAAAGCCCGCGTTTCGATTTTTAATCGGCCCGAAACCGTAACCACAGAATTCCCTCTCGATCTTAAACTAAAAGTTCTAAGTTTAATTCGTTCTACCTTACGATTCACTCCAACGCCAGTTTTAGATTAAGTTCCAAAAATATTTAGAAAATTTACAATTAACCCCTCGGAATTTCCGAAAATTGCATAATGACCCCAACCAAATTCATTAATCATTTATTTAAACTCAAAAGTTTCTAGAGATTTGAAATTGACCTCAACCTCATTTATTGATTATTTATTTAACCCCATAAATTTCTGAAAATTTAATTTTCGACCCCTACCGGTTTTAAAATTATTTATTTTTAATTCCGAGTGTTTTTCCAAAAATTTACATTTGACTCCGATCAAATTTAATGAAAATTTAATTATTCTAATATCCTGTAATTTTGCAAAAGAACTCCTCTGCCATTTTTAATTATTTATTTAACCCTCCGAAATTTTGAAAATTATAATTTAACCCCGGCCAAGTTTTAAACAATTTATTTAAAAACCTAAAAGTTTCTGAAAATTTCATTTATACTCTAGCCTAACCTCAACATAAATTTTTAGTACTCAAACTTTTGAAAAGTTTCAATTTGGTCCTTATCAAATATTATTTAGTCCCCAATAACTTTTGAAAAGTTCCAGTTTAATCCTAGCCGAATTTATATATATTTATTTAGCATTCACAACTTTTGAGAAATTCTAATTTCATCCTAGCCGAGATTATATAAATTTAACTAACGTCCCTAAACTTTTGAAAAGTTCTAATTTCATCCTAATCGAAATTATTATTTAGCACCCCAAAACTTTTGAAAAGTTCTAATTTCTCTCCAAAAGAAATTCAGTATTTTCATTAAAATATTCCCTGTTTAAATTTTTACATTTTTAATCCCCAGATTTTTGAAACTTATCAGTTTAGTAGCCTAATTTTTTAAAATTGCACAAAGGACCCCAATTATTTATTCTGGATTTTAAATATGTCTTAAAAGCTTTATATTTCTTAAAAATATTCTTTGTTCGGGATTTTACAACACAGACTCCCCAAATTTTGTAAAATTTCGATTAAGTCCCTAAATTTTTAAAAATAACTATTTTATAGGCTGTTTTGCGACAGTTTCGTATTTTTCAATGATCACGGGGTAAACGATGTCCGATGGTCCTGAAATTTTAATCACGGATAAAAGACTTGCAAATCTAAACTCTATCCAAAGGGATTTTTAATCCGAGGTCTAGATTGTAAGATATGAATTTTTTAACCTCCAATCCGAAATGAATAAAGAAACCCTAATTCTCCCGAAGTTTTGCTCTATCCTCTTAATCTAAAGTCCTCTATTCCTATTTCCAAATATTCATAGATCTAAAAATGCTCAATCTCATGCTCCCTAAGCTAACCAGCGAAAATTCATGCAAGCAAATTATTATTATCACATAAACACGAAGAATTTGATGAATAACATGCAAAACACGTAAAATTCACAAATCCTAATATTGTTTACGTATGTAGGTGATCTTCACCTACCTTACGTCCGTAGAAAGCTAAATCACGGGGGTGTTTCCGTGTGACCCCGACCCGAGAGCTTCTATCCCGAGCTTCTCCTCGTCCGCGGGCTTCTCCCTCTTCTCCTTCTCTTCTTTTTTTTTTTCTTTCTTTTTCTTTCCTTTCTCTCTTCTTCTTTCCTTTCCTCTCCCTCGGCCTCTCCTCTCTTCTCTTTTACTTGTTGGTTATTTTATCCTCATGAGATTAATGAGGTGGCTTAATGGTTGTTAGTTTGTCTTCATGCTCACATGTAGATGACATTAGGTGTTATAGATTTTGTCATCATGCTTGAGGAGGTAGCATTAGGTATGATGTTGTCTTTTCTTTTTCTCTTTTCTCCCCTCTCTCCTTCCCTCTCGCCCAACGTAACTTCCACCTTTCTTCTTCTCTATTTTCTTTAATTTATTTATCTTGTCCTATGAGGTGTATTAATTGTCCTTATGAGGTGTATAAGGTATATTTGATATAATTACTAATTAGGTGATGTTTTGCTTTATTTGTTTTGTTTTATTTTATTCCATCAATAATATATCATTATGGGACAAAATAGGATTAAATACATTTAAGATGATGAGGTGTGATGAGGATTTTTAATTTTTATTTTCGGCCCTATATATTATTGTTATTATTATTATTATTATTGGCCCAAACTCCAAATAATTTGGGCCATTATTTCCTTATTTGGCCCATAATATTTTCAATCCATTTAAACTTTTTTTTTCGGGTCCAATTATATATTTTTGGTCCGGCTCGGAAAGGAATCGGTGTATGTTCGAAAATCGACTCCATACATTCCGAATATTATTTAAATGATCCAGTATAAATTTTGCGAGTATTACATTGACCGTCTGTTTCTGTATAAACGCCGTACTAAAATGCAATTTAGTCCCAAGTGCTTCCTGTAAACTCCCCAAAATCTGGAAGTAAATCGGGGATCACGATTAGACACGATAGAAATGGGTACCCCGTGGAGTCGAACTATCTCATTAACGTATCTTTTCGCCAAATATTCTAACGTAGAACCCCATCGAAATGGTAAAGTGAGCTTCGTAAGTCTGTCAACAATTACCCACACGGCGTCATTTTTCTTAGCCGTTGGAGGAAGACCATATAGAAAATCCATCGTTATTCGCTCCCATTTCCAAACATGTATGGGTAAAGGATGTAATTTACCCACGGGCGCTTGGTGTTCAGCTTTAACTTGTTGACATGTTAGACATTTCAGTACGTATTCGGCCACATCTTTCTTCATTTTTGGCCACCAATAGTGGGATTTAAGGGTTCGATACTTTTTCGCACTGCCCGGATGCATGGCATAAAGGGGCAGTATGTGCCTCTTCCATTATTTCTTGTCAAAGATTATCGATATTGGGAACACATATGCGGCCATTTATCGTCAAAGTTCCATTCTTGTCTATCACAAAAGACTTTTCCAATCCTTGTTTCACTTTATCAGCAATCTTAACTAGTTTTTCGTCCTTAAACTGTACTTGTCTAATTCGATCTATCATAATAGGTCGAATTACTATCGAGGCACAGATAGCACCACTGTCGTCTACTTTCATCTCCGTATTCATCTTCCTGAGATAAATCGGACTTGACGAAGAACATATTGGTAAATAAGAGACGGTACCATACGATTTCCGACTCAAAGCATCAGCAACGACGTTGGCATTTCCAGGATGATATTCTATAGTACAATAATAATCCTATAACTCGATCCAACGTCTCTGTCTCGTGTTCAATTCCTTCTGGCTTAGCAAATATTTCAAGCTCTTGTGATCAGTAAATATCTGAAATGTTGCTCCGTATAGATAGTGTCGCCATATCTTTAATGCAAACACCACGGCCGCTAAGTCTAAATCATGAGTTGGGTAAGATGTCTCATATGGTTTCAACTGTCGAGATGCGTACCACTACTTTCCCGTGTTGCATAGCACGCACCCTAGTCCTTGCTACGAGGCGTCGCTATAAATTACAAACCCTCGGTACCTGATGGAGTAGTTAGCACGGGAGCTGTCGTTAATCGTTCTTTTAGTTCTTCGAAACTTCTTTGACATTCATCAGTCCACCTAAATACAACTCCTTTACGTAATAACGTCGTTATTGGAGCCGCAATAAGAGAGAAATTTTCTACGAATCGTCGATAATATCCCGCTAATCCTAGAAAACTACGAACTTCTGCTACATCTTTAGGGCTTTCCCATTTGATCACTGCTTCGATTTACCAGGATCGACTTGGATACATTTGCCCGAAACTACGTGCCCCAAAAACACCACTTGGTCTAACCAGAATTTGCACTTCGAAAGTTCCGCAAACAATTTCTTTTCTCGAAAAGTTTGAAGTACAATCCTCAAATGTTGTTCGTGCTCTTCTTTTGACTTGGAATATACCAGAATATCGTCAATAAAGACGTTCACGAACTGGTCTAAGTAGGGTCGGAAGACATCATTCATCAATGCCATAAAGGCTGCAGGGGCATTCGTCAATCCAAAGGGCATAACCAGAAATTCATAATGCTCATATCTTATTCTAAAGGCAGTTTTTGGAATATCACCATCTGCTATCTTCAACTGATGGTATCCTGATCTCAAATCGATTTTCGAAAAGATCCTAGAACCTTGCAATTGGTCGAATTAATCATCGATCCGAGGTTATTTATTTTTCACCGTTACTTTATTCAATTGTCGGTAGTCTATGCATAATCTGAGCGTCCCATCTTCTTGACAAAAAGAACGGGTGCTCCCCAAGGCGATACGCATGGTCGTATGTAGCCCTTATCTAATAATTCCTTTAGCTGTACTTTCAGTTCATTCAATTCAATTGGTGTCATTCGATATGGTGGAATAGAAATTGGCGTCGTGCCTGTTTGATGTTCAATAGTAAATTCCGTATCTCGATCGGGTGGTAATCCCGATATTTTATCGGGAAAGACATCAGAATATTCATTGACTACCTGAATATCTTCTATCCTTAGTCCGCTTAACTGCATATCTATAACATTGACCACATACCCTTCGCATCCTTTGCTAATCATCTTAGACGCTTCTAAGCTTGATATCTGATGTTGTCCATACATTCTTTTCTTCTTTGAATACTATATTTGTCTGATTCAAAGAGGTCAACTCAATTTCTTTTCTGAAACAACCAAGCTTTGCCCGATACATTGATAGCAAGTCCATGCTCAATATTACATCAGAATCCGTTAAAGGAATGAAGAATAAGGTTGCTCGCATCTTTATCCCTTCACCGACCATTTTACATATTCTGGGTATATTGCGTTCACAATATCTATCTCTCCTATTGGAAATCGAACATACAATTTCTCTTCTAGGAGTTCGGGTTTATCAGGTAATAAAGATGCAAATGTTCGTGATATGAATGAATATGTGGAACGTGGATCGAATAAAACATATGCATCAATATCACATATAAATTTACCCGTAATTACGTGTGATCTTTCTTTGGCCTCCTCACGAGTCATAATGAAAATCCTAGCTGTTCTAGAGGCCTAGAAGCTTGCCTGATGAGCCTACTCTTCCCGAACCTGTATTAAACGATCCTCGTCCCCTTCCTCTTCCACGATTCGCAAAAGTTCCACTGATTCTTGATTGATCTACTGTGGTTTCTGTTTGTAATGTTGGGCAAGTCCTTGTTAAGTGTACGGGTTTGCCCACATCGAAAGCATTCGCTTGTGAGCCATCTACAAACACCCGGATGGTTTTTCCCCCAATGTTCACATGCCGGTATAGTCTGAGAAATTCCTCGTCCGGCCGATCTCATTCCGCCAGCACTGCCTCTTGCGGAACTACTTTGAGTACTCATTGGTCTAGGTGCATTATGTCTTTTTCATGTTTCCACTGGATGATTCTTCTCCTGGCCTTCTCTTACTACTCTGAAAATTTCTTAATTCTGTCTCCAATCTTTCGGCTCGAATAGCCGCCGCCCTTAATTTCCGTAAGACTCCATATCTTATAGCGTAATACGGTTTCTAATCGTGTAACGAAGTCCGGCTTCAAACCTTCGGCACTTATTCTTTTCAATAGCAACCATGTGTGATGCGTATTGGGACAGCTGATTAAACAGCACTTCATACTCGCTTACGGACCTATTTCCCAGTTTGAGTTCTAAGAATTCTTTTTCTTCTGGTCCTTGTAGACTTCAGGCATGTAAGCATCGTTAAACTCTCTTAGAAAATCCTCCCAAGTCAGCCCTAGAGGTTGAGCCATACTGTCGGGAACAATTTCCCACCATTCATATGCATGTCCCTGAAGGAGTGAGACTACATAATCGAATCTTTCCTCAGGGGTACATTGCATCATATTGAACACCCTTTATGTCCTTTTAAGCCATATTTCTACTTCAGCAGGATCTGTCGTGCCCATGAAGTCTACAACACCCATCTTTCTTAATTTATCATACCGTCGTTCTCGGGGAATTTTCAGGGGGTGTTCGGATTCATACTATCTAAGTGTATGCGATGAATGGGATTCAGGTACGTCCATTCTTTCTCCTCCTTCTATTGTTGGTTCATCGCGTTCTATATGTATCGGATCACCTATTACCGCCTATATATGCAAGAAATGTTTAAGGGCAGTCCATAACATGCACATACTATGCAAATGTCTACAGAACCTAAAGCCTAAGCTCTGATACCACTACATGTAGCGCTCGTTTCCTATTACCTTTTTACGCATCTGTAAAATATTCATATAAAATTTTTCGCGATTCCCATAACTATTTCCTTTAACAAAAACGGGTGCGTACATTCGGTCTAGTTCCTTTCACAATTATGTACATATACGTACCTATCATACGAGTCACAAAATGGAATGTCATTTCTATTCTATATGCTAACGATGAACAGGAGGGAGCAGGAGAAGAGCGTAGCCGGCCAACCTTGAATCCATGCTTATGAAGATGCGTTCTACGTAGCCTGCTAATTATCTACACAACTGTGAAGATAATAGTTCAGAGTATGATCGCAACATGTTAATTAATAACAAACAACAATAAAATAATCAGTAGTCCATTCATTTCCATAAATGTTGTAACCGTTCTAATCATGAAATCATCATTCACATAACTGTCATTCATAAGATCCGAAGATTGCATGCCATTCTATATGCCCATTTATTTTGATACTCCCGTTATAGACTGGCTAGACTGTACTGTAAGCCCAGTCGGCGCCCATGCATGGGACTATGTAACCATTCCGTAATCCCCCGATTTGTAAGGATATATATGTGCCTGTACAGGACTCTGTAAAATCCCCCTATTTGTAGGGATGTTTGCCGTAACATCCGTATCATACCATCGGTAGTCGTAGCACTCACAACGGTTTCTCCCTTCATTTTTATATATATAAGCAATACTATACAAATGCCTTATATGACACACAAATCATATGAGAACACGTAACAGTCATATAATTCACATCGATGATAAATAGCAGATATATCACGTATTAATCAACTAATTCATGTGAAGCACATAAGCACATAAGGCACACAAAATACATGTTCCAAATCATACTCACAAGTTTCGACAATTTTCCTGTTCGCTTAATCGGCCTTGTCCTTACCCTTATCAGATTCCTGACCTATATAATCATTTTACCTGGTAAATAAGAATGTCCTATAATGAATGATATGCGTCGATGATATGCATGTTTGTTATGCATGATTCTTATTTATAGTCTTCACCTGTATTTGACTCTATGTCTAAAGCTATATTTTAAAAATATACTATCGAAAATCTGTTAAGTATCAAAAATTGACTCTGACCTATTGATTTCACGAATTTATCTTATAATTCGCGAACTGTTAACTAACCCACGAAACCCTTATACTTCGCGAAATCCTTAGAATTCTCGAAGTCAATTTTTCAATTCGTGAAATCATTTTAATTCGCCAACTCTTACTTGACCCGTGAAAACTTTCACTTCACGAAATCCTTAGGGATTTACGAAGTCCGTTTCAGCCCGCGAATAGAATTCGCAGCCCGACCTTTCTCTTTCAGTTCGCAAATCATTCAGCCCGCGAGAATTGGACTTCAACCCGAGGCTTGTTTCTCCATTTGTAAAATTCCTCAGCCCGCGAAAAGGTTTGGCCCGCGAGATCCTAAATTTGGCCCGAAATACAATTCGCGAACTTCTTTTGCGAAACCATTTACGAAAACCCTTTCACAATTTCTTTCGAAATTTCTTTCGAAAATCTTAAACACTATAAAACCTATATTTCGAAAATCATCAAATTCCTCAAGAACAAATATTCAAAAACTATCGAAACTCATGTAGTTAAAATCTACATCGAAAATTACTCAAAACCTGGAATACCGTACGCTCAAAAACACTTTTATCTTTCGAAAATCTTGAAAACTTCGATCAAACTGTAAATCCTAAAGAACACAAAGAACTTCATCGGCTACTTCAAAATACCATCATACTGTTCAAAAAATTAAACTTCGATTGAACCAATACAAGATTTATGCATGTTAGTACTTAGAGCATATTAAATCTTAACTTGAAACGTAAAAACCAGAATAAGATTCATACCCTCCTTTAGCCTTTGTTCGAATTCTGTTCGAATTCTTGTTCTCTCAGTTCTTAGTGTTCGTAAGTTATGAAAAGTGATATGAATTAACTCTTCTCTTCTTCTTATCTTAGAATTGCGTGTGTTACTAACTAAATGACATCGACATTTTACCAATACTTATCATAACTTTATCTAATACATATTATTTTATTATTAAATCGTTTTCCCTTATGACTAAGTTTTCGGTACTAGGTTAGGCTTCGAGAACTTTTAAGTAGTAACAACCCTTATTTCGTATTTCTATCTTTCGCATTATTCTTTCCTTTCGAAAATCTAACTCATGTACTATACTTTCAAAAATCTAACAGCACAATCATTCTTACTCGAGAATTTCTTACTCTTATATATCAATCTATTAGAATTCCTTACTCTTACATATCTATCTATTCCTTTCAGTTATTTATTTTGATACCAAAATCTAAAACCATAATCAAATATTGTTATTACTATACATTTATTATGACATTACTTATATGAATGCATGTATTCATGTAAATGCGTGAATTCATGGGGTTTCGGTTCCTGATAAGTCCATGGTCAAATTTCCCTACCACGGTTGATCCTCATAGTTAGCCACTTTGAGCCTAAGCCTATTTATTTCTGAAACCTCGTATTTCATAAGCCGATGACCTGACTAAGCCTTCAGAGATCATCTGAACCCGAGTTAAGTGGAAGTGAAGGTTGAATGTCAAAGTCGAAAAGCGCAGTCGGATGACGCCCCCAAGAGAACGCCGGAAGTAGTCGAGATTTGACAAGGGGACCTGGAGAAGGGAAGCGCACCGCCGCAATGCGAAGAGTTTGAAAAAAAACTATGGCGAAGAGTTAAAAAAAGAGAGAAAAGGTGGGGGAAGAAGAAGAAGAGAGAGAGAGAGAGAGAGAGAGAGAGAGAGAGAGAGAGAGAGAGAGAGAGAGAGAGAGAGAGAGAGAGAGAGAGAAGAGTGGAAGAAAGCTTGTGAAGACGAGAAAAGAACCTTTCCTCAGATAATCTTCCATTCTCAACAACTCCACCACATCTTTCGATTTTGAGAATTGGGAGAAGGACGACTTAGTGGAGCACGTCAACAAAAATAAAAGGAACATCAAGACGGCAGAAACCAGAAAGGGTCGATTCTTGGCGCGCTTTAGACAATGACGTGAAGACTGACACGCCTGCTGCTCATTATATGATTCCATGCCTACAACCTCAGTTTTACTGACCCCTTATGATCCGAAAAAAAGACCTTCAAATTCATGCTTACCACCTTAAGCAGTAGACGTGCGATCGACTTGTAAGTAGGGTTGTCAATGGGGCGGGGATTCCCCATCCCCGCGGGGATCTGCCCCGAATAGGACGGGGAATCCCCGCTATTCTACCCCCGCGGGGCGAGGACGGGAGAACATTTTTCCCCGCGGATATCCCCGCCCCGTCCCCGATAATAAAAATAAATATATATTATATTCAATTAATATTATTATAAGATAACAATATTAAAATATACTTTGGAAATATTAAAATAATAAATATGATTAAAATATAGTTTAAAAATATAAGTAATATTAAAAATGTAGTTTAAATACATAAATAATATTAAAAATATTTTAAATAATATTAAAATAATAAAAATTGATTTTTTTTTTTAAAATAGTGACCGGGCGGGGAATCCCCGTGGGGCGGGGTTCCCCGCGGGGACGAGGACGGGGACGATTTTGTCCCCGTTTGCCTCGCGGGGACGGGGACGGGATTAGATCCCCGCCCCGAACCCGCCCAGTTGACAAGCCTACTTGTAAGCATATGGTAGGGTTGATAGAATAATAATTTGTATCCGCAAACGTGTTTTATCAGATGTTATTTATCCAAATTTGCTCAAGTATTTTACACTTACGCGCATATTTCTTGATTTATAGATATTCGAGGAAAATGGTTAAGTGAATTTTTAGACAGATCAATAACTATCTCGACAACAAACAAATACAGAATTACATGCTCTCTTTTTCTAAAGTCAAGAAAAGGCGACACGATGTTTCTATCATTTTTTTATCAAGCATGAGCAACTTGAGACAATTATTTAAGGGACCCTCATTTGCTAGTCGTGCTTCATATCATAGTGCATTAGTGCTTTGACAAAGAAGACTTGGACAATAAATAAAAGCAGACATAGGCAACCAAGAGTTCTACCTTTTCGGGAAAGGAAAAGAAACTGGTATTCAGCTCCCATGTTTCGAGTGTGAAAGAAAAAAAAAATCCACGACACATCTATGAAAAACTAGAGTTGACCACGATAGACATCTATATATACATGCATACACACCTTAGAGCTCAGAAGAGAGAAATAAAATAGAGATCCAGCGATGGATGATAGAGAGCAGAGAGAAATTGAGGATGGGAGAGCACACTGCTGAAGCACACAGCTGATCCATCCAAGCACGTTGCAGCTCTCATCCTTGCTGCCATCGAAAAGCTAATAGCTACTGAGTTTAGTTCGAGTTTTGGAGATCACGCCTGAGAATAATCCGAGGTTAATAGTAGCTTAGAAGAGAATGAATATCTGCTACTCGTTTGCTGTATTCTTCAGTCCTTTTCCATCTGTTGACCTTTTTGGTCCGTATATGTTAGAGAGTTTTGATGAACGATGTAATTGTAATGACATTAGGTCTATAAAATAAGCAATTCGATTTGGGACAAATAAAATGTCTAAGTTCATGATAATATTCAACCATGCATTGTTTATGAGCTATAAAATCGATTAAGTGTTGAATATTTGAATTGCGTGTGATTCTGTGATGATTTGATGGGACTAGGTGATCGCATGTTATAGACAGTCCATGAGATAGGATATATCGTACTGTGCTATATATGGAAATAATGCATGAGATATCCTACTGAGCTATATATGGAAAATATGCTGTTTATATATGGAAAGTGATATATCCGTTTATACTAGTTTATTCCTGGACGAAAATCACTTATGCGATTCTTTGCATGCTTTCCACTGAATTTAATGTGCAATATTAAATTAATATCTTTCCTTATGTTGATTGAATATTATATTTAGGAAAGATTTGATTTGATTGATTTTTTGGATAAGGTGTTATATGCTATAAACGGATGTGATCTCTGAAATAAGGAAAGGTTGGCCATGATTGATAAATCGTATTAAGTATTCTCTGATCTGATTTGTGTGCTAAACATGGTAATTATACTATGAATTATACATGGAAAACGTGCTGATGTGATGCTATCTTATGTGCTATACTTGGAAAGAAAATCTGGATTGACTCGTTCTAGAAACAGATAGCAGAGAATCTCTTATGAAAGTTCTGATATGGTAGTTATATGCGAAATGCTTGAATATGCTTGAGAACGAAATTGACCTTTCTATATGGAATATAATCATGCTTAAATATGCTATATGACCGTTGTGATGATTTATTAAGAGCATGATTTATATGGTATGATTGCATGGAAACTATGCTTGATTAGGTAATTATTACTTGATATGATTTTCCATGTGAAGTGCTATTTGAAAAGGATTATATATGAGCTGCACTTCATACTTTCGAGGTACTTAGAATTTGCGAATATAAGCCTACGAAAGATTCTTGAGCAGAAACATACTGAGAGATTCCTGAGTTCCCACTTGTGATAGCTTTCTGCCCACCTGAGCGTTAACCGGCATATCCATCACTGAGCGAGTGATTTATCTGATATTCCGCCATCCCCTCCATATATTCTGTCTTCGGACGTGTTGTCTTCGGACGTGAGCAATACCAAGGAGGCAAGGTCGACGTTTACGCACACGTGAAGGGAAGGACAAGTCCGGGGGCCCTTCGGTAGCGAGCTGTGTCTGTCGGGATCAAGGAGATTCCGAGGAACGAAACTCGGCGTGTGGTAACCTAGTAGTGGCTAGTGTTCGACTTGTTTCGGTTGTGTATTGGGCTAACCAATCAGTTTTGTATCCAGCTACGGTGCATTATAGTGCTTGGTTAAACTCTTGGGAAGCAAATCCCAAGGAGAGGAGTAAACCCCAGTTGGGGATATAACCTCTATAAAAATCCTGTCTCGCATTTACTTTTCAGTTGTTTCTTTATCGCTGTGAGACAGACCCGACACACATCCGACGTTACTAGGATATATCAGGCATACTCGTCACAAACATAAGTAGGCATATCTAAGTCACCACACTTAGCATTTGTGAAAAGAAGCAAAAATTTCTATAGGCCTAATTCACCCCCCCCTCTTAGGCACATTTATATCTTCATTTGGTATCAGAGAGGGTTACTCAAACGACGGGCCTAACAAGCCTGAGTTAAAGATCTAATGGGTTCTTCGAGTTTTGATGTTTTTGCAGAGGGACAATCCCATTCCAGGCCACCACTCTTCGACGGGACAAACTACGCCATATGGAAAAATCGCATGAAGGAATTCCTGATCGCTACAGACTACGACCTGTGGGATATCATCGCAACAGGACCTTACATTCCCAAAAACGAAGACGGAACTCCAAAGAAAGGCCCTGATTACAATGTAGCAGACAAGCGAGGAATCTCTCTAAATGCCAAAGCTAAGAACATGATAGCTTGCGCACTCACAAGATAAGAGTACAATCGTGTGAGCTCATGCGAATCTGCCAAAAATATGTGGGACATGCTTCAAGTCACACATGAAGGAACCACTCGAGTTGTGCAAGAAAGGATAGCCCTCTTGACCCACCAATACGAGCTGTTCAAGATGGAGGACAACGAGACCATAAGCCACATGTATGCCAGATTCATGAACATCATTAATCAAATGTTCTCGTTGGGAAAGAAAATAGAAGATGGTGAGAAGGTGCGAAAAATCCTGAGATCTCTTCCTAGAGAATGGAATCCCAAAGTGACCGCCATCTACGAAGCAAAGGACTTGGACGAACTTTCTGTGTCAGAACTGATCGGATCTCTGACCACCTACGAGATGACTCAGATATCTATCAAGGAAAAACCACCAGTCCGAAATCAACCAAATATTGCCTTTAATACCGAACAAGAACACGACTCTGAAGGCGAAGAAGAATCTGAGGAGGACCTAATGGAGCAGATCGCCATGCTGACCAGAAAGTTTGATAAGTTTCGGATGAGAAGAAAGTTCAAGGGAAACTCAAAATTCCAACCTAGGAACAAGGGAATATCGTCATCCGGAAACAATACAGAAATGCTTCAAGTGCAACAAGCCAGGCCACTTTGCCTCAAACTGCCCGATGGAAAATGGTGACAAAAAGATAAAGAAGCAGAAGGCCATGGTCACAAACTGGGAAGAGGCCGGGAGCGAAGAAGAGGAAGATCTCGCCTACATGGCCGCGGATGATGATCAGGTATCGGATTCATCCACTATTAAGAAAATATTATTTCTGAATGAATTATATGCTAGCCAAGATGAATCTCATGATAACGCTTCCTCAGCCTTTGAAGTAGATGAAAAAGAAGAGATGTTTGAAATAATTCAAAATACAGAAAGAAGGATTAAGTCACTCAACTCACAAGTGAAGGGTCTAATTAGGCAACGAGATGAAGTAGCTAGAGAGAAGCATCAAACGGATCTAGAAAATGAGCGTCTGAGAGCCGAGCTAGAGACTCTTAAGAAAGAAAAAGCCTTGTGTAATTGCGAGAAACTTAGGAAGCAAAAGAATATATCTAGAGACATGTCCGCTCTTAAGGATTTCTTAGAAGAAAATTCTCGTACCAATGTTAGATTTCTTGAAGGACAACAAAATCTTGATATGTTACTTAGTATTCCTGCACAAATCGGGAAAACAGGATTAGGATATTCCACAACACATGAACATGCTGCACCTCCACAAAACGTTAGGAAACCTAAATGTTTTTCATGTGGTCGTCTTGATCATTATGCTAACCACTGTTTCTTGAAGAAAGCTGATAAATCTAGATATGTCTGGAGACCTAAGAAAGTTTCTGAAGTTTCTAACTCTGGCCAGCCTGTGATTGTGAGATCACAGCCTGTGATACATGATATACCACGTGTTAACAGAAATTATTTTGCTGCTAACCATTTAGGACCCAATCAAAATTGGGCACCTCAGAAAAGAACTGATTCATGCAGGTACAAAGAAGAAAATCCAGTAGGAAGAACAAGTGGTACCTCGACAGTGGGTGTTCCCACCATATGACAGGTGATATCAGTAAGTTTGTGTCGGTGAAAGCGTATGATGGAGGATATGTCTCCTACGCCGACAACACAAAAGTTAAGGTTATAGGAGTTGGAACTGTCGGTAACACGTTACATACTACTATAGATGACGTATGGTTGGTTAAGAATCTAGAACATAACCTCATTAGCATCAGTCAATTATGCGATAAAGGTCATACGGTTACGTTTGAAAATGATAAGTGTGTAGTTAGAAATAATGATAAGGTACTATTCAGTGCATCTAGGGATAGAAATATATATTGTATAACTCTTGATGATATCACTGACCAGAATGTCAAGTGTTTAGCAGTTACACAGGATGACACCTGGTTATGGCACAGACGCCTAGGACATGCCAATATGGAATTACTATCTCATATTACAAGCAATGCACTGATACGAGGTGTTCCTGACATAAAATTTGTCAAGGACAAAACATGCAAGGCATGCCAGATGGGCAAGCAGACTAAGACATCTTTCAAAGCAAAGAATGTGATATCTACATCCAGACCTCTGGAACTGCTACATCTCGACCTTTTTGGTCCGGTTCAGACGATGTCTCTGCGAGGTAAAAGATATGCCTTTGTCATCGTTGATGATTACTCCAGGTATACATGGGTGATATTCCTTGCACATAAGAATGATGCATTAGATAACTTTGCATCGCTAGTAAAGAGACTTGAAAATGAAAAAGAAACGAACTTATGTAGGATACGAAGTGATAACGGTCTGGAATTTGATAGTAAGTCGTTTGCATCATTCTGTGATCAGTATGGATATAGTCATAATTTCTCTGCTCCTATAACCCCCCAACAGAACGGTGTTGTTGAACGTAAAAACAGGGTATTACAGGAAATGGCTAGATCTATGTTACATGAGTATGATATTCCTAAACAGTTCTGGGCGGAAGCCGTTAGTACAGCTTGTTACGTGTCTAATCGTATCTTCCTTAGGCCGATATTAAAGAAGACTTCTTATGAAATCTGGCATGGTAGAACTCCAAATATAGGTTACTTTCATGTGTTCGGATGTAAATGTTTTATCTTGAACGATAGAGATAAGAGAGGAAAATTTGACTCTAAGGTTGATGAAGGGATATTCCTTGGTTACAGTCTTACTTTTAAGGCATATTTTGTTTACAATAAAAGAAAGCTGACTGTTCAGGAATCCATACATGTTACTTTTGATGAGATGCCTAACGCAGATGCTACTGATGAGGAAGGTATAGATTTGCCTTGTGCAGAATTGCAGGATATTAAAGACAGTGAGGAAGATATTCCTAAAGATGAAAATGCTGAAACAGTGGAACCAGAAGCTGGAGAGATGAAACCTAGAAAATGGAAACATGCTTCCAGTCATCCAACAGATCAAGTGATAGGAAATATCAGATCTGGAATCAAAACTCGAGCAACTGTACGAAATCAAGACACCGAGGAATCTCATGATGTACTGCTCTCAATGATGGAAGCAAAGACAGTCCATGAAGCTCTAGATGATATATCATGGGTCTCTGCCATGGAAGATGAGCTATCTCAGTTTGAAAAGAGCCAAGTGTGGACACTCGTAGAGAGACCGGAAGAAAAATCCATCATAGGAACCAAATGGTTCCGCAACAAACTCGACGAACATGGAAATGTCACAAGAAACAAAGCGAGGTTAGTTGCAAAAGGTTATTCCCAGGAGGAAGGTATTGATTTCGATGAAACCTTTGCTCCGGTAGCTAGACTAGAATCTATATGTGTCTTACTTGCATATGCATGTTTTAAACGTTTTAAACTTCTTCAAATGGACGTAAAAAGTGCTTTTTTAAATGGTTTTATAAATGAGGAGGTTTATGTAGAACAACCACCGGGCTTCGCTAGGGAAGATTTTCTAAATCATGTTTTTAAATTAAATAAAGCATTATATGGTTTAAAGCAGGCTCCTAGGGCATGGTATGAAAGGCTAAGTAAGTTTCTGATTGACATAGGATTCTCGACTGGAACTATTGATAACACGCTGTTTATTAAGTATGAAGGTGATCACATGATACTGGTCCAAATTTACGTTGATGATATCATATTTGGAAGTACTAATATCCTTCTCTGCGAGGAATTTTCTAAGTCTATGCAGAAGGAATTTGAGATGAGCTTAATGGGTGAGCTGAACTACTTCCTCGGGTTGCAAATAAAGCAGCTTGACAATGGAACCTTCGTATCCCAGACGAAATACAGCAGGGAATTGCTGACTAAATTCGGGATGAGTGATTCCAAAGCAATTTCCACCCCTATGCATCAGACCACCAAAATAGACATTGATGAATCAGGTACACCGGTTGATCAAACACAATATCGAGGTATGATCGGAAGTCTTCTCTACTTAACTGCTAGTCGCCCTGATATCATGTTTGCTGTTGGTATGTGTTCGAGATATCAGTCTGACCCTAGGGAATCTCACTTGACCGCAGTCAAGCGGATACTTAGATATATCAAGGGTACTGTCAATTTTGGTCTGTGGTACTCCTATACGGATGACTTCCCATTAATGGGATATTCCGACGCCGACTATGCCGGCTGTAGGGAACATAGGAAAAGTACCAGTGGAACTTGCCAATTACTTGGGAATTCCTTGGTAACTTGGTCTAGTAGAAAGCAAAATGCTGTCGCCCTCTCCACAACCGAAGCTGAATATATGGCCTTAGGAAATTGTTGTCAACAGGTTCTTTGGATGAAACAAACCCTTAGTGATTTCGGGCTAAGTTATGACAAAATTCCTATTCTGTGTGATAGCACTAGTGCCATTAGTATTACTAAGAATCCCGTGCATCATTCTCGTACTAAGCATATTGAGGTTAAACATCATTTTATACGAGACCATGTTCAGAAGGGGAATATCGGTGTGGAATTCGTAGGAACAAATGATCAGCTCGCTGATATCTTCACTAAACCCCGAATAGAGGCAAGATTCTGCGACATCCGTGATCGATTGGGAATCCTCGAGCTTAATAAGGTTAGTAAATCTGCCTAATTCTATCATTTATTCTAGGTTTTTCTACTTTAGATAGAAACTCATAGTAACTCTACCTTAAGATATTCATTTTGCCTTTAGAATACTTCCGTGAATCTTATAGATTTTTCCTTGAGCAATTCTCATATTTTAGGAAGAAATTCGTAGATAGACATTCCTTCAGCCATCCAGTTTATTTTAGGAATATCCGATCTCCTGGATCTGTCCTTGAATGTGATCAGGCTATTTTAGGAAGGAACTCGTATATACCATTCCAGCCGTTCAGTTATTTTAGGGAACTCATTTATTTAAAATATATTCCTTTTCAGCCCAGTCAAATCCCTTCCATAATTATGAGATCCTGTCAAATCAGCCCGATATCTCTGACAGTTTTCCACTTTCCAACTTCGAAATTTCAAATTTCAAATCTCATCCTTATCCCTTCTAAAAATAAACCGACCCTATTCTTTATATTTAAAACCGTTCCTTATCATCATAAACTCATTCATCTTCTCCAAACCTCCTCTCAAACCCTAATCTCTGAAAATGGCCAGAACTTCCGGATCCAAAGCTGTCAACCCTGAATCATCAAGCCGCAAACGTAAAGAACTCATTACCGATACTGATGAAACCCCACTCAACTCACCTTCCAAATCACCAAAACAAGCCTCGCCTTCTGCTCGCAAAACCCGATCTTATTTTTAAAGATTCTTATTATTTTGCAAGAGTTGTCCTGATTGTCAAAGAAAAGGTACAATCTCTTTTAAAGATGAGATGCCACAAAATCTTATCTTCGTTTGTGAAATTTTCGATGTTTGGGGAATGGATTTTATGGGTCGCTTTCCAAGCTCTTTTGGCTTTCTTTATATATTACTTGCGTTGATTATGTCTCGAAGTGGGTGGAAGCAAACGCTACCCGAACTAACGATTCTAAAGTTGTAGGGTTTCTCAAAACAAACATCTTTAGTAGGTTTGGAGTTCCCCACGCAATTATAAGCGATCAAGGCACGCACTTTTGCAATCGCACGGTGGAAGTGCTCATGCGCAAATACGGAGTCCATCATCGATTAACCACTACTTATCACCCGCAATCAAATGGACAAGCTGAAGTTTCAAATAGGGAGGTCAAGAATATTTTGGAGAAAACCGTAAACCCGAATCGTAAGGATTGGAGCTTGCGGCTAGACGATGCACTTTGGGCATATCGCACTGCTTTTAAAACACCAATTGAGATGTCGCCATCGCCTAGTTTTCGGTAAGATTGTCATTTACCTGTTGAAATTGAACATCGTGCTTTTTGGGTAGTTAAACAGTGCAACATGACGGCCACAAAAGCGGTGAGGAACGGAAATTTCAACTACAGGAGCTTGAAGAGATTCGCCTCGAAGCATACGACAATGCAAGAATGTACAAGGAACGCACTAAGCATTTTCACGACAGACTCTTGCATAAAAAAGAATTCATGGTAGGCCAAAAAGTTCTCATTTACAATTCAAGGTTGAAATTCATGCCAGGTAAACTCAAATCTCGTTGGATGTGACCGTGCATTGTTAAAAATATTTTTCTGAATGACGTTATCGAAATTAAGAGCATATCTTCTGATAAATGTTCAAGGTTAATGGTCATAGGCTTAAACCTTATTTTGAGAATAATTTTACGGCTTTCCTTGAAGAGATCAAGTTGAGTCCACCCATTTATGAATGAATTTGAAGAACGACGACAACGTTTAGCCAAAGACGTTAAAGAAAAGCGCTCATTGGGAGGCAACCGAATTTTATCCTATTTTATTTGATTACCGCAATCTTCTTTTTTTTTACCTTTGGTTTCAATGATAATTAAGTAGGCTTGATTCTCTGCTACATCCGCTACAAGAGATGCACCAAACTCGGATAACAAATATCTCGCTCAAAGTTTCTCACGACTCCATCACTGTCAGGGAAGTTTATTTCATTATCACTTTGATTACTTCCTTCACATAGACTCTTAATTATTAAAATGAAAATGATGGTGGAAATCTTTAGATTTTAGCTATTATTTTCATTAGAATTCTACATTGAGGATAATGCAGAGTTTAGGTGTGGGGGGATTTCGTGATAGTTGATGAGAATAATTCTTGTCTAGAGCAAACCGATATGCATTTGCTAGAACATGAAAGAAACAATTAGGAATAGCGATTTAGTATTAGGATGATTATTTTCATTTTCCTTCAATTGATTTGAAGAATGAATGTACAAGAGTCGATACAAAGCCTACTTAAATATGTGAGATTTGAGCCTTTTAAAAAAATAATAATAAAAAAGAGTATTTATCTTTATACTTATTTTTTTTTACGAGAGCGTCACATATGTTTCGAATATTCTATAACTCGCTCTTTTATACATGTTGATATCACTGTGGCTTTTTCGTGTACAAAAGGGATTAAGGCACTTAGGATTAAGCCATTGGCCTCACATTGACCCTACCGTCAATGTTATCCGCTTAGTGAGCCAACTTGAGCCTGAGCCTTATTTTTCTTGTTGAAATTAAGCCACTATATTTACCCACATCTATCTTTTTGGCTTTTTTTCAACCATTATCGGATTCGATGAATTTTATTAATTGTGTAGATTCCACGACCTCGAGATTGATTAGCTTGAGAATGCGTCTAGATACTTGTTATTAGTATTCCTATAGTTATAGCTGGAAAAAAAGAAAAAAACATCGGAAAGGTTTACCAAAAAGAAAAGAGTCGAAAAAAAGCGCAATATATATAGTCGAAAAAAAGAGACTGAAGAAAAAAAATCATAAAAAAAATATGTGGCACTAGTCTGTTTTATCTGTATTGAGAAGTAGTCGTGCGATAGTCGTGGGATTTAGCGATTATTATTGATTTGGTTCGATAATTTTAGCCTACTTTCCCAGAATATCCTAGCTAAATCCCTAGCCCCATTACAACTCAAAGAAAGACCTTCTTGATTTGTACACTAAAGTCGCTATTTGAATACAATGTGATATGTTAGCAAGCTTATGGTAATATCGTTTGCTAGTGTTGATTTGAGCATATATAAATATTCTCATAAACACTTTGAGCGCATTGAGATAATCCATGTGACAGTTGTTGACTTTTGTGCATTTAGGCTTTAATGAAAGTGTAGAAAATTTTGATATGATTGTCTTATGCGAATTGTTATGAATAATTGATATCTCTAGGGCAAGTTAGCGTATGTCGGTAAACTCTTCATCAGAATATGAGCATTTTCAATCTTTAGTAAATGCTCGAGGACAAGCATTGTCTTAGTGTGGGGGAATTTGATAGAATAATAATTTGTATCCGCAAACGTGTTTTATCAGATGTTATTTATCCAAATTTGCTCCAGTATTTACACTTATGCGCATATTTCTTGATTTACAGATATTCGAGAAAAATGGTTAAGAAAATGTATTTTTGGACAGATCAATAACTATCTCGACAACAAACAAATACAGAATTACATCAACTCATTTCTGCTCTCTTTTTCTAAAGTCAAGCAAAGGCGACACGATGTTTCTATCATTTTTTATCAAGCATGAGCAACTTGAGACAATTATTTAAGGGACCCTCATTTGCTACTTGTATGTGCTTCATATCATAGTGCATTAGTGCTTTGACAAAGAAGACTTGGACAATAAATAAAAGCAGACATAGGCCAACCAAGAGTTCTACCTTTGTGGGAAAGGAAAAGAAACGGGAATTTGGCTCCCATGTTTCGAGTGTGAAAGAAAAAAAGATCCACGACACATCTATGAAAAACTGGAGTTGATGTTTTACATACGTGGGAAGATAGACATCTATATATACACGCATACACACCTCAGAGCTCAGAAGAGAGAAATAAAATAAAGATCCAGCGATAGATGATAGAGAGCAGAGAGAAATTGAGGATGGGAGTAGGGGTGGGAACGGGTCGGGTATTTCGGGTTTCGGATTTTTCGGGTCGGGTAACCGATAATATCGGGTAGTGAATTTAATACCCGATCCCGACGCGCACAAATGCGGGTACCCGATTTTCGGGTACCCGAAACCCGTCGGGTACCCGCGGGTCGGGTTCGGGTTTTTTATTTTTTATTTATTTTTTTTAATTATAAAAATAAATACAATGTGGGAATCGAAAGAGGAAAGCACTTATCAGTTTTGCTTCAACCACTGAGCCAAACGAATTTCTGAGTAAAATTTTACATAAGCTCCACTAGTACTTACGTGGATCAGTTTATTTGGGAAATCCCATTTTCCCACATCGGTTGTTCACCCAAATTGTGGGTGAAAATACTTCTATATAAACGCATACTACTACATAGATTTTCATATTGAATTAGCTAATTAGCCATTTAATTTCAGTGGCACTTGAATTTTCGTTAAAGTTTTTATATATAAAAAAATAATTTTAACTGATTGTTCAGTTAATTTTATTAAAGTGTCCGATTAGGCGAATTAATTTTTTTTAATATGTCGGGTACCCGATCGGGTAAATCGGGTAGCATATTGCTGTTCGAGTTTTGGAGATCACGTCTGAGAATAGTCCGAAGTTAATAGTAGCTTAGAAGAGAATGAATATCTGCTACTCGTTTGCTGTTTTCTTCAGTCCTTTTCCATCTTATTTATATATATTGTGAGTGCTACCCATGAATTTTATTATCATTGTAGTTTCTGTCAAAGTTTTATATTAAAGTTTCTTTATATGATAATCATATCTTAATAATTAGTTAGAAAATCCATGTTCGTTGGTCTTCTTTGGTTGAGTCTATCCACTACTTTTATGCTAAGTGCATGCTGACGTGGATTAGCAACACAGAGGAGCAACCACACGGACATAAGGATATTCCTTTTCCAATGCTTTTAGAATCGTTTTTTTTTATTTAATATGTTTAGCGGCTAAACTCTATATAGTTGAAGGATTATTCGAAGCCTAGGTTTGTTAAATTGTGAGATAGACTCGAGCAAGTTACGATGCTGACAGGTAGGAGTCATGGCCGTGAAGCCTGTGCTCAAGACCGTGACTATAAATCGGGGCCACACTTCAATTAAGTCACGTGAATGAGTTTGCTCCTGGCCGTGACGTAATGCCGAGACCCTACACTATGTCAATCACGGCCGTGAACCATCTTGCCTCAGGCCGTGCCAAAAGCCGAGAAAAGAGTGTCATGACTGTGAATGGGAGTGCACCAGGCCGTGACATTTGACTGAGAGCGACGCGAAGCAGAACAATGACAGTCACGGCCGTGAAAGTTGCGAAGTTTGTTATAAAGGCCCAATTTCGACTCAAAAAGAGGGGAGGGCTATCAGAACTGAACCGTAATCATAAAGAGACGAAAAAGAACCGTCAAGAACAGAGAAATCCTCTTCAAAAGCGCAAGAGACGGCTCAATGCCGAATTCACGCGAATTGAACGAGGAACGAAGACTCTTCCACGTGATCATCCCATATCCATCAGTAATGAAGATTATGAGTCCCCTGCCCTTGTTCTCCATTTCTTTCGTTGTTTTTCCATTGAATATGAGTAGCTAATTTCCCTCTGTGTTTGAGAGTAGATGAACGCTAGGTCGATTCGTTGTTAAGACATATATTTATCGTGACTCGTGTATTCTGACTATCTATTAATCTATGAAAGTGTTTCTTTGCCTTAATATGTCTATGTGTTGAAGTAAATGCATGGAAATCATTTAGGCAGCTAAACAACGATTAGGCCGTTCATAGATAATAGGATTCGGGTATAGGGTGACAGCAAATACTCGATCTCGGCGTTAGTACTTATTGAATCTTAGATTCCCACGAACGTCTAGGGTGAACAAATTCGGGAGTGGGTAGGAAATTACTGCGATTTAGTCTTAATCACGTAGGAGCGATATTCTATTGTCTTAGCCGATTACCTAGTTGGATTCGAATCCCGAGCACACCTTTATTATCTGAAAGCACTCTCACTAGTTTTAGTCGTGTTCTCTTAATCTCTCGCTTTAGGATTGGTCTGTTAGGTGAGTTAATAGTATAAACAATTTGCGCACTTTATTTAGGCTAGATATCGAGTCGATAGGTTTTTACTAGTGATCAAGTTTATTCCTCGTGTTCGATACTCGTTTATTCACCATACTACACTACAAACTATAGTAATTACGTATTCGTTTTATTTATCACTTGTCGCACCTGCACTTTACACTAGCACACCACGTGTCGTTCACAAGGCCTTAATTACGAGAGTCGTCTCTATTTTCCGTGTAAGCCAGTGAATATTGAAGAGTTCCATTTTCTTCTCCAACCCACATAAAAGTGGTTGAGCTGCACATCAATTGCAATATCTTCACTATGATCCTTTTGCATATATCTTAAGTTGGATGCATTAAGTTAAACATAACATACTCATAATCACAAACTCTCTTACGTTACGCTTCAAACTAGACTTGCCCAACCGCCGGTTACGGTTTAACCGTAACCGGCGGTTGGCAGTTAGTCCATCGGACTAACCGCCGTCTAACCGCCGGGGGCGGTTGCCGGTTAGCCGCCCCCGGTTGACGGTTAGACCAACCGCCGGTTGACTAACCGCCGGTTACGGTTAACCGGCGGTTACAACCGCCGTTTTCTTTAAGATATTTTAATTCTTAGTGTTTGTGTAAAGTTTGATATATTATTTGGTCAAATCGAATTATGTATCGAAAACTAGTATTATATAATTTGCAAGACAATTACAAAAAATTACATTTTACATTTTACAAAGAACTTGTATTGTATTACAAAATTTTAATTAATCAATTACAATAGAATACATAAATGTAAATTAAATCAGTCTTCTTTTCGGACTTCGTCCGAGAAAGGTTTCAAGAAGCCACGATTCTTCGACTTTTCGGTCGGGCTTCCGCAAGTGTAGGCGAGAAAGCAGCGTATGATCTCAGGAGCCCTAACGAATCAACTATCAATTATGATCCGTCAAAGAATCCGGAGATCACACGTTGCTAACTTACTTGCACTTACCGAAACCCCTCTTCTTCGTAATCTTGTTCCCTATAAAAAAATGCATAAACATGATTTACATTATAAGTTTAATTTTAAAAAAGAACAAGAAGTAATTATACAAATATTTACTTATCTTTTTTCGGGCTTCGTCGTGACTCGTCGTAATAGGCTTGTTCAAATAAATTAGTACCTGAAAATAACAATTCATTAGTTAGCCAATAAACATTATAAATATTTGTACGCAAAAAAATATAAGAGTTGGATACTTATCTTTTTCGGGCTTCGTCGTTAGGCTTGTTCAAATAAATTAGTACCTGAAAATAACAATTCATTAGTTAACAATATAAACAAAAAAAATATCTGTACGCAAAAAATTGTTTGTTCATGTGGAGTCCACGCCTCGCCGAATGCCTCTAATAATCCTCGTCGTCGCCGCCGTTGCCGCCGCTTGTCTCCGTGCCGGTGGTGTCCTCGATAAGGTCGTCGGGCGAGTCGCTGGCACGCTCATCTTGGGTGCCATACTCGGCTCGAGTCCAATCGTCGAGAAGACATTGGTACTCGAGGTTGTCGACACTCAAGTTCGAACGCTTCTCGTCAAACCGCCCATGCTAAAAGCATGCTCCACCGCGACGGTCGAGACCGGGACGACAAGGATCTCCCGAGCGATCCTCGCCAACGTTGGATACGTTGGCGACACCCTCGACCACCATCTAAGGACGTTGAACTCATCTTCGTCCTCGAACTCGAAAGTCGTCGACATAAAGTTATCGAGTTCTATGTAGGGGTTTTGGGAGGACCTTGGACGCTTGTTTGCGTTGAGGATGTCGTAGTAGTCAGCTAATCGTGAAGATCGACTACTAGTAAAACTAGATTGACCGTGCCCCGATCCCGATCGAGACGAGTCGTGGCCAAAATCGGGCTTATACTCTTTAAAGAGATCCTTTAAAGAGCCATGCGCTCTATCGAGTACGCTCTGCCAATAAATGCTATCGACTACCCTGCCCGACGATACCTTCGTATAGTAGTATTCTAGTAGTCTACCCGTACCATCTAAACGCCATCTCGGATCCAATATCTTCGCTATAATGAAGATATCCGGTAACTCAAAAGAATATTTGAGCCCCTTGGTAGTCATGCTCCCAACGGCCTCGCCGACTACTGGATCAAACCGAAGCCCGTCGAGTATGATTGCGACTTTAACGCAATGATCTAGCGTAAGTATGGAAGTCGGGTAATATGAACCCGACATCGCCTCGGTGGCGTCGTGAAATACTTGAAGTATCTCACATAAACCGTTGCACGGGTCCCACATCTCCGGAACTAAAATGTACGACAACACTCTGTTTTTGGCAAAGAAGTCGCACAGATGCTGTCGATACTCCATCGAACTGTACAGCAACTTGTAGGTGGAATTCCACCTGGTGGGTACGTCTAAACTAAACTTCTTGGCTGGTACATCCTCTCTAGGGCAGAAACGCTTCCACTTCTTCCACAAAGACGGGTGCCGCATCAGGTAGGAGATTGCGTAGCGTATAGGTTGCACCTGGTCCTTTAAACTAACTAGCGCGTCTTGCACACAGAGGTTAAGTATGTGGCAAAAACAACGCACGTGGAAAAACCATCCTCCGACTGACGGCTGACAATACTCGGTCGACCGTTCAATGCTCGCGTTGTTTGCGCTCGCATTGTCGAACGATACTGAAAAGACTTTGTTGACTATCCTATACTCTGATAAGATCGTCCTAAGCTTGATCGCAATGTTTTGCGCCGTGTGCGCTTCATCGAACTCCCGATATGCGATCAAGCGCTTTTGTATCGTCCACGAATCATCGACCCAATGGCATGTCACGCCCATGTAAGATGAACGTTGCCAATGATCGCTCCATATATCGGAGCAAATCGATACGTTAGTTCCTAAACTACCTAATATCGCTACTAAGTCGCGCTTAAGCGCGATTACTGTCTTCGTAGTATCCCGCGTCAAGGTGCTCCTCGAAATCTTCTTCCCCTGAGGGTTGTATGCGGTTTTGATCCAATGCTCGTAGATCGGATCATCGGCAAATCGAAACGGTAGATGCTTTGCGGCTACGAACTTTGCAAGCTCCCGTCGGGCACCGTCCTCGTTGTAACGAAACAACGACGTTGCGCTTCCGCTCCCGCCGACGGGTCCCGACGCGGACGAATCCGTACCTCCGAATATTTGCTGTTGGTTTTGTGCTATACCTAACTTAGTCGGGTGTTTCAAACGGAGATGGGAATTCATTGACCCATATCCGCCTCCCTTTCTAAAATTATATTCCTTGGGACAGTAGTTACAAATAGCTCTAAATTGGTTTTCTATACTAGTAGGTACCTTCTTGAAGTGTACCGCGAAGATGTCCGACTGTAGCCGCCGGGCGGCGGCGGTTTGGGTAGGCGCTTCGGTCTCCGGATCCGCCTCCGTCCGTTGCGCGGCATGCGAGCTTGCTCCCGGCGACGGCTCAAACCCGGGGGGCGACTGCTCGAATCCGGGGGCGTACGGGTACGCATCCTCGTTGAGGTCGTCGTCGAGCACGCTGGCGAGATCCAACAACTCGTTCGGGTCGTACTGTTGGTAGTCATCTTGTGACGAACTACCAACGACTTGCTTCTCTTTGCTGGCACCCGAATGACGAGAACCACGACGGCCGCGACCACGATCCATCTAAAAAACTCTACCAAAAAATATGGTTAGATAAAAAAATGAAAAACGACAACAAAAGATACCAAGACAAGAGGAGAGGCGAGGCGGCGCGGCACTCGGACTCGGCGGTGTCGGGTGGCGGCGCGAGTCGCGACTGTGGCCGGTGGCGGAGCGGCGGCGACGGTGGCGCGGCTGTGGCCGGCGGCGGTGGGGGCCGCGGTGGTGGTGGTGGCGTGGCGGCGATGGTGGTGGGGGCGTGGCGGCGGCGGTGGTGGTGGACTGGTGGTGCGGTGGTGGTTGCGCGGCGGAGGTGGGTGGGGGCGCGGCGCGGCGGTGGTGGTGGGGCGGCGGTGGTGATGGCGGTGCCGGCGGTGGTGGTGGCGCGGCAGAGGTTGGGGCGCGTGAAGTGATGGCGGTGCCGGCGCTGCTGTGCTCGGCGGCGCGGCGGGCGGCGGTTGTGGCGCAGCGGTGGAGGGGCCGGGGCGTGGTGGTGGGACTGTGGCGCGTGGCGGCGGTGTTTGGTGGCGGGAGGTTGGTGGGCGGCGGAGGGCAGTAGTGGTGGCCGGTGGGTGACCGGTGGCGGACTGAGAGACGAGAGTGAGAGATAGAGAGCGAGAGAGATAGAGAGCGAGAGAGATTGAGACTGAGAGAGATAGAGAGCGAGAGAGACTGAGACTGAGAGAGAGAGTGAGAGCTAGAGAGTGTGGTGGTGGTGTGGTGGGGTGGGGAGAGTGGGGTTTTAGTAGAAAAAAGGCATTGGAGCCGTTGTAACCGGCGGTTGGCCCGGTTAATCGCCGGTTACAACGGCTCTTTTCCTTTTTTTTTTTATTTTTTTTAATATTCAAATGGCTGTACTTCTAAAATTTGAATTTTGAACTTTTTTTTTTAAACCTAACCGCCGGTTAACCGTGTAACCGGCGGTTGGCGGTTGGTCGAAATCACCAACCGCCCCGTAATTAGCAATTTACGGTTGCCGGTTACGGTTGGTGCCGGTTACGGTTAGCGGTTCCATAACCGGCGGTTTGCGGTTCTAACCGCCGGTTACGGTTGAATTTGGGCATGTCTACTTCAAACTATCTTAATTACAACGAACGAAAATTAGATCACCCACTCATTATCTTTCGTTCCCATGTTTGCTCAACTTCAAGCACTTGTAATACATTTTCCTTGAAAAAAACTGAAGATCTCATCAACTTAGGCATATTATGGCGCTCTCAACGCAAAATCATGTCCTAATCTATCGAGAAATTAGCCCGCGCTTCACTCAGAAAGAAGCCCTAAATCGTGCGATTTTCCGTCGTTCATATTAACGACATTTTAGCCTCGAGAGAAGGGCACGCTTGAAGATCGAAGCCAACGTGGAAACCAACTTAGAGATGAAGATCAATATTGGCAAGACATTAGTGAATGGAAAGACATATTGTAAACGGTGATCATAATGTGAGTTTGCTCGGTAGTTACGTCGAGGATAGGTCTGTTTTCAGACACTTTCGTTGTTAGGTCTTACAAGATTGGTCCCGATAGGACCACCACCATGGCGAACGTAATGAATCTTCTTCAGGTTAAATTAGGGTTTTCTTTCTTTCTTTTTTTTTTTTGTGCTTCTTCTTCTTGATTTTTTTCGTCGAAAATCAATATGATGTAAAACAAGCAATTATTGTAAAACAAAACGTTTTTTATTGACGGAGATGGCTTTGAATCATGTGTCGACTTCGGGGATCGAAGGGGACGGGTTCGGGGCGACCCGATGAGCGCGAGGAAACTTATTTGGGTCGTCACTCGTACATGTACAGATCGAACAATACAGTTCTTGGTAAGGATCTTAACTTTCGGGACAGTCAACTAACGGGTTTGCAATTTAAGGACTGGGTTTTAAAAATGAAGAAAATTTGAGGACACGATTAAATTTTCAACGCACTGCGTCCTGATTAAATTGCTTCAATTTTGAAAATTAGTGTCCAAAATTTGCAACCTCGTAAGTTGCGAGACGAAAGAAAAAATTAGTCAAGCCAGGAATAAGTTCAATGAGCAATTTTTTCGCAGGGAATATTGTCGAGATCGACACGTGGGTGGATGCAGCGGGCAAAAACGGGATGCACCGAGATTGGATAATTCGAGACCAAAGCACACAGAAGATTATTACAAGATCTACCAGGTTATATATAGTTTATATTAATTTCTATATAGATGGTCTTTAATATCTTCTGCAGTATTTATACAAGAAAACCCTAATTTTAATTCCTTCGTACTACAATCCCTAATTTTAATTCCTTCGTACTACAATCCCTAATTTTAATTCCTTCGTACTACAATGCAGCACGTGAGTGATGACGAATAGAGAGACGAGAAGGCTGTGCAAATTATCCCTCAAGAAGTGAAGAACGAAATAATCCATTCTATCTCCATAAATCCGTGATCACTGTGGAGAACGCTGATGGGGATAAGATCGAAAAGCTTACAGATGAAAATTCTCACAGAATTCGCAACGGCCTCACTGTAAGTATATATGTGTGTGTGTGCATATATATGAATCTAGTGCATAGTTAGGGCCCCTAAATTTTTGGACCGACATAATAAAAACATATTTTCGGGCCTAATCGAAATATATGTTCAGGACCAAATATTAAATTGAGCCTAATTTATCAAGGCATCACTTTGTTTTTTAAAAAAAAAGGCCGTATTTGAAAAAATGGCCCTAATTCTCATACTGGGGGTACATTTCGATCGATTTCTTGATATATATGAATATATGCAGCCATGGAGTGACATGGACGCGAATCAACACGTGAACACCGTCAAATACATCAGGTGGATTTTGGAGGTATACGACACCATTTTAGGATCTATTTACACAAAATTTAAAAACTTTACAAAAAGGTGATGATGGTACTTGGTAAAATCCACCTAACAAACCTTGATAATGGTACTTTGTCAAACAAAACCCATGGATCCAGCAATCAAACTGATAAACAGTTCAATTCAATTTGGACCAAAGGTAGTCACACATTCATACCATGATCGAACTCTCATTCAAAGGTAGTTCAACCGATATACCAATCATCAAAATCAAAAATGGAAAATGGTACGTGGCGTTGTTAAACCTATTAGTCCAGTTATCAAGCTGTAAACAGTTTGATCCCGTTCGGACCCAAGGTATTCCAGCCTATATACCATTAATCCAAAACAAAATTAAAATTTCTTTTTGGTGTTTGTGAGAATTAAATCATTGGATACAAGGATCTTTACATGATAAAATTTTCATTTGACTAATTCAATCGGTAACAGCCATGCCCTCAAACGTCTTACTTCGGCAACACGGGCTTTGCCAAGAGCCGACACAGAATTAATCAAAATCAAATTTTTTCACAACCTTTATCCAAAATTTAATTCTTTTAATCGATTTTTAAAAGACTTTTGTAAAAGAAAATATTAAGTACATCATATTAATATATATAGAAATATGATATAAAACCACGATTAAGTATTAAGGCATCTTGGTGTAGTTTAACGATGGAATTTAGCCTTCCATTAAGGCTAATGTGACTAAAGATAAATATGTAAAAGCGAATTAGAAAACTTACTTGTAAAAGAGATCTTACAAGGAACTTCAACTTTTATTACTTGAAATATTTTACAACAGAGAGGGAATTACAACAGAGGGAGAGTGAGAGAGAGTGCACGCGTACACAATTTATGGCAAGAGGCCATATTTAAAGACAATAAAAAGTAAAAAGACAAAAGAAAAGTAAATGAATTATGATTCCAGCTGGCCTCCATCTTGTTCATGATTCTTCTTTGCTTTTGTCGGCCAATACTTTATAAAAGTAAAGTATTTTGTCTTCATGCTAAAATTTTTTAGCCGATAGTGGATGCTTCGTCAGTCATTCTTCGATCTTATCTTTTTATTTAAAGTTCCTTTAGTGATATTATCAATGGCATTATCAAAAGATAGTAAATCATCATCATCAAATGGGTCCTGAGCTTCTCCTGCATGGCAGAAGACTTCATCTTTCGAGGAAGTTCCCATAGACACATCGGTCATATCAATTCCAAAATTTTTCCCAAGGTCTTTCTTGATTTCTTCCATATATTCGACCAAGATTTGTTCTTTCGATAATTTTCCTTTCCGAATGTTTAATTTTCTAGAAAGGATTTCAAATGTGCTAGGAGATTCTCGTTGCTGTCTTTTTTCTATTTGATCCTTATAACAAGCAACATTTTCTTTGATTTTATCAATAGTTTGCTGTCCTTCATATTCTCCTTGTCCGTCTATTCTGATCATCTTCTTCCAGAACTTTGTATAAAAGGTTCTCCATAAACAAGGTATATTTTATTGGTTATGACCAACTTCAGAAGTCCATTTCCAAATCCATGGAATACTGTATTCAATATAAAAATGCATTGAAGCCATTCCTTCAATCTATTTATTATTATGCTGGGCCTCTATTAGAGCTGGCGAAACTTTAACCCACTCGGTATATAATCCTGAGAATTGTTCTTTCAAAATATTAACTGTGGCTCCGTAAGATAACCACCAATTATAAAACCAGGTAGGAGTTTCTTGCTTGTAAACATCAGCACAAATCTTGATCCACCAAGAATGCTTTCTTTTTACGTTTTCATATAAGAAAACTCTATGAAAAGTTTGGATATAATCCCAATAATTAATTTAACTGGAATCTTTAATTCTGGATGGAAATATTCCTTATCTTTCATTGGGTGAATTGCCCATGCTTCAGGAGATATAATCCTCTTAATAATGATCTTACTGAAGTTATAAACTTTCTGGTTACCAGTAACAAAGTGATCAAATTCACATGATTCTATGAACTTGAGAATATTTTCGTAGTTCATCCTGTTTTTATAATATCCACCAGCATATGATGTTGTATCCAGATATCTTTCCATTAAGGTCCATGGTTGATATTTCCATTTTAAATCGTTTTCTCTTAAGAAGAGTATAACTTCTTTATGAGAATTTTGCTCATAAATAAATTCGTGATCTTCAATTTCGTCATCTGCTACAATTTTAGCATATGAAGTCATACCTTCTTGAGCCTTTTGTTCCTTATATTTAAGGAATTCTTTGTACATCTGCTGGTCTTGAGTACTCATGTTGCTCGAAGACGAAGAGAAATTCTCTCTGAATAATTTCCTATTGCCATGTTGAACAATAGGCCTACCGCCTCTACCACCTCTATTAGAGGGATAGTCTTTCCCATGTTGGGACATTCCTGATTGAATAAATTCTCGTGTAAGAAAATCTGGAAGACTATTATCACTTCCTTTTTTATAAATTATTTCAAAATCAAATGGAGCTAAATGAGCTTGCCATCTCGCAAACATTTCTTTTGAGACATCATGCTTAAAATCTTTCATAAACATAAAGTTTGCAGCTTGACAATCTGTTTTTATTAAAAACTTTTGATTATATAAAACATCTTGAAATTTTAAAACGCATTTAACTATTGCAAGAACTTCTCTAGCAATGGATGCATAATTTTTCTGAGCATTATTCCATTTTCCCGAATGGAATCTAACTAAATATTCTTTATCATCTGGAGAAATTTGTTTTAAAATTCCTCCATATCCTAAATCAAAGGCATCAGTTTCAATAACCTTTTGCCAATTAGAATTAGCAAGCATAAGACAAGGTAAATGAGTAACTTTATTTTAATTTTTTTAACTGCTTCAGTGTGACTATTTGTCCACTGACAAGGAATTTTCTTAAGTCTAACGTATAAAATAGATGTGTCAATAGCAAGATTTTTATAATAAGGAGACATATAATTTAAACTTCCTAAAAATCTTTGAAGCTGAGTTTTGTCTAAAATTTGATCTGGATATTTTGATGCAAAGTCAATACTTCTGTTAATTGGATTAATTCTCTTTTCAATATTACGACCTAAAAATCGTATTTTAGTTTGAAACAAAACCATTTTTGGACTAGATATAACCATTTAATGATGTAAGGGTTTTACATCTAAGATTTTGAAGACGAGTTCTGACATTTTCAGAATTGTCACACCATCGGCCTGTAAATGTTCTACAATGTTTATACATAGTGTATAAACAGCATTTTCAATAATTGTATTATTTTCCTCCTTTAAGGTAAGGATAATATTTTCTCGATATTGTTGAGATAAGTAATTATCCCACCAACCTTTTAACTGACCAGTAAAGCCAGCAATAAGCATTTGAGCATAGTTTTATCAGTATTACCTTGAGTTTTACAAACTGTACTATACATCATCATTCTATGAACCATACCAACAGTTTGTCTTTCAGTATAACCATCTAGGTTCCATTCATAGATACAATGACCATTATATGAATTATTAATAGTAAGATCATGTTCTTCTATTATAACATCTTGAGGAGTTGGTCTACGGTAATAATATTTAGTTTGAATTGGTTTACTAGCAAATTTTGACGAATGTCTTAATTTATTTATTTCTTCAGTAAAAGTATTATGTATATTATCAGAATTTTCAAGTTGATTTTCAAATTCTTCACTTAAAGTATTAAGCTTTAAATTTTTTAATTTTTTCTCAATCATTTCTTCAATATGAGAAATTGATTTTAATTTAAAATCAACATCTCTGGAGGAGGTTGAATACTGAGAAGCTATATTAGCTGTTTTAATTTCATTTATATCTTTATCTTTATTTATTAAAAGATAATATTTTATATCTTTAATAGAGGAAAATATTTCTTCTATATTTTTCTTTAATAAAGAAATTTGTTCTCCTAAAACAATAACATATATATTTGTATAATTTTGTTGTTTTAAAAGACAATTAATATGATTAATAGTTACTGCAAGTGTATCATTTTCAAATAGTTTTTTGAAAAGCACTATAATATCTAATTTCATTCTCCTTTTCCATTTGGAAACTGGTTTGAGGAGGATAAATTGAATTTAAATTTTTCCCCGTTGAAAGTTTATAATTTCGTTCAAGAATAAAAATCATATTTTTAAAATATTTTGTCAAAAAACAAGGAATAAAAGGTAATTTTTCGTTTTGATTGACAAATCTTTATAAAATTTTCTTGAATAATAATTTTATCTTCGTTGTTAAAATTTTCAAAAACCATTTTCAAAATGATTCCCATTTAGGTAAATTAAATTCTTGTTGAATTTCTTTTCTTCCCGGAGAACCCGGACTAAAATCAATTTTTTGTTTTAAATGCATTAAAAGCAAAAATCCATTTCTGACTCGGTTATTTCCTCGTCTTTATTTTTAGAAACTCCATGAACTATATTATCAGAATTATTTCTTAATTCTTCTACCCTATTTTGCAGGTAATCGCTAGAATTGATTCCCTAATTTGGGAGGTCAAAGCTCTAGAGGGTGATCTTATCATATAATCACATGGTGATATATGATAATGAGAGGAAGCTGATCTAGACATCCTAGACTTAGGAATTGTAGATCTTTGATTTTGTTCAAATTGTATTTGAACAGTACCATCTGATGTTTGAATTATTTGAGTATGATTATTTTTTATTGTTGGTTGTAGGGGCATAGCTCGTTCAATTATCCAGTTTTCTGGAAATTGTATTTCTTCCCATTTTATAGATCTTCGAGTAGTAATATTATATCTACTAAAATTAGTTTCTATAAGAACAGTTTCATTGATAGGTTTATCAACTATTTTACATTGAGGATTGAGCGTATATAAAGGCTTATAATAAATCCTATAACAATTACAGATTACTTCCGATCACGGAGCGTAATTATATCCATGAGTTTTGACATTTAATGTCAGAGCATCCAATATATTGACATCGGTCAATGATAATTGGAGATTTGGATAAACATTAAAATAAACTGGACCATATGCAGACTAGACTAAATTATTCCTATAAGGGATTATTTCCAGTCGAGATTTCTACCGCTCTAAGAGCTGCTATAAAGCTCTCTGGTAAACCTTTTAAAGTCAATGGCTTAAAAGCTACCTGAACTAACCCAATTTGAATAAACTTATGATTTATTCTATATTTTTCTAAGTCTCTATTACTTAAAAGTCTAATAACCATTTCTTCATTATTCAAAGAAATTGTTTCTTCAGTAGTTTTTACTACTTGTTTCAAACCTAATTTCTCAAAAGTTCCTAATTCATAGATTAAGAAATATAAGGAACAAAATGCTCAAGAAGGTATGACTTCATATGCTAAAATTGTAGCAGATGACGAAATTGAAGATCAAGAATTTATTTATGAGCAAAATTCTCATAAAGAAGTTATACTCTTCTTAAGAGAAAACGATTTAAAATGGAAAGATCAACCATGGACTTTAATGGAAAGATATCTGGATACAGCATCATATGCTGGTGGATACTATAAAAACAGGATGAACTACGAAAATATTCTCAAGTTCACAGAATCATGTGAATTTGATCACTTTGTTACTGGTAACCAGAAAGTTTATAACTTCAGTAAGATCATTATTAAGAGGATTATATCTCCTGAAGCATAGGCAATTCACCCAATGAAAGATAAGGAATATTTCCATTCAGAATTAAAAGTTCCAGTTAAATTTAGTTATTGGGATTATATCCAAGCTTTTCATAGAGTTTTCTTATATGAAAACGTAAAAAGAAAGCATTCTTGGTGGATCAAGATTTGTGCTGATGTTTACAAGCAGGAAATTCCTACTTGGTTTTATAATTGGTGGTTATCTTACGGAGCCACAGTTAATATTCTGAAAGAACCATTCTCAGGAATATATACCGATTGGGTTAAAGTTTCGCCAGCTCTAATAGAGGACCAACATAATAATAAATGGATTGAAGGAATGGCTTCAATGCATTTTTATATTGAATACAGTATTCCATGGATTTGGAAAAGGACTCCTGAAGTTGGTCATAACCAACAAAATATACCTTGTTTATGGAGAACTTTTTATACAAAGTTCTAAAAGAAGATGATCCGAATAGACGGGCAAAGAGAATATGAAGGACAACAAACTATTGATAAAATCAAGAAAAGGTTGCTTATTATAAGGATCAAATAGAAAAAAGACAGCAACGAGAATCTCCTAGCACATTTGAAATCCTTTCTAGAAAATTAAACATTCAGAAAGGAAAATTATCGAAAGAACAAATCTTGGTCGAATATATGGAAGAAATCAAGAAAGACCTTGGAAAAAATTTTGGAATTGATATGACCGATGTGTCTATGGGAACTTCCTCGAAAGATGAAGACTTCTGCCATGCAGGAAAAGCTCAGGACCCATTTGATGGTGATGATTAACTATCTTTTGATAATGCCATTGATAATATCACTAAAGGAACTTTAAATAAAAAGATAAGATCGAAGAATGACTGACGAAGCATCCACTATCGGCTAAAAAATTTTAGCATGAAGACAAAATACTTTACTTTTATAAAGTATTGGCCGACAAAAGCAAAGAAAAATCATGAACAAGATGGAGGCCAGCTGGAATCATAATTCCTTTACTTTTCTTTTGTCATTTTACTGTCTTTAAATATGGCCTCTTGCCATAAATTGTGTACGCGTGCACTCTCTCTCACTCTCCCTCTGTTGTAATTCCCTCTCTGTTGTAAAATATTTCAAGTAATAAAAGTTCCTTGTAAGATCTCTTTTACAAGTAAGTTTTCTAATTCGCTTTTACATATTTATCTTTAGTCTCACATTAGCCTTAATGGAAGGCTAAATTCCATCGTTAAACTACACCAAGATGCCTTAATACTTAATCGTGGTTTTATCATTTCTATATATATGTATATTAATATGATGTACTTAATATTTTCTTTTACAAAAATCTTTTAAAAATCGATTAAAAGAATTACATTTTGGATAAAGGTGGTGAAAAAATTTAATTTTGATTAATTCTGTGTCGGCTCTTGGCAAAACCCGTGTTACCGAAGTAAGGCGTTTGAGGGCATGACTCTTACCGATTGAATTAGTCAAATGAAAATTTTATCATGCAAAAATCCTTGTATCCGATGATTTAATTCTAACAATCACAAAATAAATTTTAATTTTATTTTGGATTAATAGGATATAGGCTGGAATACCTTGGGTCCGAACGAGGTCAAACTGTTTACAGCTTGATAACTGGAGTTCGATCGGTTGAACTACCTTTGAACGATGGTATGAAGGTGTGACTACCTTTGGTCCAAATTGAATTGAACTGTTTATCAGTTTGATTGCTGGATCCATAGGATTTGTTTGACTAAGTACCATTATCAAGGTTTGTTAGGTGAATTTTACCAAGTACCATCATCACCTTTTTGTAAAGTTTTTAAATTTTGTGTAAAAAGATCCTAATATATGAACCTTGCACTAGTGCAGTCGCCACTTTTGACGACTGTTATTATTGGTAATGGGCAACCGTTGGTCACCGATGCCGATAGGTAGACGACATGTTCCAATACCTAAAGCATTAACACAATTCGTAGAAGTTATAACTGAAGATATTTGATGATCGATGCTTTCAATTTATCATACCATTGTCAGATTTTGCCGATGGTAGCCGATATTTCTCGTAATGTCGTACATGTAGCGCATGTCGAAGTTCTCACATAGTTGACTATCAACCGATTGGCGTGGGCACTAAGTCTAAACAAAGATCATATTATATATTTACCTATTATCGTTATAATTTCAATAAAAATCGGTCAAAAGAGATGCGAACCTTGCAAGCTTTCCAATTAGTAGAGGAAGACGTCTTCTCAATTTGAGACGCTCCAAACATTGTTGCGACCTTCATTGCACTGAAATTCAAAAGTATATAATTATAAGCATCTCATATAAAATAAAAGTATACATATTGCTCTTTATATTGCACTTACTTGTGATCACATGAACAAGTAAGTGCAATATAAAGAACAATATGTATACTTTTATTTTATATGAGATGCTTATAATTATATACTTTTGATTTTCAATGCAATGAAGGTCGTGACAATGTTTGGAGCATCTCAAGTTATGAAGAAGTCTTCCTCTACTACTTGGAAAACTTGCAAGATTCGAATCTCTTTTGACCGATTTCTATTAAAATTATAACGATAATAAGTAAATATATAAAATGATCTTTGTTTAAGCTTAGTTCCCACGCCAATCGGGTGATAGCCAACTATGTGGGAACTTAGTCATGCGCTACGTGTACGACATTGTGAGAGATGTCGGCTATCATCGGCACAATCTGACAAATGTATGATAAATTTAATGCATCGATCATCAAATATCTTCAATCATAACTTTTACGAATCGTGTCAATGCTTATTGGAACACGCCATCTACGACAAAGAAGCGCATGAAGTTCGAGAGTTGCGGGCGAGGTACTTCATTGAAGTATGTCTACAGGAGAGCACATCGTTTTAGATGAAGACTTCTTATATTGTTTTGTAATTCACTTGAGACTTTAAGTGTCGTGTATAATTTGGATTGAGTTGTTATGGTTATATTGAGACTTCATTTGACATTTGTTATGGTTACATTGAAGTTGTTTATGGAGACTTGTTATGGTTCTATTGAGTTGAACTTCCCAATCTGTGTCGTGTATCATGAATGTTGTTTTGGATTGTCGGGCTGCTTATACAGGTTTTTTGGGCAGCAAAACATAAATAAAATATTTTTTAAAAAAACTGCAATCGGCGACCGTTGTTAGCCAAAACGGTCGCCCATGCACTTCATTTATTTTAATTTTTTTCAACTATCGGTGACAGTTGTTCGGAAGAAACAGTCGCCCATACCTTGACTATCGGCGACTGTTGTATAACAACAGACGCCCATTCATAAATTTTTATGTTACTTTGGGCGACGGTTGTTTTACAACAGTCGCCGATAGTCAAGGTATGGGCGTCGGTTAACAACGGCTATCGGCGTCGGCGACCGTATGGTCGCCCATTACCAATAACAACAGTCCCCAAAAGTGGCGACTGTATACCTTACCAGCTTTTCTTAGCTGAACAGCAGCTTCATGTCTGCACAGAATGCAATTAATAATCGTGTAAAGAGTAATTTATCATAATAAATAAATTAAATTGTGGGGTTTGACGGTTGACGAATATTTTATATTACTAACCATGAAAAGACAAACTTGGCATGTGTCTTGAGCTTAGGATTCTGTTCGAGGGGAACGTTCGACTTCCCTTAGAAACGAGAACATCTTCTTGCCTGATGGAGCTATCTCGAATATCCTGAATATGCAATTAATATTTAGAAGAAATACGATAGTAAATTGAAATATTGCACGCATTCATATATTGTTTTATTACGTGAGAAAGAATTTGAGACCCCATTGATCACCAGCATTGCCCTTCATTGAGTTCCATGACTTGACCACTAATGCTTCTTGTTCTTTTGTGAAAAGGCACGCCTCTGCATCTACAATTTAGCAAAAGCTGTAAATCTTTACATATATAACAAAGGAATTCTGATAAAGATAAATAGCAAAGAGAGTACTAACTTGTTTGATGCTCGCCATAAGAAATACGAAGTTAGTTAGTCAAATGAGCATACAGTTACACGAAGACGTTTCATGTTTTAAGAAATTGAGAGAGAGCCCAGACATAAATTACCAGTTCTAAGGTCATCGCAAGCTTCCTAAATGTAATATAGGAAAGGCAAGATTAAACTTCGGCTTTCGATTCAGAGATGTCTGCTATAATGCCTTTACCATCCATCGAGGAAGAGGAAGAGGAAGAGGAAGAGGAAGAGGAAGAGGAAGAGGAAGAAGAAGAAGAAGAAGAAGAAGAAGAAGAAGAAGAAGAAGAAGAAGAAGAAGAAGAAGAAGAAGAAGAAGAAGTTCTTCAGAGGATCTCCTTTCCCAGATATTGCTTTGATTACTTCCTATTTAACAGCAAAAAATTCATCAGCTTAGAATCAGTAACAATCGATGAGCTTGGCAAGAGATACTCATATGTACCTGTCCTAAGATTCCACCTATGACGGCACAAACAGGCGGGAATTCTTGTCTGCCTTCTAACAGTCTCTGAAGGAGAGAATCGGGGATTCAAGATTCGTCAAAAGACTGCATAAGGGTTAGAATTTTAACGAGGAGATTTTGATCGACGTTTCAATTGACGTGAAAATTTGCAAGAGATGAATACTTACTTGTGCTTCACAGATTTTCTTCTTCAGGAATTGAACACTTGGCAAGTCAGCAGCAACAGTAACATCTCCAGGCATGCATGCAGCCTTCAGATTCAGATTCCTCGAATTTCTCTTACTGGAAAGTGGATCCAAAAAATGTTTGTGACAGTTTCAGATTTTGCAATGCAGAGTATGGCTTTACACACTAATGTTTTATGAAGAGCAAACCGAAAGGCCAGATTACACATACCTCTCATGGCGAAGTACAACTTGGAACGTTTCCTTGGAAGAGATTTCCATGGGACTGAAATAGCTTCCTGAGAGGTCAAAAGCATAAGATCAGAGAAAATTTCATTCGTCATATTATAGATAGGTTATGCCTTCACTGCAGTTCTTCATGACAGAAAGCATCAAACTATGATACAGAATAACTCTAAAAGAAGGAAACTAGCTACTTAGTTCTTCAACATCATTGGATGGAAATATCAATCAAATTGTACCGTACTACATTATTTCATACCTTGAAACTTGGATACTCCAAAAGGCACTCAACTGTTTCGTCATTCTTCTTATGCGCGCATAAAGTGAAATAGGAAAGCAGTTTGAAATCCATGATGAAATCATTCAAAAATAAACTGCGATTATGCTGTTTTCAAACTACAACGTATTGAAGATATTATAGCAATTGATGTCGAACATCAAAATCAGTTACGCGACGCTTAAATGCAAAAGCAAAATAAATCATGATTTACCTTCGAATAGGTATATTTTGCAAGTCAACAAATATTTCACCACAGGAGTCTCTGCAGTCCACCATATAGAATGCAATACGCTTCGATGTTCCGACATTTTTCATTAAGTGATTGCTGCAGAAAATATACAACGAAATCTTGAGAAAGCAAATAACTGAAAATTTGAAGTTTTCGGTAGTCGGAGAAGTCAACTTGTGTAGGGAGCTAGCAACCGCTGATAACCACAGCATAAAACTTGCCAAAGAAGTCCCCACTGAAGCCCTCAAGCTAACCTGCATGAAATAGATAAATTGCATAGGAATGCCACGCACACAGCATAAATTTTACCTATAAAGCATTCAGAGATCTTAGAAAGTAAACCACGCATAATACTTAGACTCAGTTGAATTCATCTGAAGGACACCACAAAAACTACTCATTCTTGAGTTAGCAGACAGTGCACAATTCAGTATATACTCCAAACCAACCTTTGTACCATCATTTGTACAAGGGATTCATTCCATGATAGACATATCAGTAAAACAATTATAACTAAGGGAAACCTATCCAGCTAATGAGGCAATCACAGCACCTCAGAAACCATGAAAGAAAGGCTAAAAACCCTGTCAGTCCCTACTATTTGGAATCACTGCAACAGTCAAAAAACTGGAAAGCCTACAAAAAGAGAAGGAGAACCGACCTTTTTCTACCGAGACACGAACCATGGGATTGAAATATTTCAAAGACTCGCAACAAAGTTCCAAAGGTTTACCGGAGAACAAATTCTCATCTGGCGGGATCAAAATATTGGATGACAATATCTCCTCAGTCACCATACGGTCATCATTTAGAATCACACTGCCTACTCCAGCTAGCACGATGTTCTTACAAAACTATCAAAATTTACAAGAATAGCCCGGTCACTTACAGGAGCCAAAGCTTAACTTAAGTGATCCCCAACTCCAAACGAGATAACCTTAAGTAAATGTACAAGGAAGAATCTTTACATACACATTCATGCAAACAAATTTACCTCAACAACAGTGCCTTTGAGTCCACTAACGAACACGTGAGACTTGCTAAGCCTAGAAAAAGCCCATGGACAAATAAACTCCAGACCAAGATTCCATGACAAATTAGAAGGTTAAAGCCTTGAACAATGTAGAATTTAAGTACCCAGTACATTCTCTGAGCATCAGCACCCCAAACTCGAATTTGACGATCATAAATAGCAGTTTCCTGCTCTGTTAATTCTTCGCCGTTCATCTCAATGAGCTTTAATCAAACGAAAGAGATCACGTAATCCTTGTTTTCCTGGCAGAATCTCTAGAAACCCTAATTAGAACGTGAATGGGTTTTGGGGGATATTTGTCACAACCTTGGGTGGAGGTGTTTTACTAGAGAAGGGAGGCTGAAGATTTGAGATGTATTTGGGCCATGCTGTCATGAACTTAGAAGATGATGGAGCGAATGGAGATGGAGCTAGCTCAGACAAGAGTGTTGAAGATGATAAGGATGTCAGAGTCACTCTCGGATCGGATGTTGTCTGAAGAAGGCAAGGAAGAAAAGAGGTGAAATGGCTTGGGCTGAACCTAATTCTTCTTGAGCCCTCTTAAATATTATGCTATTTGGGACTGTTTTGAGCCCATTTATATTTCTGTTAAAAACGTTAGTGTAAACACTTTATGCAGTTATGAAGAATTAAAAACCTAATCTCCTAACTTCTAATCCTTCTTCCTTTCTTCTTCACGCAGCAATCTTCTTCTTCAACCTATCAATCCATTTCTTTATTTAAACAACATCAAGAAATACTACAAAAATAGTAAGATCATTACATTGGTATCAGAGCAGACAAACCTTGGCAATGGCGGAACACACGCGATTCATGGACCTTCAAGAGGAGCATAAGAAGCTGGAGCAAATGTTTGCTCAATCAGAGATCAATCTGCAGACTGCTATGGAAAAAAGAGAAGCAGCTGAAAAAAAGATTTGGAATCAATTTACCATTCATCAAATGGAAATGACCAACCAGTTGGAGAAGGTTAGTGATTATTTTAATGAATAACTTGACACAGTAACTCGGGCTATACATAGTTTAAAATCTCGGCTGCAAGGAAACAATGGAAAGTCAATATTGGGAACCCCCCACACATGCATAATCCCCATCTGAACCCTCTTTTATCCCACCATCAACCACAAAATACTCCACCTCCACGCCCACATACATCCCATATACCACTTACCGTCCACCAGCAGCCACACAATACACCACAAGACCATTCCCAGAACGCAAACTACACTGATGTCACCAAAAACACATTCCCATAAAGCCCAAACCCTAGCCCTACTCCTCGGGTGGATTTTCCTAGGTTTGATGGGACCGAGGTCATGGATGTTAAAATGCGAAGGGTATTTCACCCTAGCGCCAAACGTTCCAGATCAGCAAAAGGTGATAATGGCTGCTATGCATTTTGAGGGAAGGGCAGCTGCTTGGTATCAAAACATGGCTAGTAGGCAGTTGCAGTTAAGTTGGGGTCAGTTTTTTAGCCTTATTTCTGCTAGGTTTGAGGAGTTAAAAGAGGCTAAAATCATAGGGAAGTTTAATAAACTCAAACAATGTGGATCCTACAATGACTATGTCGACAAGTTTGAGGAACTCAAAGCGTGTATGCTCATGTTCAACAACCGGGAGTATTCAGAAGAATACTTTGTAGCAAGTGTCATCAGTGGCTTGAGTGAAGAGTTACAAAATTTCATTATGACGTTTGAAACCAAGACCCTACAAGAAACAATCAACATGGGGCGGGTGCAACTGAATACATTAGAAGCTATTTCCAAGAGGAACAAGGGACAAAATAAGCCACCGTCTAGAGCCCACATTACAAACATAGGGAATGAGACAACTACAAATCAGCAGTTTGCCCGGCAAGGAACCCTCAAACCTCTCACTAAGTCACTTACAGCAACAGAGATGGCAGCTCGAAGAGAAAGGGGCCTATGTTATAATTGTGACGAAGTATTTGTCCATGGACATAGGTGTAAGATAGGATCGTCTATGCTATTATGACAGAAGAAGAGGAGTTATCCTACATTCAAGACAACAACCCTGAAAATGAGGAAGTGTTGTTCTCCATCACTACCTCAAAGGGAAATATGGGATCAAATACCATGAATGTGACCGGGTACTACAGGGGTCATGAGCTTAATATCCTAATTGACATGGGTAGCTCTCTAAGCTTCGTGAAGGCTAACACAGCTAGGGAACTCAAATGGCCGTTGGTACCAAGAAAACCAATTACAGTGAATATGGCAAATGGTCAGAAACTAAAGAATAACATGCAAACTTCAAAGTTCAGTTGGGAAATGGGGGGAGAAGAGTTCTGCCATCCATTCAGTATCCTACAAGATCAGAGTTATGACATTATCCTAGGAGGGCATTGGATGAAGAAATGCTCACCAGTCAAATTTGATTATGAACTTGTGACTTTTACCCTGAGGTTGTGTGGGAGAAAGGTTAAGATACAAGCTCTGAAACTGTGTACAAGAAGATCCAAAAACCAGAGGGTGTGTTTGAAGAGCTTGAGGGTTTACCCACGTCAAGGGAGCTAAGCAACAAATCATTCTGCAGCCCGACATCGGCCCTAAACAGCTAGTACCTTACCAAACCTCAAAGAAATAAGATGGATTGGAATGAATATGTGGAACAATTCATAGTTGTGTTGTACCTGCTGAATAAAAATAGGTTTGATGGGTATAGGTAAGAAGGAAGTATCAAGGGGAAGGCTTTACCGTACGTTTGAACTAACCCACCAGAATTCAGTGTCCTTGTTGCTGGATTTAGAGCTCAACGACCGCTATCTAGGCCTTTTCGAAACTTTGGAAAAAGGGAGCCATTACAAGCTGGATCTACCCTCGGAAGCGAAAACCCACCCAACTTTCCATGTCTCACTATTGAACGAGCTCGTGATGCCCAAGGTAGAAACTTTACCTGAAACAGACAAAAGTAGAGAATATTTGGTTATGCCATCTCAGATCTTAGGAAAAGGGACAATTTTCGAGGAAGAGTAGTTGTACTCCAGTCGTTGATGCAATGTAGTAGAGGTCGAAGTACCACCAGTTGGGAGGACGAGAAGTATTGGCAAGCTAGGTTCTAGAGGCAAGATCCTTGGGGACAAGTGTCTTCTCAACGAACGAAAAGTAAAAAGACGGGGAAGCCCGAGCAACTCCCTCACGACATGGGAACCAAGAACGCCCGAGGTTACGTCGAATATGGGAGAGCAAGAAAGCCTTGGGCAGACCGCTCGAGGGAGGCTCGAGGATTCGCGAAGCAATCTGTCACGGGGAGCAGGAGATAGCCCGAGTAAGGTGAGCCAAGAAGAGACGAAATCGAATAAAGGGAGTATGCCCGAGAAGGAAAGGGGGAACCCGACCAGAGTAAATTTACACCAGGAGAAGAGGTCAAGATGGAGATCGAAAAGAAGAGGAAGAAGGGAGAACGTGGGTTGAGTGGGAAAACCACGATCCAAACACGACGTCCGCGGAAAAGGCGAGCTGGGGGAAAGATCAGGTCAATGGCAACGAAGATTCGAACCTAGTATAAAAAGGTAACGGTTGGGTCATTTCCCAGGTACGCACACTTAAACAAAAACCGTTCTTACTGGCCTAGCACATGTGTTACTACTTTTCCGAAAGGAACTAACTTAAACATCGGAGGGGCATCGCCGGCAACCACCCCGGCCCCCTCTAACCTCTTTTGTTGGCTTTTTGAGTGTTAGGTTCGAACGTTGGAGGTTGTTGGTTCAAGAAGACGCGCTCAAGTTCGTCGTCAGCAAAAAGTCATTTTAAGCAGAACACATCATTGGCGCCGTCTATGGGAAGACGTGGAAGTGTATATTCCCAAAAAATATGGTGGATTCTACAAACGACCCCGAATCGCCACTGGTGGAAGAGGTGCTCACGGCGGAATCAATGGAGAGGAGGATGAGAGAAGCATTCAGCGTCGAGTTCTCTGACTTAGGAAAACTGAGGGCTGAAATCGAGATGTTGAGGGCTGAGCGGACGCGAAAAACCCACCACGAATCGCCAACGCGGCCCGAAACTGAAAAGTAAGAAGCGGAAAGGTTACGTAAAGAAGCGGAAATCCCGCGAGCCGAAGAACAAGATAAGGAAGCAGAGGAAAAAACTTGAAGGGCAGAGATCAATGCCTTACGATCTGAAAGAGCTGGCCATCCCGCAAGTACCCCTCCCGATGCAAAGAGGGTCCCCATTTTCTGAGGAAGTTTCTCGGGCTCCTCTGCCGAGCAACTTCAGATTTCTTAATATGAACAAGTACGATGGCTCGGGACCACCCGATGACCATTTGGCCAGCTTCGAGGGTAACACCGCACTTTACCAATTAGGTGATGAGATCAAATGTCGAGTATTCGCTATGACCCTTACCCGAGGAGCTCAGCAAATGGTTCATCATGTTACTTGCCGGGGACATCCACAGCTTCGCGGTTTTCACCCGCTCTTTCTTAAGGCAGTTCTCGAGCAGTCGGAGAAGGCCTTGCTCAGCGGTGAACTTATTAAACATGAGGCAAGGGGACCAAGAAAATCTTCGAGATTATCTAAAGAGATTCAACAAAGTTATGACGGAAGTGCCTTCAGCCACCCCAGATTTGTTAATCGAAGCCTTCTACAACGGGCTGGAAGAGGGAGATCTCTTCAGATCATTGGTAAAGAAATACCCGACCTCGGTGGAGGAGCTGATAGTCCGGGTCCAGAAATACGTGAGGGTGGAAGAAGCGCACAAGCTTCGAAAAGGGAGACAAAAAGTGGGCGATCGGGACAGTAGATATCGCCCGAGAACCGGTCCACCTTCCGAGCCTCAAGGAAGAAAATCCCACACAGAAAACCTCGAGGGAGCCCCCGACCCATAATACCCGATGGAAGGTGAGCAAAGCAAGAGCGTTGGAGATGTGCGAAGGACGATACTTCATAAAGAGTAGAAATTGATCGAGGAAACCCGTCTCGAAGGACTACTACGAGTTCCATCGCGAGTACGGCCACACCACAGCTGTTTTCACCTGAATGATGAGCTTGAGAGACTGGTGGCAACCAACCCCGAGGCTAGGGCAGAATTGGTGGATGAGGGAGGAGAAAGCGCCCCACGCAAGTATCCTAGAAGAGAATTCGAACAAGAGACGAGAAGAGGGCAACCGTATGTAAACGACAGACGCTCGGAGAGATACCGGTGATCCCCAGAACGACACCAGCGATCCCCCGAACGAAGGTAGGTTGAACCACGAAGAGAGGCCAGAGTCGATCGAAGACGAGACAGTAACTGGTGTACCCCTGAAAGTGCCCGATCACTCGAAAAACCCTACGTGCTCCCACGAAGGATTAACATGATATCGGGTGGACCCGCAGTTGGTGACTCGAACAGAACTAGGAAAGCCGAGGTGAGAAAGCTAGAGAATTGGGAGATAGCATCCGAGAAAAAGCGCTCGGGGCCAACCATATCGTTTGGACACAAGGACTTTCATGGAGGAGACGACACTCATGAGGATGCCCTAGTTGTTCTGGCGGAGATAGCTAACCATGATGTGGGAAGAGTGTTTGTCGACAACGAGAGCTCAGTGAACATCATCTTTAAAGAGACGATGAATCAGATGGAGCAAGGGGAGTATCACTTGGACTCGATGGAGACAGCTTTGTTCGGATTCACGGGACATGCGATCGAGGCCGTGGGATTGATACGACTACTCTTAACCCTCGGGTCAGGGGAATTGAAAAAGACGAGGATCACTTCCTTCCTGGTCGTTGATATGTCCTCATCCTACAATTTCATACTAGGCCGGCCAACACTAAGCTCCTTCGCGGCCATTGCATCGGCCCTACACCAAAAGATGAAATTCCCCATCGGGAACCAAGTGGGAGAGGTACTGGGAGATCGGAAGATAGCACGCAAATGTTATGTGGAAGAAGTGAGAATCGAGTTGAAGTCCTTGAAGAGTCATTGAGATAGTCACCCTCGGAACCCCGAAGCCTTTTTTGCCGTACACATGATCCAGGGATTGACAGCCGATGAAGAGATGGAAGAGATCGTGATCCGACCATCCTCGGAACGGTCAAAATAGCTCGAGACCTACCCCCGAATTGAAAGAAGACCTCATCAAGCAGCTGAAGGAGAATGAAAATGTGTTCGCTTAGAGCACGAATGAACTAACGGTGATGCCCCGAGAAGTGATGGAGCATCGGTTGAACATCTCCCATACGGTCCGCCCCGTTTTCCAAAAGAAGAGACACCTGGGAGTTCAGAAGGATGCGATAGTGAAAGAACAAGTTGGAGAACTCCTTAAGGCATGATATATTCGAAAGTCCAATTCCAAACCTGGATCGCGAACGTCATTTTGGTTCCCAAATTGGGGAAAAGTGGAGGATGTGTGTGGTTTCAGGGATTCAAACAAAGCATGCCCGAAGGACTGTTACAACCTACCACGAATCGATCAGCTGGTGGATTCCACCGCTGAACATGAGTTGTTGTGCTTTCTAGACGCTTTCCAGGGTTATCATCAGATCGGGCTGGCCGAGGAAGATCAGGCCAAAGTCAGTTTCATTATCTCCGAGAGGACTTTTTGCTATGTGGTCATGCCATTTGGGTTGAAAAACGTCGGGGCCACCTATCAAAGGTTGATGGATCGTGTGTTCAAAGCCCAGATCGGGAGAAATGTGGAGGTGTACGTCAATGACATCTTGATAAAATCCAAGACGTAGAACAGTTTCTCAGGGGATATTCGAGAAACCTTTTCCACGGCGATGACGTATGGGTTGAAGTTGAACCCCGCCAAGTGCACATTCGGGGTATGATCGGGGAAGTTCCTGGGTTACATGGTAACTAGATCGGGCATAGAAGTTAACCGCAGACAAGGTAAAGGCCATCCCAGACATGACACCGCCGAAGACGCTCAATGAAGTTCAAAGGTTGACAGGAAGAATTACGGCGTTATCCCGATTTATTTCTCGATCGACAAAGCGAAGCATGCCATTCTTCAAAGTACTGCAGAAGGTGAAAGACTTCGAGTGGACGCCAGATTGTGAAAGGCCTTCCAAGAACTGAAGGGATATTTGAAGAAACTACTAGTGCTGAATAAACCAAAGCCCGCGGAGGAACTAATAGTTTACCTCTCCACTACCCCTCGGGCAATCAGTTCTGTTTGGTCAGGGAGAAAGACAAAGTACACACACCAGTCTACTTCGTTAGCCATATCCTAAAGGGAGCGGAGACCCGGTATTCTTCCCGGAAAAGTTACTTCTAGCGCTGGTAGTCACGACACGAAAGTTGCGACCCTACTTCCTCTCACACCCGATCGTGGTGCTGACGAATAGTCCATTGGGAACCATTGTGACGAGGCCGAATGTGTCTGGGAGATCGATCAAATAGGTGACCGAGCTCGGGGAATATGCATCCAGTTCAGGCCCCTAGTTGCTATAAAAGCTCAAGCCCTGTCGGATTTCATCGTCGAGATGATGGAAGAAGGACCTACGGAAATATGGAACTACGTGGACGAATCCTCTTGGCAGCATGGAAGTGCCGCCGGGCTTGTGATTGTCTCACCCTGGGGGGAAGAAACTAGTCTGGGGATAAGATTGGATTTTCGAGCATCCAACAACGAGGCCGAATATGAAGTGTTGTTGCTCGGGATGAGGGTGGCCGTGAGAATGGAATTAGCCCGAGTGACCCTGTATTCTGATCCGCAGCTAGTAGTTCAACAGACAGAAGGAAATTTCGCCACTAAGGATGAAAGGCTAGCCGAATATGCCAATACATTTGAGAAGCTGAAAGAGAAATTCGAGGAGTTCAAACTACTACTCATCAACAGAAAGGAGAATGAGAAAGCAGATCGGATCGCCAAATGAGCCAGCACGTTAAATCCGCCCGAGGAAGAAATCAAAATAAAAAGGCTCCGCAGGTCCACTAGATAGAAGAAAGAGAGAAATTAAGCCCCCAGGTTTGGCGATACGACATCTACCGATATCTCGAAGAGCAAATTCTCCCTGAGGATAGAGTTCGTGCCCGAACAACACACAAAAGGTCAAATCGCTTTACAATCATTGACGGGATCTTATTCAAGAGGTCCTGTGTGGGCCCCCTGCTTAGGTGTCTATCTAAGGAAGAATCAGAGGAGGCCTTGGTGGACATCCATGAAGGAAGTTATGGAAGCCACATCGGGGGAATGGCGTTGGCACGCAAGGATCTGCTGGCAGGTTTCTTTTGGCCGACCATAAAGACAAACTCGATCAGAATGGTGAGGGGCTGCCACAGATGTCAAAAGCATGCAAACCTGCAAAGAGCAACCGTGGAGATGATGAAAGCAGTCGTGTCGGCCTGCCCGTTTGATCAATGGGACTGGACATCGTCGGGCCATTCTATGGGAATACTTCGCAAAAAGAAGTTTTTCCTGGTGGCGGATTACTTCTCTAAATGGCTCGAGGCCAAAGCACTGGTTCATATAACGGAAGCGGCAGTAATCTCCTTCCTATGGAAAAATATACTACGTCGATTCGGCATCTCGAGAAGACTGATAAGCAACAATGGAATGTAGTTCAGTGGATGCAAGTTAAAAGAATGGTGCACCGGCTATGGAATTGAGCAAGCGTTTACTTCGGTGGCCCATCCTCAAAGCAATGGCCAGGTGGAAGTAACGAATCGGACCATCGTTCAGGCGATCAAGGTTCGATTGGATGGGCTGAAAAGGGCTTGGTTCAACGAGTTGCAAAGTGTGCTCTGGTCTTATCGGACCATGCCTCGGGTCGGGACCAAGGAGACCTCACTCAGCCTAGTGTATGGAAGTGAAGCAGTTCTGTCGGTCGAGATAGGATAGGGAAGCGCCTGAGTAATGGGATATTCAGGAGAAAATGATCAACTCCGCACGGATGAGCTCGACCTGATCGAGGAAGGAAGAGAGAAGGCCGCGTGAGGAGGCGGCGTACCAGAGAAAGATAACCCGAGCCTACAATCGAAAAGTATGCTTGAATAGATTCGAAGAAGGTGATCTCGTCATGAAAGAGATACAGCACAAATGAGAAAGTGGGAAGCTAGACACGAGTACGAAGGACCTTACAAGGCGATCAGGAAGACCGGGGAGGCCGCTTATTATCTGGAAGATATGGAAGGGAAGAAGCTGGAGAGGCCGCACAACGCTCGGCACTTGAGGAAATACTATCCCTGAAGACCGATCTCCTATGATTATCATACTATACTTCGTTCGCTTTGTTTCTTAGTTTGCGTAGTTCCGTTTGAAGCTTTTTATTTCTTGAACACACTATTGAATGAAGTTATTTATATTCGTAAAGTATGATGCTCAAACAAGGCCTTGGGAGAAACAAGGTTAAAGAATTTCGCCAATTAAAATATTTCGTCATTTCACCCTCGAGAAAGGTGCTTGAACAAGGCCTAGGGAGAAACAAGGTTAAAGAATTTCGCCGATTAATATATTTCTCCATTTCGCCCTCGAGAAAAGGGCTCGAACAAGGCCTTGGGAGAAACAAGGTTAAACAATTTCGTCGATTAGTATATTTCACCATTTCGCCCTCAAGGAAAGGGCTCGAACAAAGCCTTGGGAGAAACAAAATTAAAGAATTTCGCCGATGCCGTTTCGCCCTCGGGAAAAGGGCTCGAACAAGGGCTTGGGAGAAACAAGGTTAAAGAATTTCGCCGATTAGTATATTTTGCCATTTCGCCCTCGAGAAAAGGGCTCGAACAAGGCCTTGGTAGAAACAAGGTTAAAGAATTTCGCCATTTTGCCCTCGAGAAAAGGGCTCGAACAAGGCCTTGGGATAAACAAGGTTAAAGAATTTCGCCGATTAATATATTTCGCCATTTCGCCCTCGAGAAAAGGGCTCGAACAAGGCCTTGGGATAAACAAGGTTAAAGAATTTCGCCGATTAATATATTTCGCCATTTCGCCCTCGAGAAAAGGGCTCGAACAAGGCCTTGGGAGAAACAAGGTTAAAGAATTTCGTCGATTAGTATATTTCACCATTTCGCCCTCAAGGAAAGGGCTCGAACAAAGCCTTGGGAGAAACAAAATTAAAGAATTTCGCCGATGCCGTTTCGCCCTCGGGAAAAGGGCTCGAACAAGGGCTTGGGAGAAACAAGGTTAAAGAATTTCGCCGATTAGTATATTTTGCCATTTCGCCCTCGAGAAAAGGGCTCGAACAAGGCCTTGGTAGAAACAAGGTTAAAGAATTTCGCCATTTCGCCCTCGAGAAAAGGGCTCGAACAAGGCCTTGGGATAAACAAGGTTAAAGAATTTCGCCGATTAATATATTTCGCCATTTCGCCCTCGAGAAAAGGGCTCGAACAAGGCCTTGGGAGAAACAAGGTTAAAAAATTTCGTCGATTAATATATTTCGCCATTTCTCCCTCGAGAAAAGGGCTCGAACAAGGCCTTGGAAACAAGGTTAAAGAATTTCGCCAATTAATGAGATTTCGCCATTTCACCCTCGAGAAAAGGGCTCGTACGAGGCCTTGGGAGAAACGAGGTTAAAGAATTTCGCCGATTAATATATTTCGTCATTTCGCCATTTCGCCCTCGAGAAAAGGGCTCGAACAAGGCGTTGGAAGAAACAATGAGATGATTCAATTAGGAGAATGAGATCAACGTCTATCTTCGAGAGAATAAGACGAAGATTATAGCCGAGAACGGCAGGGAGTGAAAGTGATGAATAAATAGTTAACAATAATATTTTGATTGATTAATATCGTCATAGTGGAAAGAACATGCTATAATAAAACAAGGTATTGAGGAATATTAAAACAATAGGGTCTATTGGGCAAAGGCCCGAGTAGAAGGGGTGCCCTGGTGCCTCACTCCCGAGGGCGTAAGAGTCTCTCCATCCCTGGGGGCAGGGGCGGATCTATTCATGGGCCGGGGGGGCCACGGCCCCCCGGAAATTTTCGAAAATTTTAGTATTATATATATGTCATATATCGAACTTTGTTATATATGAGTTTTTCTTCCGTAACTTTCACATAAGAACACTTGGCATATTAGTTAGGGGAGTAAGTTCTTGTACTATAGGTTCAGGGTTCGATTCATCTAGATCTCCATATTAATTTTTGGCTTCCATTTAATAATAAATTAAAGAATATTCGTGGGTTGGGCTGCCCAAATAAATGCAAATACACTCTGGGCCCAATCTGGTAAGAATAATTTCAAAATATAATCAGATCAAAGCAATCATTCACAATATCAAGCATAAAATAACGTCACATCAACCGAAACCAATATCCAATACAATCTTAAACCTATTCTGAAAATCAATCGAGAATTCGCTGAAGGCTACGGGTAAGAATCTCACTTCGGTGTTTTGTTGTTTTTTCGTATGATATTTCATTGTTATTGTTCTCATACTAAATATTATTTTTTTTATGATGATAGATCATATATTCATGGGAAAGTCTATTACGATTGATAATTTTTTTCAAAACTAGAGGACAAACGAAGTTTTATCTTCTGCCGTAACTGCATCGTCAACGCCAATATCAAACGACAATGATCTTCTAGCCCAAGTTCCTCCTATCCCCAAAAGATTCATACAGAAATTGAAGACGTTGATCTCAACTCTTTGGAGCGTGATCCGGGAATACGTCGACAAATTTGGGAATATAATCCTAACCAACAGGAAGAGATACGTTCGACTTATTTGAATCTCAAGGCATATCAACCCATTCTTCAAGAATTTCCGCTGAATAAAAATATTAATCACCCTCGAAGATTTCAATCTACTTTGTATCAGCAATCTCCTGATTGGAGTATTCACCGGCTAAAGATAAAGCATATTGCTTTCCATGTTTTATCTTTAATATGCCATCGGGGTATTCAAATCAAACTGCTTTCACAGTTGATGGATTTGATAGTTGGAAGAAAGTCAAAAATGGAAAAGCTTGTGCTTTTCTGGGCCACATCGGAAAAGACAATGTTTCTTTACCACATCGTAATGTTGAAAAGGCGTGTGAGGATTTGATGAACCAATTTCACGTGATCGTCTTCGATTGAGGCTCATATTGATGCGGTTCGATTTCTTGCACTTCAAGGAATTCCATTTAGAAGTCATGATGAGCGCTCTTGCTCATCAAATCGTGGTAATTTTCTTGAATTTTTGGATCTCATAACCGACTACAATGACGAACTTGCGAAGGCGGTTGAGAAAGCTCCAAAACTGCCAAGTATACGAGTCATGATATTCAAAAGTAAATACTTCATGTGATTTCTCTGAGAGTGAAGAATGTAATTCGTGAAGAAATTGGGATGCAAAGTATTGCATAATTGTTGATGAAGCCAGGGATGAGTCAAAAAGAGAACAAACGTCAATTGTAATAAGGTTTGTGGATACTAATGGACACATTCAAGAACGTTTTTTGGAGTTTTTCAGGTATCTGAAACAACAGTTCTGACATTAAAAGGCGTAATATATTCTACTTTATCGCACTATGACTTGGACGTCCAAAATATTAGAGGTCAGGGTTATGATGGTGCTAGTAACATGAGAGGTGAGTTTAATGGATTGCAAGCTTTGATAGCGAAAGATTGTAGAAGTGCTTATTATATTCATTGTTTTGATCATCGGTTGCAACTGGCTTTAGTTTCAGCATCGAAACATGTGATACATGTTCATCAGTTTTTGGACAGATTAATTAATATAGTTAATCTTGGTTCTTCATGTAAGCGTAACGATGAATTAAAGTGTGCTCATGCAGATGATATTGCACATTTGATTGCTATTGGTGAACTAGAGACGGGGAGTGAACTAAATCAGATTGGTACTTTACAACGAGCCGCAGATACACGTTGGAGTTCTCATTTGAGATCATTGACCGGCCTTATTAAGATGTTTAGTGCGGCATGTGCGGTATTGCTTAAGGTTATGGATGATGGACTTCCTTCTCAACGAGCAGAGGCTACATCTGTTTATGATGAGATTACGTCGTTCGATTTTGTATTTATCTTACATCTTATGAAAGATATAATGGGGATTACAGATGTCCTTTGTCAAGCTCTACAAAGCAAGTCCCAAGATATAATAAATGTGATGGAGCTTGTAGTATCGACCAAGAATTTGCTTCAACAGATGAGGGATAACAGGTGGGATGATTTGCTAGTAAAGGTAAAGACTTTTTGTGAAGTTCGAAATATTGAAATTCCTGATTTTAGTGCTCTTATAACGATAGACGAGGGCGTAATCGTCCGGAGAATATCACCATTGAGCGTCATTATCAGGTAGACCTCTTTTATGCTGCCATAGATTCACAGTTGCAAGAAATTAATGGTTGAATCAGTGATAATCCTATGGAGTTGCTCGTTCTGAGTAATGCTTTAAATCCGCAAAATGCGACGGAGACGTTCAAATTTGGGGATATATGTGAATTAGTGGCGAAGTTCTACATGCAAGATTTTACTAAAGCTGAGTTTGAGCAAATGGAGATACAGTTGAAACACTACGAGTATAACATAGTCAAGTGCAGTGATTATAAAAAAATTTCAACCATTTCAGAACTATGTCAATGGTTGGTGAAGACTAACAAGTCTGTGACGTACAATCTCGTTTTTCGAGTGATTGTACTTGTGCTTACTCTTCCAGTTTCTACCGCTACGACTGAACGCTCATTTTCCTCAATGAATATCATGAAAACAAGGCTTCAAAGTAAAATGGAGGATGATTTTCTCTCGGACGCATTAATGGTATATATTGAGAGAGAATATGCTAAAAGTGTGAGTGTGGAAGCTATTATTGAAGACTTCGAAAATTTGAAAGAACGTCGCATTCCTTATATTTTTCGTCTCGTAACGATATATCAATTTTTTAAACCTCGCCGCGCATGTGTCGAAAACCTTGATCGGGTCCCCATGTCGCGGGATTCCAAACGAAGCTCCCGAGTCGCTGCGCGAGACTCAGCCAATAACTCCTTCAGCCTAGTGATTTCCCCGTCCTTCTCGCCTAAGAGGGTCGTTAATCGGGAACAGGCATCCTCATAGTATCGAATCAAGCTGCGTTGTTGGGAGTGCGCTGAAGTCCCTCGCAGGAAAGGGAGTAAGACTAGAGGAAAGGTTAAAAGGGAAAGAGAAGAAAGAGGAAAGAAGTAAAAATCAAGGCAACCCACTTGGCTTTTGGGACAATGCCCACCAGTCCAAGAAAGCGGGGTCAGGAAACTTCGCCAAACGCTGCTCCTCGGCGAAAGCCAAGAAACCCTCCATAAACTGGCGAGACGAAACACCGTCGGGCTCCAGCAGGAAATTAGGGAGTAACCTACTCGGTCCCGACGAAAATACCCCTCGAGAAGGGGGCGTATGGCAGTGGGACCCTCCTCGCGAGAAAATCGCGCATTCGAAGTAAGACCTATCGCCTCCTCCCATAAGTCCCAAAGGGGACGAGCTGGACGATCTCCCCTACGAGTTTGATCCTGGGTTTGAGGGCGAGAATTCTCCCCATGTTGAAGGTAGGACGCACTCGCATCCATGGATAAACAGCTTTCTACTGCTTAATTGATATGAGGGTATAAGTGCAGCCACCCAGAAAATGACAAAGGCGAAAGATGATAAACGATGAAAGGCGAATTCACTATGAGAGAATAATGGTGGAGCGGAGAAAATGATGAGTGAGCTTGGGAGTGTCAATATTATAAAGAAATTCTAGAAACTTGACTGGGTGACCACCGATTTTATAGGGGCACGACCTCGTCACCGTCGAGTCGTTGAAATTCAAAAGTTTAAAATGTGCGAGTCGACCGTTGATCTCCGAGAAAGGTGTTTAAGGCAATCATAAGCCCGAGGTAAGGGGTTGATCCTTAATAATCGGGAGATTCGAATTTGGAGACGGGAGGTGCGAAGCAAGCAAGCCAAACGACCCTCAAGGCCCCGGAATCGCCCTTAGGAAACACAGCGAAGGAGTGACCTCATGCGGAACTTGGTAGTGGAGAATTGTGAGATCGCAAAAGGAAAGCATACGCGGGGACACAGCCGAGGCGTAAAGATAACGAAGACAATCATAGAACGCCGAGGAAAAATACATGATTAATATAATATGGTCCGAAGGGAAAGACATACTACAATACTGTCCAGGAAATAGAAAACATATTAAGATAAGGTTCGCAAAAGAAAACAGCAAATGAAGAGGAGAGGGAAAGATAGAGTACCTATCGATAGGGGTGGGATCGGGTCGGGTTTTTCGGGTTTCGGGTTTTTCGGGTCGGGTACCCGATAATATCGGGTAGTGAGTTTGATACCCGATCCCGACCCGATCAAATGCGGGTACCCGATTTTCGGGTACCCGAAACCCGTCGGGTACCCGCGGGTCGGGTTCGGGTTTTTTATTTTTATTTTTATTTTTTTAATTAGTTAAAATAAACGGAATGTGGGATTCGAACCCACACCATTTGGGTGTCAAGCATTCATGACTTTTGTTCCTACCACTGGGCCAAACGATTTTTGTTTAAAAATTCCATGTAAAGTCTACTAGTACTATATGTGCGTGAGTTTCTATTGAAATTCCTTGTCCCACATCGGATGTTCACCAAGTTGTTGGTGAAAATTTTCTATATAAACGCATATATACTCTACTTGGATACCCATGTTGAATTAGACATCTAGCCATTTAATTTCAGTGGCATCGGCGAACTGATTTTCTTATAAGTTAAAGTTTTATATAAATAAATAATATTAACTAATTAAATTTTTTTATATGTCGGGTACCCGATCGGGTAAATCGGGTAGCATATTGCTACCTGATACCCGACCCGATATACATGATCGGGTATCGGTTTAAACCCGATACCCGACATTTAACCCGATTTTTCTTCCGATCGGGTTAAAACCCGATCGGGTCGGGTCGGATACCCGAAACCCGAATCCGAATGCCCACCCCTACCTACCGAGTTGAGGAGGAAGGAAGTAAGGAGATCTTGGAAGCAAAGCACCGAGTTGGGTGGGAAATCGCCGTGTTCTCAGAGATTTTGGGGAAGAAGATGAAAAGAGCGGATAGTGAAAATAAGAATGGAAAATCCTATAAGGGAAAAGTAGACGAAAAGGGAGAGAAGAAGCGTTGAGGCCGGCGATGAGCGACACGTGGCAACAACAATTTGACGTGGGCCCAATAAGACGGTACTTTTCCCGCCCAGAGGTTTCGTGACGTGGCCTAATGTGGGGTCGACTTAAGGGACGATGAGTGGAAAGGCTCGAGAGGGTTCATCGAGAAGAGCAAGAGGGCTCCTAAACCGGTTATTTTACCGATAGCTCATATCCAAAACTCAATAAACGCGCTTTGGACTATTTTAAAGGGGGGCTATTGTTACCCTCGGGGTCCTCGGCTAGCCGTAAAATAACCCGCGACTCGAATAACCCGCTATGGGAAATGCGGGAAGTAAAAATGCGGGGAAGCCCGAACAACTCCCTCGCGAAAAGGGAACCAAGAACGCCCGAGAGCCTCCTTAAGCGCTTCCATATCCGAGTTTAGAGCATAAGGAAGAGGAGTAGATATAGAGGTGGCTTTAGTTCAGGAGGCAATTGTATCGTTCTCGGGACACCCCTCGGGGGACAGAACAGAGAAGAACTCACTCATCCATCTTTTATGGGATGAGGGGTTCCCGATAAGGAATTCCTCGGGAGAGGTGGAAGAGAAGAAGAATTTGCCAGGCTCTTTCTGGTTTATCTTTAAAAAAGATAGCAGTAAAGAGAGGGAGAAAGGGATCTGAAAGTACTCGATGAGGATAGTTAGAGAAAGAATGAGGCTGTAAAGTTTGGGGTTAGTTGCTCAGGGATATCTGGAAATAGTTGCAGACATCAGCAAGGAATCGGGGAAGAGGCAGACGAAGGCCCATGTCGAGCTGATCGAAACGAGGAAAAAGGTGTGAAACCCATCGGGTGGTCCGCTAGCTACCTCCCGAGGGGTCGAAATCCTGACTTCGAAGTCGGGGGTCAAGCCGACCCGATCGATTATGGGTGGGATGTGCGATTCTCGAAGGGTGGACACGCTTACTTCGTGCCATGAAAGCATGACTCGCTCGCGAAAATCCTCCATTTTAGAAATCCAAGTGCTTAAAGCTTGAAGGTATGCTTGTTTGCTGGAATACCCTACAATATGAGGGGGATGGAAAATATCTAGGTCGTGGTCTAAGGCCTGAATAGCGTCAATAAAGGAGTCTAAAATGCAGAGGGTTGAGAGAATTCCGAAAAATTTTGGGTTGAAAGAGAAACTGATAAAGACATGGAAGAAGGAGAACCGACACTGCTCGCAATTGGGGAACGCATCAACCCTAAAAGACCTAACGAAGTCAAGAGAGAACAGTGCCCATGGTCGAAAATTCACAAAACCCAGACGCGAGAAAACAAACCGAAAACAGCAAATGAAGAGGAGAATGAAGGATAGAGAACCTACCGAGTTGAGGAGGAAGGAAGTGAGGAGATATTGGAAGAAAAGCGCCGAGTTGGGTGGGAAATCGCAGTGTTCTCAGAGATTTTGGGGAAGAAAATGAAAAGAGCGGATAGTGAAAATTAGAATGGAAAACCCTATAAGGGAAAAGAAGAAGAAGCGTTGAGGCCGGCGATGAGCGACACGTGGCAACAACGATTTGACGTGGGCCCAATAAGGCGGTACTTTTCCCGTCCAGAGGTTTCGTGACGTGGCCTAATGTGGGGATCGGCTTAAGGGGCGAGGAGTGGAAAGGCTCGAGAGGGTTCGTCAAGATGAGCAAGAGGGCTCCTAAACCAGTTTAGCTCACGGCCAAAAAACTCATTACACTCGCTTTGGACTATTTTAGGGGGGACTATTGTTACCCTTTGGGGTCCTCGGCTAGCGGTAAAATAACCCGCGACTCGAATAACCCGCGATAGGAAAGGCGGGAATTAAAAAGGCGGGGAAGCCCGAGCAACTCCCTCGCGACAAGGGAACTAAGAAACCCGAGGTTACGTCGAATACGGGAGAGTAAGAAAGCCTTGGGCAGACCGCTCGAGGGAGGCTCGAGGATTCGCGAGGCAATCTGTCTCGAGCAGCAGCAGATAGCCCGAGTTGAGCCAAGAAGAGACGAAATCGAACAAAGGGAATACGCCCGAGACGGAAAAGGGGAACCCGACTAGAGTAAGTTTACACCAAGGAGAAGAGGTCAAGACGGAGATCGAAAGGAAGATGAAGAAGGGAGAACGTGGATTGAGTGGGAAAACCACGATCCCCACACGACGTGCGGAAAGGTGGGCTGGGGGAAAGATCAGGTCAATGGCAACGAAGATCCTAACCCAGTATAAAAAGGTAACGGGTGGATCATTTCCCAGGTACGCACACCTAAACAAAAACCGTTATTACTAGCCTAGCACCTGTCTTACTCCTTTTCCGAAAGGAACTAACTTAAGCATCGGAGGGGCATCGCCGGCAACCACCCCGGCCCCCTCTAACCTGTTTCATTGCCTTTTTTAGTGTTAGGTTCGAACGTTGGAGGTTGTGTTCAAGAAGACGCGCTCAAGTTCGTCGTCGGCAAAAGGTCGTTTTCAGCAGAACACATCAATATATATATATATATATATACACACCTACATATATTACATTATTTCAAAAAAAACTATAAAATGGATAAAAATATTATAAGGATCTTCATAAATTTATTTAGCCCATAAGTTATTAACTATACCCAACTTTCTAAGATGTATAAAGTTGTATTTTGTGGTTATGTAAAGTTCTTTGTCTTACTAAGGAGACTGCCTAAAATATGTAAATTATTAAGGTTATTTTATGAATTAAATCTTTTTATTTTGGAAAATTTGGTATTTATAATCCATCTTATAAGGGCCTAAAGAGTTTGAATTGACTAAAAATTCGAAAACAACGAATTAACGAGTTACGAGATACGCATGGTAAAAAACCCTCCGTGTGAATGGTATAGAAGGTATGATACCGATACCATACTGACGGTATGATACTGTATTGAAATTTAAGGTATACCGAAATTTTGGTATGATATTGGTATGATTTTTTTCGATGTCGAAATCGGTACGGTATACGGTATCACAATTTTGGTACGGTATACCGTATCGAACCACCCCTACTAATGATGCATGGTAAGAAAAGTTTAACCTACTTTCTCGATCATCTTCCTTCTTCTATTCCTCATCTCCTTTCTTCTTCCTCGTACTTACATTCTTCAACCTCACAGAAAATACCAATAGTTTCATACAGACACACCATACTTGAATACATCACCCATTTTTATTACACAAACAGAAGTTTCTTTACACAATACACTACAATATTTAGAACGATCGGTCGGTGCTCAATTTACCAAATTACCCCCACATTTAACAAGTAACAAGCAAATTTTTATTTTATTTTATTTTTTTCTTTTTTTTTAAAAACCATCACCTCCACCAACTATTTCGCCACCCACATCCGACGGCCGGCGCGACGCCCACCACCGCGCCAGCCGCACTACCTGACGCCCACCTCCCCTGGCTGCCCTGCCCCGACGCCCCCTCCGTCGGCCGCCTCTAGGCCCACCTCAGTCGGTTGCCTCGACGCCACTCCGCCGCCCACCTGCTACGAACTTCCTCCGTCGTGCCCGCCTTTCCCTTAGACAGTCTCTCGGCGTTCGTCCGGGAAACTTTCTCTCACGACCCTCGGGTAGGGAGCCTTTTCTCCCTAGTGGAGCTCCAGTCCGATGAAAATTAAAACCCAGAAGTCGAAGACCAGGTTAAAGTGAAGAGTATCGTAGATTTATACTAATCGTTTTTTCTGTTATAGGGTCTTTAGTTCTTGGTCGTAGATAATGGTGTTCTATTTTCGGTCGGTTATTTTTTTTTGTCCCTATTGGACCCTTTTCTCCCAATGCTGGGAGTGTTTGTTTCCCCTCGTGGGATTGTTTTGCTCCTTTGTGAGCTTTTGTTCTCCCAGTTGACGATGTACCGGTGAGACCACTTAGGCTATTTAGCTCTGATCCTTTGTTATCAATGCAAGATATCGCTTGGAAAAAAAAATAACAAAATTACACACGCACACACGCAATTTTAAAGTGTTATATGGAAGGAAAAGAACCTTCATTTGTGTCGCAGAAGAAAATGGTGAAAGGAAAAGAGAAAATGACAACGATCGATGACTTGGGAGAAGATTTGATGCAGAACGTTCTGAACCGATTGCCAGCTTTAACATTCGCTTCGGCCTCATGCGTCAGCCATTTTTGGAATCGTCTCTGCAGTCGCATCCTCTTCTCTTGCCCTAAACTGTCATCGGCTGTCTCTTTAGAATCTTCCCTTCAGGTTAAGCTTCAATCTGTAAATCGATTTGTTAATTTGTGAAACCCAATTGTCATCCCTGGCCAATATTTGTCTCGTATAGTGAAATTGGAAGTTGTTGTTACTGTTAGCTTAGCTCTGAACTCCTTTGTTTTGTTTGGGTTATTCTTGGCTTCGATGAACAACAACACGTGTGTAAAATTACATTTAAAACTGCCGTGCAATCATGGTGGGACTTATACTGTGGTTGGTTTATCCTGAGCTGCTTGGGTACAAGACCTTTATCTGCATATCCATTATATGTGATATGTTGCAGATTCTCGTGAATCTATGCAACTCAATGTTTGTCTTTGGTTGCATTTGTAGAATATTGTTGGTTTTGTGCTAAAAACAAAGAGAATTGCTTATGCAGATACCAAAGTATATATACCTTGAACGTGCGTTTTTTAGTGGTTTGATTGGAAAAATAAATAAATTGCATGTTGCATCCCTTTCCAAGTGCAGGTTTCGAATGTAAAAGTGGAAACTTTTGCATTTCGTGAACGCTGATATTGTTCTCTTCTCAAACGTTGGCGTGTTTTGGACCTAACTTTGTTTTGTTTGCTGACGTAGAATGCTGTGAAAGATGTTGTGGACAAGGTTTTGTCTGCACCTATTCGTCCGCATTTCGCCTTGGTATCAATTGGTCCTGCTTTTAACATGGAAGAAGTCCTAAATCTGGTGGGACTCCCTCACCCTTCTCCTATCTAAAGGTACTCAGTGTTATGTGGTTAGATTATTTGACAGGGTTTTCTTAGCAGATTGGCCAAAAATTAGGATCTAGCACTCCTTTGATCATCAACACTCCCGAGGGAGTCATTGGTACATCCGCTCATTCAGATAAGCTTGTTGAGGTAATTCTGTGAATCTTATCCCAGTTTGTGGCTTTGAATATTGTCTATTTTAGTATGCCTGGAAATTTGACTGTTAGTTCTGCTTCAGGAATTCTTCATCTTGTTCCTTTATACACATTTTCGTGATGTCTTTTTTATTCAACATAATTTTAAGGTATTCAGTATAGGAACATTCTAACCCAAACACGCGTTTTCTCTTTAGATGCTTTGGGACACATCCGACTATGAGGGTTTTGTTCCTACGTTACAACAAGAATTAGATGGAGACAAGGGCATAGTATTGACAATTGGATTCTTACCAGGATTAAGGGTCCATGTAGTACCCTTAATAAAACTACAGGTGGTATCTGTGATTAATTATGCAGTGTAATTATGGAATGTTACATTACTTAAGTTGAGATCCATGTAAAATCAGGAACCTCAATGTCTTCTCACTGATGAATTCATTACGAATATCAGAGAAACCGCATCATCAAGTGATACAGATTCAAGTTGTCCTGCTGGAATTATACTATATGCTGTGAGCTACCATTCATATCTTATTTTTTCTGTTTGCACCCTTAGCAGAACTTTGGATAACCTATGTTATTTTTGACTTGGAGTGGCACATGTCACTTAACCTTTGGAACTTATCGTCTTAACTTGTATTCTCACTTGTTTCATACTTTTGGACCAAATGATGTGATAGGGTCTGCATACAGACATCAAACCTGTTCTACAAACAATTGGTGAGTTTATAGAAGAGACATACATATGTTGACCTGTTCATGTCGTACATTACAGTGCAAAGACAACAACAATGAGTAGTATGAAGGTGCTCTTACGTGACATTAATGTCTGGATTTTTTTATGTTCCGCTTCTTTTTCCTTTTTCAGAATGTGTCTTTCCCCAAGACACTTTTGTTCTGGGTGATGGTTGTAGTTCTTTCCTATACAGAAGTGATGATCCAATCACTTCTGAGAGTTGGCCGAATACAACCGTTGCTGCTGTTGCCTTGGTATTCGCAAGAGATAGGGGCAAATCTTTAGGTAAGCTAATTTTCTTATTTTCTTGCAAATCGAATCCGCACATTAAAAGGAACCACTGTTTTGTGAGTTGGTTATGTTGATGTTGTCTTACATCTTATCGAGTGCTAATTTTTCCGGCTTGACACTTCAATTCAGGTATTGGAGAAACACAATTTCATCTCTTACTATCGCCTGGAACCACACCGATTGGTCCAAGATACAAAGCAGTTTCTGTTAGAACAAATCATGAACGTGAAACTACATGGCTCACGGCATCAAATGGAATGGACCATGAGAATCTCGATGGTGAAACTCTTTTGGAGGAAATATCTGCCGAGGTACTTAAGACATCGAACCATCTCTCTAAAGTTGTGTTCTTCGATCGCGCCTAAATAAATTGAGTAGACCTCCAACCTCTTACTCCTGCGCTAAAAGCTGTATTTATCTTAATTCTAAAATCGAATTGGCTTAATATGAAACAGCTCGGAGACCGTATCCAGTTCCCTGTTTACTACATTGGAGTGGCAAAAAGGCGAAGATGCTCTTTTGGGTCGGAAAGATCACAAAAGCTGCAATTTTTCGAATTCCATGCTGTTACTGGGTAATTTCAATACAATTTATTATTACATGTTATGATCTTAAAATTATTCGTGGAAACCTCATCATACTATGTAAGTGTTAGATTGGTAGCCTAGTAAATCTTCCCATTTGTTTGCAATAGTGAGATCAACTTCAATTTCGCCGAAACTAATCACTCCTTTTTACATCCTTTCTATACACAGTGGAAACGAAGAATACCTATTCGTTGACTCCATTGGGATCAAAACTGGCGACCCATTTCGGTTCTACGTCGCAGACTCTGAAGCTGCTCGTTCTTATTGCAAGAAAATCTCCGAAGACTTCAGAGATTTGAAGCAAAGCTGTGGTAATAATAACCGAAAAGTGTTTGGTGGAATGGTTTTCTCGTGCTGTGGGCGGGGCGATGGTTTCTTGGGACCTAACTGTGCAGATAGTTCTCCTTTCGCTGAGAACTTTCCTGGGATGCCATTTTCTGGGACTTACTGTGCTGGCGAAATTTTTCGAGGTAAATCGGGCTTTTACCACGACGACGACCGTTTCTATTGCAATCATCATGTTTACAGCGCTGCTTATTTGGTTATGTCTTATTGTCCTCCACAGCCTAAACGTCTTGTCTGATTCTGAGGAAACCATTTTCCTATGATTATTTTTTCGATGTTCTATATGGCCATCTTCAACTGTTGTCTATATATCTATTAAATTATGCAGTGTTAGTGTTTTTATGTTTTCGTGCGTGTGTAGCACATCAACATAGTAGAATACAAGATTTTAAATCGAAGTTGTTTAAGGAATTTGTACATATTAAGAAACAAAGTAAAATCTTTATTTACTCTTAATTAATTGTTTTTATCTTATTTAATTTAATTATTTTTATTCAAGGTAATGTTAAAGCTGTAAATATTCAAGATATTTTTGTCAGAAATAGTAAAACGACTTGTATTTAAAAATAAAAAATAAGTATAAAGCAACATGTATTTAAAATACTAACATGTATTTAAAATCATGTTAGTATTAATTATATGAAATAATTAACTAAAAAATATATGGATAAACTGATAATAAAAAAATGTCATGTGGTTGGTTTTCTAATTTATTAATAAATCTTAGTTATCGGACCAAATACTAGATGTACGACGGTATATATCTGACTTCACGGCTTTTTTAATAAAACAATAAAAAAAATATAAACCATTAACAAATAATTATGAAATCAAAACCATTAATAAAATAGCGATATTCGTAATCCATCATACGAGTTAGTATCTCGTAATAATTTTATACGAGTTACTGTCCACGGTGACCCGCACACCTGACATTGCATTTCAAGTAACTCGTATCAATCTATGAGATGTATTTCCAGTAACTAGTATATATTTAAAGAACTAATTAGTGATTGTGATTAACTAGTGCAAAGTGAGTCATTTAAATTAATTTCCTTAATGAGCCGCATAACTATACAGCAGAAACTCTATAAATTAATACAGTTGGGACCGATCAAATTTATCAATTAAAAGAGTTATTAATTAATCGATAAATTAATTTTATTAATTTATAGTGTATATTACCTTTCAAACTTCCCAAACATCAAATAACTTTCAATCTCCTATGTCCTTAATGAACATCAAATTAAGGATCAAACCTTCAATCTCCCAAGTCTATCATAATCCGTATGGTGTTAATGTACATTTAAGTAACAAACCTTCAATCTCTTAAGTTTATCATAATCCGTATGGTGTTAATGTACATTTGAGTAATATCAGTAAATATATCTTCTATATAATACACTAGAAAACAGACCCACAAACAACTCGTACAAACAATATGACACCTATGAGAAAACGGTTTCGGATCGTCTGTGCCACAACAGTGTTCCACCTTTGTGTTCCACCAACCATTCCCCGACAAGTGTTAAACTGAGTTAACCAACTGTACACTTGTCGCAATTTGGTTGGTGGAACACCAAATTGGAACACCAATCTGGAATAGAGGATTCAATCAATGAGAAAACAACGCCAGAAGTTCTTAAAATGATAAGGACAATTAGAGACAATATGCAAGGGGAAATTGATTTCAACAAAAACACAAATGACAATTGAATCATTTTTAAGTAATCTTCGTTCGTGTAATATGAGAATATTTTTACATATGGAATTATTAATTTATAGTTTTTATGGGACCTATAGAAATTATCAAAAGTCTATTATCTTATAATTTTAGAGAATTATTAATTTAGTGTGTTATCCCCGAGTCGGGACCGGACGAAAATATTATATAAAGAGTTTATTAAATTATCGAGTATTAATTTTAGAGTTTGTACTGTATAATGATTTTCTATTAATGAGCCTTTCTAATTAAATGTGCGTATATATTAAAAATAATTAATTGATAGTCTTATTAATTTGTACGGCTATACTTAATACTAGGATGTGGAGTGGCTATACTTAACTAACACTAGCATGTTTAGAATGCACAAATATATCAAATATTTATACTTTGAACATTTTAGATTATTAATTAAGTTATTTAAAAATTAAAATTTTAAGTTAGGATAAAACTGTAATAAAATAAAAAAATAAAGTATAAAATTGTAATTAAGAATATCAAATTGACACAGATATCAAACTAATTGTTACAGATGTAGTTAGAGGAGTCGGATTGGGCCACCGAAGCCCGTCAAAACCCGCCATTTGGCGGGACGGGACAGGCCTAGAAAAAGGAGGCCCCGCCCACCTCTCCGACGAGCTGTCGGCCCGGCATGACTGTCCCGTCCGCTGTAAAAATAAGAAGGAAATAAAAATAATAATTCGAAAGATGTAGAAACTATTCTAATAATAAGCCATCCCATCCATGTTTACTATTTGATATTCAACTCTCATCAAACTCGCATGGCTAATAATTAAGAGTACCAAGAATATATTACTCGTCTCTAGTAGTGATATGGGGTTGTCCCAATTAAAGATTTTTTATGGGGTCCGGAGTGAAGTGTAAAATAAGCCTAAGGTGGGGTGAATTAGGCTATAAAAAAATGGCTTGTTCTTCTTTGAAAAATACTTTTCTTTAAGAAGATATTTTCAAAATAGGTAATTTCCCAGAAATCTTTACGAGTATCAAAGTAATCTCCCTAACCCTGTTTCAAAATATCACGTTAGTTTCAAAAATGGTTTCTACGATATCACCTAGATATTTGCGCGCGTTCCGGGTTTGTCGCACAGGAAAGTAAATAGCAGAAAGTAAAGTGAGACGAGATTTTTATACAGGTTATATCCCCAACTGGGGTTTAATCCCGTCCTTGGGGTGTGATCTCCCCAAGAGTTCCAATCAATCACTAGGTATTACCGTTTACACTATGATTGACCCGTACACAACCGAAGCACTATGGACACTAGACCTCGTTCTAGGCTGACGCACGCCAAGTTTCGATCCACGTCGTTTACTCAGGAAACCTATTCCCCGACTGGATGCAGCTTGCTACCGAAGGGCCACCGAATCCACAAAATTCGTCCCTCCACGTGCGTAAGACTCCACTCGTGCTCCTTTGTGCACTCACACGTCCGAAGACTAAGGTTTTTAGGATTTGGAGTTTCTAAGGATCGCTCAAAGGGTACAGATTCGCAAATGAAAGCTCAATCACAAACTACGAATGAATCGCAAAGTAAAGCTCAAATCGTCTAAGGAATTCGATAGCTTGTGTGTTCGTTGTGTACCCTTCAATCGTGAAGTGTTCTCTTCTATATAGACCCACGAATAGCTTCTACACTTCAAAAGGAAGTTAAGCACAGAATATACAAGATGAAGCCCAATAATCACGTGCATTAACTCAAGGAATCATGCCAAGAACAAACCAATTAAGCTCAACGGTCAACATGAATTCCTACCATAAATACCACAGATTAACATTCATTCCACAGAAATCTCATCCATTTGTCAGCATGTTCCATATATATTCCACTCAGCATATTTTCAACGGTAAGCTCAATCAACCGATTTCTTTCCCAAAATATGATACTCAATTCGCACAGAGAAAGATTTGATCTACTGAGTATAATGCAAAGCATACTTTCCATGTATGGTGATCTCATCCGATTTCAGCACATTTCATAAATAGACTCAATAATATTTTAATACCAAAACCGAATCAATTTTATATATATATATATATATTAATTATTATAATAAATATATATATTTTAATTAATTTATTAAATTTTTTTATTCGGTTAACCGAATTACCGAACCGAAAAAACCGAAAATTTCGGTTTTCTTATTCTAAGAACCGAAAACCGAACCGAACCTGGTTCATACCGAATTTTCGATGGTTCGGTAACTCGGTTTACCCGACTTTTGAATACCCCTAGTTATATTGAGGGAGTCTAACTAAGAAGGTTGTACGACAAGTGTTGTAAACGATACGATTAGCGTTCTTTTTGTGTTGACAATCCAGCCACCCACCGCACACCAAAGAAGAAAAAAAATTAAAAGAAAATAATATTGTATTATAATATTATTTTAATGAATGGTTTATATTGAAGGGCGACGCGGCGGATTCCTGGCCACCCGTTTCGAGCGGTCCAGAAGAGCTGAAGACATCTATAAATAGGCTGAGGATTCTTCAGTTATTATCATCACAAACTCATTCGAGTTTTACTATATAGAGATAAGTAGTTCGAGTGAATTGTGAGGTTATCAGTTCAGGTAGAAACTGATAGGTTTTTCACATCCACCGAGAGGTGTGAGGTAAACACGAGTGGTAAAAGTGAGATAGTAAAAATTCGAGGGTTGTAATTTTTACTATAGTGAAGATTTTGCCGACTCGGCCGTGGTTTTTCCCTCTTTGTTAACAGAGGGTTTTCCACGTTAAAGTTCTGGTGTTCTTTCTTACCTTACGGTAAATTTTATTTTTACCGTGGTAGTTACTGTGCGGGTCCCACCAAATTTACGCCGTGGGTCCCACTTCTCCCGATCGTCGTACCGAGCCAAACCGGGACCTGTTCCGCTGCAGGGCCCACTGACCACCGCAGGGCCTACCACCATTCCCAACAAATGGTATCAGAGCCTGATAGTATTCTGAGTATGCTCTGTGGTTGCAGCTTTGACTAATCTTCCACATCAGAAAAGGTACTAGTAGGTTGCTGGTAATTTTGACGGCCATGGAGAACGAGGGAGGAATGATCAAGCTGACAGTAACGAATTACTCCATGTAAATCAAGGATGGAGGATTACCTTTATTGCAAAGACCTCCATGATCCAATCGAAAATGAAGGCAAGATGCCCGAAGGCGGGAAGGCTGACCAATGGAAGAAGTTGCAACGAAAGACGCTAGTTGTGATCCGCCAATGGGTGGACATTAGCCTCTACAACCACGTCCAAAATGAGACATACCCCTACAAACTTTGGACGAAATTGGAGGGTATGTACGAGGTGACGAATGCGCTGAGCAAGGTATTCATGATGCGAAAACTCATGAATGTGAAGCTGAACGAGGGACGATCAGTTGTTGAACATCTGAATGATGTTGAAGGGCTGGTAACTCAACTCACAAGTGCCGGCCTAATCCTTGATGATGAGCTACAAGCATGTCTACTACTGGGATCTCTAGCTGATAGCTGGGATACTTTGGAGGTATCTGTAATTCCAGATTATCCAAGAACACTTCAACAGATTAAACCTTCGTAGAATGTGAATGGTGTGCTTTAGAGGTTTAGTGTTGAATACGTGAGATTTTAGCAAATGGAAACTTGATTAGTGATGGTTAGGGTTTAAGCTTAAATACCTTGTAAGGTATTTAAGCCCATTGGGCCCCTAACAAACCCATTACAACTACAACCCATCTAACTGAAGTGTAACGTATAAAAACATAGTAAAGAACTAACAAGACTTAGAACAAATATTTTGGACACTTCTAAAATATTCCTAACATTCTCCCCCTGTGGCGCCCTGCCATCTACTTACCATTTCTAATGCTAACTTACGTGGCTAAAGTCAGTTTAAAATAAATAATATGCGAAAACGTGGGTAAAATTTTTCCTTTTATATAAACGAATTCGTTCTGTACAAGCCAAAATATCGCTCCCAACCTATTTACATAGGATGGTTTCATAATTCCAACAAAAGAAACCTATCTCCTGCCCCACGGGTCGCATTCATGTACACACCACCCTCAAAAGTCGTTGGAAGCTTCAAAAGATAGCCTTGCCGTCATAAGCGATCACATACCGTGGTCGCGCGTACCTACAACACATAAACATGGGATGAGCTATAAAGCTCAGTAAGTAGGAATAATGCATGTCGTGCACGTGTCCCATTTGCAAAGGCATCCGCGCCAATGCATTCAGACCCTAATAGGATCAAACTCAATCTTATATCTCTCAGGGCCCTCGACTGACTTACTATGCACCATTTTCAGAGCTCAATTCCAATAAGGACAATGGTCCAGCAATCCACAAAGGGTGACGAACCATAAAATACCAGTCACGCATTTCGGCCCAATTCGCACTGGGATGCATGACGGCCCGCCATTCGGCCCAATGGGTACTTGCTGTTCCGCGGACGCTCACGCTGGTAGCCCACTTCGGGGTCGCCAACACCAGAGATACCCTCGGTGTCGCTGCCACCCTCGAATCGCCTCCTCCAGGTCGCACCTACCGCAATTCAGGGCATTCTGCCCAAATAATAAAAATATATCCGACGACGTACCGGGTCGTCATGGTGTCATAGAAGCAGTCCAGACTCAACTGTGAGTCGACATCAGATGCCTATATCGGCAAATATCCATCGCTTTCAAGCGACATTATACCATGCATACTCTCATCTCACAATTCTCGTGCATGCCGTGTATGCATGTGTTCATGCCATGTAAATAATACTGAAATGCATGCCATATCATCATATATAGCAAATAATTCACATAATTTCATATGAGCAGGTAGCCACGTAATTCATGTTAGTACAAACAATTTATGTGTTGTAGTTGAAATTCCCACTTACCTGGTATCCTTAGATATTAGCTTATCAGTAAGTCGCTAATCTTCAAACCCTAGATATAGGAACATATAAAATTAGGGTTTGTTAGCTTAATTTTAATTTCATGAAATTGGCTTAATTTGAAAACCCTAGTTTCGACTTCTATAATTTCAAAATGCTAAAATTTAGAACTTAACCTAAACTAAGAAATACAATTTCAGAAATAGACCTCGACATATACATATACATATATATATATATATATATATATATATATATTAGATGTTGATATTAGACCATACAAGCCTTTAAAATGGATGTCGACTTGTTAATATGCAATATTTCTAAGCTAAATCTCGACATGTGTTTACAATGAATCTCAATATAATATAAATCGTAGAATCTTGAGCTCTTATAATTATTATTTTCGATGTGGACTTGAGCCCTTATACCAAATAACGAGATATGATAATATTAGGCTTTAAGATGTCGAGCTCTTTACAACTAAATGTCGATATGTGTTTTAAATTGCAATTCTAAAATGTCGAGACACTATTCAAGATTTCGAGGTATCCTACACAAGGTTTCGACATTTAAATCAACCTATGATTTCGAAATGTGTTTCGACCCTTTTAAATATTTTGACGTTCTTAAACCCTCAGATCTCTACATTATCCCTATATAGCAATTATGGCTTCGAGATTTATCCAGATGAGCATCTTGTTACTTAACATCTAGACCTTTCTATCTTTCTCATAGTAGTCTAAGTATCATATGAACCTCATTTATTCTCAGCCCTAAGATTCGTATAACACTAGCATATAATAGTTTTGTACTTTATAATCCTTAGATCATGAAGTTATCTAAATAAATCGTAAAAGTATAACAAGTACTTCATTAAAGCTTCATATACATGTTTATTAGATTCCACTGTTCTCAAAACCCTAAAAATAGATCAACATAGGCTTTATACTAGAATATAATCTTTCGTTCCTAGTATTTTCTAACACAGACATGGATGTAATTTAGTTGTGGATAGAAATATACCTCTTCTTTAGCTCGTGCTTGGTTTGATCAATTTTTGGATCCTCCTTTTCCCTTACCTCGTCACTTTCTACTGTGATATGAATAATCACATTCCTTTCCTTATTTTAATCATATTTTGCGTGTGGAATTGTCCAAATGACATCTACTCTTAGTTGATACTTATCTAGGTTATGTAATGAATATTATTTTATTGTTGCTTTAAGTTCCCTCATGACTAAGTTACCAAAATTTATTTTATTAGTGTCGACTTCCTATCTCTCTCGATCTCGATCTTATTTCAGCCCTCCAAGATTTCGGGCCTCATAACTCGGGCTTCAATATTTTGAAATTTACTTATTTCGAAATTGTTGGTCTCTTTCGACATTCATGCTATCGACAATTTTTGTTGCAAACTATATATTTCAGGGTGGATTAATTAATACCAAGGTTGCGAGAGGTGTTTCGAAATTATTCCTACCAATTCATATACCCCAAAATGTGGTATCAATACTAAATTATACTAAACCAAATCTTCTAAGTTAGCATGTTATGTACTAGAAACCCTAAAATCAATAACTAACCTAAACTAAATTAATTCTTCTAATTTCTAATTCATATATGTCATGTTAGCATATAACGTGAAATCATTTAAGCATATAAAAGTCACAAAACATGCCTTATGCAGTCACATAAGTCATATAATATGTATGCAAATTTACTGGCCGACTTACTTACGGGACTCGGGTATTACATCCTCCCCCCCTTAAAAGGGATTTCGCCCCCGAAATCAGGTAGGGAGAAATAGCTCAGGGTAGTGGTTTCTCATATCATCTTCTCGTTCCCACGTAGCTTCCTCCGTGGACTGATTTTGCCATAGCACCTTGACTAACGGAATTTCTTTATTCCGTAATCGTTTCATATCGTACATAAGGATTTCCACTGGCTTTTCTTCATAACTCAAATCTGGCTTGAGCTGTTGATGCAGATCTTCGGTGTTCAGCACATGGCTGGGGTCTGCGACGTATTTTCGTAACGTCGATATATGAAAGATATCATGTACTTGGGCTAGCGAATTCGGTAATTCCAACTGGTATGCGACTTCGCCAACTTTTCTAATGATTCGGAACGGTCCGATATATCTCGGGCTTAGCTTACCTTTCTTCCCAAATCGTCTCACGCCTTTCATTGGGGACACCTTCAGAAATACAAAATCATGTGCTTGGAATTCCAGTGGTCTACGCTTTTGGTCTGCGTAGCTTTTCTGCCTACTTTGGGCCGTTTTCATCCGTTCTCGTATTTGAGCAATGGCTTCTGTCATTTCTTGTACTAAATCAGGGCCTAATATTGCTCGTTCTCCGACTTCATCCCAGTGAATTGGAGATCTGCACTTGCGTCCGTATAACGCTTCGTATGGAGCCATTCCGATAGTCGCATGATGGCTATTATTATATGAGAACTCAATCAGTGGAAGATACCGGACCCAATTCCCTTTGAAGTCGAGCACGCAGGCTCTCAACATGTCCTCCAGCGTCTGGATGGTTCGTTCTGACTGCCCGTCCGTTTGGGGATGATAGGCAGTACTGAATGATAATTTGGTACCCATTGCTTTCTGCAAACTCATCCAGAATTTGGATAAGAACCTCGAATCTCGGTCGGAAATGATTGAAATTGGAACTCCGTGGAGTCGAACTATTTCTTGCACATATAGTTCTGCGTATCGCTCCAATGAGTATATCGAGTTGATCGGCAAAAATTGGGCAGATTTGGTCAATCGATCAACGATTACCCAAATAGCGTCGTGGCCTTTCACTGTCTTTGGCAAGCCAACGACAAAGTCCATCGTAATATGATCCCATTTCCATTCGGGTACTGGCAAGGACTGTAATGTTCCTGCCGGTCGTTGGTGTTCTGCTTTTATCTGTTGGCATGTTAAACATTGACTAACGAAGCTCGCTATTTCTCTTTTCATTCCTGGCCACCAATAATTGGTTCGTAAGTCTCTGTACATTTTTGTCGCTCCCGGATGGATTGAATAAGCTGTAGCATGTGCTTCTGTCATAATAATCCTTCGAAGCTCCGCGTCGTTGGGAACGTATATACGACCTCTATAATATAAGCTTCCATCTTCTCTCACTCTAAAATCGGACGCCGTTTGCTCCGTTTGTGAGCCTTTGGTTTTCAGGTAAAATTCGTCTTCTCCTTGCGCCTTTCGAATTCGTTCTAATAATGAAGGTTGAAGAGTCAACGCTGATAACTGCGCTTCAACCTCGCCCATTGGTACTATTTCCACTTCGAGTCGTTGCAACTCCACACTCACGGCTTTTCGACTTAAAGCATCCGCCACTACATTTGCTTTTCCTGGGTGGTAACTGATTACACAGTCATAGTCTTTAACGAGTTCTAGCCACCGCCGTTGTCTCATGTTTAACTCCTTCTGGGTGAAGGAGTATCTCAGACTCTTGTGGTCTGTGAAGATTTCGCAGCGTTCGCCGTACAAATAGTGCCTCCAGATCTTCAAAGCAAACACAACTGCTGCGAGTTCCAGATCGTGCGTTGGGTAATTTTTCTCGTAATCCTTTAGCTGTCGCGAGGCGTACGCAACAACCTTTCCATTTTGCATTAGAACGCATCCCAGCCCGCTCTTCGATGCATCACTGTATACGGAAAATCCTCCTGTTCCTGTGGGTATCGTTAGGACTGGGGCCGAAGTGAGTCGTCTTTTTAATTCTTGAAAGCTTCTCTCGCAGTCATCGCTCCAATGGAATGGAGTATCTTTCCTAGTCAGCTTCGTTAAAGTTGATGCGATCTTCGAGAAGTCTTTAATAAACTTTCTGTAGTATCCCGCCAGTCCAAGAAAACTTCGTACTTCAGTTACATTCGTCGGTTGGGGCCAATTATTAATAGCTTCTATCTTGCTCGGGTCTACTGAGATTCCTGCTCCCGAAATGATATGTCCAAGAAACGCGACTTGATCCAGCCAAAATTCGCATTTCTTGAACTTGGCATACAGTTGCTTTTCTCGTAATATCTCAAGGACAATCTTCAGATGTTGCTCATGCTCCTCCCTCGTCTTTGAATAAATAAGGATGTCATCGATGAATACGATGACGAACTTGTCTAGGAATGGCTTGAATATGCGGTTCATTAGGTCCATGAATGCTGCCGGCGCGTTAGTCAGCCCAAAAGGCATGACTAAAAATTCGTAGTGCCCGTATCGAGTACTAAAGGCCGACTTCGGAATATCTTCTTCGCGAATCTTCAGCTGATGATATCCCGATCGCAAATCTATCTTTGAGAACACCGTGGCTCCTTGTAGTTGATCGAACAGGTCGTCAATCCTCGGAAGGGGATATTTGTTCTTGATAGTGATCTTATTTAACTCTTTGTAATCGATGCAGAGCCGCATCGATCCATCTTTCTTCTTGACAAATAGAACCGGTGCTCCCCAGGGTGAAAAGCTTGGCTGAATGAATCCTTTCTGCAGCAACTCGTCCAATTGTTCTTTTAATTCTTTCATTTCTGTTGGAGCTAAACGATATGGAGCTTTTGAAATAGGTGCAGCTCCGGGTATTAGATCAATTGTGAACTGGATTTCACGATCAGGAGGGAGTCCTGGTAAATCTTCGGGGAACACATCAGGAAATTCTTGTACTATTGGGACTTCTTCTAACTTTGGGGGTGAATGGTCTTCTGAGGTCATTGCAAATACGAGGTATGCTTCACATCCTGCCTTGATCAGGCGTTGTGCCTTCATCGCAGAGATTTTGGGAATTTTGCTCTTGCTAGTTCCCATAAAAATGAACGGTTCATTTCTCTCTGTACTGAACGTGACTGTCTTATGATTACAATCAATCACGGCTCCATACTTAGACAGCCTGTCCATTCCTAGGATTACCTCATAGTCATTCATAGGTATAACTATAAGGTCTACGAGTAGTTCTCTATCGTTCACTAGCACTGGGCATTCTCGTAAAACTAAATTAGTTCGGGTTGAAGCTCCATGTGGAATAGTTACACTATACTCACAGTCGGATTGTTGAGGCGTAATCCCGAGTCTCGTCACGTACTTAGATGATGCAAATGAATGCGTGGCTCCTGAATCTATTAATATGCATGTCGGGATATGATGGATAGATAGGGTACCTGCTACTACTGATGGATCTGTTTCTGCCTCCTCGGATGTAATTGTGTATACTCGGGCAGGTACGGTTGGTGGCCTGGCCTGTACGGTTGTCTGACTCCCGGATGCTTTCCCTGGGCATGCTCTTGCAAAATGGCCTGACTTGCCACATCTGAAACAGCTAGCATTTTCTGAGAAGCAAATGCCCGTATGTCGTCGAGTGCACTTCGGGCAGATTGGTGCCATTGGGGGTCTCCCCTGACTCGGGTTAAACTGCGGAGGTAGTCCGGGTTTATTCTGAAAATTAGGCCTTGGGCCCTTTGAGACAAATTGCTTCTTTTGACTTCATCCACTCCACTGTGGCCCTTGTACGAACTTCCGTTTTGCTTCTTGGGCTCGGATGATTCTGATTTCCGCTTGCTCAGCCACTAAAGCCCGTTCAGCAACTTGAGCATATGTAGCTCCTTGAAGTCCGGCCATATTCACGTCTCTATATAGCTCAGGTTTCAGGCCTTCCAGAAAGCGCTCCACCTTCAATACATCTGTGCTCACCATGTGAGCTGCAAACCTAGACAGCTGTTCAAATTTTCGGATGTACTCAGCCACTGTCATCGGGCCCTGGCGTAAGTTAATGAACTCGTTCATTCGTTGGGCCCGTACTGGAGCGGTGAAGTACTTACTCCTGAATAATTCCTTGAAACGATCCCAACTCATTGTAAGAGGGTCTTCGATGGCTAAAATTGTGTCCCACCAGTGGCCTGCACTCCCTCGCAACAAGAAGGCAGCGCATAGGACCTTCTCTTCTTCGGGAATTCTGCTATATTGGAACATGCTCTCTAAGGTCCTTAGCCAATCTTCAGCCGAAGTTGGGTCAACCGCATCTTCGAAAGTTGGAGGATTTAACTTCCGAAATCTTTCTCCTACTATTTCGATTCTTTCGGCTTGAGAGAGCCCACTACTTTGTTGTCCGTCAGTGTTCCGCTGCTGAATTAATTCTTGAATCTGGGCGGACTGCTGACGTACTAATTCTGTAAGTTGGATAATCGCCGTGTCGCGATTATCAGTTGGTATCTCGGGTTCCTTGCCCCGATTGGAACTCCCACTGCTATCACCTCTTGTTCTACCCATTCTTATTTACCCTGATAGTCCCTACGGCCAATAAATTATGCAACACACACAAGAATTTATAGTAATAGAAACTTACTAGCAAGGCCGCTTCCGCGCTTTTGAGTGTGTGTACATGAACGGTCTACAGAAACTTCAACCGAAGCTCTGATACCACCTGTGGCGCCCTGCCATCTACTTACCATTTCTAATGCTAACTTACGTGGCTAAAGTCAGTTTAAAATAAATAATATGCGAAAACGTGGGTAAAATTTTTCCTTTTATATAAACGAATTCGTTCTGTACAAGCCAAAATATCGCTCCCAACCTATTTACATAGGATGGTTTCATAATTCCAACAAAAGAAACCCTATCTCCTGCCCCACGGGTCGCATTCATGTACACACCACCCTCAAAAGTCGTTGGAAGCTTCAAAAGATAGCCTTGCCGTCATAAGCGATCACATACCGTGGTCGCGCGTACCTACAACACATAAACATGGGATGAGCTATAAAGCTCAGTAAGTAGGAATAATGCATGTCGTGCACGTGTCCCATTTGCAAAGGCATCCGCGCCAATGCATTCAGACCCTAATAGGATCAAACTCAATCTTATATCTCTCAGGGCCCTCGACTGACTTACTATGCACCATTTTCAGAGCTCAATTCCAATAAGGACAATGGTCCAGCAATCCACAAAGGGTGACGAACCATAAAATACCAGTCACGCATTTCGGCCCAATTCGCACTGGGATGCATGACGGCCCGCCATTCGGCCCAATGGGTACTTGCTGTTCCGCGGACGCTCACGCTGGTAGCCCACTTCGGGGTCGCCAACACCAGAGATACCCTCGGTGTCGCTGCCACCCTCGAATCGCCTCCTCCAGGTCGCACCTACCGCAATTCAGGGCATTCTGCCCAAATAATAAAAATATATCCGACGACGTACCGGGTCGTCATGGTGTCATAGAAGCAGTCCAGACTCAACTGTGAGTCGACATCAGATGCCTATATCGGCAAATATCCATCGCTTTCAAGCGACATTATACCATGCATACTCTCATCTCACAATTCTCGTGCATGCCGTGTATGCATGTGTTCATGCCATGTAAATAATACTGAAATGCATGCCATATCATCATATATAGCAAATAATTCACATAATTTCATATGAGCAGGTAGCCACATAATTCATGTTAGTACAAACAATTTATGTGTTGTAGTTGAAATTCCCACTTACCTGGTATCCTTAGATATTAGCTTATCAGTAAGTCGCTAATCTTCAAACCCTAGATATAGGAACATATAAAATTAGGGTTTGTTAGCTTAATTTTAATTTCATGAAATTGGCTTAATTTGAAAACCCTAGTTTCGACTTCTATAATTTCAAAATGCTAAAATTTAGAACTTAACCTAAACTAAGAAATACAATTTCAGAAATAGACCTCGACATATACATATACATATATATATATATATATATATATATATATTAGATGTTGATATTAGACCATACAAGCCTTTAAAATGGATGTCGACTTGTTAATATGCAATATTTCTAAGCTAAATCTCGACATGTGTTTACAATGAATCTCAATATAATATAAATCGTAGAATCTTGAGCTCTTATAATTATTATTTTCGATGTGGACTTGAGCCCTTATACCAACTAACGAGATATGATAATATTAGGCTTTAAGATGTCGAGCTCTTTACAACTAAATGTCGATATGTGTTTTAAATTGCAATTCTAAAATGTCGAGACACTATTCAAGATTTCGAGGTATCCTACACAAGGTTTCGACATTTAAATCAACCTATGATTTCGAAATGTGTTTCGACCCTTTTAAATATTTTGACGTTCTTAAACCCTCAGATCTCGACATTATCCCTATATAGCAATTATGGCTTCGAGATTTATCCAGATGAGCATCTTGTTACTTAACATCTAGACCTTTCTATCTTTCTCATAGTAGTCTAAGTATCATATGAACCTCATTTATTCTCAGCCCTAAGATTCGTATAACACTAGCATATAATAGTTTTGTACTTTATAATCCTTAGATCATGAAGTTATCTAAATAAATCGTAAAAGTATAACAAGAACTTCATTAAAGCTTCATATACATGTTTATTAGATTCCACTGTTCTCAAAACCCTAAAAATAGATCAACATAGGCTTTATACTAGAATATAATCTTTCGTTCCTAGTATTTTCTAACACAGACATGGATGTAATTTAGTTGTGGATAGAAATATACCTCTTCTTTAGCTCGTGCTTGGTTTGATCAATTTTTGGATCCTCCTTTTCCCTTACCTCGTCACTTTCTACTGTGATATGAATAATCACATTCCTTTCCTTATTTTAATCATATTTTGCGTGTGGAATTGTCCAAATGACATCTACTCTTAGTTGATACTTATCTAGGTTATGTAATGAATATTATTTTATTGTTGCTTTAAGTTCCCTCATGACTAAGTTACCAAAATTTATTTTATTAGTGTCGACTTCCTATCTCTCTCGATCTCGATCTTATTTGAGCCCTCCAAGATTTCGGGCCTCATAACTCGGGCTTCAATATTTTGAAATTTACTTATTTCGAAATTGTTGGTCTCTTTCGACATTCATGCTATCGACAATTTTTGTTGCAAACTATATATTTCAGGGTGGATTAATTAATACCAAGGTTGCGAGAGGTGTTTCGAAATTATTCCTACCAATTCATATACCCCAAAATGTGGTATCAATACTAAATTATACTAAACCAAATCTTCTAAGTTAGCATGTTATGTACTAGAAACCCTAAAATCAATAACTAACCTAAACTAAATTAATTCTTCTAATTTCTAATTCATATATGTCATGTTAGCATATAACGTGAAATCATTTAAGCATATAAAAGTCACAAAACATGCCTTATGCAGTCACATAAGTCATATAATATGTATGCAAATTTACTGGCCGACTTACTTACGGGACTCGGGTATTACACCCCCTAAGTGTCCAAATTACAAATAAACCCATCTAAGTCTTCAAGTCTTCTTTTTCTTCGCGAGGAGGAGGTCTAGGTTCCAGAAGTTCGTAGGCTGATCTTCTGAGTCCAAGTCTTAATTCATATGATCTCAATCTTCTACGAAAAGAGATTTTGTCGGAGATGATTTCGATCATCTTATGATACTTCTCTTATACTTCAGATTCTACTTCTCTCATTTCCTCTACGATCCTCTTGAGCTTAGCAAGAATAATACGGAGAGTTCCATCACAGAACTTGTGGATTTCTGATCTTCTCATTAGTCTCTTATCTCCCTTGTAATTGATGTAGATTACTGAAGGGTCTTATCCATCAAAGATATGGCCTTCTCCGTAGCTCTCTGACTCAGGTGCTTCAAAGGAGGGCTTCGTGAGATTCACTCTTTTTATGTTGCTTTCAAGTGCCATTTGGAGGTCATGTGTAGAGTTGAACTTGACTTGACGCAACATGAACCGTTTTAATGAAGCATAGCCCATCCTTAATTCTGGAGTCCTTAGTACTCCAAGCCTCCTATAATCCCCTACTAATTGATCAATGTCTTCACCTCTGAGATAGGAGAGATCCCCTTCATTCAGTTCTTCAGCTGAATTATCTTCACGTCGTACAAGGTAAATAGGGAAATCAATGTCTCCAAATCGCTCCTTTCGAACAGTCAGAATTTGTTTGATTCTGGGTCGTTTTGCCTCAAGTCTTCGGAGATCATCGACGTTCGTTCCTTTTCCTCTGAACATCAGTGTTCGACGGATAGACAGCAGGTACTGAACGGCTTTTGATCGTGAGAAATGCGTTAAACCTCTGAGGTCAAGTTCATCCACCTTCAAGATCCTATCTTCCCTCCTCCAGATTTTCCTTCGTATCTCTTCTTGATAAGGAGCATTAACCTTCACATTTTTCCATGGAAGTTGTAGCTTGCCAATTCCTTTGTGTGTATCTGGAGGGCAATCCTCGTCTATGACCGTGTGTTGTAGAAGTTCTGGAAGTTCGGGTATCTCTGCTTCGTGGTCTTCTCCTTCCTCGAGCTCCTCATCTTCAAGACGAATTAGACTAATGTTAGCTTTCGAGAGAAAGTATTTAGCATTGTCCATAAGGTTTCTGGCCATAGTCGGATTAACAGGATGAGTTCTCCATTCCTCGCCAAAGATGTACCTCTCCACAACATCATGTGGATTGTAAAGTTCTTCGACTAAGGTGTCTGGATTGTCGATCTGAAGGGATGGGATGGAAGTTTGGGGACTTATCTGGCTTGTGAGATGTGGGGTTGTGGTTGTTTGGACTGATTGGGTGGAAATCCTCAAGGAGCCAGATTCGACTTCGTCAAGGGAAATTGTCTGGTTCGGCCCTGGCGTAGCTTGTCTGCCCCTAGAGGACCTTGGTGGTGGGTTGGATTTTCAGGAAGAACCACCTCCACGAGTTAGGACCCCGCGCCCTCGTCCGCCGCGAGTGACCGGATACATGACTCTTGGTCTCTTCTCCCCCTCAGGGCGATCTTGGTCATCAGGATCGTCATGACGACGTTTCTGTCTAGAGCCTTCCTGACTACATGTGGATGGGTCAGGTATGATTCCGCCTTTAATCAGCTTTTTGTAGAAATCTTCTTCGTCCGGAGTCCGCTCATTGTCGAGTTCGATAATTCGGGAGATACCAACGTCGAAGAGCTCAAGTAGAGGCATGTTGTATGGACTGGGTTCAGGAGTGACTCGTGGTGGTGGTAGTGAGATGAGACGAGGCTGTGACGGCTGTTCTCCTACGGGTGCCTTTCCTTTGTCCGTGGAGGCTGATTGCATGGCATCCTTAATGAGTCCTCGAACCCGTGGTAAGGTCACGGATTCAAGGAACTCAAAAAGGCGATTCTCCAGGTAAGGCATCGTCACAGCTTGAGGAGTTGAGGATGGTGCTCCGGCGCTTGTTGAGTTAGCCGTTATCACACGTTCAGAACTAGGTTCTGGACGGTGGCCCTCGTCAACCGAAGTCTGGTGGACTTCAGTTTCCACGGGTCTTCCGACTCTCTTTGCGATACATTTTTAGAAGATGGTGCTCGGGTCGTTATGGGCACATCGATAAGATGGGCTGGAGTGGAGCTTTCACCGGGGCCACTTCCAGTTAGCACTCGTCTAGAACTAGGTTCTGGTCGGTGGCTCTCGGATGCTGTGTTGCTGAGATCATCATCATCCGTGAGGCTTCCGTCCAATCCTCGAAGGACCTCAATCTGAGGCTCTTCTATGGGCGTTGATGCCTGAAGGACGGCGGAGACTCGGGCTGTGTCGTAGGGATGGTGATTATTTGTTGTGGAGTGGACACAGGAGCCGAGGTGACAGATATTTGAGGAGGTTCTGGGGATTTTGAGACACGTGCCTGTTGGGAGGCAGGTGAATGGTCTGGTGCAGGTTGCATTTGCGTCGTTGGGTCGACTGCGGCGTCTCCTATCCTAGGGGGTGACCCGGCTGTATCTGACTGGGTAGTTTGGATAGTTTTACTTGTCTCGGGAACGTCTATTTGTGGTTGTTCGAGTAGTTCGGTATGTGGTTGTTCCACGAGCGATTGGTCAGGGATTGTTTGTTGAGGGGTAGTTTGCGGTTCGTGTGGGGTTATCACTTGTTCGGTGATGTCTCTCAGAATCTCACTTTCTCTTTCTGTCTCGCTTGTTTCCGCTCTCTCTGTCTCACTAACCCCTGGGTTAGACTCGGGTGGGTCGGCCTGAGTCATGGGGTGGGCAATGTTGTACTTCTGGCAGTACTTTTCAATGCCATCTGGGCTAGCAAGTAGTAAGGTGGCGCGCGGAATTGGCATTGGTGTGCGCGAGTACTTCTCGTCGGTCTTTCCTTTTTGAAGAAATTTGAGTTTGGGAGGGGTGTAGTTTTCTTCTTGCGGCCTTGTTGGTATCCCCGGTGTTGTAGTCATAAAGTGGTGGATCATTAGTGAGAACCACCGGGGATAGGGCAGATTCTGTGTCTTTTTCGATTTGGACTTTGATCTCTGATGAAGCTGATCGTCCAGGTCCATTGTGATTAGCTTGGCATAGTCGTATCCTTTCCTGAAGGCGATCCCGTGAAAGATTCGGAGGATCGTAATGTTGCATATGTCCCATCCTGAGTGCTTAGGTGAGAAGCACTTTTTGACAATTGCGAAAAGAGTTCGCCACGGATGTGGAATCATTGATTGTTGAAAACGGGAAACAAACTCGAGTGAGCTATAGTAACCCATTTTCAACATATCTGCGATGAGCTCGTCCTCGAATGCCTCATGTTCATAATCTGGTTGAGTCGGCAGCCGAAGAATTTGTCGAAGAAAGTCCCTAGTTATTATGACGGTCTCGTTTGCGATTTGGGCTTCATAGTAAATGATGTTGTCCTGAGAGATTTTGGTAGTCATAGTCCCCCAGAACTGTTGAAGATACACAGTAGGAACCGGGACTGATGCAGAGAATGCATATCCTAGATGGTGGTTTCTCAGGATGGATGGGATGATCTCTTCTTGACACTTGAAAATGTTCAAGTCGAGTTGAAAGTTGTTGTCTTTGATCAGAATCCATTTGGAGGTTGAGTAGACGAGATCTGCTGGTGTAGTCATTCTGTCGAAACTGCAATATAAGAGAAAAACAAGGTTGTGAATAAAGTCTTATGAGAAGATATTTGTAATTCTAAGAAAAAGATGGTTTAATTATCAAAGAACTGTTCGGCCCCAAAAAAATTTCAAAGTGTATTTCACGAATTTGAAGTTTTGAAATTTTGACAAGGGTTCGCGAATTTAAACAGTTAGTTCAAAGGACTTCAAAATTGATTTTTCGGGTTTGTTTCAGATCGAATTTGAACATGCAGTTTTGCGAACACAATGATATGCGGGTCTGTAAAAGCCTGAAGTTCTTCAAAAATTACACTAAGTTAGTTTCGCGAATTTGTTTGAAATGCTGATAGGGTTCCGTTTGCGAATTAACTTAGTCAATTTATAATCGTGAAATTCAAGAAATTCGAATTGAAGTGAGAAAGACAATTCGCGAGTTGTAAATTTGCGAACTACTCATTTTGCGAATTCAGAGGTTTGCGGGTCTGTTAAAAGGAAATTAGCGAATCGACTTTGAATCATTGAAAATTTTACGAAGTGGGATTGCGATTAGAAAAGATTTGCGAATTAGAGATCGCGAACTCGATAGTTCGCGAATTGACCAGGTCAAACACAACACACAAAACACTGATTTGCGAATTGCATCTGAAGAAATTGGCAGTTCGCGACATTCGAATTCGCAAAATTTAGTTGGTCAAATAGTCAACTGTAAACAGTGAATTCATTTATCCAACTTATTTTATGGATTGATTCGTAAAACACATTTTCAATTCGCGAATAAGAATCTGAAATATCAAAAATGAAATTTCGAAAAAAAAAACACAGAAACCCCTCTTTGCTGAAAGCTAATTTCAAAACCGACATTTAAAACTTCAGTCTGCGCAATTGTAACTCATTTTTCACGATGAAATTAAGCATATTATGAACGAAATGAGTATTAAACACACAAAAAAAACAACCAAAGGACAACACAAAAAGAAATCCCTGTTCTTCCTGAGATCGAACCTGCAAAAACGAAGAAAATACATAAACAGATAAGTTAAATACCGTTTCTTCCTTACCCCAAGGAGATCTGTGAGTGTGTGAGAGTGAGATTGAAGCGAGAAGACACAGAGGGAGTTTGCAACAGAGAGATTTTGCGATAGAGAGAGATTTCGAGTTCGTGAAATTATGATTTGGGAATTTTAGGATTTTGCGAATAGGGTTAAGCCAGATTTGGGGGCTGAGAAAAAGATTTGGGCCGCGAAATTTAATGGGGGCCCACAAGGAATTTGCGAATCCAGTGTAGTTCGCGACTCCTCAATTTATAAAGTGAAGTTTTGCGAATAAGAAGATATGCATTTGAACAGTTGGTTCGCAAAATAATGAATATGGAAGGATTCGCGAATGTAGGCTTAGCAAACAGAAAACGACAGAGGATCTAGACTCCACATAAGAATGCTTTTGCGAATCCAATAGGAAAATTTGAAAATTGGTTTCAAGAAAGATCTAAGAATAGATTTGCGATAAAATTTTGACAGTGGACAAAAATGCAAGTCTAATGTGCGAAATTTTCAAATTACCTAAGATATCTAAAAATTTAGAAATTAGCCAAAAATCACCATTTGGACTCGATCAATTACCAGGATAATATCAAATCTATGAGTTTTTCAAGATCGATTTTCCTGATGCAGGGTCCGATAGTCGAAGAAGAAAAACATCATTTTTCTTTTACGGCTCTTTGGTAAAAAATTCGTCTTAATGTCGGGATAATAAATGACGTAAGTTCCCTTTCGTACTTATAAATAGATATGCCTCAAACCATATCTAAGTATCAAAATTCTAGAACTTACTTATCTCATATTTTCTCGTTTTCGCACAAAGAGATGAATTGGCAGAAGCAAGAGGAAGAGAAGAAGCTCAAAGAACAGGCAGACTTGAGGCGTAATTTTGAGCACAATTTGAATATGTTAGCCTTTGAACTTTTTCTTCTTTTGAGCTTATTTGTTGTTTTTCTCGCTATTCTGTTTTGGGTTTGCCTTTGGAAGTAGTTTGCGTATTATGAGTGTTTTATGTTTTTGAGAGAGCTGTTTGTATTTTGAAGATTTTATGTATTGTTGGGAATTCCCCCTAAATAATTGGATTTCTTGAATAAGAACTTCCTTTAACATTTTTAAGTTCCGACTAGACTCTTTCAACCCCCTAGTTACAATGCCTATCGAGTAAACTGAAAATTGAATAAAGTCGTTACTCCCCCTCGATGCATGGATATAACATTTCTCCCCCTCGATGTAGGGCCATCAGCATTGGCACTACATCGACTTATTTGAAACGAGAAAATTTATTTGGAATGGAAAATAAAATCTAAGAAAAAGGAAAGTAGTAACGAACTAAGAGACACGCACAGAGATAACAAAAAAAAAATAGCAGAGAGACACAATTGACCTTATAGGGAGACATAATCGAACTTAGAGATTGAGATTCAACATCCCCAGTTTTGCCACTAAGAATTGGAATCGTTTCTCATCCAATGCTTTTGTAAACAAATCGGCTAGTTGAATCTCTGTATTGACAAAATACATTTCTATTATGCCTCGTTTGACTTGGTCTTTTATAAAGTGATAACGTAGGTCTATGTGCTTAGTGCGTGAATGGTGAACAGGGTTGCAAGTGATTGCTATTGCACTTTTGGAATCACAATAATTAGGAATTTTGTTGAAATCAAACTCGTAGTCTCGTAGTTGGGTTCGAATCCACAAAATTTGTGAGCAACAACTGGCGGCAGCCACATATTCTGCTTCTGCCGTGGAAGTTGACACACAATTTTGTTTTTTGGAAGCCCAACAGACAAGCTTATCTCCAAGAAATTGGATGTTGCCTGATGTGCTTTTCCTATCCAGTCTGCATCCTGCGAAATCGGCATCAGAATATCCTATTAGTTTCATACCTGAGTTTTTAGGATACCAGAGTCCAAGGTCTGGTGTGCCTTTCAGATACTTCAATATTCTCTTGACAGCATGGAGATGTGACTCCTTTGGATTGGCTTGGAATCGAGCACATAAACACGTGGAAAAGAGAATATCTGGTCGGCTGGCAGTGAGATAGAGCAGAGACCCAATAATGCCTCTATAATGCGTTGGATCAACAGGCTCGCCCAAGTGATCTGCATCGAGGGTGCATGAGGTTGACATTGGAGTGCTGGAAGATTTGCTCTTGTCAATCCCATATTTTCTTAGGATGTCGTGAATGTACTTCGACTGGTTAATAAATATCCCATCCTGAAGTTGCTTAATTTGCAGTACAAGGAAAAATGTCATTTCGCCCATCATACTCATCTCAAACTGCGATTTCATCAACGTGCTGAATTCGACACAGAGTTCTGGATTTGTAGAGCCGAAGATGATGTCATCCACGTAAATCTGCACAAGCTTAATTTCAGGACCAGCCTTTTTGACAAACAGTGTGGTGTCAATTTTTCCTTTAGTGAAGCCTGAGTTGATAAGGAAGTCAGACAAGACTTCGTACCAAGCTCTTGGTGCTTGCTTTAGTCCATAGAGAGCCTTGTCGAGTTTGTAGACAAAATCTGGATGTTCTTGATTGAGAAATTCGTCTGGCTGTGAGACATAAACTTCTTCCTTCAAAATTCCATTCAAGAAGGCAGTCTTTACGTCCATTTGATAGACAGTAAAGTCTTTGTGTGCCGCATATGCAAGAAACAGTCTGATGGCTTCAATTCTTGCTACAGGGGCAAAAGTCTCATCATAGTCAATTCCTTCTTGCTGATTGTATCCTTTAGCTACAAGTCTGGCCTTGTTACGAATTACCACACCTGCCTCGTCTTTCTTGTTCTTAAATACCCATTTCGTTCCGATTATTGTCTTACCTTTTGGACGAGGAACTAGGTTCCAGACCTTGAGACGTTCGAACTGATTAATTTCCTCTTGCATGGCTACTATCCAGTTTGGATCATGTAGTGCGTCAATTACTCTGGTAGGTTCTGTTTGACTCAAAAAACAAGTAAAGTTACACTCATTTGAGAGCGAACCTCGGGTCTTTACTCCAGTAGTGGGATCCCCAATGATTTGATTTGCTGGATGACTTCGAATCCATTTCTTTTCATGAGGTAGTGGTGGAACATCTGTTTCTAATCCCTCATTTAATGGATATTCAATCACAGAAGTAGTAGGATTGCATGCGGAAGTGGATGAGTCCTGTGGCTGTGTTTCTGGGATTGAGGTTTCAACATTTGTAGTTGGAAACGATTGATCAGGAATAGGGTCGAATTCATGAGGTGATGGACAAGCATTGGTTTCTGTATTTGAAAAAGAATTGGTGATTGGCCTGTGAGATGTATATGTGCTCAAATAGTTGATCCAGATCTTCTTGAGCTTGTTGACTAAAATACGTTGGGTTTCTGTGTTCAGATTCATCAGCTGTATGTTGTTGATCTTGCCTTGCATTGTTTAATGCTGGTTCTGAAGTAGTGTATTCAGAAACTCTCTGTGAGGACTCGCCTAATTCCATCTGTGGTTGAATAGCACCTTGTTGTGTGTGGTTTGGTCCTGAGCCGTTTTGTCCGAATTGAGTTTCGGGACCCTCATCAAATGTAACATTTGTACTTTCAATGATCATTCTCCTTGTACGAAGATATACCCTATATGCCTTAGATTGCAGAGAGTAGCCCACAAAAATTCCTTCAAAAGCTTTTGGATCAAGCTTAGCTTTGTCTTCTCAGTCATTAGCAACGAAGCATTTGCATCCAAAAATCCTCAAGTGAGCAATGTTGGGTAATCTGTTGTTCATTAATTCATAAGGGGTCTTTCCAAATCTTAGGTGAATGTTGGTGCGATTCTGAGTATAGCAGGCGGTGTTCATGGCTTCTGGCCAAAGAAAATGAGGTAGTGAAGATTGTATAAGCATTGTTCGGGCAGCTTCTACAAGTGTTCGATTTCGCCTTTCTACGACTCCATTCTGTTGAGGGGTGTGGACGGCAGAGAATTGTTGGGTAATCCCTAGAGAGTCATAAAATTCACTAAGTTGTTGATTTTTGAATTCTGTGCCATTGTCAGATCGAATCACTCGAACATTGCGCTGTAGCAAGTTCTGTGTTGTCCTGATGAGATTTGGAATATGATCAACTGTCTCTGACTTTGTCCGGAGAAATCGGACCCAAGTGAGTAGTCGTCCACAACAACCAGCATATAACGCTTTCCACTGATATTGTCTGTTCGCATTGGACCACATAGGTCGATGTGTAAAAGCTCTAGTGGATGTTGAGTGGATGCTGTGTGTTTTGTAGGATGAGTTGCCTTTTTCATTTTTCCTTTCTCACAAGCCGGGCACAAATGTTCCTTTTGATATTTCAGTGGTGGAATTCCAATAGCCAATTTGTTAGTCGCCAGCTTGTTGAGAGTTTTGAAATTTAGATGAGAGAGCCGCTGGTGCCATAAGTTATTCTGAGCTGATGTTGCGCGCGAGATCAGACATATATTCATCTTTGGTCTGACTGTTCTAATGTCAATGGTGTATAGATTTGTTCTGCGAGTTCCAGTGAGTAGTTCGTCACCATTGGCATTGAGAATTTTGCATGTTCTCTTCTGAAACATGACTTGGAGTCCTATATCACTGAACTGTCCGATAGAGAGGAGGTTGTGTGTTAGTCCTTTTACGTACGAAACTTCCTTGATTGTGAGTCGATTGCATATGAGATCGCCATAACCAAGAATTCTGGCTCCATTGCTATTACCAAAGCGTACCAGTCCTCCTGGTCTATCAACGTAGTTGCTCAACAGTTCCTTTGTCCCAGTCATGTGTGTGGAGCAACCAGAATCTAAGTACCACACATGAAGGGCCTGCAAAATAAAACTAGAGGGTTTTAGGTACCCATTGAAATATGGGTCCACCTCTATTATGTTTATTAGTCCGTTTAGACTCCCTAGATTTTCCTTTGTTAGTGGATGACACGGAGTCACTAATTATTTCTAGGGTTGGGATTTGTGTTCCTGCAGTCTGAAGCTTTGGAACCCATTTGTGCTCTAGTAAGGGTCTCTTTGTCTTAAGCTTAGACATGAATTTTTTGGGTTTAGCAGGTTTGACAGGTTCTTTGATAGCTTTTGGTTTTGATTCGTGTCTTGACTTTGTAATTTTGTTTTTAGGAATTGTTTTGTGAGTTTGCTTGGTGACATGATCATGCACGGAAAGCTTTGTTTTTGCTTTAGAAGATAATTTTTTCGATACATGGCGAAATAAAGAAGGTACAAAGGTTTTGGAAGGAAAATACTCAATGACAAAAGGTGCATTGAGATCACTATTCTCCTTCAAGATATCTTCCTTTTTAACCCATACTTGACCCTTCAATGGCTCTTTTGTGGGTCCTGAAAATTTCAATGTATTAGTGCAGGAAATTTTGTCATGCGAAACTAAGGTGTATGAAATTGTGTGTAATCTTAATTTTTCTTTAAGTGAAGATATTTCCTGAAGAAGTTTCTACCTTTCTTCATCAAATGACTTTCTCTCGCTTTCCAGAGTGGAGTGAAGATCACTGATTTTCTTTATGCAATCAGGCATATATCCTGTTGCATATGTAGCCATCGATGCCTTACTTTTCGAAACACCTGAGGTTTCTCCTTCATTTGGGCGTGGAATATCTGACTCAAATTCAGTTATTGCTGGACAACTTCTTTCTTTATAACTATCATTTAACTCTGTATAATCAAATGATGTTTGAGTTTTACTGTGTGTTGGTGTCTCATCTTTACTTACAAAAGACATGAGATTTGCCAGGCAACCTGTCTGCATGAATTTGAGATCATATAGATAAGGTGCACTTGATATGCCTTGTTTTAACTTATATGGGTTTTCAAAACCTAATCCCTTATAAGGATTGTAGAAATCTACATTGGCTGGTTTGTTCAAGAAGATCGTTTGTTCTGACTGATCTCGTCGGGTTAAGATGTCCTCTATTTTTTTGATTTTGGAGTACAATCTTTCCCGTTCTTTACAGAGTAAGTCATATTTTGTTGTAGCGTCCATTGCCTGATCTCTATGAGATTTCATTTCTTTTTCCAAATCCTTGGCTTTAGCTTCGGATTTTTGCACTTGTACTTCTAGCTTAACAACCTTTCATTTGCTACAATTACACGATTTTTCTCACATGCATAATCATATCTAAATTTATCTAATACCACTAAATTCTTTTCTAGGTTAGCTTCTAGTTCCTTGATTTTTCTTTTTCCTTGTTTGTTAGATTTATATAAAGATAAAAATTCATTTTTCATCTTAAGTAAAGAATCATAATCTGCTTCACTTACCTCCACTATGTCTGAATTGTTAGAGGTTTCCCTGTCTGACTCGCTTCCTTCAGCTCCAGCTCCATCTTCTTCGTCATCCAGTTTGGCCATCAGTGCCACGTTCTCATTCTCGCTGTCTAAGGTATCTTCAATGATCCTCTTCTACCATTAAGACCAGTCATTTTTTCTTTTTGTTCAGCTAATTGAACTTTTCGGCGGTAATAGTTAACGTCCTTTTTCTTGGGCATTCTGCACTCTCTGGCAAAATGTCCATTCTTACCGCAGTTGAAGCATTTGCCGCCTTGATGAGGAGTTTCAGAGTTGTTTTCCTCATCCTGAGTCTTTTCTTTAGGGTTGGAGGAAGTTCTTTGACGATTGGAGGAGGAACCAGTCTTCTTATAATATTTCTTCTGCACGAAATTCGAGACCAGAGCGAGTTGCTTAGCAAGATCTTTGAGGGTGATCTCCTGGTCTCCATGTTTCGTAAGATCCTTGGATTCGTCATCAGAATCAGAGTCTCCTCCCTCCTTAACTTGTGATGACTGGATAATTTCTTTGTCCTTGGATTGTTTTCTTGATGATCGTTCAGTCATAAGAGCCAGTGAGTCGCTTCCTATTGATTTGATTTCCTCCCTTCATTTCTCCACGTGATAGGAATGTTGATTGAGGTAGTCGAATAATGTATGAATGCTAACTTTGGTTAGGTCGTTCGTTTGTCTTATCATAATTGGAGTAACCTCCCATTCTGGATGAAGTGATCCTAAGAATTTGATATTGATCTCCATCACACTTTTTGTGACTCCATTCATCTTTAGCTCGTTTAGAAGAACAAGAAATCTATGGAAGGTTTCTTGGAGAGTTTCCCCTTTGTTAGCATGACAGCGGTCATAAGAGATGAGTGTGTTCGCCATTCTTGCCATTGTATTGACTTCTGTTCCCTGCATCATAACTCGAAGAGCATCCCACATTTCTTTTGCGCTATCACCACATTCGAGTTGCATCAAAATGTCATTGGGAATGGCTTGCATCATGTATGATTTCGCCACTTTGTCTGCCTTTAGTCGCAGTTTTTCTTCATCACTGCATTGATCAGCAGTTTTCAAGATCCTCTGTTCCTCTCTTGTAGGAGTGGTGTCAGTAGTGGCGGGAATTATGGTCCAATACTGTGTAGGTCCATTGTAAATAGATTCCAGCAGGTTCTCTGAATTGTCCTTGCTTTCTATGAAGTTGATGAACCTTCTCTTCCAGACTGCGTATTCTCCATGTCGGACGATGGGAGGTCTAACATCATTTCCCATACTGAAAGAGTCCATTGCTTGTGTTTTGGATATGATCGTTAACGTGTAATGTGAGGAAAATAGGTAAAGGTCGAAGTCAAATCTGAGAGTTGACTTTGTAAAATTGGATAAGCACGGGTGTTCGTAAAATGATGATTGGAATTTGTCCACGAATTTGGTAGGGTTGTTTTTGCGAATTGGTTAAGATAGGTGTCCTCGTAAGAACTTGATCAAGTTCGTGAAATGACACGGGTTCGTGAAACTCGCTGCTCCAGTTGGTTCGCGAAGTTCAATCCGCAGACTTAAAGTTCGCGAAGTGAGAGATCGCGAATTGACTTGAGAGGCTGATTCGCAAAAGATGATCGTGAATTGAGTACTGAATTTGTTAAATTGTCCTGATTCGGGAAATTGTTTGGGTTCGCGAAGTGAAGATGGATTTGCGAATTGACGAGATGAGCTGATTCGCAGAAGATGAATGGTTCGTGAAGTTGATGATTCGCGAAATTATCCGGGTTCGCAAGGTGATGATTCGCGAAGCTGACTTGAGAACTTGGATTCGTGAAATTAAGATCTTTCAATTCGCGAAATTCCACCTTGATTCAGAATTCGTGAATCTAGCCAGTAAGTGAACTAATTCGCAAACTAGGAAATAGTGACTAATTTGCGGACTGAAAATTAGTGAACTTTAAACCCTACCCAAGCGCCGTTCGCGAACTCAAGAACAGAAGGAATAAAAGACTCGTTCTTCTATTTTCAGACAAAATTCCAACCAATCTGACTCAAACTCGACTGAAACTGACTTGGTAATTCTCAAAACTGATAGCTGAACTTATGGCAGCCTTAGCGAAGCAGAAAACATCCAATAACAGTTTGAGCCCACGAATTTGAGTTTTGTGACGGAAGCTGTAAAGTCAAACTGAAGGAGCACTGCTTGATTCTTTAAAGCTTGAAATGAAGTTTCCTCACCTACACGCTTGCTCTGATACCACTTGTAATTCCAGATTATCCAAGAACACTTCAACAGATTAAACCTTCGTAGAATGTGAATGGTGTGCTTTAGAGGTTTAGTGTTGAATACGTAGATTTTAGCAAATGGAAACTTGATTAGTGATGGTTAGGGTTTAAGCTTAAATATCTTGTAAGGTATTTAAGCCCATTGGGCCCCTAACAAACCCATTACAACTACAACCCATCTAACTGAAGTGTAACGTATAAAAACATAGTAAAGAACTAACAAGACTTAGAACAAATATTTTGGACACTTCTAAAATATTCCTAACAGTATCGCTCACCAACTCGGCACCAAGTGGTAAAGTTACGATGGAGATGGTGAAAAACAGACTCTACAATGAAGAGCTGCGACGAAAGGATGCTGCCAGTACCAGTACGGGAAATCAGGCCCTTGTCACGGAGAATAGGGGTCGGAGCAAGAGTAGAGGACTAAAAGGATACGACAAGTACAAAAATAGATCCAAGTCTAGGGAGATGAGGAAGTGCTACCATTGTGGAAAAGTTGGCACTTACAAAGAAGCTGTAGACTTCTCAACGGAAAACAGAAGCAAGACGATGACAAGAACACGTCTGCAATAGCCTCCAATAAGGGTGGAGAGGTGACTCTGGTGAATGAAGCAGACTGTTGTCATGTTGCGGATGCAAGCACCGAATGTGTAGTGGACTCTGGTGCCTCTTACCATTGTGTTCCACGACGTGAATACTTCTCCACATATAAGGCGGGAAACTTTGGAACAACCAAGATGGGTAACCAAAGTGTTTCTAAAATAGTGGGGATCGGTGATATCTGTATCCAGACGAGCGTAGGGTGCACATTACGGCTGAAAGATGTGCGACATATTCCGAACCTGCGTCTCAACCTGATTTCTGTGAAGGTGCTGGACAACGAAGGATACTATAATGAGATGGCGAATGGCAACTGGAAACTCACCAAGGGATCATTGGTGGTAGCGAGAGGAAAGCTATGCTGCTCGCTGTACAAGATGCACGCAACGATATGTGCTAACCAACTAAATGCAGTTGAAGATGATGCTTCTCCAAATTTGTGGCACAGACGGCTGGCGCACGTAGGAGAGAAGGGGTTGAATGTCTTGGCTAGAAAGTCCCTCATACCAGTAGCCAAGGAGAAAGTGCTGAACCCCTGCGATTATTGTTTATTGGGAAGCAACATAGAGTTTCATTCGCGAAAAACTTAACCAGGCGAATGAAGAAGTTGGAGTTGGTACACTCTAACGTATGCGGACCCATAGAAGTCGAATCTTTGGGAGGTAATAAATTTTTTCTGACCTTCATTGATGATGCGTCTCGCAAGACCTGTGTATATCTGTTGCGGACGAAGGACCAGATATTCTACTATTTTAAAAAGTTCCATGCGATGGTGGAAAGAGAAACGGGAATGCCTCTAAAGTGTCTTCGCACAGATAATGGTGGTGAATACATCTCTCGGGAGTTCAGAGATTATTCCACGAAGCAGGGCATTAGGCATGAGAAGACAGTTACTGGCACTCCTCAGCAAAATGGTGTCGCGGAGAGGATGAATCGAACCATTATGGAGAGAGTCCGAGCGATGCTCAAAATGGCTAATCTGTCTAAGTCATTTTGGGGGGAAGCTGTCAACACTGCAGTCTATCTTATCAACCGACTACCTTCATCGGCGTTGGATTTCGATATCCCAGAGAAGGTGTGGACCGGCAGAGACATCTCATATTCACATTTGAGAGTGTTTGGCTGCAAGGCGTTCATGCATGTACCGAAGGAACAAAGATCGAAGCTCGATGATAAATCGAATCCTTGCATCTTTGTTGGGTATGGAGACGAGGAGTTCGGCTATAGACTTTGGGATCCAAAGAAGAAGAAGACAGTTCAAAGTCGCGACGTAGTATTCCATGAGCATGAGGTAATGGGCGACTTAGACGTGGATGTAGCAAAACCCACAGGTGGCGGTGTAGACGATACACCAGTCAGTATTCTATATGATGGTGCCACGGAGGAAGGAATGCAGCAATCAGAACCTGAACCAGAAGAGCCAGCCATTGATGATGATGATGATGAACACACTGAACGTACCGAGCATGGGGAGCCTTCGGATGTGCAAGAAGCAGTTGATCCTCAGCTGAGAAGGTCAACTAGGGAACGCCAACCATCTACGAGGATCCGAGTTCTGATTATATTTTGACTAGTGACGAGGGGGAGCCGGAGAGCTTTCAGGAAGTACAATTTTGTAGGGACAAAGATTGTTGGACAAAGGCCATGCAAGAGGAGATGGATTCTCTGAAGAAGAATTATACGTACGAGTTAGTTCGATTGCCAAAAAGAAAGAAGACACTCAAGAACAAATGGGTGTACAAATTGAAGAAGGATGATGGCAAGCTGGTCAGATACAAGGCTTGATTAGTGTTCAAAGGCTTCACTCAGAGGAAGGGGATCGACTTTGACGAGATATTTTCACCGGTCGTGAAGATGAGTTCAATCAGAGTCATACTGGGACTAGCTGTTACCATGGATCTTCACTTGGAGCAACTCGATGTGAAGACCGCATTCTTGCATGGTGATCTTGATGAGGAGATATATATAGAGCAACCCGAAGGGTTCGAGGTTAGAGGTAAAGAGGACATGGTCTGCCGGCTGAAGAAAAGCTTGTACGGTCTGAAACAAGCTCCACGGCAGTGGTACAAGAAATTTGATTCTTTCATGGTGCATCAGGGGTTCAAGAGAACAGATGCAGATCCATATGTTTACGTCCGGAGATACTCTAACGGTAAATTTATCGTTCTTCTCCTGTATATTGATGATATGCTAATTGTCGGACAAGATGCAGAGATGATTAGCAGGTTGAAGAAAGATTTGTCAAAGACGTTTGACATGAAGGATTTGAGTTCGGCAAAGCGAATTCTCGAGATGGAGATTACCCGAGATCGGAAAGCTGGGAATTATGGTTATCCCAGGAGCGCTATATTGAACACGTTCTCGAGAGGTTCAATATGAAGGATGCTAAGCCAGTTAGCACGCCACTTGCCGCGCACTTTCAGTTGCGAAAGAAATCCGGTCCATCAACAACAGAAGACGGAGAAGATGTCCCAGATGTTCCATATTCTTCGGCGGTCGGAAGTTTGATGTACGCCATGGTGTGTACGAGGCCAGATATCGCTCACGCAGTTGGCGTTGTGAGTCGATTTCTATCAAATCCCAGGAAGTCACATTGGGAAGCAGTGAAGTGGATCTTGAGGTACCTGAGAGGAACTTCCCAATTATGCCTAACATTTGGAAGTGGTAAATGTTTTCTTACAGGCTATACGGATGCTGATATGGCCGGTGATCTCGACAGCAGAAAGTCAACGTCGGGATATATATTTATATTCTCAGGGGAGCTATCTCATGGCAGTCGAGGTTACAGAAATGTGTTTCTTTATCAACTACTGAAGCGGAGTATGTTGCAGCAACGGAAGCTGGCAAGAAAATGCTCTGGTTGAAGAGATTCCTTCAGGAGTTGGGCATTCAGCAGGAAGAGTACATAATATTTTGCGACAGCCAAAGTGCTTTGGACTTGAGCAAGAATACTATGAATCATTCGAGAACGAAACACATCGGCGTTCGTTATCGTTGGCTCAGACTACCTATTGAGGAGAAAGCGTTCAAGCTGCAGAAGATCCACACAGACAAGAATGTTACGGACATTCTTACGAAAGTTATTCCCAAGGAGAAGACGGAGTTCTGGGCCGGGCAAGCCGGCATGGGCTATCACTGAGGCGGTAGGAGATCTTCCCCGCAAATAATGAATGAGGCTGGAGGGGGAGAATTGTTGACAATCCAGCCACCCACCGCACACCAAAGAAGAAAAAAATTAAAAGAAAATAATATTATATTATAATATTATTTTAATGAATGGTTTATATTGAAGGGCGACGCGGCGGATTCCTTGCCTCCCGTTTTGAGCGGTCCAGAAGAGCTGAAGACATCTATAAATAGGCTGAGGATTCTTCAGTTATTATCATCACAAACTCATTCGAGTTTTACTATATAGAGATAAGTAGTTCGAGTGAATTGTGAGGTTATCAGTTCAGGTAGAAATTGATAGGTTTTTCACATCCACAGAGAGGTGTGAGGTAAACACGAGTGGTAAAAGTGAGATAGTAAAGATTCGAGAGTTGTAATTTTTACTATAGTGAAGATTTTGCCGACTCGGCCGTGGTTTTTTCCTCTTTGTTAACAGAGGGTTTTCCACGTTAAAGTTCTGGTGTTCTTTCTTACCTTACGGTAAATTTTATTTTTACCGTGGTAGCTACTGTGCGGATCCACCAAATTTACCCCGTGGGTCCCACTTCTCCCGATCGTCGTACCGAGCCAAACCGGGACCTGTTCCGCTGCGGGGCCCACTGACCACCACGGGGCCACCACCATTCCCAACATTTTGAGCAATGAAGTCGGGGCAGCTCATTGTTATGATCGACCAATGAGTATAATAATACTAATGAGAGATAATGATATTTTCATTTTGATTCCAAGCTGTAAAAAGTACATTGTAAGATTAGCAGCAAGCACATTTTAATCATAGGCCGGCTGAGGGACAATTACGGACAATCAACTTCTATTCTCTGCTTACATATGTCCTCCTTATTACATTTCCTTGATTTAAACCTTAAATAAGGACAACTTTATATAAATGCAGGCGTTACCCAAAATCTTCAAAACCCCAAAAAATAACAAGACTAATTAAATAAATTCTAATACTCATTGGGAGGAGGAGGAGGAGGGTTAGCATTAATAAAGCCCCAGGGTCCATGGATCTTGGGTGAAGGTGGTATCCACTGACCATATCTGTTCGTCCTCATCCATTCATTTCTCACCAAAATCTTTCTCCCCAAGCCTTGCCCTTTTCACCAATAAAATATGACAATCATCATTCAAAATTAAATACGAATCTGATGTAGCTAGTTAAGATTTTCTAATGTTAATATAAAATGACAAATTGATAAAACTAATTAATACCTGAGGATGACAGAGCTGTTGTTGAGATAAGAACAATCAAGATCATCACTGTCTTCCATCTCTTCGGATAATACTCTTGCATCATCATCGTATTAATTAGCAACACACTTTTTCTACCTTTTCTTTATTATTTATTTTCCTTTCAGAGAATGATGTGGTTATTCAATTCAAGAGAGAACTTGTGCTTCTTCCGAGAATTTCATATTTTAAGACAATGGAAGTGCTTCGTAGGTATGGGCTGGAAACCACTAGAGTATGAGAGAGTTGACATAATAACATTACTTTTCACACTTGCATTGACCTTTTACTATAATTGAGCTATAGTCTGAAAATTAATGATATTATGTGATCTTTTTATACTCATATATATATTTAAATGTATTATAAAAATTAATTAAGTTTTACGAATAGTAGTTTTTTCCCTCCACCATATTCGTTTTCAGGACTTTAATATATACAAACAAATTAATTATATACGTCTACTCTCGACCCCTTTTAATTTTGAAATTTCGATATATCAAGTAAAAGACACACTGCTTTGTGTGGTGGAATAAAACCCGACTTTGTCTTGAAGTGAGTTATTTCACTTTCGTGGAAATTGGAAGGTTTCGAATACTTTTCGGTAAATCAAACTTTCTTTTTTGTAAAATGACTTTAGTAATTTATGAATTAATGTACATCTGTAATAACTAAATAATTCTCCTATTTCATTTCTGTCGGGACCAGCGAGCCAGCACCTCGCCGGAGCCGCCAGGATAGGCCGGAGAAATCAGCCGGTCGAACTGCGCTGAAGAACTGGTGTTTCTGCTGAAGGAATGTCGCGGTTTACAGTTACCGTCGGATCAAGATGCGCGCGCGATCGAAAGGCTGAAATTTGAAGCTGGAGATTTAACCTCGTTCGTCGGATAGCGCGCGCAGATGATCAAAGGCTCAGATTAGAAGATGAGAGATGGCGCGGATAAAGAATCATGGCCGTTTGATGGAAATCGGACGGATCAGATTAAATGGTGCTATTTCACTTATAAACTCGTCATGCGAGTTTTGCTGGGTCACGCGAGAAAGCATAGGAGACGTGGCAAGCCCTGGAGCGTCGGGTCAGACTAAATCGAGCGGCTGAGATGGATCTGGCAGCATACTTATTTCATGATCTTCAGGAGTATAAAAACAGAGTTCTTAGTTCGACTTAGCATCTTTGAGCGTCTGTATCTTTTCGTAGAGTGAAAATCTCGGTGTGCGTTAAACATAAGAGTTGTAGAGGGCACGGCGTAGTGTAACTCTTGTGTTGGGATTAATACGAAAGGAGGCTCGGTTGATCCGTGGACGTAGGCCAAAGTTCTGGCTGAACCACGTTAAAACTGTGTTAGTGTGTGTGAGTTTGGGTGCTTTTCTTGGTTCGATTGAGCTCCAAATAGCTCCAATCGATTCCTAACACTAGCATATACAAAATCTACATTGAATCCTCGTTCGAGAGGTATCCATTTCCTAACAATTTCTTTCACGAAGTCAAACCCTTGCTTTTTTTCAACATATTTCTTTCCACTACAAATATACATTCACGGTCACTTTTCGTCTCCTCCTTTCATATTAAAGACTCTTTTCATCATATTCTTTCTTTATTTCTCTCTTTTTCCTCAAATGCTTTTCAAATTTCTCATTCCTTTTTTTTTCTCTTTCTAACCGCATAATAAATAATTTTCTTTTCTTTTTTTCTTTCTTCCGAATATATTCCCTCTTCCCTACACGCACACAGGAAAAAAGAAGATAACAGTTTCTCCTTTTTTTAATAAATGTACATAACACTGATCACTAATACATATCACATCACAGACAGAAAATGGGATTTTCTGAAACATATAATGATCGAAATAATGAGATTAGTTTCGTCATTGATTCTGAGAAAAGGGTTTCGGTGAGAAGTCCTTCATTGTTGAAGCCTCTTTTGATCAAAAGGTCATCAACAATGGAGAAAAGATGTGCTAATGAGGAAGATGACTGTTCAACAGCTGAGACGCCAACAGCTAAGAAACAAGAATTCAATGATCGTTTAAATGTCCGCCTGCTCCAAAAAGGAGAAGAATATATCATTCAAAATCCATTAATTATGGCGATTTTATTGAGTATTTTAATCCACCAGACTTGGAATCAATATTCATACACCATATGTGTTGAATGTCTTAAATCATTCTCTCTCTCTCTCTCTCTCTCTCTCTCTCTCTCTCTCTCTCTCTCTCTCTCTCTCTCTCTCTATAGGTTTAACACCACACTTTTCTAATAAGCGTTTTATGATGATTCACTTTTAGTTTTATGTAGTAATAGATCTTAGTAGAATTTCGTTGTCTTCATTATTTACCTTTTGATTAATCTCTATGTAGTAATAAATCTTGGTAGAATTTCGTTGTCCACAATTTCGTTCCTCTTCCATGCATTTGAATTTTCATGCTCTTAATGGCGGCTTCTAAATTTGAATGAAGTAATACATTGACATTCGTAAGGTTTAACCCTCGTCTTTGATTTTATATATCTTTAATCTCATTCTAAAAAAAAGGGTGCACAATACATGTATTAGGATCGGTTGCGTGTTTAAAGGGGGTGAATAAACATTCGCTCTTTTTCGGTTCTTAACCGGTTAAAGTTATATGCCGGTGCTTGATAGTTGTGTATGTGACTTGTACAGAAGCAAACCAGTCGGTTTTGAACCAAGACCGGATATGAGGTGTGATTTGTGTGTGTGTATTTGCGAAAGACACGAGTTTTGTTTTTCTGGCGGAGCCAAAAATCTTCTACGTCTCCCCTTCTTCCCCGCAAGGAAGACACCACTACAAGACTTGATTTTACAACCCCCGTTGCACAACCTCCTTAGCTAGACAAACACAGTACAACCCACACGGCTATACTCAGCTAACTGAACTCCTAGACACCACCTAGACAGATTTTACAGTCCGTCTACTTTCAAGAGGTTTTTACAGTCCTTTGAGAACAACTCACTCAACTAACCGAATCGGTCTAATGAAGTGAGGACAACACCTAAAAATTTCCTTGCTTAATCGCTTGTGAGCTTGAGCTTTTTCTCTCGTTCCTTGATTTCAAGAATGGTGAAGTAAGTTCTTCATCTTGCCTCTCTCCTTTTTATAGTTGGATTTGATGTAGAAGACTGTTGTGAGATTGCTCTTTGTACCAGACAGAGCTTTTAATGATTTTCCCCAAAATGGGTCTGTCCGCTCTTTGCAGCAGTCGCCATGTGCGCTTTGCTTTATTCCTTATTTGGCTTAGTTTGACTTCAAATTGGCTCTTGCTGTCAGCCTTGAACTAATTGCTTGTCAAAAGTCTTCAACTTGCCGCTCTTGAAATGAATTTGAATCTTAGTCCAACGTGGCAGATCTGGTATCTGCATTCCGATCTTCAGTGACCTTCTGCTTTTGAATTTGTTTGCCTCCTTCGATCTCTCCTTCATTTTGGGGCAATCAGCAATGTAGTGTATGGTCCGCCATATTTGAAACACGTGTTAGAATCTTCATCTTTCCCAGCATGCTTACCTCGTGGTGATTTGTTCGGAGTTCCCTTCATGAACTTTTCGAATTTTCTGATGAGGAGAGCCATAGCTTCTTCACTCATTTCGTCGGCAATCTTCGTGGAAGGTTCTGCTACTGCAAGTGCCTTGACCAGTTGAACCGGTATCACCTCCTCCAGTCTTATCTGGAGCTCGAACTCGTAAGCTTTTAAATCTGCAAAAAGATCATGCAGCATTAGTTTGCTTAAGTCTTTGGATTCTCACATAGTCATTGTTTTTACATCCCATTCTCGTGGGAGTGTTTCATGGCCTTAATTCCATATTCCTGTTTTCCATTTGTCTCCCAAGTACTGAGAGATCGTTGATAATGGAGCAAAACCGCTACTCAAAGTCAGCCATGGTTTCTCCTGGCTTCATTCTGATGGTGTCGTATTTTTGGATGGCAACGACGAGCTTATTTTCCCTCGTTTGGTCATTGCCTTCGCATATTTGGCAGAGCTTGGCCCACACTTCCTTTGCGGTCTTACATGTCATGACCTATCTAAATATTTCCATGTCCAGTGTTTTGAACATCGTGTCCTTGGCGACGTTGTCAAGATTCGCCTTTCTTCTTTCTACTGTAGTTAATTCGTGTCTTTCCTTTCGGACTTCTTGCGGCTCTTCAGGATGTGCCGTCGTACGTTTACCTTTGTAAATACGAACGGTCCTGCATTTATCACGTCTATCATCTCGTCATCTTGCACACATAGATGAGTCATTATCCTTATCTTCTGTTCAAGGAAGTTTTCCCTGCTAAACATAGGAAGCTTGTTTGATGAAGTCATGGTTAGCAAAATGAAAAATATCAAGCAATCCTCTCTGATACCACTTGTTAGGATCAATTGCGTGTTTAGAGGGGTGAATAAATACTCGCTATTTTTCGGTTCTTGAAAGATTAAAGTTAGATACCGATGCTTGATATTTGTGTATGTGACTTGTGCGGAAGTAAACCGATCGGTTTTGAACCAAGATCGGATATGAGGTGTGATTTGTGTGTGTGTATTTGCGAAAGATACGAGTTTTTTTCTGGAAGTTTGGAGCCAAAAACCTCCTCAGTCTCACCTTCTTCCCCGCAAGGAAGGCACCACTAGAAAACTTGGTTTTACAACCCCCGTTGTACAACCTCCTTAACTAGACTAACACAGTACAACCCACACGGCTATACTCAGCTAACTAAACTCCTAGACACCACCTAGACAGCTTTTTACACGTCTACTTTCAAGAGCTTTTTACAGTCCCTTAAAAACAACTCACTCACTAACAGAACCGGTCTAATGTAGTGAGGACAACACCTAAAAATTTCCTGCTTAATCGCTTGTTAGCTTGAGCGTTTTCTCTTGTTCCTTGATTTCAAGAATGGTGAAGTAAGTTCTTCATCTTGCCTCTCTCCTTTTTATAGTTGGACTTGATGTAGAAGACCGTTGTGAGATAGCTCTTTGTATCGGACAGAGCTTTTAATGATTTTCCCCAAAATGGGTCTGTCCGCTCTATGCAGCAGTCGCCTTGTGCACATTGCTTTATTCCTTATTTGGCTTAGTTTGACTTCAACTTGGCTCTTACTGTCAGTCTTGAATTAATTGCTTGTCAGAAGTCTTCAACTTGCCGCTCTTGAAATGAATTTGAATCTTAGTCCAACGTGGCACATCCGGTATCTACATTCCAGTCTTCAGTGACCTCCTGGTAGCATTCTTGATCTGGTTGCTCTTCGCGTTTGTCGAACTGTTGTCCGGTATCCAGTTTTACCTATGTCTAACCGGTATACTCAATTAAGTTAAGTCGAATCACCAAAACTGTTAATCTGAATTCTATAAATTCACGATTCCTAACAACATGAGCATAGATAGTTGGCTTTCGAAATAAAACCTACTCATAATCAATCAATTATCTTATACCGTAGATTGATTTTGGACGTACGGTGATCGTTTTGTTATCAAATAATAATATATTATAACAACAATTTAAATTTAACGGCGGATTCTAGCGGCTTTGTAGTCATTATTTTCTACCACGCAACAAAAGAAAATAGAAGAATGCATTTACTGTTGACCCCGAACTGTTGTGAAGTGAAAATCAAACCGAGGGGAAAGGAGTATAAAACATTTAGAAATTGAAATAAAGAATGTAACATATTTAGTAGGAAAAGAAATGAACATTACATCTTTATAATATATACACACATATCTTTCAGCGAAATGTAACTTTATGCAAAAGGTCGTTTACCTACGAACGAACCCTAATACGCGTCAAAGCCATCTATCTTTTTTGTGTCTTCGCCTTAAAGAATTTTATTACATATATTTCGTTATTGTTAGGATATTTAATAGATTGTGTCAATAGTTTAAGTCTTAGGATTTATTTTGTTATTATCCTTTAGCTTAGGCTTAGGACTAGAATGTAATTATCGTCTATTTAGTCATTGAGCCTTAATATACCAACTCACTTTTGAAAGTAATCAAAGATCAAAGGCTTATCCAAATTTTTCACACAATACACACACTCAAAGGTGAGAATACTCCCTTTTCATTCCATTAAAGCCTCTTTGATTCCTTGTTTGGTGCATTCGGGACCAACAAGTGGTATCAGAGCAAACGTGGATCGATCTGCATTGATTTGAATCCAGTTTCGTTCGATTCCAAGAAAGATCAAAGGTGTTTTGGGCAAAAAATTATTTTCGGGCATTTCGAGCTTGTTTTGGGGTTTTGATGCTTCGTTTTTGTGTTTCAAACCTTCCCCCAGATCGAGTATATGCCTAAAATGTTTTTAGAACACTTTTAGATCAGTTTTAACGAGTTTTGAGCAAGATTGAAGCAAAACTTTTCGGAAAAGGACATCTCGGCCATTCTCTGTTTTTGGTCGATCTGACCTATTTTTTGGTGTTTTTAGCTCACAAATCGGTCGATTATGTGTTTAGGGAAGAATTTCTGAAGTTTAGGATCAAGTTTGAGCGATTTTGGTTGAGATTTGAGTGAAAACGGACGGTTTTCTGGGAAAGATTCTCGACAAGCAACGGAACAGTACTTTGATGTTCTTGCCCGCGAAACTTTCTGAATCGTTCAAATCCGCGAAAGTTTCATATCCGCGAAGTTAAATCCGAGAATTTTTAAACCGCGAAAATTTCACTTTCACTACATTTTTCGCAACATCCGAGAATTTTTAAACCGCGAAAATTTTACGTTCACTGCATCTTTCGCAACGGCCTATGCTCAAATCCGAGAATTTTTTTTTTAAAACCGCGAAAAATTTCTCTTAGACCCAATTTTTCTCAACTTCGTACTCTTTAAAATCCGAGAATTTTTAAAACCGCGAAAATTTTTTTTTAGACCCAATTTTTCTCAACCCCGTACTCTTTAAAATCCGAGAAACTTTATGTGCGAGAAAGTGTATTCCAAGAATATTTCTAAGCCGCGAAATTTTCCAAAAATCAGAGAAATTTTACTAAGTTGAGAAATTTTCAGCCGAGAATTTTCAGAAATTCCATATCCTAGAAAGCTTATTCCGCGAATCTCTCTAAGCCGCGAAATTTTCCTTTCAAGACCGAGAAAATTTTGAACTTCGCGAAATTTTTACATCCGAGAAAGCTTTCAAAGCCGAGAAAGTTTATCTCATCTGAGAAAGTTTTTTGAATACCACATCTCTTTCAAATCCGAGAAAATTCTCTAAGACTTCAACTCTCGATGCGAAATTTTTTTTAACGTGCGAAATTTCTTGTGAAGCTCTAAAACTCTCAACTGAGAATCATTCTCACATGCGAAATTTTTAAAATCCGAGAAATTTTCAACTGAGAATTTTTTAATTCCTCTTTAAAACTCACAAACACCGAAATTTCTCAACACATTTTCTCGGATAACTCTTCATTTAATCACGTCCCTTCGAACTGCGAATTTTTTTTTTCTTGACGTGTTAAGTCCTTTTCTCGTGTTAAAATCTTCTTGGGTTAAACTTTTCTCAAACTTATTTAAGATTTGATCCCAACACTTCAGTCCTAACACCCTAGACCACATTTGACATAAAATTTGTTTTTGCTCCTCAAGTCTCGATTTAAATTCCTAGAACTTCTCCTAATTTCAAGATATATTTCTCTTCCATACATTATCGACCATCACACACGCTCACTTAGTTCTAGGAAATTCTTTAAACAATTTTATTCTCAAAACTCTACTCATTAAACTCGTATTTCTCTTATCGTTCGTTACTAACTCTCTTATCTATACAAGATCAAAACCACGGACGATTCGACTGCACCAACCATGTCTACCACGAATGACATCTCCACAGTGGGCTCCGACACCAGGCCTCCGATGCTGCGACAAGGCGACTACAGCATATGGACAAACCGGTTCCTCACGTTCATCAGGAACAAAGGCGCACCACTCTCTCAATACCTTCTGGACTCCATCTTCAACGGCCCAGCACAGTTCTGGACAATCATCCCTGCACATCCAAACGCAAACCCTCCCATGGATGAACGCCGCACTCCAAGAGGTCCCATCAATGAGGATGAACTGGCTCGTGTACAGGCCGACGAGACTGCCAAAGGATACCTCTTCCAGGCTATGGGCAACGAAGTCTATGCTCACATCGAGTGCTGCACAACTGCTAAAGAAATATGGGATGAACTCGTAGAAATCATGGCAGGCACAACTGAAAGTGCTCAAGGGAGGAAATCAGCCTGTCTCTCACAGTATGAACACTTCCAAGCCTACGAAGGAGAGGAGCTGCGTGACACGTACCTCAGATACCTGAAGGTCATCAATGAACTCAAGAAAGCCAGGATCTCGAGGGACAAATTCGATATCAACAACCGCTTTCTTGGAAGCCTCAAACCACATTGGGGCAATGCAATCGTGATGATGATTCAGAGTAAGGACCTCTCCAACGCTTCCATCCATGCTCTTTATGACAGTCTGTCTGCCTATGCTCCATACGTGCAACCTCAGTCCACCAACACTCGAGTCGACCCACTGGCCCTCCTCTCGAACAAAACCAATGAACGATCTTCCACCACTAAGATAAAACAGAACAAAGGGAAGCTACCAGCTGTTGTATCTGACACCTCTTCAGGATCCGAAGCTGATACAGAATCAGACGAAGATGTTCGTGATATACGCAAGCAACTGGCAATGCTCACTAAGTTGGTCTCAAAGAAGATCGGAAAAAAATCCTCATCCTCTTCCAATCGCCAAAGAACCTATAGCGGCACCAAAAAGACCACTCCCACAGAGGAAGCCAAGCCAACAAAGAAAGAAGAGGACTCCGCACCTCAAAAGTCCGTGAAGTGCTTTCGGTGTGGAAAGATAGGCCACTTTGCCAAAGAATGCCATGCCCCACGCGTGAAGGACTCCGGCTACTACGACCGTAAGGCCAGAATGACCCGCAAGGTGGAAAGTGGGAAAGTTCTACTCACCGAAGAAGCTGAATGGGTGAATGACACTTCAGAAGACGAGGAGCCTAAGGATGAAGACTGCTGCATGGCAAGGCTGGTCGAACATGACGAGGACGAGGAGATGGGTCACACCGGTGAAAACACAGCTAATACTCCTACCAACGCTGAGTCTGAGGTACGAATCTCACACCTCGATGATGTGTTTAATCACCGACACACCATTAAGAAACCCACCGTAGACGCTAGGGATTATGATGAACTTAAGCTAAAATTTGAAAACAACTATGCCTTACTTAGTCTAAAAGTAGAAGAACTTGCCTGTGCAAACTAACGTCTAATGGCCTCTGAAGCTTTAGTCAAACGTCTGCAAAGCAAGAACAAACAAAGTGAGACTAAGGTTAAGGAAACTACACTAGCCATTAGTTCATGTGAAACTTCTCGCCTCCTGACGGCCTCCCAATATGAACTGCTTACGAAGGAAAGAGTTAGGTTATACCGCAAGGTGAAAGAACTTGAAGAGCAACTTCACCTTAGAAACGAAAACTCACGCATCTTATGCCTATTGAACCAACCAGTGGAAACAGAATTCTACAACGCCCGGGGGGGATCGGACTGTCTAGCAATTGCAATCCAACACCGCTGACAGTTAAAAGATATAACATGTGCAACACTGCGTTCTTGCAAACAAGAAATGGTGCTCCCCCGCAGCTTAAGCCATTTGTGAGATCATCCTCCGCTGCCATCTCAGAAGAAACAAGAGAACAGAACATTCATTGGGCAGAAATCGCGTATGACTACACAGAATTGAACAATAGAGATAAGACTAAGGTATCCTCACTCTCGGAGGATGTCGAAACCTTACTCCCAAACAAAGAACAGGAAGTTGCTTTTCAAGATGTGCTCTCTCGCACTTACATCCCAAAGAAACTACTACTCATAGCAGAACTAGAACGACAACTAGAAGTAGAAAGGAAGGCCTTTGCAAAAGAGCGAGATGAGCTACTTAGCAAAATCTACACACTAGAAAAATTTCCCAATACGAACTATCCCTCCACATCGAGTCAAGTACCCGATTCTCAAACATGTAAATGTAAGAGGACGGCGAAAATGACTCCTGAAGCTGACATATGTTCTAACACTAACTCTAGTATTCTTATGGATACAGGGAATGTGAGTTCGACGTCTCTGGAAGGCAGTTCGTATCAGATAAAGGCGAATCCACTCTTCGATGACAAGAAGAAAAAACCATCCTATATTCGTCCTTCCTCTCTATGTACTGAATCCCAATATCCTAAGGTCGTAGACAATTACGTTGCTAAAACTTATCTTTCTTTTACCAAACTTATGTCTATGTGCTGCTGCAATGATTTTGTTCTCCCACGATTTCATGAATATGAAACACATGAACACGCAACACTCCGACCTCGCAAGCGAACCTTCTCTACGACGTCTTTGAATTCTCCCATCTCGCCAAAACCTAAGATCAAGCGAAAACGTCTCTCGTCGACAAACGCAAACTCACCTACTACTCGCAAGCCAAAGGCGACCAAAACCGAAGCACGAAAACGACAACCACATTCCCCGCGCCAATTCATGTATAAGGCGTCATACATGCAAGCACAAATTAGGAAAATATGGGTTAGAAAAACCATAATCCCGCCTAATCAAACAAACGACAAAGGGAAAGCTAAATTAGAATCAACACAATCTGATTTAGAAACCACATTTCCCATTAAGCGCATAAAAACTTTACATATATCACAAGAATGTCCCGTCCGAAAACGGGGACCCAACGCTTGCTAATGTTTGCAGGTCTGTCATGTGTGGTATCTAGACTCGGGTTGCTCCACACACATGACGGGGAACAAGGAGATGCTGAGCAACTTCTCCGAGCGCTATCTCGGAAGGGTCTCCTTCGGAAACAGTCAAATGGCGCCAATTCTCGGAACTGGTGATCTCGTCCATGACAAACTGACGATCAAGGGCATCTCTTACGTTGAGGGTTTGAGCTACAATCTCTTCGGCATTGGTCGTTTCTGCGACAAATGATATAAGGTTCTCTTCGAATCTGACATCTGCAGCATTATAGATGCCTCGGGACTGCCACTTCTTTCTGGAACGCGCACGTCTCACCTCTACATACTCAATCTCACGACCTCTCGACCAGTATGCCTTCTCTCTCGGGCTGCACCCAAGTTGAATGATCTATGGCACCGACGTCTTTCACATCTCAATTTCAAGACCATCAACAAACTGCGTCAGAATAAACTCGTCAACGGTCTACCCCAACTGACATATCATAAGGAACACATCTGCTCTGCCTGTGAATTGGGGAAGATGAAGCGATCGTCTCACATATCCAAGGAAACACCGTCCTCTACGATAATCCTCGAGCTCTTACATATGGATCTATGTGGCCCAATGCCTACGGCCACACTCGGAGGAAGACGGTATATTCTTGTGATTGTCGACGATTTTTCACGCTACACGTGGACGAAACTCATTCGTACAAAGGATGAAGTTCCTGATATAATCATCGAGTTTGTTGTTACGTCCCAAACTCTTCATCAACAGAAGGTTCGGATTATCAGAACTGACAACGGAACTGAGTTTAAGAACAAGAAGCTCAGTGATTTCTATGCCACTCAGGGCATCACTCAGCAGTTCTCAGCTGTGAAGACACCGGAACAGAATGGTGTCGTTGAGCGTAAGAACAGGACACTTGTTGAAGCAGCCAGGACTCTTCTCATCCAATCCGGCCTTCCTCACTCTCTTTGGGGCGAAGCTATTCAAACGGTCTGTTACACGCAAAACCGGGCTTCCATCCACAAGAGATTCAACCGCACTCCATACGAGATGTTGAACAACCGTCGTATACCAGATATATCTTATCTAAGGGTTTTCGGATGCCGATGTTTTGTTGCCAATGATCGCCAACATCTTGGGAAGCTTGATCCAAAAGCACTCGAAGGAATCTTTGTTGGTTATTCGCTAAACTCGAAGGCATACAGAGTCTATCTTAAGGAGAAACGATCTGTCATTGAGAGCACAAATGTCACCTTTGACGAAAGCGAAGGCGACCTCATGGCTTCTGCTCATATTAGTCCAGAACCAGGTCTTCTACAGTCGTTGACAAATGGTCAACCTTCAACGGCGGGAACTTCCTCATCTGAGGGCAACTCTGGTGAACTGGACCTCGATCTACTTTTTGAGTACTTATATCCAGTTCCCAAGACTCCCGCCGCCACCACTGAACCTACCGCTGCACCCACTCCTCCTACACCACCAGCTATCGGCAATGACGTCGTCCCTCTAAACTTGGATGCACTCAATCTCAATGAAGACGACATTTTACCCAATCCGGGGAACATTGCTGATCCTGATGCTGAACCCTCTCAATCCACTACGGTTGAGATCTCTTCTTCGGACATCAGACCCCAATCTAATGAGCCTCCAATAGACATAAATGCGGCTAGCTCCTCACAGACCAATGTACCACTCTGGGCTCGGTCTCATCCTACAGACCAAATTATTGGGGATCCCACATCCGGTGTTTCGACACGTTCGGCTACGATGAATGAAAGTCTGTTTGCTTGCTATCTCAGTCAAGTCGAACCATCACGAGTAGCTGAAGCTCTCAACGATCCCGATTGGCTGATTGCAATGCAGGAGGAAATAAATCAGTTTGAACGTTTACAAGTTTGGGAACTCGTACCACGACCTCGCAATAGATCCATTATCCGCACAAAATGGATCTTCAAGAACAAAAAGGATGAAGACGGTGTTGTTATTTGCAATAAAGCAAGACTTGTGGCTAAGGGGTACAACCAACAAGAAGGCATCGACTACGATGAAACTTTTGCCCCCGTCGCCAGGATCGAAGCAATACGAATTTTCCTTGCCTTTGCCACTCACAAGAACTTTAAAGTCTACCAAATGGATGTGAAGACTGCATTTCTGAATGGATTTCTCAAAGAAGAAATGTACGTTGATCAACCTGAAGGGTTCTTGAGCGAAGAGTTTCCTCATCACGTATATCGACTCTACAAGGCTCTCTACGGACTAAACCAGGCTCCCCGAGCTTGGTATGACGTCCTTTCAGACTTCCTTGTTCAGTCCGGATTCAAGAAAGGATCTCTGGATACAACTCTCTTCACCAAGCGGAATGGCCCGCACATAATGATTGTACAGATTTATGTCGATGACATCATTTTTGGATCGACTAAACCACAACTGTGTGAAGAGTTTGCAGAATTGATGAAAGAGAAATTCGAAATGAGTATGATGGGTGAGCTGAACTTCTTTCTTGGTCTTCAAGTAAAGCAACTTCCCAACGGAATCTTCATCAATCAGTCCAAATACATCCATGACATCCTCGAGAAATATGGAATGAAGGATGCCAAGACTGCTGCTACACCTATGTCACCCTCTGGCCGACCCGACGCGGACCTATCCGGTGTTCCCGTTGACCAAACCGTCTATCGAGGAATAATAGGTTCTCTTTTGTACCTTACTGCTAGTCGACCGGACATAGTTCTCTCGACAGGAATCTGCGCTCGTTTTCAGGCAACACCAAAGGAATCCCATCTCACTGCTGTCAAAAGGATTCTCCGCTATCTCAAAGGAACACCCAATCTGGGTTTGTGGTACCCCACTCTATCGGACTTCAAACTAGTTGGATTCTCTGACTCGGATTATGCAGGATGCAAGATGGACCGAAAAAGCACCTCTGGAGCTGCACACTTCTTGGGCGGTAAACTCGTAAGTTGGTCGTCTCGGAAACAAAACTGTGTCTCAACTTCGTCGACGGAGGCAGAATATGTCGCCGCCGCTAGTTGCTGTTCACAACTTTTGTGGATGAGAACCCAACTACGAGATTTTAATTTTCATGTTGATAAAATTCCCATTTACTGTGACTCAAAAAGTGCTATTGCGATGACGAGTAATCCAGTACATCACTCGAGAACGAAACACATAGATATTCGTCACCACTTCATCAAAGAACATGTCGAACAAGGCACGATTGAATTGCACTACATCACAACCGAAGATCAACTGGCCGACATCTTCACAAAACCGTTGGATGTCAAACGATTCCAACACCTAGTGACTATGTTGGGCATGTTGAATATTCAGTTGTGATCAATCGACCCTACATGAACTTTGATAAAGTGTACATATTTCTTTTTCCACTTCACTTCATTATCTATGTGTCTTCTGAATTATGTCTTTTGAGGGGGAGTTTTCGATTAAGGGGGAGCGTCTGATTTTTCATTATTTAAAACGGGAAGCTTTTCGATTAAGGGGGAGCGTCAATTTTTTCTCCATTATTTAAAACGGGAAGTTTTTCGATTAAGGGGGAGCTTCTGATTTTTCTATTTATTTTTTTAAAAAAAAAAATTGGTGGAAATTGGGTGGAAATTTTAAAGTTTGGTCAAACTAAGTCAAAATTGGACCGACTAAAATATTTTGGGTTGAATTTCTAATTTCTCATGACATGTCTATGTGCTATCACTTGCGAAAATTTTACTCTGACTGCGAAACTTTCTCACGACATGTCTTTGTGTTATAACTTGCGAAAATTTCCCAATACATGCGAAACTTTACACTGAATGCGAAATTTCCATGCTACATGCGAAAATTCCCTTTGAATGCGAAATTTCCTTGTTATATGCAAAATTCATGAAAAAGACTGAGTGCGAAATTTCCTTTATATCTGCGAAACTGCTCTCTCGACATGCCTTTGTGTGATAATCTGCGAAATTTCTCATTACATGCGAAATTTGACACAAAATGCTAAATTTTTTTCTCAACATGTCTATATGTTTACTTAGCGGATTTTCTAATTCTCGCAATTTAATCATACTAATCATATCACAATTACTGTCAAACACAGATATGACTGAAAAAGATCAAAGCACAATTGAAGCACTTGAGGCGGCTGCAATCCAACGGGATATTGCTCGCATCGAACTCAACACACGTCTCTAAGTCCCACCACCCGAGCAGATCTTCCCACTGAGTCGATGGGCGGCCCTGATTCCCAACAACTACATGGTGGACCTGCACAGCTTTCGGTGCGATGCCCCCGTCATCGTAGAAATCCTCAAAGGGCACCCCCCTTCGCCACGCCCTCACACATGGCGAGCCAGAAGCACAGGTGTACCTTCAACAATTCTGGCATACACTGCAGATAGCAGGACCACTCCATCTTGCAAAAACTTATCCGCCCAAATTGATCAAGAAACGGTGGTCCTCACTCGCAAAATAGTGCAAGAAGTGCTTCAACTCCCCGTCTACTCACCCTATGACCCACTACCGACGCACGAACAACTCATCGAGGACATAGACCGGCTGGGCTATCAAGCAGAAACCAAGAAGAAGAAGGGCCCACTTGTCCTCAGTGAAGTCACCACCCGCAATCTGCCTCAACCCTGGCGCAACTGTACCTGCTGGTGAACAAGTGCATGTCAGGAAAGCATGCCGGTCAGGACCGCGGAAACCTTCAAATCCTCACCATCCTGACCGGCATCGCCCACAACCGCAAGTACAACTATGCCGACATCATCTGGATGGATCTCGTCGCGATGATCCAACGTCGCGACCGGGAAGTCGCCAAGGGAGTCACTAACCGCTTCATCCCCTACATGCGGTGGCTCCCAGCCTTCATCAAACACTTCCGCATGCACTCCACCAACATTCGCATGCGGCCGGCAGCAGAACACTTCCCCATCCCCACAGTCGAGAAGTTCGCCAAGAAAAACACCCCGGCGAAGGATCGACACGCCATGATAATTCCGGACGAAGTTCTCGCCTACGCAGACCAGACAAATCCACACGTCCGAGAATATCGCATCTCAACCGCCTCATTCCGAGAAAGCCCCAGACCTCTATCTACTGTCCCTACGGAGCAGATCAACCCCACTGCTCCCAACCCCGGGACTAGCCAAAACCCCACCACCACCTCCAAAAAGTCCTCGAGTCGCGCCGCATCCTCTTCCACCCGCGCTCCGAAAAAACGGTCGCGAGAGGATGACGTAAGCCGCCCCACGGAGCGTCGATCGAAACAAAAGCACGATCGACCTCCTCAGCCACAGATAAGCCGAGCCGAACCAATAGGTACAGGAGGTGATGTGTTCACCTCCCGAGTAGAAGTCGTGGCATCTGGCTCAACCACGCAAACTACCCCACCAACTCACTTATCTTCCTCTCTACAGGAAGATATTTCATTCCACGAGGAGCCACGTATACCATCGACATCCCACTTGGAGATAGTCGATGTTGAAACAAGCAGTCCCTCGCCTCAGACTGCATCCTCTTCATGCACATCGAGTCTAGTGCCCTCACTCCCCATAATTTCATTCGTTTCTAGGACACATACACCTTCCACCGCACCACAGAGTCTTCGTGACTCTGTCAGAACACTCGGTGATGTCTCTGTGACTGAGAGCGGAAGACCTAGCACGGCCAACATCACAACAACCGTGAGCCTAGGCCATCATTCGATTGAGTCCGTCTCATCGATGATGCCAACGGGAAGTCTGAGTGACCCCGTCTTTTCCAGTCCTGTGCAAACGGGCGGCCGATCGGTAATCTTCTCCGATTCGGTGTCAGTTGGCATTCTCCGTGAATCCAACTTGTTAGATTTACCCCGATTCATCACCGAGACCGCGCTAGAGTCACGTCTTCAAGAGTTTGCAAAGACTCTTGAGGCGTCGATTCTCGACAAAGTTTACGCGCGTCTCGATGCGTCCACCGTCGACAAAGGGAAAGGTGTGGCCCCGGAGACGCCACCACCGACTCAAAATGTGGACGCTGAAGCCATTCTCTCTGCCATTTCCGCCAAGGAGCTCTTCTACGTCCTCAGAGCCCGATTCGAATCCATGACGGAACTTGACGAGGAGGAACGGCAAATGAAGGCCATTATGACTCAACCTCTGACTTGTCGAGCTCAGGGCGAGTCGAGCGGGATCAGGCGCGACGATCAAGACGATGATCAAGATCGCCGCGAGGGGGAGAATAGGCCGCAAGCCTCACAAACTCAAGGGCCCATACAATCGACGCCGCCCTCCTCCTCTGCACCTGAAACAACGCCCGCAGAAACCTCACACCCCACTAGCCAAAAATCCCACCTTATTTACCCTGAGTCACCAGCCAAATCACCCTCACCACCACCCACTACCGTCTCCAAAACTCTAATCGTCACATCGGCGTTAGAGACCACCCCACACCGTCTCCACCCACAGTCTCCGAACCTCTAACTATCACATCGATGTTAGAGGCCACCACCACACCTACACCACCCGACACCCAAATCATCCTTGCCAAAACCATCACCACAACTGAACCACCAGAATCTCCACCACAACCATCCCCACAATCCACAAACTCTTCCGACGCAACACCCTCGCCACCACACAGCGACACTCCTCTCAACACCGACCCCAACGTAGCTTCCGAGGATGTCTACTGCGCACAGAACGAGATCGAAGCCTACATCTTCAACGATGAATGGCTGTACACACCCGCCGATGCAGTAGCAGCCAGGAAGCTGGTGGAAAACGCTCGACGTCTGCTAATGGAAGCCTCACTAACGCTGATCAACACTGCAGACAACGAGGACGGAGAGGAGTACGACGCTGAACCAGTCGAGCTCGAGAACATCCTGCAATTCCAAGCGCAACAAACTGAGGCCCCTGCTGCTCAGACGGATGTACCCACGGTGGATATACCGGAAGCACCGTGGGAAAACAAAAAGATCACCGCGCCGTTTCAAGAAGAGATCAGGAAGAGGATCTGGCGACGCAAGGAGCAGATCATCACAACCTTCGACGAATATGAGCTGATGAACATCCAAAATTGGAGCGAGAGAAAGAAGCAGCTCTATCGATGGAGCCTTCTGTGCCACAAATGCTCAAATAGGACGCTATCCGATGAGGAAAACATCGCTCAGGAAATGAGTCGGGCCCCCATCTGCAAAGTCACTGACCTCCGCCAAGAGTCCAAAGGACCTGTCCATTACCCAGTATTCACGGTAATGAGGCAGGATGAGAGCTACTGTGAAGTCAGTGAGGCGGACTTCAAGTTTCTGCGCCTGGGCGACCTGTACAGCATGCTGGAATCCATGAAGCAGTTCAGACTCGTCCTCAGAAGTTCTGGACATCTCGTACGTGCTGAACCGGTCACCATGGGATATGTGGCTATCAAACGCCACATGCTCAGACAGGTCAGATTCTTCGCCACCCACGATCTGCAGATGGCGGTGGAGCACAATCTGAAGAAGGTGAATCTGACTCGCCCATCTTTCAAGAACGCGGACGACTACCGAGAAGGCGATGTGATCGACGGAGACGATCCGGCGGTCGCCTACTCGAACTATAAGGGAAAGATGAGGATGCTGCGCTGCTCCGAAGTGGCAAAGTTCTCGGATGGAACGCTCACCATCATCCAAGACAAACTCATGAAGATTTGCCGCATACTTTCGGAAGAAGATCCTCTCTGCCGATCCAAGTTCGCGAAGCTCATTGACGCTATAGCTAATCGAATGGTACTTCGAAGGAATCTCCGCGCCTTCGAGTTCAAGCTAGGGCTTCGCGAAACACTCACACGCTAATCCACCACCGCTACGCTCAAGATCCAAGACTCCCAACAATTGACACAAAGGGGGAGATTGTTAGGATATTTAATAGATTGTGTCAATAGTTTAAGTCTTAGGATTTATTTTGTTATTATCCTTTAGCTTAGGCTTAGGACTAGAATGTAATTATCGTCTATTTAGTCATTGGGCCTTAATATACCTAGGGTTAATGTGGTATATAAGGTTTTACCAACTCACTTTTGAAAGTAATCAAAGATCAAAGGCTTATCCAAATTTTTCACACAATACACACACTCAAAGGTGAGAATACTCCCTTTTCATTCCATTAAAGCCTCTTTGATTCCTTGTTTGGTGCATTCGGGACCAACAGTTATCATTTTTTATTTTATCGATTGTCCGTTTATGTTCTTAAGAGGAGAAGACAGAAAGAAAAGAAAAGTAACTAGTAATGGTGATCACGGTGGACAAGAATCCTAGATGCTGCTTGATATGGTCCAGAAATTAGATGGGCTAAAAAATAATTAATAGATAAAATAGGGATTAAATAAGATGTTTAGAAAAGATAGAAGACTTTAGTAGAAAAAACTCAAATGAGCCAGGTGCTGCAGAAACCTATGGGAACAGCTGGTCGACACTAAAGAGGTAAGAAAATTCCTTTACACGCCACCATAAATGCTGAACAGGATATGAGACACGTGTCTGTCGATGATAAGGCGATATCAGTGCCTCCGTTGACAAGACACTGCATAAAGGTGTTCTGTGGAAAGGCATCTGAAGACAGCTCCTGCTGCACCTCGTACTGAAGGGTCACATCACCTAGGGGTTTGGGACGTAACCTCGGACGCCAGCTCGGAGCTCCTATAAAAGCCGCACTTGGTTATTTTCGCAAATGGAGACAGAATAGAAGCAGGAATACATATTAAAACGCTCTCATTTTTATTGTCGTAGCATCTTTACTTAATACTTAGCATTTCTAAGGGAAGGTAAGCTATTTGAGTGTGTAATCCGTGAAATATAGTAAAAGAGGTTTTTGGAGCGCCCGTGGACGTAGAATCCGCAAGGATTCGAACCACGTACATTCGGTGTCCTTTTCGTTTCTGTCTTAACACACGTCCCACACTGAGAAACACCTTATGCGCACTACAAACTTTGTAATATACGTGTCTACCGCTATATAAATCCTCCGTGTAGACATTTTTGGTCCAAATGATTATGAGAGTTTTGATTATTCCAAGTAATTATGTAAACTGGGGGTACAAATTAGAAAACTCGATATGCATGTTGTGTGATGTTTAAGTATGTGCAAATGTTCGATTAAGCGCTTAAATGTGATTAAACTGTTAAGAGAATTGAATTTGAGTGATCTTATGCTTAGCTGGAATATTAATGTGATCACCTGGTTATGAACGTTTTCGTATGAATGGAATCTCATTGCGTGCTATATATGGAAAATATATCATGTTGAGTGAAATGCAAACTGTCCGCAAGATTGAGTTATTTTAGGAAATAATATCGATGTGATCACCTAGATATGGATGACTATGCTGTATATATGGAAAAGATATTCTGATTGAGCTGAAACGTGATTGATCTATTTTAGGAAAGAATATCAATGATACATCCGTTGAGTGCGATATTATGTGACTCTTAAATCAGTGAATCATGATCCTGCTTTCCTTGTGCAACTTAGGATTCATATTATGGAAAGTGATTAATTGATTGGGCTTATATGTGGTAAGATGCTGATTTTTTCTATATATATTTAATAAATTAATTAATATATATAAATTATTTCGGTTTTGGTATTAAAATATTATTTTTTCCAAAAATTTTAATTATTTTTATTTCGGTTTTTCGGTTGGTAACCGAAACCGAACCGAAAAAATTCGGTAAACCTAAACCGAACCGATTAAATTCGGTTCGGTTTTCGGTTCTTAAAATATAAAATCGAAATTTTCGGTAACGGAATTTTCGGTTTGGTTGGTTCGGTTTTACCGAATGAACACCCCTAAATATAACTCTCACAGCTATATTCCGTTAACTAGGCTCCTAATATTCTCTAGACAGCTTTTTTCTATCTCTTTCAACAGCTTTTTACAGTCCCGTTGAGATATTACTCACTAACGTTTCCGGTTCAGTGCAGTAATAACAACATATATTTCTTACTCGCTTAAAGAACTTTGTGATTTGAAAGCTTGAGTTAATTTTCCCGTTCTTGTTCAAAGTCGGTGAAGTACTTGCTACGGCCTATTTATAGTTAGGTTGAAGTTGAGGCCCGTTGTGAGATATCTCTTCATGTACTGGACAAAGCATTAATTAGCTTTACCCAAAATGGGTCTGTCCGGTCTTTTAGCCAGTTCACGTTATGCCTGTGCTTCATTCCTTATTCAGCTTAGGTTGAGGCCATCTCCAATGGCTCCTCAAACCAAGCGTTAGACACCATGAATAAAGTTGGAGGAGCTCCAATCGCACTCCAAAAGCCACTCTAAACATGGAGGAGTGAACAGTGTTCCGCTATTCAAAGCGGGCATTCACCCTCTATCCTTTTTTTGTTTTCAATTTCTTTCATAATTTAGGTAATTTAGGTTTTTTTACCCTCTGCTCTGTTAATGTCGATGGTGAAGCTAAAAATGATGAGAACAGAGAGAAATAGATGAGAAAGAGGATGAAGACGTGGTTGTGGCTAGGGTTGCAAACGAATCAAATCGAGTCGAATCCGAATCCGGATATTCGAATATCTAATCGAATCATAAAATTGATTTATTCGTATTCGGATATATTAGAATCGAATATTCGAATATTTGAATATCGATTATATTTGAGTATTTATCTTTACATTTAATAAAAATAATTATTATATTTAAAATATATTTTTTAAATATAATTGTAATATTATGTATCGGCACCCCCTTTGAGGGTGAAAAAAAACCTTAGAAATTGTACAATTTTTTAAAATTTTGTTATCCATCAATAATAATGTAAGTTTTAATTTATTACATTTTATTTCATAAATGCACTTATTCAAAGGAAATTATTTACACATAAATATTAATATTGTAATTTATTGTGGAAGTTAATTCTACACTTTACAATTAGAAATAAAAAAAAAAACTTCTAAATTTATAAATATTATTCTTAGATTTATTTTTAAAAATCTTTTCATACCATAAATATTTCATATTAAAATTTATATATATATATATATATATAGAATTATTCAAATCGAATAATTCGATTAATATTCGAATCAATATCGTGATTTCATAGCGTATTCGGATATTTCTTGAATCAAAAAAATATTCTTATTCCGATTAGTATTCTAAATATTCGAATTCGAATCGAATCGCGAATCGAACCAAAGAAGTTCTATTCGTTTGCAACCCTAGTTGTGGCTGGGTAAAAAAAAAGTAATATTGAAGAATTTTAATTTTAAATATGAAATTATTAATAAATGAATTAATTTTACTTTTTATGTTGTCAAAATTAATAACAATAGTTACATAAAGAATTTCAAAATTTCCTAAAATAACATATAACACATAAATGTAATTATTTGAATAAAAATAAATATCTAAAGCACGAATATATTTTTGGGGAATCTACAGAAAATAAACATTTTTATACGAACTTGGTCAGTACCCTGTCAATATTTTTTAATATGTAGGTACCTAATATTTTTTTTGCACATTGGTACATGATCTGCCGCAAGGTACATCATTGTACACATTTAGGTACCATATAGAATTGTATTGTGGTACATAATACAGTGAGAAAATGGTACATCATATAACACATTAAGGTATCATATAGAAACGTATATAGGTACCACATAAATGCGTGATGTGGTACATAATACACTATAAAAAGGTACGTAAAGACTGAAAAAATGGTACACACAGTCAAACGGTTACTTATATAAAAAAATTCTGACAGAGGTACTAACTAGCAAATGTTTTATACAAATGGATATTTTTCTGTAGATTCACCTATATTTTTTCAATCGAATATACTAAAATAAATAAGAATAATTGTAATCTAATTTAAAGGTTACGATTTAATGTGTTTTATAAAAAAAATATATCATTATTTTATTTAAGTATAAAATAATTATTTTAGATACTTAATTATTAGAAATAGTTTTTTCAAATTGAATGTGTTTCAATTATAATGATTATAATATACATTAGTATAGAATTTAATGAGAATATTTCGTATAGAGTAAAATATAGAGGAAATGGTTGGAGTTTAGTGATACTGTTCAAACTTTTATATGGAGAATTTGTACTGTAGCAACGATATATATAGAGAAATGGTTGGAGATGGTCTGACTAGTGGCTCCAGCTAGCAGCCTTGTATTTAATGAATGTCGGAATTCTTCATATTGTCGCACTTGAATATTTTTGAATCTCCAGCGCGGCACTTCTAGTATCGATGCAGTCCATCCGGTATGCAAGTTTCTGGATCCGGTTTCATCTCATGCTGGCTCTGTGCTAACCCTTTCTGGTTTCATTCTTTAAGTTCAATCATCAAAACTATTAATCTTAATAACAAAATTCATGATTTCTAGCAGAAAGAAAAAGAAAGAGTCTGACGAGATGAAGAGTGACGGTGAATGTATTTTTATAAAGTTGAAAGAAATATATTGAAAATATTAGCAAGTCATTTAATTCATGGTGTGGGTTGAGATCCTCTATTCCACTTTCTGTATTCCACTCCGTATTCCAACGAACGAAAATCGTTACACCTCCCCCCAACAAGTGTTAAAACACACATAAACATCATTACATCTATGATTTCATTACAACAAGTGTTTAAACAAAAAAACAACCTCATTATTACGTATTTTTCTATTTTAATATATAATACTGATTTTTTCTACTCCATATTAGAAAAATACGTAATAATGAGGTTGTTTTTTTGTTTAAACACTTGTTATAATGAAATTCATATGTGTAATGATGTTTATGTGTGTTTTAACACTTGTCGGGGGGAGGTGTAACGATTTTCGTTCGTTGGAATACGGAGTGGAATACAGAAAGTGGAATAGAGGATCTCAACCCCCGAGAAAGGGTAACCTGCCAAGGAAATCGTGAAAATTTTGAAATAGGAGAGTGGTTTTTAGTTATTACAGATGTACAATATTTCATAATATGTTGCTGCGCCTATAATTTAGTAAATTGTCAAAATAGATAAATTACTAAATGCATTTTACGAAAGAGAGTTGACTTACGGAAAAAGTATTGAAACCTTCCAATTTCCATGAAAGTGAATTAAATCACTTAAAAGACAAAGTTGAGTTTGCTCTCTCATGCACTATTGACAAACAAAAAATTCTAATATTAGAAACTATAATTGCTAGCGATGATTTATTTGATAAATTAAAACGGGGTTTTGAGAGGTGAATCTACAGATTTCTGATAATTTAAAATTCAAATACAGCGTACGGATCGCATAATAATATCCTTTAGGACCAACTCCATTATGGAAAAATGTCGGCTTTTTAAATTAAATAATGGGAAAAAATAAAATATTTAATGAAATAGGATCGTTTCTGAAATATGTAACAAAATAGGGTATTTCGCGGTTAATACCCGCGTCGTCGCACCCATTAGGGGCGACATCGCGCCCATTATCAGCGATGCTAGCTTTTTGTTTGTTTTTTTTTATTTCTCAACGTCGCCCCCATTAGGGGCGACACTCTTTTTTTTTTCTTTTTTGTTTTATTTTTTATTAACTTATTTTATAATTATTAAATATATAATCTATCGAATCATAAAATCATCCTTATTTCATGTGATTTACATAATAAAAATTAATAAATGCTTCTAATTTATTGTTTGTTTCACGACGATTAAAATGATATGCATATCTTATATTTTTTTATATTCGAAAATATTTCTTATTTCTATAATTAAACAACTAATTTATAAAACAATATCATAATTTATAAAACAATATAAATTAGATAAAAAAATAATAATTTAAACTAATTTTAAGCCAAAGAACACATATCATTTTATAATTTTTTTATTTTTTAAATGTAATTAAAAAACTAATTATATATAAAAGTATTTTTTATTTAAAAAACTAATTTATAAATATTTATAATTAAAAACTAATTTATAAACATAAAATATATCGAATATCGAAAATATAAGATATGCATATCATTTTAATCGTCGTGAAACAAACAATAAATTAGAAGCGTTTAATAATTTTTATTATGTAAATCACGTGAAATAACGATGATTTTATGATTCAGTGAATTATATATTTAATTATATAAAATAAGTTAAATAAAAAAAAAACAAAAAAAAAAAAAAAGAGTGTCGCCCCTAATGGGGCGACGTTGAGAAGTTGAAAAAAAACAAACAAAAAGCTAGCATCGCTGTTAATGGGCGCGACATCGCCCCTAATGGGCGCGACATCGCGGGTATTAATCGCGAAATACCATATTTTGTTAAATATTTCAGAAACGACCCTATTTCATTAAATATTATATTTTTCACATTATTTAATTAAAAAGGCCAAAATGTCCAATGCAAGTGTGAAAAGTAAGATTATTATAGGTCAACTGTGTCATACTACACTGTGGGGGGGAAGACAACTAATATTTTTGGCCACCGAAAGGTTGAATCTGGACCCGTGATAATTTTATCTAGATGGTATAAAGGCGAAATGACACTCATAGAGAACACCACGTGGTTCGGCCAATACAACCTCAACCTTCAAACGAGAGCACTGAATTTGCTATATTGAGAATATTACACCGTACAAATTAAGGTTCGTGTTTAAACCCAAAACCAGGGGCGGATCCAGGAATGTTTGATCGGGGAGCCGTAGTATTAAATGTGTATATTAGCGTTGGTGATAAAAATAAAGTTTCATTTGCTCTTTATTGCATAAGTCGTTGGTGAAAACCAATATATATATTCGAGATTTTGAAGGCAACCTGTTACTTGATGTGTTTTTTTACCTAAAAAGTGATTGTGTTAATTTTTCAAGGGTAATTAAATTATAATTTGGATATAAATTTTTACAACTGATAAGTTCATAATAAAATTTTTTAATTTGAAACATAATTTTTACAATAATAGTCATTGATGGATCCAGAATAAACTGAAAAAAGACGAATAATATTTAATCTATATATAAGAAATGTAATTAATATACCCCATGACAAACATCGATATTATGTCTATATGAGATTTATTTTTTATTATTATCAAATCATGTGGTTAAATAATTTAGAATCTTATCTAGCAGTGTAAAGGTAAAAAAAAAGAAAAGTAGAAGGATAGTTAAAATATATAAGTATTAATATTAAATTATGTTCGCTTCAGTAAAAAACACCTAAAAATATTAAAAACTAACAAGAGCAAAAAAAAACACTAAAAAGAATTAAAAATCCCTTCAAACCACAACGCTTGCATCGTTTATTAAAAACACAAAACAAAACTAAAAGAATTAAAATTTGATAATATCTATAACTGAAAGAAATATTGGCGAAGGCCCATCATGCCAGATTTTTTGTCGATCTGTTTGTTGTTTAAATTTGTGAACATGACCTATACTACATTGGACCGAGAGAATATTTGGAATTTTGTCGGGCAGCCCAACCCACGCTTAGCTTATATATTCTTTTTTTTATAATTATTTTAAGCCAAAAACTACTACTAAGGGTTGGAAAGATTCAAACCTGAACCTAGAGTGCAGAAAGCTACTTCCCTGACCAATATGCCATTTGAAAATTTGGGGGGGGGGGGGGGGGGGGGGGCATGAATGGATCCGCCGTTGCCCAAGACCGAGATCTCTTACCCATATGGATAACATATTTGTATCTACTCAAACTATCCCAGTAAAAATAAATCCGCTCTTGTTGCAAATAGTTCTCGGGGTTTCAAGGATACCAAGAGTTTTGAAGAGCATGTAACATGAGAATAAAAGTTGGTTTTATTAGAAGGATTTAATGTCTTCTTAAAGAGGACATTTGAAGAGGTAAAATGTGACTCTTCATTTAGCCATGGAGAAAGCTATGTAACATTCTCATCATTTCATAACATGGGCATGAATCCTATAGATTCTCTATCTCCTGCATCAAAATTTGTATTACAAATTTTACAAGTTGAATCCTGAAGAAACTTCTCGGGCCATCATTGAAAATGTTTATTTATGATAGTGAAAACATGCTTCTTGCTTTTACCAATTAGAGCATATTTCCTTCACTTTCCCCCAACAAAAAGTAGTCTAGTGCTTTACAGCCCATACCTATGAAAAGTAGTTCCATTGTCTTAACAATCTCAATACTTGGAGGAAGAAGCACAAGTTATCTCTTGAATTGAATAACCACGTCATTCTTTGAAAGGAGAATAAATAGTAAAGAACAGGTAGAAAAAGAGTGTGTGCTAATACGATGATGATGCAAGAGTATTATCTGAAAAGATGGAAGGCAGTAATCTTGATTGTTCTCATCTCAACAACAGCACTATCATCATCAGGTATTAATTAGTTTTATCAATTTCTCATTTTATATTAACATTTGAAATCTTAACTAGCTAGATGAGATTTGTATTTAATTTTGAATGATTATTATTATTATTTTATTTTTTTGGTGAAGGGCAAGGCTTGGGGAGAAAGCTTGTGGTAAGAGGTGAACGGATGAGGACAAACAGATATGGTCAGTGGATACCACCTTCACCAAAGATCCATGGATCCTTTAGTAATGTTAACCCTTCTCCTCCTCCAAATTATTATTAGAATATATTTAATAGTCTTGTTATTTTTTTGGGTTTTGAAGATTTTGGGTAACGCCTGCATTTACATAAGGTTGTCCTTATATAAGGTTATTGTTAGGATATGCGGAAATCCCCGATAATTATTTTGCCCGAAAAATGACGATAATAAATAAAAGAGACGAAAATAATATTTGGACAGTGACACGAGATTTACGTGGTTCGGTCAGAATGACCTACGTCCACGGGCCGGAGGGTAGAACTTCTTTATTATGTGGAGTGATTACAGACACGTACACTGACGTGGTACAAAACCAGCTACAACAATATAAGGAGTATGCTACAGAAAATGATCAGAGGAGAACGAATATCTGTGTGGTGTTTGTGGTGTTTTGGTTCAGTGGCGAATGAGCCTATTTATAGGCCAAGTCTTCATTACTTCCTTGTCTGAACTGAAGAATATAAAAGCAGTGTAAACCTTTGATTTCTTCTCGCATGCAAAGCAGTTCGGCGCCTGACATTGGAAGTGTTCTTTGTGCCTTTTTTAATTCCCACGTGAAGTATGAGTTGTAAATGTTGAATGGTCAATACAAGCTCACCTAACAAATCTCCACCTTGAGCTTGATTTCAAAAATCACTCCACCTTAATTTGTAACACCTTTATCTCCCTCCGACCTTAGCCCCGACGGGCTAGTTCACCAACTTTAAAACACCAATCAAGTCCAAGCAATGCTTGAACTTGGAAGTTGGAAGAGCTTTCGTAAACAAATCCGCAGGATTATCCTTCGTGTTAATCTTCTTGATAAACACCTTCTTATCTGCAATGATCTCACGAATAAAATGATACTTAACATCGATATGCTTAGTCCTCTCATGATACATCTGATCCTTAGTCAAATGAATCGCACTTTGACTATCACAGAAAATAGTAATAACTCCCTGATTCTGAGTTAGTTCGCTGAATAACCCTGTCAACCATAATGCTTCCTTGATCGCATCAGTAATCGCCATGTATTCTGCTTCAGTAGTAGATAACGCCACTACGTGTTGTAGAGTAGCTTTCCAGCTAACTGCACAACCTCCAATACAAAATACATAACCAGTAAGAGATCGTCGTTTATCGAGATCACCTGCGTAATCTGAATCGACAAAGCCAACGAGAGTATCACTATTTCTGCCAAACTCCAAACAAAAGCTTAGAGTACCCTTCAAGTATCTGAGAATCCACTTCACTACTTGCCAGTGCTCTTTCCCTGGATTAGCCATATACCTGCTAACAACACTAACAGCCTGTGAAATATCAGGACGTGTACATACCATTGCATACATAATACTGCCGACTGCACTCGAGTAAGGAACTCGTGCCATATACGCTTCTTCCTCATCTGATGATGGTGACTGAGCAGCGCTTAGCCTAAAATGGCTAGCAAGAGGAGTGCTGACTGGTTTGGCATCGCTCATGCCAAATCTCTCCAAAACCTTTTGAGGTAACTTTCCTGGGTCAGGTATAACTTACCAGCTCCTCTATCACGTCTAATCTCCATACCAAGAATCTTCTTAGCTGCTCCCAAATCTTTCATCTCAAATTCACCATTCAATAAGGCCTTCAACTGGTGAATTTCTGCAAGATTCTTAGCCGCAATGAGCATGTCATCAACATATAACAACAGATAAATGAACGAACTGTCATTTAACTTCCGGAAGTAAACACAACTATCATACTTGCTCCTGGAGAAACCATGACCCAACATGAAAGAATCAAACCGTTTATACCACTGTCTTGGAGACTGCTTTAATCCGTATAAGGATTTCTTCAGTAAACAACTTGGTCTTCCTTGCCTTCGACTATGAAGCCTTCAGGTTGCTTCATATAAATCTGTTCATCTAAATCGCCATGTAAGAACGCTGTCTTGACGTCAAGCTGTTCTAACTCCAAATCATACATGGCAACGAATGCAAGTAATACACGAATAGAGCTATGTCTAACGACAGGTGAGAACACATCATTAAAATCAACACCTTGTACCTGACTATAGCCTTTCGCGACTAATCGTGCCTTATACCTTGCATCGTCAGAACCAGACAAACCTTCTTTCTTCTTGAAGACCCACTTACATCCGACTATTTTCTTTTTCTTCGGCGGCGACACAAGAATCCAAGTACTGTTCTTGTGCAGAGACTCCATTTCTTCATTCATCGCTACCAGCCACTTATCATAATTATCATCGCTTATTGCCTCCGAATAGGTAGAAGGTTCGCAGCCTCCACCTGTTTCTTGCGCCACTGATAAAGCGTACGAAACTAAATTTACGTACCGCTGTGGTAGTCGAATCTCCCGTCTCTCCCTATCTCTGGCTATAGAATATTCCTGCTCGGTACTTTCATCTTCAACTGGATCTGAATCAGGATCTGGCTCATCCTCTTGATCCGTTGAACTCGTAGCAGGGTCATCTGAAGGATCTTTGTTGATCTCGAGCTCCACCTCGCTGTGTACACTATCCTTCTTTTCTTGATTAGAAAAATTAGTAGACTCTTTCGAAGGATGTAACATAGAAGACTCGTCAAAAGTAACATCTCTGCTGATTATAAATTTAGGTGACTTGGGATCAGGATTATATAGTCTATATCCTTTCACCCCTGAAGCGTAACCGAGGAAAATACACTTCTTAGCTCTAGGCTCTAACTTTCCCTCGTTTACGTGCATATAAGCTGGGCACCCAAATATTATTAAGTTGGAGTAATCAGCAGGAGTACCTGACCAAACTTCCTCAGGAGTCTTGAAATTGATCGGTGAACACGGTGACCGGTTGACAACATAGCATGCTGCGGCGATAGCTTCAGCCCAAAAATCATTTGTCAACCCAGCGTTAGAGATCATACATCGAGCTCTCTCTAAAAGCGTCCGGTTCATGCGCTCGGCAACACCATTTTGTTGAGGCGTCATTCGAACAGTGTGATGTCGAGCAATACCTTCATTCTTGCAAAATTCGTTGAACTCGCTTCCACAAAATTCTAAGCCATTATCTGTCCGCAACCGCTTGATCTGTTTTCCTGTCTGCTTTTCAATCAAAGCTTTCCATTGTTTAAATGTTAGGAAAACATCACTCTTCTGTTTAAGAAAATAGACCCACACTTTCCTCGAAAAATCATCGATGAAAGTCAACATGTATCTTGCACCACCTTTGGACGGAACACGAGAAGGACCCCATACATCAGAATGAATATAGTCCAAAGTACCTTTCGTCCTGTGGACTGCTGGCGAATTGAAGCTGACTCGTTTCTGCTTCCCAAAAATACAATGTTCGCAAAAGTCCATCTTACCAGTACTTTGACCGCAAAGTAGGCCCCGCTTGCTTAAAATCGTCAAGCCTTTTTCTCCCATGTGTCCAAGTCGCATATGCCATAATCTCGTGGTGTCAACCTCCGGGGATGTCGAAACTGCAGCGGAACCTGTAACAGTTGTTCCCTGCAAAATATATAAATTTCCAGACCTGCAAGCTTTCATCACGACAAGGGCACCTCTGGCAATTTTCAAAACTCCACCTTCACCTGAGAACCTGCACCCTTGAGATTCAAGTGTGCCTAAAGAGATAAGATTTCTCTTCATATCTGGAACATGTCTGACTTCTGTGAGCGTTCGGATGATTCCGTCGAACATCTTGATCCTAACTGTGCCTTTACCAACAACTTTACACGGAGCATCATTTCCCATTAAGACGTATCCACCATCGAATTTTTCATATGTGGAAAAACAATCTTGACTCCGACTTATATGGTAAGAACAACCCGAATCTAAGATCCACTCATTATCAGACCTAACAATATTTGCAGTTGCTACAAAAATAGTTCCATCGCTCTCATCAGCAGCTAAACTAGCTTCGGCGGGTTTATTAAATTGCTGATTATTTTTCTCCTTATTTTTTAATTTAAAACAATCAGCTTTAATGTGTCCCTTTTTCTTGCAAAAATTACAGATTTTATTTCTGTACCTGGATTTTGACCTTTCTTTAGATCTGCTGCTTTCAGCGTCTCTACGTTCTGGTCTTCCCCGTGCAAACAGGCCTTCTGCCTGGCTACCACTTGTTTCTCCCGTAATATCCCTGTCTATCTGTTCTTTCGATTGTAAAGCAGATTTGACACTAGCATACGATATCGTATCTTTCCCATAGATTATGGTGTCACGAAAATGCTTTAAAGACGAGGGAAGGGAACACAACAATATTATGGCTTGATCTTCGTCCGTCACTTTAACTTCTACGTTCGCCAAATCAATAACGATAGAATCGAATTTATCGAGATGCGAAAGAATAGAAGTACCTTCCGTCATTTTCATACTGTATAGCTTCTGCTTTAAATAAAGCCGATTCTCCTTAGTCTTCTTCATGTAGATAGCTTTTAACGCATCCCACATACCCATGGCCGTCGTCTCCGTGGCAACTTCTTGTAAAACCTCATAAGAGAGATTTAATATAATAGCCGATCTGGCTTTCTTGTCCAATTCATTAAATTGATCGTCCTTCATTTCGGTTGGTTTCTTCTTTGCGCCTTCAAGCGCCACCTCGCAACCGTCTTGAATGAGTATGGCCTCCATCTTGAGACTCCACATTGCAAAGTTGACATTTCTGTCGAACTTTTCAATTGACATTTTTGTTATCGTCATGGTGGCTAAAAAATAAATCGGGTTGGCTCTGATACCAATTTGTTAGGATATGCGGAAATCCCCGATAATTATTTTGCCCGAAAAATGACGATAATAAATAAAAGAGACGAAAATAATATTTGACAGTGACACGAGATTTACGTGGTTCGGTCAGAATGACCTACGTCCACGGGCCGGAGGGTAGAACTTCTTTATTATGTGGAGTGATTACAGACACGTACACTGACGTGGTACAAAACCAGCTACAACAATATAAGGAGTATGCTACAGAAAATGATCAGAGGAGAACGAATATCTGTGTGGTGTTTGTGGTGTTTTGGTTCAGTGGCGAATGAGCCTATTTATAGGCCAAGTCTTCATTACTTCCTTGTCTGAACTGAAGAATATAAAAGCAGTGTAAACCTTTGATTTCTTCTCGCATGCAAAGCAGTTCGGCGCCTGACATTGGAAGTGTTCTTTGTGCCTTTTTTAATTCCCACGTGAAGTATGAGTTGTAAATGTTGAATGGTCAATACAAGCTCACCTAACAGTTATTTATAAATCAAGGATGCAATAGAAGATGGTTTGTTAGTGAATATGCAAGGACGACATATGTACTAAGCAGAGAACATTAATAATACAAAGCTACTTGACCTTGTCCATATTGTTAATTCCTAAGCCGGCGATCAGCGATGTAAAAAAAAAAAACATGTAATTTTTACAGCTTGGAATCAAATTGAAAATTAAGCTCTCACTATCTCATTAGTATTATTATACTCATTGGTCGATCATAACAATGAGCTGCCTCGGATTCATTGCTCAAAAAAGCACACTAATCGTACGGTTTTTGCGAGAATCAAACAAGGAGATTAACGGATATATTTATGCTGCTCTAATATTTCTTTCACTATCCCAAACAGTGAAGCAAAGCAGTCAAATGAGGCACTAAATCATGGTATTGTAATGAACTGATTATCAGCTCACTGCCATATGTAGAGAGCCTATCGTGTTCATCGACATTATTTTTATATTTCCATGCTACGTTACAAATCATGTCATAACAAATTATACAAAATTAGAAAAAAGAAAAGAAAACCCCATTTCCCACACCCATATTTGTATTCCCATTTTCATCCTTTTTCCCAAGAGCTTCACTTCAACCCATCCATCCATGGCTTCTCCTAATACAATTAGAGTCATTACACTCCTCTTTACGGCGTCGTTTCTCCATACAATGTTATCCTCCAAAACCCTAATCTCCGCCTCGACGGAACAAATCAACTCATTTTCTTGCCTACCAAAAATCGACTCATGCAAAGCGCTCCTATACCAACACAACGGCTTCGAACCCCAAAAGATCTCGACCCTATACTCCGTCGAAGAATCGCAAATCAAGCCCATCGAATATGCAAAAAACAACAGAAAAGACTACTTAGTCGCCGTCGACTGCTCTTGCCAGACAGTCGACGGCGGCGTAAAGGGGTACTTCTATAACGTCGCTTACATGCCCGAAATAGGCGACATTTTTTCACAAGTTTCGAACGAAAATTTCAGCGGCCAAGTTTGGGATAAGGTCGGCAACACGAGCCTATACGCAGGCGTAAACAAGACGTTGAACTTACTTTGTGGGTGCGTTGAGAACGAGGCGCAGGTCGTGGTGACGTATACGATACAACTGCAAGATACCATTTCGAGCGTCGCGCAGTTGCTCAGCGCGGAGGAAGCAGAGATTGAGAATTTGAATGAGTATTTGAGGTCGAACCCTTCTTACGTTGAGGCAGGATGGTTGTTGTACGTTCCCATGTACAAGGATGGAGTCCCTATTACGAGGAACGCTGATCAGAGCAATTCATCGAGAGGTATTATTGTTACTGTTGTTTTTGTTGTTATTGTGTTTAGGGTTTTACTTGATTCTCGGAAACCCTAAATTTCTTGTCTGGTGATTGTCGATCTGCATGTATTTGCTCAATGATCATTTCACTTGAAAGCTTGGTGTTGGGGGTCAAGCCCCATGTCCCATGCACATCGGATAATCGAAGAAGTTAGTTATGTATATAAGCTTGTGGGCTAATTCACTCTGTTGCCAATTAGTTTTAGAAAGGAACCCCGCATACTTATATGGTCTTAAGCTGGAATTGGGTGTGAAAAAATCCCTACACTAGGTTATAGGCTATCGTACGAATCCTTAGGGCTGCCATTAAATGATAATTGCAGTCTGAGGTCAGATAAGAAACAAATCAACCTAGACGTGAGGGGGTCGTGTGCTGACAGTACGATATATAAAATTAAGATATGACACACGATCTTCAGATTTAAGCTTTTTAGGTTAATTGGTAATCGAATATGATACGCCTCACGTAGAAATCAATCAAGACGTATGGGAGGCGTTGGAAATATAATTTTTAAAAATTAAAATACAATGCACTATTTTCTAGCTTAAGCTGTTAGGTGAATAATCATTCAACAGTCTTTTGCGTGTAATTTTTCAGGGGAGAAAAAGGCGCATAAGTGGATAATACTCGTCATCGTACTGTCATGCGTGACTCTCCTCTCCTTCTGCACGTTGGGCGCAATCCTCGTAATGAAGAAGAGAAAGAAAGAAGGCAGCGAAGAAGATCTGAAGGTTATTTCGACGAATTTGAGCAGAAATAGAACGCAATCAGTGCGGAAAACATACCATCATAAAGAAAGCGTCGAAGGTCCGAAAAAATTAAGACGCAGTAAAAAACGATTATTTTTGACTGCATACTAACGTTTTATTTCTTTTCTTTGGGAAGCAGAGATCACGGTGTTCGAATCTGAAAAAACCTACGCTTTACAGTATCGAAGAGATCGAAGATGCCACGGGCGGTTTCGACGAATCGAGGGTAATCGGTCAAGGCGGTTATGGAAGCGTATATTATGGATTGGTCGACGAAAAGGTAATAAAATAACATCTTTTCGTATTTCATTTTTTTTTTTCGCGTGTTAAAATCGCAGTATAATAAATCTCCAGGAAGTTGCAATCAAGAAGATGAGATCAAACAAGTCCAAGGAGTTCCTCGCAGAGATTAGGGTTCTATGCAAGATTCATCATATCAATGTGGTAAGAGAAGCTCAAAGCCAATTATTGTTATTACATTCTCACCAGTAATTCGAAGCAGAAAATAGTATCTCCATAATTTTTTTTCTGAAACGAAGGTCGAGCTCATGGGCTATGCGAGCGGCCACGATTATCTCTACTTAGTCTACGAATATATACCGAACGGTTCTCTCAGCGATCATCTCCACGACCCATTGCTAAAAGGTCGAGCGTAAGATTTTCTTTCGAAAAAAACTGCTATAAAATCAGAAGTGTAGCCTTATATTTATGTGAATGTAATTATTTAGGTCATCAGCCGCTTTCTTGGAACGCTAGGACGCAAATAGCGCTCGACGCTGCGAAGGGAATTGAATACATTCACGACCATACGAAGGCTCGATACGTTCATCGCGATATTAAGACGACTAACATTCTCCTAGACGAAGGGCTTAGGGCAAAAGTAAATAATAATATTTCAAAACGCTTCGAAACTATATACTAAAATCTTCGATATAGTATTACGATATTTTTCAAAACCCTTTTATTAGGTTGCAGATTTTGGATTAGCGAAGCTCGTGGGAAGGACCAGCGACGACGAATTAATAGCTACAAGACTAGTCGGAACGCCTGGATATCTCCCGCCCGAGTAAGAAAGCTTTTGAAAAAAACATTTTTTTCGTCGAATACGTACTGGGAATTTCTTAAAAAAAATTAAAAGCTAATCTTTTTTTCTTTCGAAGATCCGTGAAGGAGCTGCAAGTGACTACAAAGACCGACGTTTTTGCCTTTGGCGTAGTTCTTGCGGAGCTGATAACTGGGCGAAGAGCGCTGATTCGCGACGCTAACGAACCGAATAAGATGAGATCGCTCATTACAATCGTAAGCGTTTCATCTTGGCATGCAATTTTTTCTTACGCAAAAATAAAAGCGCTGCTAACGTAAAAGGGGGTGTAAATGATTATGATCAGTTTAACGAAATCTTCGACGAAGAAGGAGAAAACCATAATTCGGCTTTAGAGTCTGTAGTAGATGGAAATCTCAAAGGCAATTATCCTGCAGATGATCTGTTCAAGGTCAAGCCATAAAACCTTTTTTTTTTCCCTTGCTTTTTTCGACTGTAATATGTTTAGACTTAAACATAGACATACATGTGTTTATTGCAGATGGCTGAGGTTGCACAATGGTGTCTAAGTGAAGATGCGATAGATAGGCCTGAGATGAACGAAGTAGTCGTTGCACTTACTCGAATTAGAATCTCGACGGCGGAATGGGAAGCTTCTTTAGGAGGAAGTAGTCAGATTTTCAGTGGAGTTTTTAGTGGTAGATAATTGAAGGGCTTTTTAAGGTTAAAGACATGGTAAGGGAAAGGCTGCTTTAGTTCTTCTTGCTCGTAGAAGCTCAGTTCTGTAATATTTCAAGACACTGTTGCTTGCTTTGCTTATATGTATCTTCGGACCTTTATTTGATGGAGTATAAAGAAAGAAATACACAGCTCTGCTAGAAAAATCAAAAGATTTTTCCTTTTACAAGTAACAACACAGTGAAGCCAAACTCTTCTCTTGACAAAGGAAAGGAAATCAAGAAATTGGAATACTTGCGCCGGCAAATGCCAACGCCGCTCACGGCGGCTGACCCTACCACAGACCAGTTATTCCTCCTCCTCCTCTGCCGCCGCCGCCGCCACGTTGGAATGAAGAAAAATCAAATACGAAAGGGTGATAGCAGATCTGTTTATTTTCCTTATATCTGAAGCCTAAAGATGTGAAGTCAACTCCTACCTTTAAATTTAAATCTAATCGAGCTCGGAAAAAGTTTCGTGCTTTCACATCACACGTAGTTGACTTACATTGTGACGCAGTTGGTGAAAATCGTGAGACCCCCATCACATTTTACTTGGATATTTTGCCAGAAATTAGGCAGCTTGGCACCCATTGTACGCTATAATCAAAATCAATACGATGGTATGCTGTCTGCGTTTCAAATCTTCCCCTCTTATTTCATTCAAAGCCTTAGCGGCGCCGCCCAAGATCTCAGTTTTGGGATGAAGCCCAGGTCATTTTTTAAGGTGATGAAGCCTCTTGGTCTTTTTTTTTTTAAAGGGAAGAAGTTCAATCTTTTATGTGTAGTAACTCACTTGTTGGATTCTTTTCTTGGATTGTATAGGCGATGCAAAGTGGGCTATGGATTGTTTGGATTTGTGGGTTCTTATTGATTTGTGTCTCTTTCTACTGTTCTATGATGCTTCCCAGTTTGGTGTTAGAACATGTAAGAACAGAGGAAACAGATCTTTCTGTGCACAGCAGCTACATTAAGATCACTCTTTTCACAGCACCAAAGCCATTCCTCGGCGAGGTAGGCCATAGACAAGCCCTTGCTCTGAAATCATGGCTCAGTTTATCAGAAAATATCGATGTTGTTCTCTTCAGTAGACACCCTTCTGTCTTCCATTTCGCCCTTTCGTTCGGTCCTAGGTTGTCAGTCGAGCCCGAAATCGACTTCACGTGAGTACTCTTTCGATCTTTTTTAGCCTATAAATCGAATTTGCTCATTCAACTTTGGCTCTTGATCCTTTCGAATAGGTTCTTGGGCACTGCATTTTTCCATTCGATGATCGCAAGGGCGCTTACATCATCATCATCATCAGACATCGCTGTAGTGATCGATCCCATGACCGTTATTTTACCAGACTTTTTGCCCGCCTTAGAACGCGTCCAAAGTCTCGACGAAGATTGGCTCCTCTTCGCCTTCTCAAAAAACGCATCAGATTTCCCTTCTGATGGGAAAGGTTGGCTTGCAGATGATGATGGTAAGAACGTAAGCATACAAAAGGTGAGAAAAGAGTAAAGAGTCTGTGTTTCAAATCCATAATTATGACTTAAATCTATTACAAGAGAGGTTTCTGTAATAGTTGCAGGCATTTTTTGACCAAGAACACGGCAATAACACGCTGAGCGAAGATCGAATGATCATAGCATGGAATAGCGCTTCTGATCTTCCCCTTCACAGAGGTGTACTCCCGCCATTTTTATACGGTAAAGGCGTTCACAACCATTGGATTCTCAACGAAGCGTTAGCCTCGGAATTCAGGCTTGTAATAGACGCAAGTTCATCTCTTTCGAGCTTTTCCTTCGACCCCATGAATTCCGAGCCCGAAGAGAGAGGCTGGGAAACGACTTGCAATTCTTTCCTAGCGAATCTCTACGGCTCGTTTTTGCTTCGCAGGTCGTACATCTCCAATTTGTATACACTCTTTCGCTGCGACGAAAACTACCTCATAATCAGCGCAGGCCAAAACATCGCCTACCAATTGGGACAGAAGAAGGAAGCACAAGGCTGTATTATTGAAGCTGCAAAATCGATGGAAGGAATCGAAAGAACGTTCGAACGAAAGAAGAAAGATTCTTCGAAGTCGCTTTCTCTTCCATTTTCGTTGGAATCTTTATTACCGCTCGTCGCCGATGAAAACAAGACGATAGTATTAGGAGTCGCCGGGTTTAGCTACAAGGACATGCTTATGAGCTGGGCTTGCAAGCTTCGAAGCCTAAACGTATCGAACTTTTTGATATGCGCCCTCGACGACGAAATCCATAATTTCTCAGTCTTTCAGGTATATATAGTTCTTGATTGTTTATTACATGATTTTGAGGTTTTCGTAACGAGGATGATGATGATGATGATGATGATGATGATGATGATGATGATGATGATTAGGGTTTGCCCGTATTTAAGTATCCAAACCCGCCTGCGAACGTGAGCTTCGACGACTGTCATTTTGGGACGGGAGTGCTTTGGGAGGGTTACTAAGGTGAAATCGAGATTGGTGCTTCGGATACTGAAGCTCGGGTATAGCGTACTCATGTCCGACGTCGACGTGTATTGGTTCAAAAACCCGTTGCCTTATCTTACGGCTTTCGGCCCCAACGTCCTCGTAGCTCAATCCGACGAGTACAACGTTACGGGTACTTTTCTTACGCCATCTCCGTACATGCATAAACATGCTGTTAGAAATTGGGGGTTTCATCCTAAAATCAAAGGTTCTCAATTTCTCATGGTATATATGTGTTGGGTATCGGACTCAAATCCCACATCAGAGACAGTTAGAAGAAAGAGCTCTTTTTAAGCTTGTGGGCTAACACCCTATTGCGAATTAGTTTTAGAGAGGAATGCATAAGTTAATATGAGCTTGGGGTTGGCCTCGAAAAAAAATCCCTACAACATGATAGCAGATTCAATCTGCGTGTTATTAGTGGTTATTCGATTATATGTCCGCGTGTTAGGCCTTCAGTCATATCTGACATGAGGGAGCGTATTGAAAATGTAAGTGGGTGCAGTCCCGCATTGACAAATCGAAGTTGCTAGGCTCACTCACTTAATATAACTATAGACAGCTTCACATTTAAACCAACTGATTTTAGGATGAAGCCCTCAGATAGATACATCAGAACGAGTTCGAGTCATTTTCCCGTCTTTTCGTGCAGTTCCTATAAACTTGCCCCGGCGTCTAAACTCTGGCTTTTACTATGCTTGTTCCGACGAAGCGACCATAACGGGCTTGGAGAAGGTGGTGAGGCACGCGTCTAAGTCGAACCTATCGGAACAACCGAGCTTTTACGACACGTTGTGCGGAGAGAACGGTTCTTACAGGGTAGGCGACGACCAGTGCTTGGAGCCCGAAACTCGACTGAGGGTTCGTTTCTTGCCTAGAGATCTCTTTCCGAACGGAGCCTATCGGGAATTATGGATGCGAAACGATACTAAGGATGCATGCGATAGGATGGGATGTTACGTCTTACACAACAATTGGATCGCCGGGCGGAAGAAGAAGCTCGAAAGACAGGTTTTGTCCAGGCTTTGGGAGTACGACGTGGGAACTAGGATGTGTTTGCATGGATGGCGTAAGAAGATCGATGTTTTGGGCTATTTTTTGAGAAACGAAAAAAAAAAGATTCGATTTTTTTAATTTTATTTTTTATGGGGTAAAGTCGTCGCCTGGCGATGTGCTAGCCGATCGGTGCGATGGCGCGGCACCGAAAAAGCGCAATGTGAGGGCGGCGTATTCGAAAGTACGATTTTGCCCCCAGGATCAAATGCATTTGGTAGCTGACACGTGGACACGTGTTTAATGGTGTTCTTGGCTAAGCTTTGGCTAATTAGATGTCTAATGTTTTTGAAATGTTTATACTTTGTAATGAGGAAGACGTTACATTTTTCCGACAAATGGAAATTTTGAGAAATAAAAAGATTTCTTTTTCTTATACTAACGTTTCCTCCCTGATGATATTAATGATCAAGGAGTCCAAGCTGGTATGAGATTCTCTGTGCCACTAGGTATTCCAACTTGAAAAAATTGTTATACATCCCCTATCAAGTGTTTAATCATTCATAAATATCGTTGCACTTATAGATATTACACCAAGTGTTTAAACTCAAAAGAAAAATTATAATTTTGATGAATTTTAGAGAGAACTATATATAGTATTGATCTGGAATACCTTTTTGAACAAATGAAATATAGGATCGCAAGTCGGTCGAAGCTCGGTGTATGAAGCATGCAAACGTAACAAGCAACCCACATGATGAAATTGGACAGTTTCTTGGATTCTTCAATGAACGCGAAAACGATAATGTGTGAGGGACAAACAACAAAGAATATTAGTATATTAGTTTGAATCAATGTTTTTTCCTAAATAAGGGACCGACTTTAAATCTAGCAATTCAAGTTACGTCTTTCAGTTTTCACAACTGGCAAACTCCAACGGATTCGTCTTCTTTTTATCAAGTAACATTACGCCATGTTTTTATGTAGTCGTCATTATCAATTATATTCATGAAATTAACGTGTCCGATGATTCTACCTCGAAATCAATCTCAGTTGATTTTAGTTATTGTAATAACACCTTTAACAAGTCTTTGAAGATGATGTGTATTATATGACAACTTAGAGTTACTTGTTTGAATGATATTACTATAATTGAGACAAGTATGAAATCGGTCCAAGAGGTTAACCTAAGTTGACGTGTTAGTAACTTAACCGTCGACGAAAATATCTGAAGATTTTTAATTTTGTTATCTTGAAAGCATTTGTGAGTTGGGAAATCGTCTAATTAATCATTCTGAAGAAAGATCATATAGATCATTTAAATAACCAGATGAATAACATCCTCTGTCTAAATATTGGAAACCACAATTTAAAAATAAAAGAAAAATATGAATTAACTGTCCCTTTGCAACGAAATGTGACAACGTCGTCCAACCAATAACGATATTATTGTCTTAACCGGCATTGGATTTTTAGTATTATTATTATTATTGGGTCAAGTGATTTACGATAGTCAATGATGAGTCATACAAGTCGGTAAGGAAGAAATGTAATCTCCGTAAAGATGAAGAATAAGAGAATATTATCAGAATCATCAAGGTACTGAATTTAATTATAGTTTCTTAATATTATTATTGTTATTTTATATTTGGAATTAGAAAGGTCATTTCCTAGGAATTTTCGAAGTTTAAGAATATTATATATGAAATGATGACTTATTTTTGTTTTACATGAAGAATAATTAATTGTTCTAGAAGTATTTTGCGGTATCTTTCTTTACTTGCTTTCTTTCTTCAATCTGCATCTGTCTAAGGGTCCACAACATGACGAGGAATCTAATATAAATATGATCATATTTCATTGAATTAGTCAAACTATCTCTTCACACAATTTTTTCGAAACATTTATATATATGTGACCAATTTTACCTTAAAAAACACCTCCAAATATCGCCGACAAATACAAAAACCACTTCATCAACAATAACGAAAAAAAGGTATCAAATTAATAACCATATTACCATGGATATTCAAAAACCATTAAATTCTTGTGTAGCTATGGAGGTCGAATCTTACCACGTTACCCCGATGGAAAACTCCGTTACCAAGGCGGCGAGACAAGAATCCTTTCCGTTGATAGCTCCGTTACTTTTTCCGGTAGCTTATCTCTCACGAAATAAATAAATTAATAAATTAGGTAAATAAAATCTTAATGTTCATTAGGGTTTCTTACATTATTTTTTTCTTGATCCTTGCGAACGTAGACTTAATGGTGAAGATGGGTGAGATGTGTGGGTCCCAAGTGAGCCTCTTCAGATGCCAACTTCCGACAAAAGACTTAGACGACGCACTCGTTTCGATTAAGTCCGATGAAGACCTCGAAAACCTCGTCGAAGAATATCATCGATCTATCATAAGTGATTCAACTTTATCAACATCGTCATCGTCATCTTCCTCTTCGCCGATCAAGATAAGGTCGTTTCTGTCATTTCCCAAGACCGCCGAGAAGAAGGCGGCGTCCCCTCCGCCGGCCACGGCGGATCAAACGAGATCCGACGAGTTCTTCTGCGGTGGTGCTCCTCCGAGGCCGATGGCTTGCCTGAATAGGGCGCCCAGGCCGCCGCCGGCGGGTGCTAAAGCTGTCAGAAAAGTTGTGGGGAGTAATCATAGTTCTTGTCGGCACAATCATCAGTACGGCGGCGGCGGCGGCGATGGTTGTGTGTTTGGGTCGTCGAGGGAGATACTGACAATAGCAGATTTGGAGTGGAAGAAGAGAAATACACGATGAAAGAGAAAACAAAATGGTTGGTGGATACTATTTACGTGTTTACGATGATGTTATGTCCGTTGGTGTGAATCTACAGAAAAATACATCTATTACTATATTAAAAGAGCGAATGCGGCCAGTTATTAGCATGGGTCATAGGTTAATTATTTAGGCCTTACCAATGTTGCATGCCACTTGAATTTACAGGTTCCAGGTTTCATCATTTATAAAACTAAATTATTTAATATCTTCCTATCGGAACGAGCAACGTGTTAGAAACAAGCAATCATTTGGAAAACATGGTGCACTGTCAGATTAGTAGGCATAGAAAACATGGTGCACTGTCAGAGTTGTTGGCATAGACTACTTATTATCTATATAGTTTACTTATTATCCACAAAGACTACTCGTCTTCTTTTCAAAGTGTTAGCACAATCATTATTATAGGTATAGGAGTTCGCTCTGTTAACTTGTATAGCGTTCGATGATACAATAGGTCTTGTACATCACATATATATAGCAATTAGAAAGATACATATATGGCTAAAATCAAGGAGGAAATCAAAGCAATTAAGGAGGGGATATAGCTCCATTTATTGTGATCTTATCCTATAGAAAGATCTTATCTTTCTATGTTTAACATCCCCCCTCAATCTGGACGGTGTGAAACTAAGTTCAGATTGTTGCGGAAGTGAGTGAAGAGAGATGTCGCCAATGGTTTAGTCATGACGTCGGCTATTTGATCCTTGGAGGAGATGAACCGTACATCAAGTTGGTTTGCAGAAACCCGTTCTCGAACAAAATGATAATCAACTTCAATATGCTTAGTGTGGCGATGAAAAATAGGATTAGCAGACAAGTAGGTTGCTCCAATGTTATCACACCATAAGCTGGGGGGCCGTAATTGAGAGATATTGAGCTCACGCAATAAAACTTGGATCCATATCAGTTCTGCGGTGGCGTTGGCAACTGCTTTGTACTCGGCTTCAGTACTTGAACGAGAGACAGTTGGTTGTTTGCGAGAACTCCAAGAGACAAGATTGCCTCCAAAGAATATTGCATAGCCACCAGTGCTGCGACGGTCGTCAGGATTCCCTGCCCAATCAGCGTCCGAAAGGCGCTCAGTAAGGTGGATTCAGATCTGGTTATGCGTAATCCCATATCTGATGTCGCGTGAACATAGCGCAAGATGCGCTTGACCGCCTCCCAATGAGCAGTAGTCGGAGCTGAGAGGAACTGGCAGACTCGATTAACAGAGAATGAAATATCTGGCCGCGTTAGTGATAGGTATTGAAGAGCGCCTACAACACTGCGATATCGGGTGACATCTGATGGAGAGAGTGGATCACCGCTATGCAAAGATAAGTTCGCGTTGGGAACCATAGGCGTGGGGAACACCCTTAGCAGCAACCATATTGGTCCGAGTCATCAGATCTTTGATATATTTCTGTTGTGTCAAGAGAAGACCTTGGGATGTATGATGCACCTCAATGCCAAGAAAATAGCTAAGAGGACCAAGATCCTTTACTGCAAAGTCGGCTTGGAGTTGAGCAAGAAGACGATCAGTGGCCAATGACGAGGAGCTTATGATAATAATGTCATCAACATAGATGAGAATATACATCTGGACACCCCTTTGTTGAAAATAAAGAGTGAGACATCTGCTTTAGAGGCGTGGAATCCCAGCTGCGAAAGTGTAGAGTTCAAGCGAGAAAACCAAGCACGCGGAGCCTGTTTAAGACCATAGAGAGACTTGTCTAATTTACACAAATAACTCGGATACCTCGAGTCTACAAAGCCGGGGGGTTGCTTCATATAGATATCCTCATGAAGAATACCATGTAAAAATGCATTCTGAATATCAATTTGCCGCAGGGACCAACCACGGGAAACTGCAAGAGATAATAAGAGGCGAATAGTGGTAGGCTTGACCACTGGACTAAATGTATCATCGTAGTCAACCCCATACTGCTGCTTGAATCCTTTGGCGACCAAACGAGCCTTATAACGATCAATAGATCCATCTGGTTTATGCTTGAGTTTGAAAATCCATTTGCAGTCAATGATATTAAGGCCAGCACGAGGAGGAACAAGATGCCATGTCTTGTTCTTGACAAGAGCACGAAATTCATCATCCATTGCACTACGCCAAAGTGGATGCTTCATAGCAATAACATGAGATGTGGGTTCTCCATCAGAAGTTCGGACAGCGGGATATGTGACCGTCCCGTCGGTACGAATTTTTGGTTGCTTGATGTTGTTTTTGAGTCGTGTCCCGTACGAATGGGCGGGTGGAGCGGAATTGTCGGACGTTAATTGGACAGCTGGCTCGACAGATGATGGAGGAGTCACAGAATCCTGAGGCAAGGACTCATGATGTGGTGATGCAAGCGACGGTCCCGAGATCTCGTCAATATGGCCTGAGTTTGGAGGATGATCCGGTGCTGACGCTTGAGGATCCAATGATAGTGAAGTAGTCTGTCCACCCATATTTTCTGCATTGAAGAAGTTAGCAGGCACAGATGCACGCATATGATCATAATTCAAATTATTACTGCTGTTACCCAAATGCAAGTTTGGAGAAGGGCTGGGGGGTGGCCTAGTGAAAGGAAAAATACTTTCGTCGAAAATAACATCTCGAGAGATATAGACGCGGCCCGAAGTAGTGTCAAGGCACTTGTATCCCTTATGCAAAGAACTGTAGCCTAGGAAAACACATTCCTTGGATCGAAAAGAAAGCTTTTGTTTGTTATAGGGACGAAGATGAAGCCAACATGCACACCCAAAAATTCTTAATAACGAGTAATTGGGTGGTGAATTAAAGAGACGTTCCAGTGGACATTTGTTGTCAATGACACGAGTAGGAAGGCGATTGATGAGATATGTGGCTGTAAGAAACGCTTCATCCCAAAATTTAAGAGGCACAGCTGCATGGGCTAAAAGAGCAAGACCAGTTTCAACAATGTGACGGTGCTTGCGTTCGGCCGAACCATTTTGTTGATGTGTGTGAGGACACGAAACACGATGAGCGATGCCAAGAAAATGGAAAAATGTGTTATGAAGTTTCTGGTATTCCCCACCCCAATCAGATTGGACACACTTAATTTTAGTACTAAGAAGACGCTCAACATGTGCCTGAAAGTGCAAAAAGATACGTGTGGCTTCAGTACGATCACGCATCAAATAGATCCAAGAAAATTTACTGAAATCATCGATAAAACTGATATAATATTTAAAACCCCCGATAGATTGAGGTGCAGGGCCCCATCAGAGAAAACCAGGTCCAAAGGTGACAAAGAACGATGAATAGAACTAGTATATGGCAACTGGTGACTCTTGGCGAGCTGACACGCATTACAAACTGACAAAGGTGACCTGTTAGAACAAAAAATATTATTGAGACGCAAAATAGACTGAACTATTTGGGATGAAGGATGGCCAAGGCGTGCGTGCCATTGGGCATGACTAGTAGAGCTGCTCACTAAGGCGTGCTTGAGAGCAGTGACATCAGACGACTTGATAGGGTACAGGGCAGACTCAGATCGCCCTTCCAGAAGACTTTTCTTCGACACTCGATCCTTAATAGAAAAGTGCCATGGATAGAATTCAAAGAAGACGTTATTATCCCGATAAATTTTATGAACGGAAAGGAGATGTTTGGAAATGTTAGGCACATGCAAAGTATGCGGTAATGCAAGAGGACGACCAGCAGTATTAATTGAAGAATGACCAATATGCATAATTTGCAAACCTGCACCGTTGCCGACTTGGACTTGTTCGCCTCCATGATAGCGTTCACGAATAGCAAGACGGTCGAGATCACTGGTGATATGGTCGGTGGCGCCCGTGTCACAGTACCAATTAGGATCGATCTTGTGGGACGAGGTAGCTGCCATGGCTGCTGAGGGAGGCTCATCTTGATAGGAATCGTCCATCCTGTACCAACACTTTATAGCGGTATGACCCATCTTACCACATATCTGGCATTGAGACCGAGAAGAAGTACCGCGGCGATCACCACGACCATCAGAAGAGCGAGAGGGAGCACCATTCCGATCACCACGACCGCGATCGCCACGGTTTCGATTCCTCTGTTGACCACCACGACCAGCATAATTAGCTGAGAATTCATGATTTTGCGGCAAGTCGACCTGATGTTGAAGTTGACGGGCTTCAAACTCCATCAGATATGCAAACACATCATCAAGCGTAAGTGGTTCACTCTTGGTTGTTATGGAGGTGACGAATGGGTCGTACTCGGGGCCAAGACCAGCGAGGAGGTACGCGATCACCTCATCATCGCGCAAGGTAGAACCGGCGGCAGCCAGTTCGGAGGCTAGTCCTTTGATTTTGCGAAAATAATCTGCAGCAGAGAGGTCTCGTTTCTTGGTCGTGGCAAGCTCCACACGGATCTACAGTGCGGGCGCGGGTGGAAGAAGAGAACATCCGCTGTAGTGTGTCCCATGCCTCCTTGGACGTGGTGCAGCGACCACATCTTGGAGGATCTCCTCGGAGATGGAGGAGAGAAGGCCACTAAGGACCTGTTGATCCTGGTCATACCACTGGTCATAAGCCGGGTTAGGGACCAGGTCAGCACCGGCAGCAGTCGAAGAGGCGACAAGCTTGGCGGGTGCAACGATGGATCCATCAAGATATCCCATAAACTTCGTACTCCGCAGATAGGGGGAGGAGCTGGGCGCGCCATATGATGAAATTGTTCTTGGTTAGACGAATTGTAACGGCATGGTGGAGAGGGATTGACGCAAACGCTGTCGTCATAGTAGATGAGATCGAGTTGGCCCTTATGGCTCTGATACCATGTTAACTTGTATAGCGTTCGATGATACAATAGGTCTTGTACATCACATATATATAGCAATTAGAAAGATACATATATGGCTAAAATCAAGGAGGAAATCAAAGCAATTAAGGAGGGGATATCGCTCCATTTATTGTGATCTTATCCTATAGAAAGATCTTATCTTTCTATGTTTAACACGCTCCATGTTTGAAAATCATTTTATCAAGCCTATTTTTCACGCAACAAAATATGTAACCATTGCTTAATTAGACTCAGTAATGTATAACCATTGCCTAATTAGATCTATGCAATCATTATTTTTACAAGGACATTCTATGAATTTCCTATTTAAGCTTGTCATTTTTTTAGTCATCATAGCGCACGTTCAAAATAGGTAACCATTGCCTCTTTTAATATAGTAATAGACTAGACCCAGTCATGTATAACCATTGCCTAATTAGACCTATGCAATCATTATTTTTACAAGGCCATACTTGGAATTTTCTATTTAAGCTTGGTGTCAGCATTTTTTTTAGTCATAGCGCACTCAACTGAGGAAAAAGAAAATTGTTCGCGGTGGCTTTGGCAGTGGCTTCAAGTGAGTTTTCCGGTCCTCAATTGTCAGCAGCAGCATGGAGGTTCATGCCGAGTGTGTGGAGGAAATGCTCTTGTCTCCTTGAAATTAAGCTGATCCCATGCTTGTGTTCTTCTGCTCAAACAGCGTACCCCTTTTAGATTCCGTCTTAATTGTCTGTCTGCTTAGTTGAATCGTAGTTGATTTTTGTGAATAGTTATCTACGACGTTATTCCTAACCTTGCATGTGGGGAGGTCATATATCAGGGTGGTTCCTAACGATCCCATAACATCTGATGCCGATTCCCGTTGTAACCAGGGAGTTTCATATGTTGCCATTCCATGTTTACTTGGTTTCATTTTGATTGATGTAGGCATCCTCTATTTCATTCATGCAGCTCTATATCCAGTTGTATGTTGTTAGGCTTTCCTTTACGTGGTTTTGTTTTTGGTATTTTGAATGCATTGCATGTTATTTGCTATAGTTTGACGCTATTTTATTACAGAAGCATGGAAAGCAGGTGTTTACTACTTGGAGACATCTCCTCGAGTCAAAGAATTTGGTACGCAAGGGTAATGGTCATTGAAAAAATGTCTATCCGATTCACGCGTCTTGGTTACAGGCTTCAAAGAGTTGTGATTGCTGATAAAGAGGTGAGACAATACTTGTCTAACACCATCACGTTATTTTTTTTTTATTACATGATAAAAATCTCCTCCCATTGCAGAATACAAAGATGCAGTGCATTATCTATGATCAAGACGTTGAACTACTGGATAGCCTTCTTCAGCTCTACTGTACATATTACATTGGCCACTGTAGGATAAGGGATGTTAATCATAATTCAGCACTATTTGTGGAATCGTGTTATAAGTTAGTACTCAACAAAAGTTCCTACATCCGAGCTGCCCCGGATCAGTATCAATTGCCCCTAGATAAAGTTTATGATCTCACATCGTTCGAAGGATTCTCAGAATTTTTGGACGATCCGAACTATCGCGCGAGTGAGCCTTACGAATTAATAGCATTAGTGCTGTGGTTATATATCACTTTTCTAGCTTTATAATATCTCCTCTGACATGCTCTTCTTTTCAACCTCCCAGATGTCATTTGCGCTGTGATTCACGTTTTCCCGTCGCGCATCACTAAAGCTGGAAAAAGGCTACAAGAATTCGTTGTCGTCAACGAAGAGTGAGCCCTTGTTTTCCTATTTTTTCCACTAAAGTTTTAATTACGTCCGCCAACAAGGGGCTTACATGCGATGCGAACAGGCGCAATCCAACGATAATTACCTTATGGGAAGATTTTCTACAATCAGAAGCGCCCAAAAACGAGGTACACACTATGCCGATCATACTGGCCCTGCGACTTTCCGTCAACACATTCCACGGTAAGCTTTAGGTGTAGTTTTTTGTCTCAGTAAGACGTATTGTAGTTCTATTTTTGAAGAATGTCACTCATTACTTCGTGCCCCACTTCATGTTTTAAAGGCATCTCGCTTAGCACGACGATCAATACTTGCGTCTTATTCAATCCACCGATTCCTGAAGCGGCGCAGTTACGGTTATGGTAAAAAAATAAATTATGTTCTATATTAGCATCTATCATGGTACTGTGTGTATTAATAAAACATATATGCGTTCCTTTATCGATTCAGGTTGGAGAATAATAAAGAATACATGGAGAGCATAGTCTCCGACAAACTTTACGAGCAAGCGTGGAGGGCCGTTGCGCAACCGTCAGAATCGCAGATTAGAAAGATTATCTAGATTGTGAGCTCTATCGATACAGTACTTTTGATCTATTATCCAATGTTTGCACAGAATTACATCATGAAGTATTAAGTTCAATGATATTTGTAGTTGTAGGCCAAGTCATTCTGGATAAAAGCATCACTACATTTACAAAACTGGAGCAGCAATTGTATGTCATGACTTGTCCTGATTGTGGAAAGCCGTGCGGAGCAGATTACATGCACGCATTTATGTGTCTATTTTGCATTAAGGATTTTCCTGGTCCTCGACCTATGTAAGTAAGCAGTATCAATGACATGATGCCGCCTCAACGGTTTTTTGCTCCTTTTCTTAGTTCCCCAAAGTGCACATTCTCATTTCACACCACGTAAACCATGCATGTTCAGTTCATTCTGGTACTATCCTTGCTTATATGCAAGAAATGATAAAAAGAAAAAAAACAGCAAAACTTATTTGCAGATTGAAATTTGAGGCTGAACTGAGCGATGCAACGGGAAGCATCAATGTTATTTTGGAGAGGAGGGAAGCTGAAAGTTTATTGGGAATGTCTGTTGAAGCCATTATTGAAAGCCAACATGGGGTACGATCCTTCTTTCACCGACGTATTTCGTTGCTACTTTTATTTTTCTAATGCTTAAGCGCTACATCTCTTAACCAGGAGGATAAATTTGATGCCCACCGTGTGAACGACATGTTGAGGGACGTTCGATCCTTATATCGCGTTAGAGGGTATACTTATCCAGTCAGGAATGTGACGGTCACTCGATACATGGTTATTGCGTGTTTTCCCTCATCAGCTCTTTTGACCGCCTCTTGTAACCCGGGTCAGTCCAATAATAGATGCCGCAGTGCACAGGATATTGAAGATCAATCTAGCTCATCTGCCTGCACTAAAAAGCCCAAGAATGCCTAGAAACTGTTATTGTTGTAAATATTTTGGCTGTGATATGTCGACAACGCATGTTATGTTGTTGCCTACTCTTACATATAGTGTGTGTTCTGTACTGTTTGCATGGTATACCTTTTGTAACGCATATCTCTGTGTTTCCCCGATATGCTGATCTATGTTAGTGACGAAGTAATGCATGCGTACTTTGTATATATGTTTTTCGCAATTTTGCAAGGCCCGACTTTCGATATTGTCTGTTTCTCGAAACAATGATTCTCGCAACAATGAAATCCTTATTATTAACCTCCTTTGTTTTTTTTTAATAATATAATATGATGATGAGTGATTGGAGCAATTTGAGCAAATGCACGTAGATTGATGTGATTTGTATGCAATGCTTTTGGAATTGTGTGGTGCGTGTATGTAACGACGAAAAACTATGAGTCGTGATTATTTGATGATGATTATGTGCAATACTGAATGGCACGTGGATAACTTAAAAGGAATGGCGTGCAGGAGACACGAGCAGGGATGAAGCCTGTCTTACCTGGAAAGGTTGATACTTGTATGTACTTCAAATAATTGTAATATTCAATCCCAATTCGACTTTGTGATGGCTATGCATAAATGTCAATTTTAAGTACCTACAAATTACAAGGCAAGACACGAAGTTTGATATCTAATTTGGAAGAGGAGGTGTTGTTTGGTATATTTTCTCGTCTTCCAGCAGATCATATGGGTCGACGTACTTGGGTGAAGTGACTGGGTATCTGCTTCCATCGTGAACGAAGTCCGGCCCGAAATGCTGCACCATCGATGAAATAAATTGATTAAAATGTAACAGTGACGAAGGGAACGATGAGATAATATCGGTTGCAGAGTTAAAGATGATGAAGTTGAACTAAAATAATCAATAGAACAACATAGCCAAAGAACTGTATCATGTCAGAACAAGGAATGAACATTAATGAACTTTGTTAAAGCAACAGCTCTAATATAAGACGAATTGGGGGGCGGGGTGGAGTGCTTACCAAAAATATAGCAGTGAATAACACGACCCCGTCGAGTTGAAACATTGTGTCTGTCATGCATTAAGTTACGCTATAAAATATAATTCCAAGGTAGCTCGTTATTTAAACAGTTAATTACAGGTATTATTTCCTTTAATGTGAATTCGATCTAAGGAACACCTTATTTACATGGTTAAGTTTGTACCTTAACTGCGTTCTTCAAATTTCCTCTTATTTGAAAACGTGCATGCAAAAGAAATTTGTATAGAAGAAGGTTTGGATCAGTTGTCCCACTTGATTATTCTAACAATTAGGCATATAAGTTTCCACTGTATACCCACTAAATTGATCGTGCGAGGTCGAAAGAGAAAATATGCTACACTTGAAGAAAGAAGGCAAGCAAAAAACGGGCGTCGGATTGAGATGAACAACATACGTATAGATATAAACTCTAATCTTGATCGCTTAAGTTGCATAGTTGCAGAATCTGATATTCTACCGACCGTACTGAATTGTATGTTTTGTAATGCTCGGCGTGTTTACTTAGAACCGCCTGGATTCTGTTGTTCATCAGGAGAAGTGAAATTATGCCAGACAAAAATGCCAGCTGATTTGGTAGATTTATACTTGAGTAGTTTCGATGAAGCTAAGCATTTCCGACAATATGTGCGTCATTACAACAATGTGTTCGGATTTACGTCATTAGGAGTACACTATGATAACTCTTTAGCAAAAAGAAACAACGGAATATACACTTTTCGGGTCCAAGGTCAGCTCTACCATTATTTGGACCCGTTAGTCCCGGTGAATAATGTCACCCCAAAAACATTCAACTGTATTTTTACGACACCGACCATGAAATCTCGAATCGTATGTTGGCTAATTCTAATTTTAAAAAAACAATAGTTGAAAAATTAGCTAAAATTATGCGATCTAATCCTTACGCTGAATTCTTCAGAAACCTCAGTAATTTTCCGGATCTAAGTGAATATAAAATTGTATTACATAGTGATCCTACAGTAGATGAACGCGTCTTTAATAGGCCAAATACATCTCAGGTTGCTGGAGTATGGATGGAATCAAATAATGTGAATCAAGACACAAGCCCCCACATACAAGTATATCCAAAGGATCATCCGGCCCAAATTATTAAACATTATTATGGTTGTTACGACCCGCTACAATATCCTCTTATTTTTCCTGGCGGCGAACCCGGATGGCATCGCAAAATGGAACGATTAAATCGAAATAGACAGCATTTAAATGATATACAAGGAAGTGGAGTTATGTCAAGTGTAGACTTGTGCCATGGTGTTGATGATATTCTAACGAGCGAACTTCAAGGTATCGTCGATTTGCGAGTTTCGGTTATTACGCTTTATAGTTTATTTTCGTAAGGAACTTCGTAATTTTACTATTTTCTGTAGGTTCTACAGAGAAGGCCTTCGGAAAGACAACAATATCATGTCGTGAATATTATTGTTACCAGTTGCAGGTAAGAGAAAATGATTTTTCGTGTTTGTTACATGTTGGCAGACTTCTGCAGCAATATGTAATAGACATGTACATTAAAATAGAGACGTCAAGGCTAGATTTTTATAGAAATGAAGAAATGAAAAATCGTTTGCGGAAAGAGGTATATCAGGGTTTGTTAGATAGTGCGGCGCAAGGTTCTCATAGGGGTTCGGACGTTGGAAAGCGCGTAATATTACCTACGTCCTTCATTGGGGGTCCCAGAAACATGCGTAAAAGATACATGGATGCTCTATCTTTGGTTCAGCGATATGGAAAACCCGATATCTTTTTAACCATAACCACAAATCCAAACTGGCCTGAAATAAAAAAGCATTATGTTTGTCTTCTAATGAAATACAAAATAGACCTGATGCCGTTGCGAGAATATTTCGTTCGAAACTCGAAGTTTTGAAAAATGAGTTATTTAAAAAGAAAATTTTTGGTACTGTTGTTGCATATGCTTATATAGTCGAATTCCAAAAAAGGGGTCTGCCCCACGCTCATTTCTTATTAATTCTAAATCAATCATCGAAAATGTTTGCTCCAGAAGCCTTTGATACAATAGTATGTGCTGAATTGCCCGATGTAGATGCAAATTCGTACCTATATCAATTAGTAAAGAAACACATGATGCACGGGCCATGCGGAACTTTGAATCCAAAGTGTCCATGTATGAAAAAGGATGTTGGTTGCAAGTTTAGGTATCCTAAAAATTTTTCAGAAGTTACCAAGTACGGGGAGAACTCTTACCCAATATACCGTCGGAGAGACGATGGTCGTTGTGTTACGTTACGAGGGTCGCATCTTGATAATCATTGGGTTGTACCATACAATCCATATTTACTTGCAAAATTTAATTGCCACATCAATGTAGAAATATGCTCAACAATTCAGGCTATTAAGTATATCTACAAATATATTTATAAAGGTCATGACAAAATTTTATATACTCTAAACGCCAACGATGACGAACCAGTCGTTGATGAGATAAAAGCTTTTCAACGCTCAAGATGGATATCAGCACCAGAGGCAATGTGGAGGATTTTCAGTTTTGATCTTAACCATGTAAACCCTCCTGTCATATCTTTACCAATCCATCTAGATAATGAACAAATCTATCGTTCTCTCGTTATCAACAACTCCAAGAAATTATCGAGAAACCAACAATAAAAAATACAATGTTGACCCAATTCTTCTATATGAATGAGCATGATGATTATGCACGATCCAAAAATTGTTTGTATGTTGAGTTTCCAGAACACTTTACTTGGTACGCAAAGGAATGGAAAATGCGTAAAAAACAACTGTAATTGGTCGTATCTTAACATGTCATCCATCGGAAGGAGAGAGATTTTATTTAAGATTATTATTAACGCATGTTAGAGGACCAACTTCCTTCGAGCATTTGAGAAATATCAAGGGAGTACAACTCAAAACATTCAGGGAAGCTGTGCGGATGCTAGGCCTAATGGAGGACAATAATACATGTGAGGAATGTCTTGCGGAAAGCATAGCATACTTGATGCCTGCTGCTTTGCGACAACTATTTGCGACATTACTTATTTATTGTTCTCCGAGTAATCCTAAAGAATTATGGATAAAGTTCGAACATTATCTTTCAGATGATGTTAACCAAGATAGAACCCTTACTCCTGAATTAATAAAAATCAAAACAATTGAGTCTATTACCTATCATCTATATTCAATGGGCAAAAGAATCGAAGATTTTCCTTTCTTAGGCGATGATATACAACTGTGTTTGATCGACACGTTGTGTGTGAATGGAAAGTGCGACAAGTGATCAAATAAAACGTAAACCTAATTACTACCAACGTGCGATAGGCAGTGAACCTATCGTTTGTAGTGCAGTAAAGTGAGTAAACGAGTATCGAACACAAGGAATAAATCAAGTACTAGTAATAACCTAATCGACTCGATATTTAGCCTAAAGAAAATACGCAAGTTGTTTGTGACTTAACCTAACACTTACCCTTAAATCGACTAGAGATTCAAAGAACACGTTAAACTGGTACGAAGTTTTCAGATAATGGAAAAGTGCTCGGGATTCGAATCCCGCTAGGTACTATTGGCTAAGACACTGGATTATCGCTCCTACGTGGTTCTGACTAGATCGCAGTAATTTTCCTGCCCGCTCGCGAGTTTGCTGTCGCCCTAAACGCTCGCGGGAATCTAAAATTTAGTAATTACTAACGGCGAGGATCGAGTATTTGCTTTCGCCCTATACTCGAATCCTATCTTCTACGAATGGCCTAATCGTTATTTAGCTGTCGCCCTAAACGATTTTCCACACGATTACTTTAACACATAGACATATTAAAGCAACGAAACAATTTCATAGAAAGATAAATAGTCAAAAACACATAGTCACGGTAATTATAAGTCTTAACTACGAAATATCCTAGCGTTCATCTAATCCCAAACACAAAGGGAATTAGCTACGCATAATGGAAGGAAAAACACATAAAGAGATAAGAATTAAGAGTAAAGAACTCATAATCGATGAAAGCACGGGTAGATCTTCGTTCTTCGTTCACGTCCGCATGGAATTCCGTCTCTTGCGCTCCGGGACGTGATTCTGCGTTCTTTCGTGCTAATTTTTGTCTCTAGAGAGGTTAGGGTTTGTATCTGGTAAGTTGTGCTCTTTCTGGGACGAATTTGGGCTTTTTATAGCGATTCCCGTCACGGTCACGGCCTAGGACATGGGCCGTCACGGCCGTGACCACCATCGAGCCGACGCGTCTAAGTCTCTGTCACAGGTCACGGCCAAGTGCATTGAACGTCACGGCCGTGACCATCATCAGCGCTAGTCTCTGCCTTGCGTCACGGTTTGGTGCAGGGGTCGTCACGGCCGTGACGACCGACAGTGTCTTCGTCCTGATTCTCTGCCGAGTGTCACGGTCTGGTGCAAAGTCCGTCACGGCCGTGACCATGGTCAGTGTTGTTGCTCCGCTCTCTATCCCTCGTCACGGCCAGAAACATTATGCGTCACGGCCGTGACCGAGGGCAGTGTTACCCCTTTTCGCGCCGTTTTGCCTCGTTTTCGCTCCTTTTCGCCCGAAACTCGTCCTAAGCTCCTTCAACAACAAAACAAGTGTAAATATATCGAATAAATGCATGAATTCATTGCTAAGGTTCTATTATACCCCGAATAATTAATATGATAAACGCATTAAAATACGTTTATCAAACCTCCCCACACTTAAGCATTTGCTTGTCCTCAAGTAAATTAGAGTTCAGAAGAGGCATCCAATTAGGATAACGGCATGATTGTTCGCAATTTATCATCAAAGCATAGAAAGCACGATACGAAATCAAGTAAACAATCACGGACATTACACTAATGACCTGCACTTATCAATCATGAGCTTCCCTAGCGCTGCAAATCGAGACCTATACCTCACAAGGGTTCACTCAATTCACTCAAGTGTATAGGGTCGCATAAGATGAGTCGCTCAATTCGTGCACTAGTCCAACCTCTACCATAAACTTGCAAGTTAATCGCATCTCTACTATTCAAAGGGCAAGTATAAATCTGAGGGTCTTTTCGGGGAAAAACGGGTCGAACAATCATGAAGCGGCAAGCATAAATAATGAACACTTAATCTTAGAGCTAGGACACATGCTCGAAAATTATCAGAGAATATAGCATGATCAAACAGACAGTCACACGTCCCAACATAAGACTCGACGTTCTCGCTCCGAAATCCTAGACTTTTCTGCTCGACCCTCTCAACTCAGTTTCCTTTCATTTTCTGCCCTTTCACCTTAGTTAAGCTCTACTTTTGTGCACTGCCCTTATTTCCTAAAAACATCAAGGTTTGGCTTTTGTCGCAAAGAATACATCGTCACAGCGAATGCCGTGTACCTAGGGATACTTATTACCAAAACCTATATCTTGCCAAAAGGTTTATGGGCAGGCTTATGCAAGGGATCGGGTCATTTCAGAAAACGGTCAAGTAAGGGACGAGTCATTTCACGAATAGCAGAGAAGAACATCAAATCAAACACTGGAACAGTAACTTTCAAGTTCGACTTCTGCTTTATTCTAATCAACTCAGGCTCATAAAATTTCTGGAGGCTTATTCGGGTCAGGGGCATTTTATAACATACGAGGTAGGAACGAATAGGCTCAGGCTCAACGTGGCTAACTAATGGGGTTGTCATGGTTAAGAAAATTTTGGCCCTGGACTTGATTCCTATTGCCCTCATCATTTTCACACTAGCACACCAAAACAGTTTCAACACGCATCAGACAGGCAAGTTCTAGAGAGATATAGACTAGGCACGTCACACACCAAGAAAAATGAGCATAAGCTCGTCAGGCTCAAACTCTCAACCGTAATAGGGTTATGTGTACGGATCTCTCAAAACAGTGCTATATCTATTCAGGCAGATAAGATTCAATCAGTCATGCATGTCCTAATTGCTCACAGAATTTCATAGAATGCAGACCAACTCGAGATAAGCGCAAACAATCATGCCTGATTCAGTAATTCATGCCTTTCCAGCGAACTCAACGACTCACGGACACGTCATAAAAATTAAAAAATTTTCACGTAAGTTCTAAAACTGGATTCCCCTCCCCACACTTAAGTCAGACGTTGTCCTCAACGTAAAAATGATAAAAGGGAAAGAAAAAGAGTTTAAAAGAACGAGACTCCCCTGACGTGGTCGTGTCGTAGTTGTTTATTATGCGCGTGACGGTCGTGTTGTAATCCATTATGCGTATCCTGGCGCTAGCTAGAGAGCAATAGACATGAAAAGAGAGTAGTCATAAGATTAACTAGAAACATAGTTATAAGCGCAATGTCATAACTGAAACACACGCGACTACGCAAGCAAACGCAATGTCATAAAGGAAAAAAAAAGAAGAAATCCCTAAGGCGGTGGCGGCGGTGGCTGTGGTGATGGTGGCCTCGGGCGCAGGAAAGCCATCGATTGCTGGGAATACTTGAGCGCCGTGTCCATGGCTTGAAGGGCCTGGTTATAACGCTCTAGCTCTGCGTCGTAACGGCGGTGGGCTTTCTCGTTCTGGCGCTCGTACTCTTCCTGTCGACGCCGAGTCTCTTCATTGTATCGCTGTAGCTCGTCGTCCCTCTGTAGCGAGTCGGCGTTCATGCACATCATGTCCTGGCGCAGCGCTTCTAGATCCGCTGTAGACGCGAAGCGGGCGACGCCGGAGGACTCGCCGTGGTGGTAGCCGGATGAGTAGGAGGGCCCTGTAGTCGTCGTGTCTGTCTCCACTGGGTGGGGACCCTCGAGGTAAAGATGGTCGTCGGGGACGGCTCCGTGGTCTGTCTGGCCGCGATACATCTCGTGCCAGATGTACACCTTGTTGGCACGAGTCCAGGTGGGCGCCTTCACGAGCATCTTCATCTTCACTAATGCCTCCTCGTTCACGGGGTGGCGCCCGCCTACAACCTCCATCTCGGGCGCATTCTCTGGCCAGTAGCCTAATCCCTTGATCACCTTGGTGATGAGTGGTCCTACAGCGATCTTCCCATTCCGTCTTGCTTCCGCCTGAGCGCTGAAGGCGTGGGCCACCGCCACCCCCAAATGGACTCGTTCTCCTCGCTGGAGCTTGGCCAGGTAAAATAAGTCGCGGAGGGTGACTGCTCCGTGTGAGTCACCCCTCGGTGTAAGAGAGGTCGTCAGGAGGCGGTGAATGTAGCGCAGTCCTGGGCTCCTCAGTGCAGACGCCTTCGACGTCTTCGCGCTGTACGCCGGCTCCCCGGGTCGAGCGATGTCAGCCCAGCAACCCTGTCGTCCGCCCGGTTGATCGAAATAGGTCGCGTAGGGCTGGTGTGGGTGTGGACGTGGTACGCCAAGTGCACGGCACAGGTTGTCGTCCATCACTATCTGCTCTTCATTGAACGCCCGGAATCTGAGCTTGCTGTCACCGTATTCGTCGTAGGAGAACGTGGCAAGGAACTCCAGGGTGAGTTCCTTGTACGCCGGTTCGTCGATGCCCAGGAATGTGTTCCACCCACTGAGTGATAAGTACTGGGCGACCTGCTGGTCGATGTGGTGCTTCGCCAGCGTCTCATGGTCGATTTGGTCCATGGCTATGAACTCCATTCCCTTCAGCCTGGTGTATCGCGCCGTCTGGGCCTCGTCAGTGAACTGACCCATGGCTTCTAGCATTGTCGGCGGGGACCCGCGTCGCCTTTGACGAACCGGCGAATGCGAGGCGGGGTCACGTGAGGCCGAGGATCGACTTCTACCCATAGTACCTGAAAGAAAAGTGTGAGCGCAACGAGAATGTAGCAATTAAATTCAAAGCAGCTTGACTCGACCAAAATATTTACAGGACATGCAAAAGTTCAAAGCGGCATTTTGTCGAACACGTCACGGGCAAGTTGGGGTAAGCATATCAAATCCAAAATTAATGTTCCAAATCAACACATTACGCATACCCAACATGTCAATAGCATGTAATCATCATAAAATAGCACGAAGGACACGAAATTGGGCTTAATTTCGAAAAGCCCCATAGTCGAAATTAGGGTTCTTCGTAAACATGTCGCAATTCAACGTCAATTCACGTAATTAAGCATGATTGAAGAGCTCCTAGCATGTATCTACCAATAATTAGAGCAAGTCAAACACAAATTGGTCCCAATTCAAAAGCCCCAATTTCGAAAATTAGGGTTCGTCATGAAATCACGAAATTCGCAACTAATTTCAACGAATTAAGCATACCCAATAGTAGATATATCATGTAATGAACAATTAAGAACAGATTCATATCCAAAAATTAACAATTTCGACGAGATTCTCCAAAATTTAGATTGAAATAGTGCAAAGAAGAAGAAAGTTCATACCTTGAAGTTTGAATTAAGCTAGGGAAGAATCTCCGTGAATTTTAGGAGGGTATCGCCGGATTGGATGGCGGCGGCGTCGACTTGTGGCGGTGATAGAGTGGATGAAGGGGATTTGTGGGTGGTGGTTTGTGGTGGGAGAGAAAAAAATCGCGAGAGAGAGAGAAGAGGGAGAAAAATAAGGAAAAGAACTGGATTTTCTACCTAAATCCGTGAGGGTCACGGCCGTGACCTTCAAAGGTCTTGGCCGTGACCCGAGGCAGTGTGCGCCTCTGTCGACAGTCACGGCCGTGACGTTCTCGTCATAGGCCGTGACCAAGTCGAGATAATAATTTTTTTTTATTTTTTTTTTATTTTTTTATATATATTTATTATTTTTTTATCTTTTTTTTTTTTATAACGTCACGGCCGTGACTGCTTAAGCAGTTGGCCGTGACAACAGGCAGTAAGTGCCTCTGGATACGGTCACGGCCGTGACTGCTTAAGCAGTTGGCCGTGACATGGGGCAGAAGGGTCGATGAGAGCCCTTACTGGGTCACGGCCGTGACAGCTTAAGCCTCTGGCCGTGACTCTTGGCAGTGTGCTTACGTACGCACGTCACGGCCGTGACTGCTTAAGCAGTTGGCCGTGACCGCCCTAATTTTTTTTTTTTTTTAAGGTAGTGCCTAAGACATAAATGAAAATACCTGGGTTGCCTCCCAAGAAGTGCTTACTTTACCGTCGTTAGCCGGACGTCTTTCTGTTCGCTCACGTCTGGAAGTCCAGGTACAGCACTTCCTTCTCGGTCACGTCTTCCTCGCCTGCGTGATAATGCTTTAACCTATGACCGTTCACCTTAAAAGTCCCCTGCTCCATACCTGAAATCTCAACAGTACCGTAAGGGAAAACACGGGTGACAGTGAACGGTCTTGACCAGCTTGATCTAAGCTTGCCAGGAAAAAGTCTAAGTCGAGAGTTAAAAAGAAGGACTTAGTCCCCTTCCTGAAACTCTCGCCTTTGCCTAATCTTTTTATCATGATAGGTTTTGGAGCGTTCCTTGTACATGCGGGCGTTATCGTAAGCCGATAAGCGCCACTCGTCTAATTCGTTGATTTGGAGTTGCCGCTTTCCGCCGGCGTTCCCCAAATCAAGATCCAAGGACTTGATGGCCCAATATGCCTTATGCTCTATTTCTACGGGAAGATGGCATGCTTTTCCATAGACTAGTCTATATGGTGTGGTGCCTATGGGAGTCTTATACGCAGTCCTATATGCCCAAAGTGCATCATTTAACTTGTTCGCCCACTCCCTACGGTTCCCCTCTATAGTTTTCTCTAGAATGCGTTTCAACTCGCGATTCACGACTTCGACTTGACCACTAGCTTGGGGATGGTACGGGGTGGATAGGCTATGTTTAACACCGTAACGTTCTAAAGTGCGTGCAAACTGGGTGTTACAAAAGTGAGTGTCTCTATCACTAATAATGCATCTAGGTGCCCCAAAACGTGAAAATAACGCTCGCAAAAATCTAACGACTACCCTAGCGTCGTTTGTGGGTAAGGCTTGCGCCTCGGCCCACTTAGACACATAATCGACGGCAACTAGGATGTACTTATTATTGTATGAGCTAGGAAATGGTCCCATAAAATCTATGCCCCACACATCGAATATCTCACATACCAAAATGAAATTCTGAGGCATTTCGTCGCGTTTGGAGAGATTACCTGCGCGCTGACACTGATCACAAGTGTCAACGTACCTTTGGGCATCCTTGAAGATCGTGGGCCAGTAAAATCCACTCTCCAACACCTTCTGAGCGGTTCTGTTTGCTGCGTAGTGTCCTCCGGTCTGTCCATTGTGACAATGTCTAAGGATCTGTGTCGATTCTGGGGCCGCCACGCATCGCCGTATTACCTGGTCTGCACATCGCCTGAAAAGATACGGGTCTTCCCAAAAGTAGTATCTCAACTCAGAAAAGAATTTCTTCTTTTGCTGACTCGTGTACTCCTATGGTAGGACCCTTGCAACAAGATAGTTAGCATAATCTGCAAACCAGGGGGTGTCGTCACTTACCACATGTATCGCATAGAGGTGCTCGTCTGGGAACCGATCGTGTATCGCCCTTTCGTTCTTCTGATATATCTCGGACTCCTCTAGTCGAGAGAGGTGATCCGCCGCCAAGTTCTCTGCACCTTTCTTATCGCGAATCTCGATGTCGAATTCTTGCAGTAGCAGGATCCACCTAATTAGCCGTGGCTTGGCATCGGGCTTTGCTAACAAGTACTTAAGGGCAGAGTGGTCAGTAAAAACAATAACTTTAGATAGGATCAAATATGACCTGAACTTGTCGAAAGCAAAGACGACGGCCAACAGCTCCTTTTCGGTGGTCGTGTAATTAGCCTGGGCTGCGTCTAGCGTCTTACTCGTGTAGTAGATCGGTCTGAAGTGGTTGTCCTTACGCTGCCCTAGCACGGCCCCAACTGCATAGTCACTAGCATCGCACATTAGTTCAAAGGGCAGCCCCCAATCAGGGGCTACCATAATAGGTGCTGCGATAAGTCTTTCCTTAAGTAAATTGAAAGCATGCAGACATTCGTCATTAAAATCAAACGGGGCATCTTTCTCTAACAATCTAGACATAGGACGTGCAATCTTAGAAAAATCTTTGATAAACCTGCGATAAAATCCCGCATGTCCTAGAAAACTTCTAATCGACTTCACGTTCGAGGGGACAGGCAATTTTTCTATGGTTTCTAACTTAGCCCGGTCAACTTCGATTCCTTTAGAGGAGATCTTGTGACCGAGGACTATACCCTCTCGAACCATGAAGTGGCACTTTTCCCAATTAAGTGCCAAGTTCGTTTCCTCGCATCGGGCGAGTACGAGCTTCAGGTTTGACAAGCATGCATCAAACGACGACCCAAAAACAGAAAAATCGTCCATAAATACCTCCATTACCTCACCTACCAATTCGTCGAATATGGCCATCATGCATCGCTGGAAGGTGGCTGGGGCATTGCATAAGCCGAACGGCATCCTTCGGTACGCGAACGTTCCGAACGGGCAAGTGAAAGTGGTCTTCTCCTGGTCCTCAGGTGCTATGGGAATCTGTAGGTAACCTGACAAACCATCAAGGAAGCAATAAAATGAGTGACCGGCTAACTTTTCTAACATTTGGTCGATAAAAGGTAAAGGGAAATGATCCTTTCTCGTGGCATCATTCAACTTCCTGTAGTCAATGCAGACGCGTCATCCGGTCACGGTCCTCGTCGGGATCAGTTCGTTCTTGTCGTTGGTGACGACCATCATGCCTCCTTTCTTTGGGACCACTTGGACCGGGCTGACCCACGCGCTGTCTGAGATGGGATAGATCATTCCCGCGTCTAGCAATTTGATCACCTCCTTCTTGACAACGTCCTTCATGTTGGGATTGAGGCGCCTTTGACGTTGAGCGACCGGCTTGAAGTTGTCCTCCATGAGGATCTTGTGCGTGCAGTAGCTCGGATTGATACCCCTTATGTCGGATATCTTCCACGCCAAAGCCTTCTTGTGCGCCTTCAACACGTCTAAGAGCTCGCTTTTCTGTCCGTCGTCGAGGCTCGACGAGATGATGACCGGCAGCCCTCCATTGCTGCTAAGGAATGCGTACTCGAGGTGGTCGGGCAGCGGCTTCAACTCCAGGACCGGTGGCTCCTCAACCGAGCTTTTTTCCTTGTCCTCTTCGCTGCTCTCATCGATGGCTATAATGGGCTCGTCGACTTCCTCCCCACACTCGTCGATGGCCATAAGCGTGTGTGTGTCCGGATCACCAACCTGTGATAGACCTTGCACGGAAAAGAGAAAGTCGTGCTCAAATACGTCTAAGAAATAACACTTATCATCCTGCTCGCTACTCTTTTTCATCGAGTCGGCCATATCAAAGGTAACCTTTTCCCCATCTACCGTCAAGGTTAACGTCCCGTTCCTAACGTCTATCATGGTCTCCCTCGTGGCTAAGAATGGTCTACCTAAAATCAAGGGGACATTTTCGTCTTCCTCCATATCTAAGATAACGAAATCTGCGGGAATCACAAACTTATCGACTTTAACTAAGACATCCTCGATAACACCTCGAGGGTACTTTAACGACCTATCCGCTAATTGGAGGCTCATCCTAGTGGGTCGTGGCTCGCCTAGTCCGAAATGCTTAAACATAGAATACGGCATAAGATTAATACTAGCGCCTAGGTCTGCTAACGCACGCTCAATCACTAAATCTCCTATAAGACAGGGAATAGTAAAACTCCCTGGGTCTTTTAGCTTCTTAGGAATCTTGCTTTGGAGGATCGCCGAGCAGTCCCCTCGTAGGCAGACGGTGGAGACGTGTTTGAGCTTCCTTCTGTTCGTCAGCAAGTCCTTCAAGAACTTGGCGAAGCTGGGCATCTGCGTAATAGCTTCAACAAAAGGTAAGTTAATATGTAATTCCTTACACATACCCATAAATTTACCAAACTGCGCCTCGTTCTTGTCCTTTTTTAGTCGGGCCGGGTACGGGATCTTCGGCTGGTATGGCTTCACCGGTGGCCGCTGAATCTCCGTCACCTTATCCTTCTCGGGCTCGACCTTCTCCTTCTCAGCGTCGGCCTTCTCGGTGTCGTCGCCCCTGACCTCCTCAACTTCGGGCTCGTCGTGGCTCTCGAAGTTGGCATTCTCCTTGGCCTTCTTTTTGGCGGGCACTTCTTGTAGTTCTCGCCCATTCCTCAGCGTCACCGCCTTGCAGTACTCCTTAGGATTCGGCTCGGTGTAGCTTGGGAGCGATCCCTGAGTACGCCCCGCCAATTGCTTCGCCATCTGGCCCATCTGCTGCTCCAGCTTTTTGAGCGAGGCGTCTGTGTTCTGAGCACGCAAGTCGTTCGCCTCCATGTACTCCTCCATCTTCGTCATACGGCTCTCGTGGGCTGCGGTTGTGCTACTGAAATTCGTGAGGAGTGTCTTCATCATGTCCTTCATCTCCCTCATATCGTCGGATCCTCCCGCGGGCGCGTTCTGGTACTGTCGTGGTGGCCCGTTTTGGAACCCGGAAGGTCTGGGCTGAAATCCTGGTGGTCCTTGACTCTGATGGTTCTGATTCCCGTACGCCAGGTTTGGATGTGCCCGCGGCTGGAAACTTCGCTGGCCGCCTTGGTAATTTCCCATATAATCTACGTGTTCCAGCGGCTGCCCAAGTTGGCAATCTGAGGTCTCGTGGGCTGCGCCGCAAATCCCGCATAATGGTACGTAAGGCGTGTGCTGTGTCGGTGTGGTGGTGGCTACGGCGTTCACAGGCTGAGTCTGCCCGGACTTGGGAAGCAATGCACCAATCACTGTCTGCAACTGTGAGTTCGTCGAAGCGATTTGCTGCTGGAGCGCCTCGATCTTGGCATTAGTGGCCGTCTCCTCGCTAACTCCGAACACACCGGTTGTCTTCATCCGGGCATTGCCCCTCATGAAACTGTTCCTCGAGTAGTCCTCAATCAAATTCCACGTGTCAGTGGCGTTGAGCTTCACTAGCCCTCCTCCTGCGGCTCCGTCTAACATATGGACCGTCTGATCATTGAGCCCCTCGTGGAATCGGTTGATCTGGGCTGCCTTCAACATCCCGTGCTGTGGGCACCTCTTCAATAGCGCCTTGTAACGCTCCCACACCTCGTGAAGATTTTCAGACTTCTTCTGATGGAATAAAGAGATTTCTGTCTTCAATCGTAGCACCTTCGACAGTGGGAAGTAGTGGCCGATAAACGCGGCTCGCAGCTCCTCCCATGTAGTGATTGAGCGAGGTGGTAACATCTCAAGCCAATCCTTGGCTCTGAACTTCAAAGAGAACGGGAATAACATGAGCTTAATCGCGTCGCCCGGAACACCATTGATTTTGATGGTGTCGGTCACCGTCAGAAACGCCTTCAGATGGGAGTAAGGATCGATATCGGGGTTTCCCTCGAACTGGGCCGTCTGGAAAATCATCTGAAGCCATGAGTGCTTCAGCTCGAAGTTATTGTTCTCTATCGGCGGAATGACAATCGCCGACTCCGTACCGCCTAGCGCGGCGTTCTTGAGGAGGTCCTGAAGTGATGGTTCCTCCTCGGGAATGTTATGGACGGGCACTCGGTGGTCCGCCATGTCTACTTCTGTGTAGGGGCTATCTACGGTTGTCTCTGTACGTGAGTTTTGGATGGATTCCTGTGAACTATCCTCTGAATAACAGACTAATGGATCCTAAGAGCTGGTGGATGCTCCTTCGGTATCGTACTTAAGTTTCCTTCGTAACTTTCACTCGAAATCCGGGTCTGCGTCAACGATGGGGCCCGATGGATGGCTTCGGTTCATTCACCGCTGAATCGTACCTTCAAGACGTGAAAACAAAAATTAGCAAGGAAATAAACAAATATGTCGAAAATAATACGATACTAATAATCACGTAGGAAAACAAATAACGAAGTTAACACTAATGACGCAAATAGCAAAGACAAAGAAAACGTCAAAATAAAAGTGGCTAAATTACCGAACTACGGTGTTCCTAATATCAATTTATTCCCCGGCAACGGCGCCAAAAACTTGATCGACACGTTGTGTGTGAATGGAAAGTGCGACAAGTGATAAAATAAAGCGTAAACCTAATTACTATCACCAACGTGCGATAGGCAGTGAACCTATCGTTTGTAGTGCAGTAAAGTGAGTAAACGAGTATCGAACACAAGGAATAAATCAAGTACTAGTAATAACCTAATCGACTCGATATTTAGCCTAAAGAAAATACGCAAGTTGTTTGTGACTTAACCTAACACTTACCCTTAAATCGACTAGAGATTCAAAGAACACGTTAAACTGGTACGAAGTTTTCAGATAATGGAAAAGTGCTCGGGATTCGAATCCCGCTAGGTACTATTGGCTAAGACACTGGATTATCGCTCCTACGTGGTTCTGACTAGATCGCAGTAATTTTCCTGCCCGCTCGCGAGTTTGCTGTCGCCCTAAACGCTCGCGGGAATCTAAAATTTAGTAATTACTAACGGCGAGGATCGAGTATTTGCTTTCGCCCTATACTCGAATCCTATCTTCTACGAATGGCCTAATCGTTATTTAGCTGTCACCCTAAACGATTTTCCACACGATTACTTTAACACATAGACATATTAAAGCAACGAAACAATTTCATAAAAAGATAAATAGTCAAAAACACATAGTCACGATAATTATAAGTCTTAACTACGAAATATCCTAGCGTTCATCTAATCCCAAACACAAAGGGAATTAGCTACGCATAATGGAAGGAAAAACACATAAAGAGATAAGAATTAAGAGTAAAGAACTCATAATCGATGAAAGCACGGGTAGATCTTCGTTCTTCGTTCACGTCTGCGTGGAATTCCGTCTCTTGCGCTCCGGGACGTGATTCTGCGTTCTTTCGTGCTAATTTTCGTCTCTAGAGAGGTTAGGGTTTGTATCTGGTAAGTTGTGCTCTTTCTGGGACGAATTTGGGCTTTTTATAGTGATTACCGTCACGGTCACGGCCTGGGACATGGGCCGTCACGGCCGTGACCACCATCGAGCCGACGCGTCTAAGTCTCTGTCACAGGTCACGGCCAAGTGCATTGAACGTCACGGCCGTGACCATCATCAGCGCTAGTCTCTGCCTTGCGTCACGGTTTGGTGCAGGGGTCGTCACGTCCGTGACGACCGACAGTGTCTTCGTCCTGATTCTCTGCCGAGTGTCACGGTCTGGTGCAAAGTCCGTCACGGCCGTGACCATGGTCAGTGTTGTTGCTCCGCTCTCTATCCCTCGTCACGGCCAGAAACATTATGCGTCACGGCCGTGACCGAGGGCAGTGTTACCCCTTTTCGCGCCGTTTTGCCTCGTTTTCACTCCTTTTCGCCCGAAACTCGTCCTAAGCTCCTTCAACAACAAAACAAGTGTAAATATATCGAATAAATGCATGAATTCATTGCTAAGGTTCTATTATACCCCGAATAATTAATATGATAAACGCATTAAAATACGTTTATCAGTGTTCCACTAATAATCTAGCAAAAGAATTGCGGGTAGAACAAAGGATTATCGTAAGTGAGGAAGACGTCTCAGCATTTGCGAAACTAAATAGGGAACAGCGCATCGCTTACGACAAAATACTACATCACGCCAATAAAAATATACCAAGAGTATTTTTTGTCGACGGTCCAGGAGGTACCGGAAAAACCTTTCTTTATAAAGCCCTTTTAGGCACAATTAGGTCTTCGGGGCATATAGCCCTCGCCACTGCCACTTCAGGAGTTGCTGCATCTCTACTTCCCGGGGGACGTACTTCGCATTCAAGGTTTAAAATTCCAATAGATGAGAATGGATCAAAATCATGTAATATAAGTAAACAGAGTACGCTAGCATATCTACTTCGAGTGACGAAACTAATTATATGGGATGAAGCCACAATGGCTAAACGTGGTGTTATCGAGAAATTCGACGAAATGTTAAGAGACATCATGGACTCAAATGTTATATTCGGTGGAAAAGTTATTGTGTTCGGAGGTGATTTTCGCCAGACATTACCAGTCGTTTCAAGGGCCACAAAAGAAGACATTATAGATGCTTCAATAGTTATGTCGCCCTTGTGGATTCACTTTGAGAAACTTAAGCTTCACCAAAATATGTGACCATTGCTTGATCCTCAATTTTCATATTATTTATTAAGAGTTGGCAATGGTACTGAGGTTTTGGATGATCTTGATCAAATTCAAATTCCCGCTAAATCAACCATGTGTTTTGAAGATGATGAAACCTCATTAAATAAACTAATAAATGCCGTTTTCCCGAGTACGGATCAAAACTTTCAACCCCAATTATTCGTGAAAAGAGCAATATTAACTACAAGGAATGATTTTGTACATGAGATAAATGATGTCTTACTCAGTAAATTTCCAGGTAAAGAAACAGTGTACTTAAGTAACGACGAGAGTTTAGGTGTTTCCTCTATTCCGGACCAAGAAGAACTATTCCACTCCTTAACACCAAATGGCATCACTCCTCACAAGCTAACATTGAAAAAAAACACTCCCATTATTCTTCTTCGAAATCTTAATCCGACCGATTGCAATGGGACGCTTCTCATATGTAAAGAATTTAACAGTAACGTAATTTATGCTGAAATTTCAGTGGGAACACATATTGGGAAGCCTGTGTTTATTCCGCGCATAACCTTAGAATCACCACAAAATGATTTTTCATCTATCCATTTTAAAAGAAATCAATTTCCTATGCGTCTATGTTTTTCAATGACAATTAACAAAGCACAAGGACAGACGTTAGATTTTGTTGGAATCTATCTAAAGGAACCTGTATTCTCCCATGGGCAGCTTTATGTCGCGTTGTCAAGAGCTAAATCAACTAATGAAATAAAAATATTGATTAGACCATTGTCGCCACAAGCACAAACAAACAACCGTACCAAAAACATTGTCTATCATGAGGTCCTTATGGCGGCTGAAGCTAAATAATATTTATGCGCTTATGCTCTCAGGCCGAATTAATTGGTTCACGGTGGTGGCGTTCGTTTAAAAACCTAATCAATTAGTATGTTTTTGCTACATGGAACAAGGGGGTGTGCTTACCGATGATGAAATATATAATCCGTTGGTTACAACTATGGCATAGTGAACTTTTAATTTTGTATGAAGTTTCTAAGCGTTGTCTATCATTAGTTACGGCATAGAATGATAGATTCTATGGGACTGTGGAAAATCCGCCAAAACACCCAGCACTGTAAGGTACTTCGTCCAAACATATATTATATATTGTACAAATGTGGATTGCTTAAAGTAAGGAATTATTCGCTGGAGTATACACTTCTTATCGGTGTTTTTTGCGGCTTTCTCATTCAACGTCCAACATACATGTCTTGTTTTACATCAGCAAAGGCACTTATATTATTGTTTTCAGATAGTAAAAGATAGAGGTAACGATGCTTCGAATATTTTTTCCAGCTTCGATGATAGTTCAAGGTAGTTTATATGTATGCATATTCATGTAATATTTTTTTATACACGTATTTGATTATGTAATATTTTTGTATACACGCATCTGTGTATATATGTATGCATGTTCATACAGTAACAAATTTATCATCATATCATTGTATTAATTTATTATTGTATAGCTTCCAAGCTAAACGTTTATTGTATAGCTTCCTTGTATTTATATAAAAAATTTATAACTCAGTATTCACATCAGAAAAATTTTATATAAATACCCGTTTGACTGTGTGTACCATTTTCCAGTCTTGACGACCTTTTTATATGTGTATTACATACATTGTTTAAAACGCGTTGTGTCGAGCGCGTCGAGGCGCACGATCGTGTGATTTTCCATCAAAACGCGTCGAAACGTGTTTTATTTAGCGTTAATTTTTTTTCTAATTTATTCAGCGACGGTTTTTTCGACGCAAAATCCGTCGGAAACCTTTTTTTATTTGTAACTCCTTTTTATCCAGCGCAAATATTTTGTTTTTAATTCTTTTTTATTTAGTGACGGTTACTCCGTCGCCAACCGTAATAATCAATGAATTGGTTTCTTGTACAACCACTCGATCTAGTTCATCCTAGGAGCGATTAGTCCCTCATGAATAGAGCGAGCCGGTTTAGAGACGGTTTAGAAGGTTGCCGTCGATCGAAACTGGGAACAGAGGAAGATCCCCGACCTACATTCATCAGCCTATTTTGCTTTCAAGAGACCTTCTCTCAAAGAAAAATAGGCCTACCTCGTACCCGTTGACTGGAATTTCCTACGCCGTACTGTTACAAAAAGAGCTGTTGAGTAATAGAAGCTCTGGTCCTATCCTGTTGATGACGAATAAGAGAGACGACAAGTTTGCAGAGTTCACGTGGGGTGTTAGATTCTTGAGAGAAGCATGAACGTAAGGGAAAACAGGAAGCTATTGCATAAATTTTTTATTTTTAATTCCTTTTTATTTAAACTTCCACCGAATAATTAAAGCGTCCTCATTTTGAGTAGTTTATATGATAAAAATACATAAGCATTGTGGCGCCCCGCCATCTACTAACCTTTCTAACGTCATCTTACGTGACTAAATGTAATATAAAGTAAACAATACGCGAAAATGCGTATTAAATTTTTCCTTTTATATAAAGGAATTCATTATGTACATGCTCAAAATATCGCTCCAACCCTATATACAAGGGAAGTGTATAAATGCGAAGCAAAAGAAACCCTAACGCCCGGCCACACAGGTCGCATCCATGTACACACCACCCCCAAAAGTCGCTGGAAGCTTCAAAAGGTAAGCCTTGCCATCAAAAGCAATCACGTACCGTGGTCGCGTGCACCTACAACACATAAAGTAAGGGGTGAGCTATAAAGCTCAGTAAGTAGGAATATGCAGTGTCGTGAACGTGAAAACCCCGCAAAGGCATCCGCGCCAATGCATCCCACACCTCTTAAATCAAACTCAATCTCATATCTCTCAGGGCCCTCGGCTAACTTGCTATGCACCATAAAGAGCTCTAATCCAACCCGGATAAACGTGGCAGCGACCTACGCTGGGTAGCCTACGCTAGGTTTCCCTAGGTCGCACCCTCCCAGGTCGTCCCCTCTGCCGTGCGGTAGCCCACGCTGGTAGCCTACGCTGGTTAGCCTACGCTAGGGTTCACCCCTAGGTCGCTCCTTCCCAGGTCGCACCCTCCAGGTCGCATCCCTCCGCTATCAGGGCATCAGCCCAAATAAAATAAACAGGGCAGAAGCCCAATAAAATATATAATATAATCGACGACGCACCACGCCGTCCTGGTGCCATAGAAGTAGCCCTGACTCAACTGCGAGTCGACATCAAATGCCTATATCGGCAAATATTACTCGCCCTCAGGCGATAAATACCGTGCATGCTCATCTCACATAAACCCCAAGTGTCTCGTGCATGCACATGGATATGCAACGTGAATTAATATCGTAAGCACTTACCATGCAGAAGCATGTCAAATAATTCACGTAATAAACACCCAAGCACATAGTCACGTAAGCACATACAAATAAATTATGTGTTGTAGTTGAAATTCCCACTTACCTGGTATCCTTAGCTATTAGCTTATCGTACTGTAAATTGCTAACCTTCGAACCCTAAATATTGAAACATATAAAATTAGGGTTTGTTAGTCTAATTATTATTTTATGAAATCGGCTTAATTTGAAAACCCTAGTTTCGACTTCTATAATCTCGAAACCCTAAAATTTAGAACTGATATAAATCTTCAAGATGAATGTCGGTATGGTTTAGATATAAACCTCGACATAAGACAAGCAACGATTTAAGCTCTTATATTATATATATATTGATATTATACCTAAGATGTCGAAGAGTTATTATAGCAAAATATCGATATTCCAACAAGGTAGATGTCGAGTCTTGGATAATACATGATTTTGAGCTTTGAAGTATATTCAGAGACATATAAAATCTCGACAAGACCTAGGCGTAAATCTCGATATGTACCTTAGGATGGATTTCGACTTTACAATATAAAGAAATCTCGAGCTTAAATAATACATGATTTCGAGATCTAAAAGAGTAGTCAATTCGACATTTGATTAGTCACTACACTAAGATTTCGAATTAAATAATGCACAAAGGTGTCAGAGATTTTGAGATGTATGCTTTGGATTATAAACAAGATGTCGCATGTTATATATATAGAAATTTCGATATGTTTCTTCAAGATTAAAAAATCAATAAAAAACAAAATTCCTATCCATACGAAATAATAATTTCAAGTCTTTTCCCTAAAACAAGTTCGACATCTCTTCAATCCATCTGAGAATTACCTAATTGAATGCTCAAAATTTCAGACTCTTAGAGCTTTTGTCTATACGAATATTGTTTTTGCTACAAAAATGATTTCAACTTGATTAACCTTCAGACTTAAGAAGTATGAATTTAAGCGGTTGGGTTAGCATAAACTTAAACCTAGAAGTTAGGGTTTTCAGAATAAAAATTTATCTCTAACCTCTTGAATACGAGAATTCTTATTGAAGAACATATGAACTAATAAGGATCAATACTAAATTAGATGTCCAAACTTACTTTCCACCCGAAGAGTTGTACTAAATCGTTCTTATATCTAGTTTACTCATAATTCGTCTAAATAAAATCCTCCAAACTTCATCCTGAACAATATAATTAGGATGTTAGTATTAAATGAAAATTCAGATATTAGGGTTTTTCATCTACCTATCTTACCCGACTTTCATATAGGTTATATTAATTCACAGAAACATGATAAGCATAAGTAATGAATTAATTTATGGATTGTAAATGATGCTTATACTTACCTAAAGTCCGGAATTTGAGTTGTTGAAGATTTCTTTGAGTTGATACTAATTTGTCTGATCTTCCTTTCTTTCACGTTCATAAGGAGTTCTTACTTTTGTGTCTTATAAGGGATTTACTTAATATTTTTGGGTCTACTTGATAAGTGTTAGAACTTGGAAATTTGTGCTTAGAATTGACAACTAGGTGACTAATTTACTTTTCCTCATGTGTTAAGGAAAGTCTCGTTGGTTGATATAAATCCAACCTCTTTGACTTAATAATCTAACATCACTCCAAGGTTTTCGTATGGTGTCTTTGATGAAAATGAAACCTTTCCTTTCTTCTCTTAAAGATTGCGTGTATTATTAGGCAAATGACTTTGATATTTGTTGGTTCTTATCCCATCGTATATATCATATTATTATACTATATGTCTTTCTTTGTAGTTAAGAAATCAAATCTTACTATTTCGAAACCTATTTGTTCAACATTCTTCTAATTTCGATATTCATTTTAATTATCTAGGAATCGACTTCTCCCGACATATATGGTCTCGTGGCTTAAAAGGTTTCGAGATCCAAAGATCTCGAGATTCCTAGTTCTGAAACCCTAATGCATCAAAATTTCTATCTAACCTTTTTGAACTCTATTCTTACTAATTCGTGTTCCATAAAATGTGGTAACAACACTTAATTATACTAAATTAAATTTCTAAGTTAGTATGTCATGTACTAGAAACTCTAAAATTAATAACTAACCTAAATTTTTAATTCTTCTAATTTCTAATTCATATATGTCATGTTAGCATATAACGTGAAATCATTTAGGCACATAAAAATCACAAAACATGCCTCATGCAGTCACGTAAATCATATAATCTGTATGCATATTTATTGGCCGATTTACTTACGGGACTCGGGTATTACATCCTCCCTCCCTTAAAAGGGATTTCGCCCCCGAAATCAGGCAGGAGGAAAAAGCTCAGGGTAGCGGTTCCTCATATCATCTTCCCGTTCCCAAGTGGCTTCTTCTGTTGACTGATTCTGCCATAATACTTTTACCAGAGGAATTTCTTTATTTCGCAATCGCTTAACTTCGTACATCAAGATTTCTACAGGTTTTTCCTCGTAGCTCAAATCCGGCTTAAGCTGTTGATGAAGATTCTCGGTGTTCAGCACATGGCTGGGGTCTGCGACGTATTTCCGTAACGTCGATACGTGAAAGACATCATGTACTTGAGCTAGCGAATTCGGTAGTTCCAGTTTATAAGCAACTTCACCAACTTTTCGGATGATTCGGAACGGTCCGATATATCTCGGACTTAGCTTACCTTTCTTCCCAAATCGCCTCACGCCTTTCATTGGGGACACCTTCAGAAATACAAAATCATCTGCTTGGAATTCCAGTGGTCTACGCTTTTGGTCTGCGTAACTTTTCTGTCTGCTTTGGGCCGTTTTCATCCGTTCTCGTATCTTTGATATTGCCTCCGTCATTTCTTGCACTAGGTCAGGACCTAGTATCGCCCGTTCTCCGACTTCATCCCAATGGATTGGAGATCTACATTTGCGTCCATACAGAGCTTCATACGGAGCCATTCCGATAGTCGCATGATAGCTGTTATTATATGAGAACTCAATCAGTGGAAGATACCGGCTCCAATTCCCTTTGAAGTCGAGCACGCAGGCTCTGAGCATATCTTCCAATGTCTGGATTGTTCGTTCTGACTGCCCGTCAGTTTGGGGATGATAGGCAGTACTGAAAGAAAGCTTGGTTCCCAGTGCCTTCTGCAAACTCATCCAGAACTTAGACAGGAATCTTGAATCTCGGTCGGAATGATCGAAATTGGAACTCCGTGTAGTCGAACTATCTCTTGAACATATAATTCTGCGTATCGCTCCAAGGAGGATGTCGAGTTGATCGGCAAAAAGTGCGCAGATTTGGTCAATCGGTCAACAACTACCCAAATAGCGTCGTGGCCTTTCACTGTTTTCGGCAAGCCAACGACGAAATCCATCGTGATATGGTCCCATTTCCATTCGGGTATTGGCAAAGACTGTAATGTCCCTGCTGGTCGTTGGTGTTCTGCTTTGATCTGTTGGCAAGTCAGGCATTGACCTACGAACATTGCAATATCTCTCTTCATTCCTGGCCACCAATAATTGTTTCGTAAATCTCGATACATTTTAGTCGCTCCGGGGTGTATGGAATAGACCGTAGTATGTGCTTCCGTCAGAATAATTTTGCGAAGCTCCGCGTTATTGGGCACGTATAAGCGATTCTTGTAATATAAGCTTCCATCTTCTCGTACTTCAAAATCGGAGGACACTTCTTCTTTTTGCACGTCTTTAATCTTCAAATAGAATTCATCCTTTTCTTGCGCATTCCTGATCTGCTCTATTAATGTAGGTTGGAGGGTAAGTGCCGCCAATTTCACTTCAACTTCGCCCAATTGTACAATTTCCACCTCGAGTTGTTGTAGCTCCGCGCTCACAGCTTTTCGGCTTAATGCATCGGCAACCACATTTGCTTTGCCTGGATGGTAATTAATTACGCAGTCATAATCTTTAACAAGCTCTAACCACCGTCGCTGCCTCATATTTAACTCCTTCTGGGTGAAGAAGTACTTCAGACTCTTGTGGTCTGTGTAAATTTCGCATCGTTCGCCGTATAGATAGTGCCTCCAAATCTTCAAAGCAAAGACTACTGCGGCGAGCTCCAAATCATGAGTCAGATAATTCTTTTCATATTCTTTTAACTGTCGGGAAGCATACGCAACCACGTTTCCATTTTGCATTAACACACATCCCAGACCATTTTTCGAAGCATCGCTGTATACTGAAAATCCTCCGGTCCCTGTGGGTATCGTCAGGACTGGGGCCGAAGTGAGTCGTCTTTTTAATTCCTGAAAACTCTGTTCGCATTCGTCGCTCCAGTGAAATGGGGCATTCTTCTTCGTCAACTTTGTTAATGTTGAGGCGATTTTCGAGAAGTCTTTAATAAATTTTCTGTAATACCCCCGCTAGGCCAAGAAAAACTACGTACTTCGGTGACATTGGTTGGTTGGGGCCAATTATTTATAGCTTCGATCTTGCTTGGGTCTACGGAAATTCCTGCTCCCGAGATGACGCGTCCTAAGAATGCGACTTGATTCAGCCAGAACTCGCATTTCTTGAATTTAGCGTATAACTCTTTTTCTCGTAATATCTCAAGGACGATCTTCAAGTGTTGTTCATGGTCCTCGTGCGTCTTCGAATAGATGAGGATGTCATCAATGAATACGATGACAAATTTGTCCAAAAATGGCTTGAATACACGATTCATCAGATCCATAAATGCTGCTGGTGCATTAGTCAGCCCGAAAGGCATGACTAAGAACTCATAGTGCCCGTATCGGGTACTGAAAGCCGTCTTCGGGATATCTTCCTCCCGAATCTTCAACTGGTGGTATCCCGACCTTAGATCTATTTTCGAAAATACCGTCGCGCCTTGTAATTGATCAAATAGATCATCAATTCTGGGTAGAGGGTACTTGTTCTTGATTGTGATCTTGTTCAACTCCCTGTAATCGATGCAGAGTCGCATCGATCCATCTTTCTTCTTAACGAATAGAACCGGTGCTCCCCAGGGAGAAAAGCTTGGCTGAATAAATCCTTTCTGTAATAATTCATCTAGCTGCTCTTTCAGTTCCTTCAATTCGGTTGGAGCTAACCGGTAAGGAGCCTTCGAAATTGGTGCAGATCCTGGTATTAAATCGATCGTGAATTGGATGTCACGATCAGGAGGGAGTCCGGGTAAATCTTCTGGAAAAACCTCGGGAAATTCTCGTACTATTGGAATTTCTTCTAATTTCGGGGACAAGCGTTCCTCTGATGTTATTGCAAAAATGAGGTATGCTTCACATCCAGCTTTGATCAAACGTCGTGCCTTCAATGCCGAAATCTTCGGAATACCTTTGCCTTTAGTTGTTCCGGTAAAGACGAATGGTTCACTTTTCTCTAAGCTGAACGTGACTGTCTTGTGGTTACAATCGATCACAGCTCCATATTTAGACAGCCAGTCCATTCCTAGGATTACTTCATAATCGTTCATCGGAATGATTATGAGGTCTACAGGTAGTTCTCTATCACTAACTAATACTGGGCAATCTCGTAAGATTAGGCTAGTTCGGGTCGAAGCCCCATGTGGAATAGTTACGTTATACTCACAATCAGATTGCTGAGGTGTAATCCCGAGTCTCGCCACGTAATTAGATGATGCAAATGAATGCGAGACTCCTGAATCTATTAATATGCATGTCGGGGTATGGTGTATAGATAAGGTACCTGCTACTACTGACGGGTCGGTCTCTGCTTCCTCGGACGTCATGGTATATACACGAGCTGGTACAGTTGGTGGCCTCGCCTGGCCTGCAGTTTGACTTCCAGAAGTGTTCTCCGGGCATTGTTTCGCATAATGCCCTGGCCTTCCGCATCTGAAACAGTTATTAGTCTGTGGAGGACAGTTACCAAAATGTCGTCTCCCACACCTTGGACAATTTGGTACCGGTGCGGGAAACCTTGGTGGCATCTGATTTGGTTGTTGAGGTGGTCCAGGTCTATTCTGGAAATTGGGCTTTACGCCCTTCGAGAAAAACCGTTTCTTCTGATTTCCTCCACTCCACTGTGCTCCTTGCACAAATTTTCTCTTCGCCTCTTGAGCTCGAATGATTCGAGTCTCAGCCTGTTCAGCGATTAAAGCTCTTTCTGCAGCTTGAGCGTATGTGACCCCCTGAAGCCCGGCCATATTCCCGTCGCGATACAATTCTGGCTTCAAGCCCTCCAGAAAGCGTTCGATCTTCAGGGCATCAGTACTAACCATGTGAGTGGCAAACCTCGACAACTGTTCAAATTTTCTGATATACTCAGCCACAGTCATTGTCCCTTGTCGCAGGTTAATGAACTCGTTCATTCTCTGGGCTCGAACTGGAGCGGTAAAGTACTTGCTCCTGAAGAGTTCTTTGAAACGATCCCAGCTCATCGTGATCGGGTCCTCGATTGCCAAGATGGTGTCCCACCAATGGCCCGCACTTCCTCGCAGTAGAAACGCAGCACATAGTACTTTCTCTTCCTCAGAAATGCGGCTGTATTGGAACATGCTCTCAAGGGTCCTTAACCAATCCTCAGCAGACGTGGGGTCGATGGCGTCTTCGAATGTAAGCGGATTGAGTTTGCGAAACCTTTCCCCAACGATCTCGATCCTTTCTGCCTGGGAAGGTCCGTTGGTTTGTTGCCCCTCAGTGTTTCGACGTTGGATTAATTCTTGGATCTGGGCAGATTGCTGACGTACTAACTCCGTAAGTTGGAGAATAGCAGCGTCACGATTATCAGTCGGTGTTTCGGGTTCTTTACCCCGATCGGAGCTCCCACTACCTTCACTTCTTGTTCTACCCATCATAAATATTCCTACCCTGATGTCCCTAAGGCCAATAAATTACGCAACACAAACAAAAATAACAGGAACAAAAACTTACTAGCAAGGCTGCTTCCACGCTTTTGAGTGTGTGTACATAGACAGTCTACAGAACCTGCAACCGAAGCTCTGATACCACCCTGTGGCGCCCCGCCATCTACTAACCTTTCTAACGTCATCTTACGTGACTAAATGTAATATAAAGTAAACAATACGCGAAAATGCGTATTAAATTTTTCCTTTTATATAAAGGAATTCATTATGTACATGCTCAAAATATCGCTCCAACCCTATATACAAGGGAAGTGTATAAATGCGAAGCAAAAGAAACCCTAACGCCCGGCCACACAGGTCGCATCCATGTACACACCACCCCCAAAAGTCGCTGGAAGCTTCAAAAGGTAAGCCTTGCCATCAAAAGCAATCACGTACCGTGGTCGCGTGCACCTACAACACATAAAGTAAGGGGTGAGCTATAAAGCTCAGTAAGTAGGAATATGCAGTGTCGTGAACGTGAAAACCCCGCAAAGGCATCCGCGCCAATGCATCCCACACCTCTTAAATCAAACTCAATCTCATATCTCTCAGGGCCCTCGGCTAACTTGCTATGCACCATAAAGAGCTCTAATCCAACCCGGATAAACGTGGCAGCGACCTACGCTGGGTAGCCTACGCTAGGTTTCCCTAGGTCGCACCCTCCCAGGTCGTCCCCTCTGCCGTGCGGTAGCCCACGCTGGTAGCCTACGCTGGTTAGCCTACGCTAGGGTTCACCCCTAGGTCGCTCCTTCCCAGGTCGCACCCTCCAGGTCGCATCCCTCCGCTATCAGGGCATCAGCCCAAATAAAATAAACAGGGCAGAAGCCCAATAAAATATATAATATAATCGACGACGCACCACGCCGTCCTGGTGCCATAGAAGTAGCCCTGACTCAACTGCGAGTCGACATCAAATGCCTATATCGGCAAATATTACTCGCCCTCAGGCGATAAATACCGTGCATGCTCATCTCACATAAACCCAAGTGTCTCGTGCATGCACATGGATATGCAACGTGAATTAATATCGTAAGCACTTACCATGCAGAAGCATGTCAAATAATTCACGTAATAAACACCCAAGCACATAGTCACGTAAGCACATACAAATAAATTATGTGTTGTAGTTGAAATTCCCACTTACCTGGTATCCTTAGCTATTAGCTTATCGTACTGTAAATTGCTAACCTTCGAACCCTAAATATTGAAACATATAAAATTAGGGTTTGTTAGTCTAATTATTATTTTATGAAATCGGCTTAATTTGAAAACCCTAGTTTCGACTTCTATAATCTCGAAACCCTAAAATTTAGAACTGATATAAATCTTCAAGATGAATGTCGGTATGGTTTAGATATAAACCTCGACATAAGACAAGCAACGATTTAAGCTCTTATATTATATATATATTGATATTATACCTAAGATGTCGAAGAGTTATTATAGCAAAATATCGATATTCCAACAAGGTAGATGTCGAGTCTTGGATAATACATGATTTTGAGCTTTGAAGTATATTCAGAGACATATAAAATCTCGACAAGACCTAGGCGTAAATCTCGATATGTACCTTAGGATGGATTTCGACTTTACAATATAAAGAAATCTCGAGCTTAAATAATACATGATTTCGAGATCTAAAAGAGTAGTCAATTCGACATTTGATTAGTCACTACACTAAGATTTCGAATTAAATAATGCACAAAGGTGTCAGAGATTTTGAGATGTATGCTTTGGATTATAACAAGATGTCGCATGTTATATATATAGAAATTTCGATATGTTTCTTCAAGATTAAAAAATCAATAAAAAACAAAATTCCTATCCATACGAAATAATAATTTCAAGTCTTTTCCCTAAAACAAGTTCGACATCTCTTCAATCCATCTGAGAATTACCTAATTGAATGCTCAAAATTTCAGACTCTTAGAGCTTTTGTCTATACGAATATTGTTTTTGCTACAAAAATGATTTCAACTTGATTAACCTTCAGACTTAAGAAGTATGAATTTAAGCGGTTGGGTTAGCATAAACTTAAACCTAGAAGTTAGGGTTTTCAGAATAAAAATTTATCTCTAACCTCTTGAATACGAGAATTCTTATTGAAGAACATATGAACTAATAAGGATCAATACTAAATTAGATGTCCAAACTTACTTTCCACCCGAAGAGTTGTACTAAATCGTTCTTATATCTAGTTTACTCATAATTCGTCTAAATAAAATCCTCCAAACTTCATCCTGAACAATATAATTAGGATGTTAGTATTAAATGAAAATTCAGATATTAGGGTTTTTCATCTACCTATCTTACCCGACTTTCATATAGGTTATATTAATTCACAGAAACATGATAAGCATAAGTAATGAATTAATTTATGGATTGTAAATGATGCTTATACTTACCTAAAGTCCGGAATTTGAGTTGTTGAAGATTTCTTTGAGTTGATACTAATTTGTCTGATCTTCCTTTCTTTCACGTTCATAAGGAGTTCTTACTTTTGTGTCTTATAAGGGATTTACTTAATATTTTTGGGTCTACTTGATAAGTGTTAGAACTTGGAAATTTGTGCTTAGAATTGACAACTAGGTGACTAATTTACTTTTCCTCATGTGTTAAGGAAAGTCTCGTTGGTTGATATAAATCCAACCTCTTTGACTTAATAATCTAACATCACTCCAAGGTTTTCGTATGGTGTCTTTGATGAAAATGAAACCTTTCCTTTCTTCTCTTAAAGATTGCGTGTATTATTAGGCAAATGACTTTGATATTTGTTGGTTCTTATCCATCGTATATATCATATTATTATACTATATGTCTTTCTTTGTAGTTAAGAAATCAAATCTTACTATTTCGAAACCTATTTGTTCAACATTCTTCTAATTTCGATATTCATTTTAATTATCTAGGAATCGACTTCTCCCGACATATATGGTCTCGTGGCTTAAAAGGTTTCGAGATCCAAAGATCTCGAGATTCCTAGTTCTGAAACCCTAATGCATCAAAATTTCTATCTAACCTTTTTGAACTCTATTCTTACTAATTCGTGTTCCATAAAATGTGGTAACAACACTTAATTATACTAAATTAAATTTTCTAAGTTAGTATGTCATGTACTAGAAACTCTAAAATTAATAACTAACCTAAATTTTTAATTCTTCTAATTTCTAATTCATATATGTCATGTTAGCATATAACGTGAAATCATTTAGGCACATAAAAATCACAAAACATGCCTCATGCAGTCACGTAAATCATATAATCTGTATGCATATTTATTGGCCGATTTACTTACGGGACTCGGGTATTACAAGCATATCCAATTTGTTCCTTATTTCATGACGATCATAATGACATGCATATCATATATGTTTTGATATCAATATAATTTTCGATAATTATAAGTATCATTTTATAGGATTATTTTAGTTGGACTGAGTAAATCGAAACATGAATGATTTTTTAATTGATATGGGTCCCTATTTTATTGTTTGTGATTATTTTAATCAATTATTTGTACCTTATTTTTTATTTCATTGAATTTTAGAAAATATTGATTATCTAGTCTCATAACTACAATAATGACATAAAAAGTTACCATATTTATATTTATTATATATTATATATAATTTATTGTATTATATCTAACTTATCCGAAATACTCACGCAATGCGCTACGCGCTACTGACACTAAAATGCGACACACTACGCTTTGCGCTTTTTAAAACATTGATTACATACCACGTCACGTGTTTATATGGTACCTATATCGTTTCTATACGTCATCATAATGTTGTTATATGATGTATCATTTCTCACTGTATTATGTACCACAATACGTTCTCTATGATACTTAAATGTGTTATATGACGTACCTTGCGGCGGGATCGCTAACAATGCTCAAAAAAATTATTCTAATAGGTTCCTACATATAAAAAATTAGGGGTGGTAAACAGGTCGGGTTGGGTCACCTTCGGGTTCAACCCGTTTAATAAACCGGTTGAAAACTTCAACCCCGACCTGACATGTTTACTTAAACAGGTTGAAAAATCAAATCCAAACCCAACCTGCTTTAACCCTAACGCAACCCGCCAACCTGCCAACCCGTTTAAAATTAAAAAAGAAAATAACAAAACTAACAGAATCATAAATTCAAATTAAAAAAAAATAGGAGAAATAATGCAATTTTTTTCCTAAAAACATCATCATAAATCATAATTAAGAAACAAGTAAAGTTCCAAATATCAAAATCTCAATAATTAAATACCAAGCAAATTATTTAATGATCATCAAGTATTAACAGAAGCCGTACTTGACTCGAACTCTCAACCATACTCTCTTCCATTCGATCTCCCACCCTTATGTTCACAACATCTTCGCATGAAGAGAACCATAACGCAATCAACGAAGCCTGAGCTAGCGAGCACATTATTATCTAAAACAATGACGATATCGATCAATCAATGAGTGATTTCTACCTTTTTGGGACGTTATAGTCAACGACGAAGAACCCAGGTGGCTTGGGAGCATGTGTGAGCGTGAGAGTGGATACAGAATTAGGGTTAATCCTTTTGTTTTATTATATTAATAATATTTCAATAATATATATTATTCGGGTTAAAATGGGTTGATAAACGGGTTGATTTCGGGTTAATTACGGGTTGATTTCAGGTTGATTTCGGGTTGAAAATCCGAACCCTATCCTGACCCACTTAATAATTGGGTTGGATTCGCGTTTACCCATTTACGTAAACAGGTCAAAAATGCTAACCCGAACCTGCTATTTTCGGGTGCGGTTCGTGTCGAGTTGGCGGGTCGGGTCGATTTTTAACAGCCCTATAAAAAATACTGACAGGGTATTGACTTGCAACATTTTATATAATTAGGTACTTTTCTGTAAATTCCTCTTATTTTAATTTTTTTTTTACCAAAAACGAAAAAAGATAATGGAATGGTAATAGATTACTGAATAGATTCCCATATACTTGTGTTATGTATTGACTATTAGTAAAGAAAAGGTGTTCCATTTTATGTCGAGCCCTTTTTCCTCTATAATTTTCAAGTTATTGTTTTGTTTTGCAAACTGAAATTAGATTAGCTGCCACATAAATGTTCAAGAACTATGCTTATCTCTAACTGAGAAAATTATAGATATTAGAGAGTTTTGATGCTTATGGTGACGGCCATTGGTGAAAATGCACGAAACACGACCATACAATATAGGAGGACCATTTAAGGTTTTTGAAGCAATTTAAGTATATAACAATGTATCATAATCTAAGTCGATCCTAGACGAAAAAAGAAAAAAGTAGTCAAACCGACATAAAGTCAAGAACCGTATAAATGTAATAATTTCTTATTACAATTCTATGTTACTACAACTAATACATGATTTGTTGTGCTACATTTTGGAGTGGAGTATGTTTCTTATATCGTACACGAATGCTAATATTTAACCTCGTAAGTCGTAAGGAGTCAGGTAACTAATTAAGAAAAGAAAAAAAAGTCAACTGATTGATAAAACTCTTACACCATCTCCAATAGTACCGCAAAACGCAAATGCAAATGTAAATGCAAAAATGCAGTAAAACTGCTCAAACAGTACTGCAAATGCAAACGCAAAATGCGTTTATTGCTTTCTCTCTCCTGTTTCTAACGCAAATTTGTGTCTGAAAGCAAAATGAGTTTGATGTTTCAAAATGGCAAAGAAGCCCTTTGTCGACATATAATATTAAAAGGACGGCACATGTTTATTTAAATGGTCAAAATGTTTGCTAAAGTGAAGAAAAAAGATAAAGGTCGGTGCCGTATCATTTGGTGTGCTAAGTCTTCTTTTCACATGCATATTACTACGGCAATCTTTGCCTATAAATACGAGGGATCATTCCTTGCAAAGGCATCCCACAGAAGAAATCCAAACAGACAGAGAAAGGAGAGAAAATAGAGGGAAAAACAATACAGAGTTTGTCGGGTATTTTCTCCGACTATAAAGAGAGATATTGAGGGTTTTCTCCTTTGTAGTACGAGAGGTTGTAACTCCTATATTTCCCCTATAGTGGATTCTTCGTCCTTGCCTGTAATTTTTACCCCGATTTGTTTGGGGGTTTTCCACGTTAAATATCGGTGTCCATATTTTATCTTTAATTGCTCAAATATTCGCCGCAGTATTACTCGACCGGGTCCGCTGCCACGCCAACAATTGGTTCAGAGCCTAGCTTGGGTTTTATATATCTGTTTATCGTACACTCTGTGGTTATCACTAACGTGGACCCTCCACATCAGAAAATAACAGATATTATATTGCCCTTGTTACGATGACGAAGAAAGCCGGGGCGAGTTCAATAATTATCTGCTGCAACCCCGTCGGAGGTATCGCTCACGACTGAGCAGAAATTATGGCGGCGAAATTCGAAATTAAAAAGTTAAACGGGAGAAATTTCTCACTGTGGAAATTAAAGAGCATTGAAACGCGGTGAAGAGGATCCTACGATATATCAGAGGAACCTCTGATGTTGCATTATGTTACGGAGGAGCAGACTTTACTGTCGGAGGGTGTGTTGACTCGATCAACACTGACAAGTTCGTTCGGTGTCGTTCCTCGAGTGGCAAAGCGGAGACGTAAGCAACATAAAAGTCAAGGGAGAAAGAATGGTGTGAAGATCCGATTGATCATCAATCAAATCTTCAAGTGGGAGATTGTCGACATATAACATTAAAAGGATGGCACATGTTTATTTGAATGGCCAAAAGGTTTGCTAAAGTGAAGAAAAAAGAGAAGGTTGGCGCCGTATCATTTGGTGTGCTAAGTCTTCTTTTCACATGCATATTACTATGGCAATCTTTGCCTATAAATACGAGGGATCATTCCTTGCAAACGCATCCCACAGAAAAAATCCAAACAGACAGAGAGAGGAGAGAAATAGAGGGAAAAATAATAGAGAGTTTGTCGGTCCGACTACAAAGAGAGATATTGAGGGTTTTCTCCTTTGTAGTACGAGAGGTTGTAACTCTTATATTTTCCCTATAGTGGATTCTTCTTCATTGCCTGTGGTTTTTACCCCGATTTGTTTGGGGGTTCACGTTAAATCTCAGGTCCACATTTTATCTTTAATTGCTCAAATATTATCCGCAGTATTATTCCACCGGATCCGCTGCCACGCCAACACCCTTTACTTATATTGATTATTAAATCGAACATATAACAATATATTAAAGAATTTGAAAATTGTATACTACGATTATATTGATTTATAAATAATTATTTTAACCTTAACACTTATTTGAGTAATAATATTTTTATATCTTATCATTACTTTTTATATTTTATTTATATGTAATATAATTAAATATTATTTTGACTACAAATATAATTTTTAATATTTTATTTGTACGACGTGTATCTCAATGTATTTGAATTGTTATGTTGTGCAATTTCGATATTTTTAATAAATATTGTTATATATTTTTAATATGTATAAATAATGACTTTAAAATTAAAAGAATATTGTGGTTAGTTTGTAGGGGTCTTTACACATAAGTACCTATTTGGATAAAAACTTGTAATTTAATAACCAGTCAGGATTTTTTTATATGTAGGTACCTAACAGCATAAATTTCCCTTGCGCGCGCGCGGCGCGCCCGCGCCTGGCCACCTTGGCTGCATGAGTAGCTGCCACCTGGCAGCTTGTCCCTGGCCGGAAGTCGAAAGGCCTGCTCAAAGCTGGCCTGACACGGAAGCTGGAAAGTCCCTGCCAAGACTTGACTGGTGTCAGAAAAAGGAGCTCCCCAATTGGCCGGCTTGCCTAGTGCGCCTGCCAGCCCTGTCCCGCCAGTAAAAGCAGCCCAGCCACAGGCCAAGCAGCTGAAGAGACCCTGCCAGCCCTGCCAGACCTGGAAACCCATCCAAGCAAGGCAAGTCCAGCCCACGCCATCATTCTGCGCCAGGCCCTGCGACTGGCCAGCCCGCGCGGCCCGTCAGCGCGCCCCATAGGCCAACTCGGCCGACCCACATTTTGAAGACCCTTGAGCTGCCCCTCCTTGGCGCCTATATAAGAAGCTCCTTGCCCACAAGTCTGAGCGGGAAGTCTTCACCATCCAAACACACTTAGCTTAGGCACTTGTAGCTTGTAGCTCGTCCTTTGCTTGTATACGATAGCTTATACGTGTACTTCCCCGATTAATAAAGCAGTTGGGTTGGGAGATTCTCCCGTAAATTCTGTGTGTCCCTATTCCGCAAACCCGCGTGTGAGTCTAGGCTTATCGGCAAGGTTCGCCCATACCTTTGCCGGCCGGTCAAGTCCCGCTTTTGAGCAAAAAAATTTCTAAGTAAAGTGAGGTCGTGACAAGTTTGATTGCACATAGGAACCCGATCCCCGAAAGTACACCATACAACACATTTGAGTACCCTATATCAACACATTTGGGTACCCTATATAACAGAAAATGGTACGACGTATGTTATATTTAGGTACGCCCTATGTAACACACAGGTATGCCGTAGGTACGACGTATGCTATATTTAGGTACCCTATATCAACGTGTTATGATACGCAATATACACACAGGAAGGTACGACATGACTAAAGAAACTGGTAAAAATTAAATCGGGTACCTAACTGTAAAATTTTCTGACATGGGTACCTATGTAAAAATTTTATCCAAATGGGTATTTTTCTATAGATTCACCTAGTTTGTAAGGTAAAATATAGGGTGATATTAAAAATTTATAAAAGTTGGTATGAAATGAAATATTACAGAAATATTCTTTTGCGTTTTTATTTGCCGTTGGAGAGAACAGTTAGTGCGTCTGACTGTTGGATAAGGTCTTACATAGCTATGAATTTAAAAGATGGGATTTAATTTTCTTGGCTTAATAGCAACTGAACAAAGTGCCCTGATTAACTGAATGATCTTGGATTTTCTAAGGTGTCTTCTTTTCTTAACTTGAAAAGAAGAATACTGATATTCATATAATTTTTTTTGCTCTTTTCACAGTCTTCAATTTATATAATTACTTTGGAAAAAAAAAATAAAATCATATAATTACGAGAGATGGTGCACAAAAATGTAGTACCATACCAACCATTAATTTATTTATTACACAACATAATACAGGCATCCACATAACACAACGATAGTCCTCCACCCTAATGGATGAGTCCTCCACCTATATCTATATAAATATTAAAGAAATATAATATAGAGTCCTATTCATAATAGTAGTAAACGGCAAATTCCAAAAATCGAGTATAGGAGAAGAGAGATGAATCATGAATCATAATAATTCAAAGAAGAAAAAAAAAAACACACCCTCAAAACAAGGTTAAACTAACCACAGGGTCCGAAATCAATTCAAAATCCTCAAATAACAGAATCTTTCTTCTTACATAACAGATCGGCATAGAGGGCAAGTCAAACGTTGACTATTGAACCACTTATCCAAACAACCCTTGTGAAAGAAATGCGTGCAAGAAAGCTCACTCACTTTATCATCAGCCTCAAACCTACAAAGGCAAACACTGCACTCCATAGGCCTACCGTTGTTATTACCACAGCATCTACACAGAGAACCATACCGTGTAATCGAAACCCTTCGAACCCTCGACTCAATACCTGCGCCGGCGCCGTTATGCTCGTAATCGTCGCCGGCGCCGCCGTCGTCTTCGTATCCGAGAGAGCCCACGACTTGTAGTACCGATCTGAGCTTGTTCTTGACTATGGCTACTGATATCACAGTGTTCATTACGAGGAGGGGAAGCACTCCTTCGACTGGGCTGTGAAAATTGGACAAACCCATAGCTAAAGATTCCACCTTTTTCGTTTTTCCCTTACCAATTCGAGAAACCCTTCAACCTCGTAAAGAGTACTGAATAAAAGTCGAATTTTTAGCCTTTGTGGAAGAAGGGAAGTTGCTGCTATGCTATAATGTGTGATGGAGATTATTTGATTTATATATATATAAGGTTGTGATGGTCCGGGAGGCGAATTGTGGGGTGGTAATGATTAAGGATTGGAAAGAAAAAGAAAAAAAGATCAAGCGTGTGAACTATTTAGGGCAATGCTTCAATAGTCAATGGTGGGAAGGGGAGTGTTTGACGCGTGGTGGCACGTGTAAGGTAAGGGCTGATCAATGGTTTGCATGACTGATTTAAATTTTCTGCAAGAAATTCCAATTGATACCTCTGTTTCTAAGTATTCTTTAATTGGTGCCCAATTAACTTGAGGGCATTTTCTGCAAGAAATCCAACTAATGCCTGCATAAGGTAAAAGTAATGATTTTCTTTTACGGTCACGGACACAGAGTAGTGTTTGTCATACTTCAAGGTATCGGCGGAATTATAAAAATTTTGGCACCAACTAAAAATGATTTAAACACGGTGGTACTAAGTGTAATTCCCCACATTTCATTTTATGATTATGAAACGTATATTATTTTATTTTATCTTATTTTATCCCGTCCCATTCCCCGCCCCGCCCCTATTTATATATTATAATATATATATATAATATTATATTATTAAATAATATTAAAATAATGTTAAATATAGATTAAATAATATTAAATCAATGCAAATAATATATAAAATTATAATTTATATAATATTTATAACGAAACGCCCCGCGGGATCCGGCGGAGACGGGGACGGGGACAATTTTGTCCCCGAAAGCATCGCAGGGACGGGGATTAGGTCCCCGACCCCTCCCTGTTGCCAACCCTAAGATGGAGTTAAAAGAGTTTGGCCAATGGACTTGTCCCTAGTGGAGATGAATGGAAGTTTCGTGATTTTACGGATTTATTTAGTGAAGCTTTTTTGTTTAATCATATGGTGGTCAATGTCACCGCGTTAGATCTTTAAAAGTTCTTATTTTCATTTTCGATTCTCTTTTCTTCGATATGTCGATCAATGATATTTCCATGTGCCATTGGTTCGATCTAAAATGAATTTCTTCAATTTCTTTTGTGGATAATATGGTTGGAATTTTATGAAATTGCTGGTTATAAATAGATATAATTCCACTTCTCAATAAATATCGTTTTTTTTCCTATCTAAATTTAAAATTTGAAATATTTAAGAATGAAGGTTGATTGATATTGTGGGTCCACAGAGACGTAGCATTACGCGTTTCGGCCACTAAATGAAGCATTATTGAGAATGGTGTATTTTGTTTATCTCTAAGGATCAAATTCGAAAGTCTTATAATCCACCTATTATGACAATGATATTGATATGATAGGGATCTACCATAAGATGTTTCCTAGATATTTTATTCTTGGTAACTTCCAGAAAATTTTTTTTATGAAGCTTCTATCTTACCACAAATTAAAAATAAAAGCCAACAAATAAAACAAGCAAAGAAAGTTACTTAAAAATAAACAATTTTATTCCTGTAACTTCCAGAAATTATTTTTATGAAGCTTCTATCTTACTCACAAAATTAAAAATTAAAAGCGAACAAAATAAAACAAGCAAAGAAAGTTACTTAAAAATAAACAAAAAACATCATGATCCGTGATACGGACCAAGAAATAGATGGGCCGGAAAAAATGAGAAAAGGCCCTTTAGGCCTATTAAGGAAATATTTAATAAAAAATAAAAAAGAGTAGAAGAAAGGACCTGCAGGGACTTCCGATGCTAGCTGTAGTGCCCCGGGAGAAAGGAAGCTTCTCCAATACGCTAGTGGTCCCTTGAGAGAAATGAAGCTTCTCCAGTACGCTTTATAAAGGTAAAAGCAGAAGGAGAACGTGGCTGATGGAACAGCACAAAGGCTATTACTGTTGCAGGAGCTACCTCTGACACAGCCCTGCACCTCACGTTATCCCAGAAGGTCTTGTTATCAAGAGTCCCAGGACCGATGGGAAGCTCCTATAAATACCTACACTTGGTCATTTTCACGAGATTCATTCATTCCACACAAAAATACTTTCTCTCTTTTCAATTTGTTAAGCATTTTCCTTTCAATACTTAGATATTATAGTGAAAGTGAGCTATGAGCGTGTAAATCTTCCAAGTATAGTGAAAACCAGTTTTAGAACGCCCATGGACGTAGGATCTACAAAGATCCGAACCACGCAATTCTTTGTGTTATTTCTGTTACGTCCATAGCAAGTCCCGAGTGCGTCACAATGTCCCTAACGTCACCAACGTCCCTTTATGTCCCAACACGTCCCATTACGTCCTAACACTTCCCATTACGTCCTAACACTTCCCGATACGTCCCAAACACGTCCCGACACGCCCCAAATACGCCCCAAACACATCCTTTTCATTTCTCTTATAAATAAGCACCTTATGCATATTTTTAACTTTGTAATACCGTTTCTCCGGCTATATAAAATTCCCCAAACATTATAAATTTCGTTGATTGGGATAGCCCACATCAAATGGCGCCGTCTGTGGGAAAATTCGGAGTTGAAGGCGTGAATGATTTTGCCTATATTGTGCAAAGCTGTGCTCATCATTCCTTATTCCTTTTTTTTCTTTTCTTTATTTCCGCCGGGATGAGACGAAAGACGCAAAGAACTGATGGAAGACCCTATCTGACGAAGAATTTGGACCCATAACCCGCACGAGCTGCCAAAGCACAACCGAAGCTCCTGAGACGTAAGGCCGTCTGTACCACCTTGACCTAGTGGAGGAAAGGGCGAAGACCCGAAGCTCCACTTTTGGGACCTAAAAGCCCAGCCCCGCGCTGGTACAAAGACCTGAAGCTCCGCCTTCAGGACCTCCTAGCTCCACGCTGACGTGAAGACCCGAAGCCCCACATTCGGGACCTTCCAGCTCCTCGCTAGCATGCGAAGCTCCGTGGAACTTAGAAGGAATCTCCACACTGACGCTCGAAGATCCGCGGGAGTACAAGTCAAGCTCCTCGCTAGCACGCGAAGGTCCGTGGACATAGGAGCTGACGTCCGAAGATCTGCGGGAGAGACAAGCAAAGCTCCTCGCTAGCACGCGAGGGTCCGTGATCCTAGAAGTCAGCTCCGCGCCGATGCTTGAAGATTAGTAGGAGATAAAAGCCCAGTTCCATGAGGACACATGAAGATCCGCGGTAGGCATCCCGCGTTGATAAGGCTCTTCGCCATGACTTCAGGTTATCGAAATAAACATGTTTACCACGCTAACCATGATTATCGTTTGAAGGATGGAAAAGGACCCCACATGGTAGGACATGTGGGGTGGTTCGCTGATCAGGGCCTCGAACAAGGCTGAAGGTACCTCCTCCAGATATGGGCAAGATCCACCCAGAGCAGTCGAAGTTAGAAAGTGACCGCGGGGGAGGAGGACCTCCGAAAACTACCAAACATGCTGAGGAAAGGCCAGGAACTGAAACACAGTTCCGAGATGATGAAGATAAGCAAGACGGTATAGATAAGTCATAAAGGGATCTCAGAACACCCTGGCGGACCTCCACGAGTCCCGCTAGTGAGCCACCCGAAAAAAGTGAAGGGAGCTGGAAACTCCAGAAAAAGGAAAAGGAGCTGCGAAACCGACCTATGGACCTCAAATAGGTTCTGTCAGGAACTTCGATGAAACATGCGGGCATGGGGAGTTAAGCTCCCCGAATCCGTTTACTGTTAAGTTCCAAAGATGAGCAGCAAGTCGTCATGCAAAGGAGGAGAGGACGTAAAAAAAACATGGACGAGGGAAGCCAATGCCACGGCCTCACCCACAGGGAACTCCGGGGATCTCCGTCAAGGATCTCACTGAGATTCACGCCACTACGCAATAATCCATGAAAGATCCTGACATTAGCCGGAAGATACCCCTTGATGAAAGGAATCTTAACCGGAGCTCCAGGGCCCTCTAAGTATCATTCTCATTTATATTATCAATATCATAATTAATACATACATCACACTAACAGTTTCTGTCATTTGAAGGACGAAATAAAGAGGCTCATCCAGGCTTGCCCTAAAGGATTTTATCCGAGGTCCCGTTCTAGATCCCATAGCAAAATTCGTAGCTCCCCCGAACGAGGGAAGACCATCTCCACCACCGCCAAACAAAAGAGCTCCACCACCACTTAGGGGCCCTATGCTCATTATAGTGGGAGGTCTTTGTGGAGAAGATTCCAAGCGAGCCCAGCTCCGTGCTGGCAAGAAGACCTGAAGCTCTCCCTTCGAGACCTAAAAGCCCAGCTCCGCGCTGGCAAAACTCGGAGCTCTGCCTCAGGGACTTAAACGCCCAGCTCCGTGCTGGCAAGAAGAACTGGAGCTCCGCCTTTCGGAGCTAAGAGTCCAGCTCAATGCTGACGTCCGAAGGTCCGGTAGATACAAGACCAGCTCCTAGCTACACATAAAGGTCCGTGGGACCCAGAAGGCAGCTCCACGCTGACGTTTGGAGATCCGCAGAGGATAGAAGCCAAGCTCCGCACCAACACCTGAAGATCCGGGGAGATAAAATCGCAGTTCCTTGCTGGCACATGAAGATCCTGGGAGACATCCCGTGATGAGAAGTCTCCTAGCCGGAACTTCAGGGCCTTCTAAATCTTATTTTCATTTTATATTACCAATATCATACTAAATACATGCAGCATACTAACAACTGCTATCGTTTGAAGAATGAGATCGAAGGACCCGTCCTAGCGGGATGTTTAAGGAAGTTCGTTGAGCATGGCCTCGACCAAGGTCTGAATGTATCCAAAGAGTCCGGAGGGTCAGTGCCAACTAAAGGCAGACGACCCCATCGTCTTCCAGAAAGGAGCTCCAAGCAAAACGGATTCCAACTTCCAACAGAGCCCGAGAACGCACAACTGAGCAGTCAAAGAACCCCGGGACTTCAAAGCCCTGCTCCACACTGTCGTACGAAGATCCTCGGGACTTAAAGGTCCAACTCCGCACTGGTGTATAAAGGTTTGAGGGATCTCAAAACCTAGCTCCTTGCTGGCATGCGAAGGGCTCCGGGTCTTAGAAGCAAGCTCCGCGCTGCCATAAGCTCCGCACAAGCACTCGAATGCTCAATCTCCGCTCCAGTAGCGAAGTCCCTAAACTTCTAATAGGAATCTATAGCCTCAGCTACGCGCCTGCATAAAAGATCCGAGGGCCGAGCACCGAAGACCCGAGGGAGATAAAACCCGAGCTCCATTCTGAAACATGAAGCTCCGCTGGAGGTCAATTCCCAGCTCCACGCTGGTATATAAAGATCCGTAGAAGATCAAGCCAAGCTCCGCGCTGGCAAAGATCCGCAGGACCTCAAAACTGAGCTCCAGTTGACGAAGATCCGCAGGACCTCAAAGTGAGATCCGCAAAAGATCGAGCGCTGGCGTACAAAGATCCGTGGAACCTCTAAGTCCAGCGTCGTACTAGTACTCGAAGGCCCATGTTGGCTCAGGACCCTCAAGATAGCTCCGTGCTAGTATCAAGTCCTTTGACACCAATGACCTTCGGGTCGGCTGCGTGAATTCGTACTTGGCTGACGAATTACTAAGCGAGTGGGCGCTATAACCACGCATGTAAGCGAAGATGGCGCTATAACCACGCGTTTAAGCGAGCGGTCCCTATAACCACGCATGTAAGCGAGCGGTCGCTATAACCACGCATTTAAGCGAGCGAGCGCTATAACCACGCATTTAAGCGAAGCTGACGCTATAACCAGGGTAAACTAATGATCTCCCTAAGGAAATACCACCTTGTCGGAATATAAATATTTTATATAAACGGTGCACCGTATAATATAATTGATGCCAAAAGTCGACGGACCTGCGGTGGACAGGACGCCAAAGATAATATATCTGCGGTTTGATTTGATGCCAAAGGTCGACGGACCTGCGGTGTACAGGACGTCAAAGATAATCCATCTGCGATGTGAATGATGCCCATAAGGGTGTACAAGATGCCGCCGCTGATGGGCTGCGGTGTACAGGACATCAAAGGCTCTCAGTAAGCCTGCGCGTGAATGGTACCTAAAGTGAAGCTGGCTCTATAACTAGGGTAAATCGATGAGGGAATCCCCGGGATTAAATTTTATAGGCCTAAGGGTCTACACAAATACTAAATTCGCTAAGGACATAGAGAGCCTAGCGCAAATGACACCTGAGGACAATGACGACGGTCATTGCAATCGATGGCATGAATTCGTACTTGGCTTACGAATTACTAAGCGAGCTGACGCTATAACCATGCATCTAAGCGAGCTGGCGCTATAACCATAATGGTATTCCTAGAAACACCCATCAGGTCCCGAAAGGATGCAAAGCACAAAAAAAATGCAGGAGAAAGGGAACTCCGGTGAATCATGCGAACATGGGGAGTCAAGCTCCCCACACCATTATGTCCCGAAAGGAAAAAATGACATGTATTTTTTACAGGCTATCACCATTATGGAAAAGGAGAAGTCTATACAGATAGGATGTCCCAGGAGATAGGGGAACGTGCAAAGGATCCAGGGATCTCCTTCAAAGTTCAAGGCTCGAAGAGGAGCTCCGCCATCAGGTCCCCGCCAGGTCCCTTTCAGATCCCAAGGACGACGGACGAAGTGGCGACTATAAAACGTAAGGAAAAAGGCTCCAACGGAGACACATAAACACAGGTGAGTTAAGCTCCCTAGAACATTGCAGAAGTATCGGTTCGGGCTCTTCGATGAGATGAAGATGACACACGAGAGGTCGAAGACATTGGCGCCACAGCAAGCCAGAACGAAAGGTTCACGGGGACCTGCAGATCCCCGGGGAAGCATCCGAGAGAAGAAGATCCTAAGGAGCAGGCATGGCCTTATTCCCCGCGAATCCGACACTATAGATTTCCCTAATATAACGCCGCGTTAAAGGTACAAACTCCTTCAAAAAGGAGGAGTCCCTCAGGTACGCTTAGTGCCGGTCCTGGACTAGGTACTCTAGGAACTCCTTTCCAGCCACCATGGACGGGAGATGCTGCTGACAGAAGCGGGTACCTTCGGCCTTCGCCCCCCACCAACTAGGCATCCCACTCTTCCTTCTCCTTAGCGAAGGAGCTCCGCAACGCCTCCTCGCACTGTTCCACGAGCAGGGCATGCTCCTGCTTTTTTGGGAGCTCCGCAGTTCCCATTCGCGCTGCCCCACTAACTCGGCACGTCCTTTCTCCATCCTTTTCCCCTCAACTTGTAGCATGGATTTAGCTACCCTGGCTGCCTCCTCCTTGGCCGCCAATAACCCGGAATGGAGCTTGTTCCGACTAGCTGGCTCAAAATCCTGGATTGATAGCTTGGCAGACGATATAGCAACTATGTAGCCCAACACCTGGGAAGAAAAAGTGAAAACTACAAAGAGAGCACCAGAAGGAGCTAGAAGGGAATACCTTGAGAGGATGATACGCCGATGACGTTTTGTTCGTTCCCCCCATACCCCCGGGAGATGTCCCCCTGATTGTCTGGGAGCACCAAACAACTTATCATACTCATCTTTTCATCTATGTTCAGATGGTCCGCAGAAGCAGGGGGCTCGTCCCCTGAGGTCCCTAAAGGTCCCGAAAGAGGCTCAGCACTTCGCCTCCTGGGAAAGAATGACGAAATTTCTTTTTTGCTTTTCTTCTAACCATTTGGGTGAAATTGTTTTCCTCTTAAACACCAAAGGCAGTGACGGTGAGGGGAACCTCTTGAGCTCTCCTAACAGGAGAAGGAATCGAAGGAACATCCTCCGTCAGAAGGAGGAATCTCCTCGCTAACGTCCATAGCCGCCAGGACCTGGAGGAGCAAGGAAACTACCGAAGGTGCACTAAAGACCTTGGGAACTGATCCCCTTCTCCACATTGGTCAAAAGAGCATACCACGAGGACGACATCCCTTAACCACTCAAGAAATGATTACGGTAGGTCCCTAATAGGGAGGTAAGACCCATCTTACTGTTTTTACTCTAATTTAGTTTTCGTCTCAAAAAACAAATTAGAGTAGGGAGTGGTTGATACGGACCAAGAAGTAGATGGGCCGAAAAAAATGAGAAAAGGCCCATTAGGCCCGTTAAGGAAATATTTAATAAAAAGTAAAAAAGAGTAGAAGAAAGGACCTGCAGGGACCTCCGATGCCAGCTGGTAGTGCCCCGGGAGAAACGAAGCTTCTCCAATACGCTAGTGGTCCCTTGGGAGAAATGAAGCTTCTCCAGTACGCTTTTTAAAGGTAAAAGCAGAAGGAGAACGTGATTGATGGGATAGCACAAAGGCTATGACTGCTGCAGGGCTACCTCTGACAGACAGCCCTGCACCTCACGTTATCCCAGAAGCTTTTGTCATCAAGAATCCCAGGACCGATGGGAAGCTCCTATAAATACCCACACTTGGCCATTTTCACGAGATTCATTCATTCCACACAAAAAATACTCACTAACTTCTCTCTTTTCAGTCTGTTAATCATTTTCCTTTCAATACTTAGATATTATAGTGAAAGTGAGCTATGAACATGTAAATCTTCCAAGTATAGTGAAAACTAGTTTTAGAACGCCCGTGGACGTAGGATCTACAAAGATCCGAACCACATAATTCTTTGTGTTATTTCTATTACGTCCCTTTCACGTCCATAGCAAGTCCCGAGCGCGTCACAATGTCCCTAACGTCACCAACGTCCCTTTACGTCCCAACACGTCCCATTACGTCCTAACACTTCCCGATACGTCCCAAACACGTCCCGACACGTCCCAAATACGCCCAAACACATCCTTTTCAGTTCCCTTATAAATAAGCACCTTATGCACGTTTTTAACTTTGTAATACCGTTTCTCCGGCTATATAAATTTCCCCCAACAATATAAATTTCGTTGATTGGGATAGCCCCACATAGGGGTGTTCATTCGGGTAAAACCGAACCGAACCATACCGAAAATTCGGTTAACCGACAAATTCGGTTCACTGATTTTATTAACCGAAAACCGAACCGAATGTTTTTCGGTTCGGTTCGGTTTTTACCGAAACAATTTCGGTTATTTTCGGTTAACCAATGGTTAACCGAAAATTATTCAATAAATAATATATTCTTTCCCTAATCTATGCATTTACCTCTCATTTCAGAAAACGATCGATTTCTAATATCTTTCCTTTTTATCTATTAGTTAAGCGCCACCGTAGGACCTGAAGGCAGACGGCGGTCGCGTCACAAGCCCTGGTGGCTTCCTCCGGCTCGTACGAGCCCAGCCACAAACGACCGCGGCTGTTCGGCGGCGAACCTCCGCCACCCACTTTACCCATTTCCTCATCCGTACGCCCTTGAAACGAGCCGATCCATCTTCGTCGTTGTACCTTCTCGTGGGTCGAACCATAGTTCATCGATTCGGTCTTTCTTTTTTCTGTTGCGAAGAACTCTGATGTTTCGATTTTCTTCGGTGTATCAATAGACTAATTATTGGGTTAGTGGCAACACAACACGTGTTTAGGGATGACAGTGTGCCGAAAAGGCGTCATATATAAGTGGATTAATTAATGGGCTCTGGTTGTTGATTGGGCCAAATTTAAAGAAATTATTGGGCTTTAGTGTTTAATAAATATTGAGATATATATAATATAATATGTAATTGTTCGGTTATTCGGTTAAACCGGTTTACCGAACGCTATAACCATAACCGAACCGATTAACCGAAAAAAACAAACTCGATAACCGATTACCGAACCGAAATTTTCGGTTCGGTTTTCGGTTCGTACCGAAAAATCGGTTTTCGGTATGGTTCGGTCGGTTAACCATCTTTTGAACAGCCCTAGCCCCACATCAATCCCAATGTGGGTTAAAACTTTTATATAAATCTTGAAAAGAACAAAAAACACATGTATGTAATGTAACCACGAGACAAAATCTCGATCTAAATTAAAAAAATATATAATTTAATTTTTAACTTTCAAACATTATTTTATCTCATGGGTATTTTTGTCCTTGTGTAATTAGAAGGATCGACCCCATCCCCAATAGACTTGAAATAAGCTTTATCAGCTTCTGCAACTCTGTTTTTGAACATTTCCCACTCATTCTCACACCTCTGCCTCACCTGTTTTTTTTTTCACAAAACGTAATAAAATTATATATATCCACAGAATAAAAATTTAGTTTTTTACACATACCCCTCTCCACGGAGCCTTTCCATCCTCTGATTTCCCCTGTCCAAAAGAAAATGGTAATTCAGCATCATTAGTATTATTACAGACACAATTAGTGTTATCGATTTAAAAAAACATTACCTGATTTCCTAAAGATGGAAGGCCTTGGTGAACAATCCACTGAGCATCTACAACTCCTATTTTCTCGTGGGCAGGCTTCAAATAATAAAAATTATTAATCAACAAACATATATTAAAAAAAAATGCAAAATAATTAGTTACAAAGTAAATTCCTTGTAATTCTTACCTCAACACATTTCTGAAGCGCAAAGTCCAACCCCCATCCATGGACCAAATCGTTCTGTGGACCACATTATTCAAATTTGCATTGTATACAATATATAAATATATATATATATAATTATATATATATATTTATATATATGGAGAGAGAGAGAGAGACCTGAATGATGTACCATACGCATCGCCATGCAGCTCTAGAAAACACAGGCGCCATGATTTCCACGAACCTATTTTCAGACATACACACATTAGTGCATGTTTGTGTGTGTTTTTCGAGAAATTCATACATACGCTGCACATGGAGGCAGATGAGGATCAGAGCACCATCCTTCTTTCTCTTTAGTTTCTCTACGTTCATGCGAATGTAATAAATATCACATATCTTGTCGTAAAATTGGAGTGTATAAATGCATACAATATATATATATATATATATATATATATGAGAAATTTTATGATGTTCACTTTACGTGAGCACCTTACGTGGACACATGTCGATGTGATACTTGTGCAATGTCGACATGCCACATCAACAGTATATGATATGACAATAATGGACACATCAACACCTAGAATTTGTCAATTAGTGTCATATATCATCTAATATTGATGTAGCATGTCGATATGGCACGAATCAGTATTACATCGAAAGTGCCAACGTAAGGTGGTCACATAAGGTGGGCACCATAAATTTCTCTCTCTCTCTCTCACACACACACACTTTTCTTACTTGTGCACTTCTCGATTTCCTCGCCTCATCGTCATTCGCCAAGTCGTTACGCTGTCCCGAGACAGACCGGGCTGAGATATTTCCAATCCGTGCTTCTTCATGAGCTTAATGTATCTGCAGAAAATTTAGTAATCATTATTTAAAAAGCTTAATGTATATGCATATCGTCCAACGATTGAGCTGCTTTAGAACATATATATATTACTTAACTCTTCGGCGTTGAAATTATCGAGCCCTAAATCTTCGTCCCATATGAATACGTAGTCGTACGCCGCGACAATGTCGGGATGGAGAAACCTTTTAGCATACCACCTTCGTAATATATCAAAATAGAACAATAACATTTAGTTAGTTACGAAGTCGTCAGTCGAACTATTGGGAATAAAATCCTCCTTCAGCCCAAACTCAGAAGCCCATGCGAGACTGTTCCACTACAAAACCAATTGGTAATCGATTGAGCAGACCGCAACTATGTTAATTACCATTTGGTCTGCTTTTTCGCGCTAACATGGATGGCTCGTTCTGACCATTCGAACTCGTCCCATTCGCTCGCCCTCCCGTCGTAATGGAATAGGAGAATCGTAAAGTTGCCCGAAAACTGCGATTGCACAAGAAAGAAGAACTGTTGAATGACCACTTCAGCTAAAAGCTTCACCTTGAAGTGAGCGTATTATATCTAATTAACAGATTGTAACTAACCTTTTTAACCGCCGCGTCGATGTTGTACCTTTGGCCATAACCGACCGTAAACGTTACCAAGTACTTCGGCGGCATTTCGGGCAAGTCCTAAAACGTAATAATAACACATACGATTTAAAAAAAAAACGATACTATCGTTGTAAGACAATGACGATATTTTTTTACCTTGCTGGGTAAACCGTAGAGCCTTCTGAGGTACAAGTCTGACTCAGAAGCTACGATTCGAGGAGGTAATCTTTCGGCTCCTCTCGGGTTAGATGGGACCCATATCTTTATATGCAACATAAGACGACGATATATAAGTATTTTTTTTTCGAGATACAATCGAGCATCAATCATACAGATACAATAAAAAAAATCCAACCTTTGATATATCTGTAGCAGATTTATGAGGGGTGTCGAGGGCGATCGTAGTTTTGTTACTCGCCATCCTCAGATCGCGGATTATAGCCGAAGTAATGTTGAGCTGCAAAAGTAATGGAAACTTAAGAATATATATACGGAGAAGATTATTACAGAGCAGATATAAGCTTACCTTAGTGAGTGAAAGGGAAGGGAAAGATAGCCCTATTAAGAGGCCAACCATTACGCCGAAAATAGTGACCACGAAAATCCTCATGGTTTCGTTAGGCTTTTTTGAGAGAGCGCTGAGAAAAATATAGAGCGATTTTCATATGGTGGTCGAGCGATAGATTCGATTCGAACGAATGAAAACTCGTAGGTATTACCTTCGACCGAAGCTTGATTTTCTGTATAGAACTGAATCCATTTCGATTAGTCTATTTGACTGCTTCGAGTACACTTATGAAGCCCTGATAATCGACTCGGGGCAAAGAAGTAACTCTAATGAGGATGTAATAGAATGGAACTGTGAAATCACAGAAGACTTCTTCAGAAAATCATATCATTTATTTCTGAGATCATTACATCTAAGTGAAGCTGCTTTGCTTCATACATATGCCACATTGTTCATTACAAAAGAGATTTTGCAGTATCTCTTTAGCAACCAATCACATGTCAGCTTTGACAAGTTTAGCTTTGCCATTAAATATTACAAAGAACAGAGGCGTGTGCGCAGAAAAAAGAACACCTAATTTATTCTAAAATGAAATCGAAAAAAAAAAGAGAAAAAGAAAACAGAAAAGGTTTAATTTTAGCACCACTTTTCGCTCAAAAGTAAAACCAGTTTACAATAACTTTGCCCGCAACGTAAGAACACCGCAAGAATCGAAAGTCAAGACAAGGCAAAAAGAAATAAAATGAAAAATTGGGTTTTTTTTGGTCAAATAGGAAGATGAATCAAGAACTGGGCTTCGATTGGATACATAGAAAAACACAGCAAAACCCTTTTAAGAAACCTTCGAATCGAAATGAATGCCAAAATCTACGACGAAGTACCTGGATTTGATTCAGAGGAAGGAGCCCAGAAATAATCCTGAAATAGTCATAAACGAAGGAGAATTACGACATGAGAAGAAGCTTTGGCTTTGTTTTTTGGGTGAACTTTTAACGTTACGCCTTTGCATAAATGCATGAAAGGGTTTATGGAGAAACAAGAGTTGAAACTCAATAGCAGAGAGAGAGAGAGAGAGAGACGCGGAAATCGTGAATGAGTATTTATACGAGGAAGGCATTGAGATTTAAGATTGTGACCAAATTGCAAAAATAACCTTTTTACTATTAACTTTTTCTCCATGGCATTATTTTCTCTCTTTTTCTTTATTATTCAGATATTTGGTTCTATATACGGATTCATTCTTGTTTTTCTCTTTGCTCCGTTCACGGCGATATTAGAATGATATGTGGGGTTTTCAAGTAATTAATATTTGTTGATTGGGGGGAAGACATTTGACAACACAAATCATTGCTGTAGTTTTCCATTTTAGCTTTGAATAATTATAATGCTAGTGTTTGGAGAATTTAATGATGTATGCCTAAAATCTTTCTTATTTTCATTCAAAGTCAACATTAACACGCAATATTTGATAGTAATAGTGGCACGAGTCATTTACTTTTCTAAACTGGCTGACTATTAAAAGTCGTCATTCTACAATGTTAAATAAGATCACAATTTCTTTTGAGAGAAAAGAAAATAAGATTATAATCATATACTTATTAAAAGTAAAATCGTTGACCTCTCATTGACCCCCATATAGCCAATCGTTGTGTGACACATCAGCGCTCAAAAGTACAATGACCATTTTGGCTCTGAGGGTAGTGGAATTTACATTAATCATGACACGTTTATCACAATACATATATAATTACCATTTTAGGTCTACTGTTGAATGGAATTACCAAATGCCATCTTACGAAAAACGAAACGTCATAAATCAAAGTTTAATCTTTTGGCTTTTCCTATTCACCTTTTGGCTTTTTCCTATTCACGTTGCAATGAACGAATCAGAAAAAGGAACCCAACATGAAGAAAGTTGAACAGTCGTTGCGAATGTCTGTTCAGTTTGTGACTTTCTCTTCTTTTCTTTTCACTACGATGCAAATGATGGGTGCGATCATGGCGAACAGTTGGTCGCCGGAGCTTCACTGCTCGGAAAATCACGACAGCCAAACTCGCCGAGGACTCTATTTTCTCAGCTCACCCACTGCTCAGCTTCAGAGAGAGATGATATGAAGGCTGCCGAGCCTAAGCATCCGAGCCTTGGCCCCACTAAGGCGTGAGAAGCCGAGGGTGGTGCTGCTGGGTTCGGGCTAGGCCGGGTGCAGGCTGATCAAGGACATCGATACGAAGCAGTACGATGTCGTTTGCGTCTCCTCGAGGAACCGCATGGTCTTCACCCCTTTGCTGGCGTCGACGTGTGTGGGGACGCTGGAGTTTAGGTCCGTGGCCGAGCCGATCGGCAGGATTCAGCCAGCCATCTCCCGCAAACCTGGGTCGTACTTCTTCTTGGCGAATTGCGTCGGCGTGGATTTTGATAAGCGCCAGGTGTGTATGCCGATTAGGGTTTCGTTTATGGGATTTAAGTAAGTTTATGGGTATGTAGCTGAAGGCCATTTTCATGTTGATTGATATCTTAGGATGATATTCTTGAAATTCTGTGCGCATTTGAGTGTTTTTAAAGGGGGAGTGTGGAAATTGAAGTGTAGCTTCATGCTATTGGTCGCAAAAAGGTGCCCGAGGAGGGATAGACGATGCAAGATGGAAGTCTTTGGCCTGGAATGATTCAGGTAAACATAATTTGATCAAATAATCATTCACTTTGTATATTGTTATAAAAATAGGATGCGATGAAATCGACAGCTTTTCTTGGGTCAAAATGCAGTTCGAGATATCGAGGGAAACGAGCTGGATTTGAGCATCATAAGAAGGCTGGTGCTATGAATGATTTGGTAATATTTCGATTTGACGTCCTTTTCGATCTTGGATCAATTTATTTACTCGACATTTAGGTTTTTGTTTCCCCCGATTTCAGATTCGAGTCTCAGCTGTAATCTCAAACGTTTCGTATTTGCTCAACGTGGACTGCGATCATTACATAGACAACAACAGTGGGGAATTATAGTGAATGCCGCGAGTTAGTGATTGATTGCCAGTCTCTTGCAGATACTCGCCACATTTTTCTCATCGTTGACGTACATGTATATCTCTTTGCAAGGCGAGATTATTGAATTACGGGTAATTTCAAGAAGACGGAGCCCTTTAATTGGATGAGCCTAATGTTTTTCCTTTCTGATTAACAATTTTTTCCCGCTGTTTTTGTAGGGCTCAAATTTCTGAGCTCGAAGCACGACTGATAGTTTGCACTTTGTTGGACTCTGTAAACATAAGCTACTCGCCACCGCCTGAGAATGTTTATACCGATTACCTATTTCGTAAACGTCTGAAATTTACAGCTCTAGCTGCTTCGGTAATGTTATTATCCCTCCCGTTCCTTTTGTTCAAGCATGTTGGCTATGTTTCAAGCTCAAGAAGATCGTTGGAGAATAACACGGAGGAATTATCTTTCAACAACCAGCTAGCATACCGAGTTGACTATTTATTATCCGTCAACCCGTATGTTAAGCCGTGACACTCTTACTTGCTACATTATTGTTGATAGGTCTTGGTGGACTGGCTCTTTTTCGAGTAACAGATGATAGTTTTGCCATCTAGTTTTTATCGAGCATAATCACACTCTCATCCTGAGGTGGAACGATAAGTTGGTAAGGACACTGCCTTCTTTCTTGCTAGATAAAAGGAAGTGATTATCTAGGTTTAAATTTTCGTTGATGAACTGTCTGATTGTGCCTTCTTTACGTAGCCATTTAGATTGATGAGTAGTACCACATTCTCAGGGATCGCTATTGAATCAACTAGCCATAGCCAATGAGAGTTTGGGTGGAGGAATAGTGGTTGTCATGGCTGAGAGAGACAAAGAGGAATGGAGCTTGACATTGGCAAGATGGAGTTTGACTTTCGAGGAGGGATGAACGATGCAAGATGGAACTCTTTGGCCTGGAATGATTCGGGTAAACATAATTTGATAAAATAATCCTTCACTTTTGTATATTGTTATAAAAATAGGTTGCGATGAAATCGACAACTTTTCTTGGGTCAAAATGCAATTCGAGATATCGAGGGAAACGAGCTTGATTTGAGCATCATAAGAAGGCTGATGCTATGAATGATTTGCTAATATTTCAATTTTGACGTCCTTTTCTATCTTGGATCAATTTATTTACTCGACGTTCTGGTTTTTGTTACCCCCGATTTCAGATTCAAGTCTCGGCTGTAATCTCAAACGCTTCGTATTTGCTCAACGTGGACTGCCACAATCAGAGCATAGGAAGGACCGAGATCGGCTGAATTTGAAGAGGATGAGGGAAAGGTCAAATGAGAAGTACAAGGAGAACGAGAGTACAAAAACGACTGACGACGAGTACAAAGAAGATGAGTTAGGCGGAAGGACAGATGTTCGTCGGACGAACCAAGGTGGAATCGGTACTCTCGATCGTCGGTGGCGGTTATTGGCTCCCCCGCCGATGAAGTGATAGGCGATGTTGTTCCTAGGAGGAATCGCTCCGGTGAGCGCTCTGATTCTATTTCTTAATTGCACTGTATTGATTATATTCATTTCTTTCACAGCTTTGGTGGACCGTCGCCAGCAGTCGCTATTGCTTCCAATGTCGGTGGTGATTTTCCAGCGTCTTCAGCTGAGAATATTATGTAGAATTTATTTTGATGATAAGTGCAAATTTCTTTCTTTTTTCTGTTTCTTTATACTATTTAGTCATCCCCCTTCATCATTTTTGCTTCCCTTCGTTTCGTTTCATGGCGTTTTCGTGGTATAGATGGATGTAAGCGATAATCATGGGTTGTTTTACCTCGATTTTCCAGTCCTGAAGATGTGGTGATTGAGTTTTTTGCAGCCTAAATTTCTCATTACATTCTTATTCGATTTATTTTTCAGGAGCTTCGAGCGGCATTGGAACTGAACCGCACGAGTCCTCGCACTGCGCAACTTTATGTAACAATAGCAGTATGTAATGTCAAAGGCGGGAAAAAGGTCAGGAAACGATATGAAAGAGATCCCCGAAGTTAAAATCGACGTCATGGAGCTCGACCTCAGTTCTTCGGCATCTGTAAGAAAATTCACATAAGAGTATAACTCCTTAGGGCTACCTCTTCACGTTCTCATGTGAGTAATAAAGATGATTGAGCTTAAAAAAATGAGGTTTCTATACCTCATTAATCTTGCATTATATGCTTTTGTTTATTTGTTTGAAAAAAGTAATAATGCGGGTGTTATGGCTCCTCCATTCACGCTCTCTCGAGACAACGTCGAACTGTAATTTGCAACTAATCATCTTGGTAAGTTTGTCATATTATTCAGCCTCATATAAGCTCACGTAATAAAATGTCTCTGCTCTGCTGTTCTATTCTATGTTTTTTTCAGGTCATTGTCTTCTGATCGAACTTCTGCTCGAAAACATGAAGCCACCGCTCAGGAGAACGGAGTGGAGGGTAAGGTCGTGTACGCCGGATCGGGCTTCGTGATCTCGCGTCCATGTGATCCCTTCCGTTTGATAAGATGCAGGTTCGAAAGGGACGACGGGCGATGATGCCATTCCGCTATATCTAACTCGATCATTTCGATCTTTTTTCATCGACTAAAAGGGTAATGCCATCTAATTCCAATTCACCTTTAAATGTGATCGCTTTTGTGATCGATCGCATCATTAATTCATGATTTGCCTTTGCTATATTTGTCGATGACTAAATCGTAATGGAACAATTAAATTCTGATTGTCCATTATTCTCTTTTTGCGTGAAATCTGAATTTGTGGATGACTAAATCGTACCGTTGTGCTGATGTTCGTTAAATATTATAATTGAGAATCCTGCAAGAGATGTTATTTTATTGATGTTGCATGTCTTTACCTCCCTGCGTATCACTTGGTGTTTGAATCCTAACACTATTTAACGTGAAGTTTGATCAATATATGGGACAATAATGGTGTGTTTTTGCGAGCAGTCATACGTCGATGAAGCTGCAGTAGTGCAACTTACAGCGATAATTTCAGCAATTCAGTTGTGCAAAACAGCCGTCGTGCGAATTGGACGCTTACTGTCTCACTCTTGCAGTTTCAAGCCTTACGAGTTACTTATCCATAATGCACTACCGAATTGCACACTACTGACCATTTTCTTAGAAATTAAAATAGTTATTAATTAGTATACCGATCGAACAAATTACCGTTTCTCATTTTTCAAATGTTATTGTTCAAATCGGGAAAACATTGTAAATATTGTTAACTGAATAAATGTTAGTCGTAATGCACTACTGAATTATACCCTACCGAATTGTACACTACTGAATAGGATGAACTATTGCATATTGCACTACCGAATTACACACTACTGACCATTTTACTGTGGTTGTCCCTTTTATCTTACGTGAAAACAACCCACCACTCTTTCAATCAATAGTTTTCCATTTTATCTTATGAGTATTATGTAAATATTGTTAACTGAATAAATGTTAGCCGTAATGCACTACTGAACTATACACTACCGAATTATACACTACTGAATAGGTTGAAGTTTTGCATACTGCACTACCGTATTACATACTACTAACCATTTTATTGTGGTTGTCCCTTTTATCTTACGTGAAAACAACCTACCACTCTTTTAATCAATAGTTTTCCATTTTATCTTATGAGTATATGATTATTCTCAAACATTTTTTACGGACTATGAAGTTATTCATGGAGCAGATTTCCAGCGCTTTGTTTGGATAACGTATATCTCATTATTAGAAAATGAATCGTTGTATTTGTATGAGTTCATCCAGCCGTTATTCCGTGCATAACTACCTAATTAATAATTGTAGAAATGAATCTGTTCTCATGGGGATGGTGGCAGAGAAACCATTAGGCTTCAAGTTCTTCATTAATTGATGCACTAATTTTTTCATTTGGAAACTTTTCAGCATCGGATTGATCGTATTAGCTTCTCTTCATTAATAATTTCATATGGACGTGTTTGTAGAGGTAACATTTATTGTTGCCCAATCTATGTAGGTTACCTTTGAATTTCCTTCCTCTCGGCCAAGAAAACAAACTTTACGAAGTTGTACGTCAGTGATTGGCGTAGGAATGAAGTCTTGCGTTTGTGTTTGGTGTTTATATTATGTGGTTTGTTTGATGGATTGCGTTTGCTGTGTGGGTTGGTTTGATGGAACTCTAATTAAGTACTAAATAATGGCTTTGCTGATCAGAATTGGTATGTTCCACATACGAAAAACCACCGCTGCTATGATATCTTCAACAATCTCATCTCATCTCTCTCTCTCTCTCTCTCTCTCTCTCTCTCTCTCTATATATATATATATATATACTATATGATTGTTGTTTAGGAAAAAGATCCCATGGCTGCTGCACGTTCTGTCAAACAACTGCTGCTGGGAGTGAAGAGGTTATCCCAAAGCAGATCCGTCCGAAAACGCCTCTTAAGCTTGGGGTTAGTGCGTATATTAAAATGCCATGTTGTCTCTGGGCTGCTTCAGATTTGCTTTGTCCAGTAGCAACAGAGTGTTTACATAATAAAGATATGTTTTATTTTCTTAGCTGGATATTCAGTTTCTTTTTCCCTTTCGATATTATTAGTATTATGCTGGAAGAAATTGATCGGTAGTTGATGTAAGTTCTATAGAACGTCAGCGATCAATTTAGGGGGAGAAAATGATGGGTTTGATATCAGGAATGGTGATGAGGATGTTGTTTGGGATCGCTCTGATGGCGGGTTGGAAGCGTATGATGATCTACGAAGTAGCAAACATGTGGCCAAGGTATTTCACCCGTTTTGTTTATCAATTTTGTGTTGATGATTTTGTGTGCTACAATTGAATTGATTGGTTGGGTTTTTTGTTCGTTAATTTTTTTAATCGTTGAGTTATTTGGTGCTACTGTGGACAGGCTATTGATATTAAGCTATTGAGCTCACTGAGTAGGGATGACTTGAAGAAAGTCTGAGGTGAGAACTTCTCTGAGTGGATATCGTTTCCAGTTTACGCAAGTGTGAGCCTTTTTTGATGTTTCTAGGGTATAGAATTGGGGTTTCCTTTCATTTTACAGTAATACCTTAATATTTGACTCATCAATCGTTTCCTTGACGGTTTAGTCACAACTGCAAGTGGGGAAAATATGGCTAAGTACTCGCAGAAAAAAGAATATAAAGAATTTTGTTGTTGAGGTGACGTGTCAAAATTTATTTTACTGATCCACCTACGATGGCCGTACATTTGGAGATTGCAGCCAAGTGTTATTCTAGGAGAGAAATAAGGGGCCAAGATTATTTCTCGATGAGCTTACCAATATCAATCGTCTAAGGCATATGCATCTGTTTCGATTACTAGGTTAGTCTTTACCATTTTAATTAATTTTTTATTGTTGTTAATTATGTTGCTTTTAAGTTTTTTTCCATTGCTACATTTACTGAGTTAATGGCCTGTTGTATCAAATACGCTAGAATGCTTATTTTAACATGCAAAAGATGATGGGTTTTGAAATTCAGATACATAATCTTTATATTTTTCTTTAGCGAGTAGTAGTGAACATTTAATTTGCATTACTAATACGAACATCTGAATGTTGGCATTCTTCACAATACATGACTGAAAAATTATTATGGCCAGACCAGATCAAGCAAAAATGATTTGTAATTATAATGCAATATTTTTTGTATATTGTTACACGTATAAAAGAATATATTGGGCATTCTTTACAATACACGACTGAATATTATTATGACGATAATTATAAATAGTTTCTCATGTATCATGCAAAATTATTATTATTTATATTGTATAATGCATTACACCTTTTGACTCTAATTTATTTAGCGACTGAAATTCATTAGAAACATTTAATTTGCACTACTGATACATCTGAATGTTGGTATTCTTCACAAAACACGACTGAAATATTATTATGGTGAACTCCAAATAAAATTATTTGTAATGTATAATGCAATAGTTTGTATATGGGAAATGTATATTGAGTAAATAGTTATGGGATCAGGATATTGTCATATAAACATATTACTTCATTACTCTGTTATGCATCTCAGCTTCTTTGATCTTCTACGGGTCGAAGTATGAGGAAGAGAACTCAAGTCCACTCTACCCACCTTCAAGCTAAGGAATCGGAGATTGGTAAGAATTTTTTTTAGCATCAATATTGCAAGACTGCTCTATTGATCTACTATTATTCTATATAATAAAAAGTCGAAGTTGTTGCTAATAACAATGTTATAAGACTGCTTCACGGGTTGACATTATATTAGGTTATGATAAAATTAGCTTTGTAAGACGGCAACTAAAAGACTACTTAATGTAACAATCGCCCCAAAGTCAAATTTCTCTATCTCAAACGGGTCAAATCTCAAGTTGTTTGAACATTGGTCTCCACTCTCCACTACTTAAACATTGTATGACTGTAAGGCTGCACAACCAATACTTAAACGTTGTAAAACATAACGATGCACATTTATCGACTGCACTACTTAGACATTGTAAGACTGTAAGACTATACGACTGAGACTCTAGAATATGATTTTATTACTCCCTCCGTCCCGGTAACTTTATCACATACGTGGCCGGGCACGTAAATTAACGTGGTATTATTATAATAATATAGTACAATGAAAAGGTAATAAAGTGTATATTTTGACACGTTTTTTAAGAATATTTAATATTATTATATTGATTGTTTTTGATAGTTTTTTTGCTAAATAAGGAAAGGTGATAAAATTAGTGGGACGCCCGAAATGGAAAAATGTGATAAAAGTAGTGGGACGGAGAGAGTATTTTTTTTTATAAAAAGCTATGGATAATCCTGCAATGATTTTATATTACACATCAAAATGATTGATCTGTGTGACAAAACCTGGCTAATGAAAGCATTTTGGTATTGGACTTAAATAGAACGTGAGACGAAGAAAGAAGATGAACTTGAAGATGATGCAATAGTCAACATTGTTTACCATGAATTCTACAACAATTAGGTGAGAGATTGCTTAACTGAAGGTATGTAATAAGAACATAATACTACTGTTGTATACTGTTATAATGCACTACTGCATCATTCCACGACTGTTTCAATAACAGTCGTGCAATATTTCTTACAGTCGTGCAGTTTCTTGTGGTTGTAAAGAGTATGAAGTCTACAACAATTAGGTGAGAAATTACTTAACTAATGGTATGTAATAAGAACATAATGCACTACTGATGTATATTGTTATAATGCACTACTTCATCGTTCCTACTCCTGTTTCCTAAATTACATGATTGTTTCAATAACAGCCGTGCAATGTTTTCGTACAGTCGTCCAGTTTCTTGCGGGTGTAAAGAGTATGTATTGGAACCTTTCTCTCTGATTTTTTTTGTTTGAAGTTCTACATAATTATGTTTCTAATTTCGTAATCTATGATTAACATTTATTTAGGGTTTGTCCTGTTTTTGCACGACTGTTATTGACGCAGTCGTGTAATTGGGCGGGTCTTGGGTCCACTACAAGATAAATGGGCGGGTTTCGGGTCTACTATAAAATAGATGGTCCGATCACGGATGTCAAGTCTTTCCGATAACAATATATCTAATAAACTAAAAAATCTCTTAAAAATAACCCGTGCAACGCACGGGGTTAAGCTAGTGATAAATAAAGGTTGGAAACATGGAGATGGTCAATGATTCTCTCCCATATTCATTCACATATTTCTTCGAACCAAACACAGTCTAAAAGTCGAGATCGTTCCATAACACGCAATAAATTCTATTTCACTTTATAATCTAGTCGGAATGTGGAAATTACGGTAAACTGTACAGCACACCTCCTTGGATAAAAAATGGAAAAGGAAAAATTAAAGAGACTAATTTTCATGAAGGAAATGACAGTTTAGAAAATAAAAAGTATATATTTTAAGAATATGCGGTTGACCATGAAATTGATTTAGTCAACCTTTATTCAGTAACATAGAGATTAGATTACAAAGAAAAGAGCAAACTTATGGGCTAATTTTTTAATATGATAAAAACACATAAAGATGGAAAGTTGGTGGTCCAATTTGAAGCTTAAAGACTGCTGCATTTCAAGACAATGAGAGCACTTCCATGGCTTTCAACATCTGAGTACAATGTCCCCTTCACAACTCCAAAATCCTTACCACTCCATTCTTCCCTTCCTTCGCACGACGACGTGTTAACCTTCTTAGAAAGAGATCGGCCCAAATCAGACACCTTCATCGAAATCCTAGTCTTCGATCTTCCCAGGTTGAAAAAAGCCACGTAAATCTCCCCTGACGAAATAACGAAGAAAAAAAAATCAATCTTAAACTGGCCAAAAAAAGAGCTTCGTTATGCGTTTGTTCGTCTAATTATGACTATAAAGGAGATGAAAAACCTCTCCTTCCCGTCGCAATCCAAGCTCGAGCTCCATTCCCATCGTAGTTTCCTGCGATTTTTTTTTTGGAAAAAAAATAGAAGTTAGAAGCTCAATACGAGGTTTCTTTTTCGTACTTTCATTACCTGTTAATGTCTTAACAGAAGCACACAAGCCCGAGTAGGCGTTCGTCAAGGTGCCATTATGCTTCAACTCCCACATCTATTTTTTATTGCAAAACCGTCGTAATCAAACAAAAAACATAGTACAGAAAAAATGGTTCAAAAAATAACGCACCTGATTGAAATCCCGCCGGCAAGGCGAAAACGGGCCCCACCTCGACTCTTTAGAAGTGGGCCTTTTATTACGAGATGCGCTGAGGCAAGTTCCAGACGTTCCTCGAGTCTCCAGTAAATGCAGTTTGCTGTAATAACGCTTTTTATGCATATACGTACCTATGGATGAACATAGTTGCTGGGAAGATTTCGAATAGGGAAAAAGTTTACGATGTTTGAAGACTGCTTCTTTTCCACAAGCAAAATTCCTGGGATTTCTCCCCCCAGCAGATTTGTTGTCCAAGATCTCTATCGTCGACATCAGTAATGGCTTTGAACGACCATCCTTTTGCATCAACATCGTTGCAGCTAATGAGTCCCAAAGTAGCAGACTGAGAATGATCCCACCTGTTTAATTCTGACCGACGTTTCAGCCCACGGTTACTATTTCCACTTGAGATGTAAGGAAACTGCAGTTTTCACAAAGAAATAACAGCGATAGAATCATTTTCGGTCGTTTATCTTGCAATGTCTGTACGCGGGAAGTGAAGAAAGTAGACAGAAATCTTGCCTCTTTGTTGTCTGAGCTCATGGAGTTTATCTCTAATAGAGTGGGATTCGTGATTAGAGCGAGCGTTTCGTCGTCGAGCTTTCTCATGTCTCCGCCGAACATTATGGGAGACTTGGCCATGGACCATAGTGTCATCTGTCCAAAAGATTACACTCAAGAAAACACTTAATCGCCTGTTCTTCATCTGTTACTGTTATTTCAATCAAGTACCTGAGATCTTTGCTCGTCTAGAGTTAGACTGCTTTTTCTATGGGGCCCGATGTTGGAACCTATCAATCAAGAACCTATTAATTGATTTCAAACACACACATACACACACAAACACACACAGTGTGTGTTACCTGGATCAGTAAGCCACCCAAATGGTAGCATATCTAAGTCGGGCCACGACTTTCCTTTCAGTCCTTTAGCTCCGATCAGATTAGCAGCCGATAGGTCCCTTCCCAATCAAGAAAAATTCGGTAAGAATTATTACAACGTAAGAGAGCTACAGAAATTCTAAGACTATCTGCTTTTCTTCTATTACCTAGAAACGTCGAAATGTGCAGCAACATCAGCCCATGAATCCCAGTCATCGCCTGTGATTCTATACATGTTTGTAAGACCACTCACTTCCTTCGCCAGGCTTGGCGTCACGCCAGACCCAGGAGATAAAGAATATACGATCGAGTTGCTAAGCTTCGATAAGATCTGTTCGTCAATTTAAGTTAGATTTTATTACAAACGTGAGCTTTCCAGAATGAGGAGCAGATATGGGCTGGCTATCACCTCTGAGACAGAGCTTATCTCGCCCAGGTCGAAATCCTCTCCAAACACACAGTCGTGCTTAACTGCGAGTCACAAAACGAATTAGCACACGAAAATATCACTTAAACGTATTTTGGTTTGAAACGCTCGAACATATAAACGCAATACCGAAATCTATGCCCCAGAAAGCATACTGCTGATAGAGTGACCTGAGAAACGCTTTCCCAGCTCCTAATGTAGTATTAACGCTCATGAATCCATTCTTCATCCACGCACAAGGCTTTTCCTTCATTCCTATGTCCCTCGCATACCATGTTCGACCCGATTCTTCGTAAGGTTTGCCCTGTTCATTACATTTGTAAGCCAAGAAACAGCTTAAAGAAAGGACACAGCAGAACCGTCGGTTGATTCTCAACGAGCGAAATTATTACCGTGGTAACATCCAAGATAGGGGTGTTTGCGCTATAAGCTTGCGTACTGATACCTTTCATGACATGGATCCCAAATTTCAAGCCCATGTTGTGAACTTTTTCGGCGACTGATTTGAAGCCCATCCCATTTGCAGACGAGGGCCATCGGCTTTGGTCGGGGAGCATTCTTCCCCAATGGTCGATGACATCAAACCCTAAGGAATCCACGTTGGCGCCGGGGACTTTCTTCCTATACCATAGATAGTCCACCACTACATACTAACAAAACGACAAAAGGGCAAGCACATATTCGTTGTTCACTGTAAGATCCTAAGAGAAAACTAACTGCAACAGCAGCAAGCAATCAATCGAACACCTGATATCCATGAGTGTGAAGGCGATTAGAGACGAGTTGGGCATTTTGAAGGAATTCTTCTTCAGACACGGTCCAGCAAAATGAATCGTAAGAGTTCCAACCCCTCGGAGGGGAAGTGGCTTGCTCGATTCCATTTCCGTCCTCGAATTGACGTCGTTTTGAGTACCCACTAGCAGCAATTTCAGCAACAAAAAAATGCCATTTATGTAAAGCTAATTTCCCTTTTGGAGCATACTTTACCAACTTCGAAGAAAAGGGGACATCAAGAAATACCTTTGGAATAAAAAACTGCAGATGAAGATTACGAGGAGAGCTCTCAGAGCAGACATGATTCTCAACGCTTTTTTTTTCGGGTTTCAAGAAAAGATCATGGGCTGGCTATTTATACACTACACAACACAACACAAGACAAACACTCGATGGTGTTATGAGCGAATATCTCAGAATCAACTAATCATCGTCTTCCTCCACGCCTGGGGATAAGTGTAAAATTCAGTGATTTTGCGGCTCCATGCGTGACTAAGCGTGATGGTATCGTCGCAGTGATGAACGGATAAGTGCAGCTCAAATCTGTCGTTTAACGGCGCGTATTAATATTTCTTTAAACGGCGTTGACGATAAACGACGACTGACGTCAGCAGAAGCAGAGAATTGCATGCGTTTATTGGAAAAAAGTTAGAAACAGATTTGACGGCGTTATGAGGAAAGATAACGGTCGCCGTTGTCTCTGCTCGCCACGTGACACGTCATCATAAGTAAGGGACAGTTCAACAAATTTTTGTTTGAGAAATTGCATTGTACCCACCCCCACACCCACTTCCCTCTATTCCACCATTTTATTTCAGTAAATATTCCACTAATTAAATAATTAATATTATAAGATTTATTTATCCTATGCATCACAATTTCTCTCACACACCACACCCTAGGGGGGGGTCTCAACCGGGTCCTTCCGGACCCGCGACCCGTTCCGTTTGTTTTTTAAAGGACCCGAGACCCAACCATAGGCGGAGCCAGCATAGAGCCAGTGGGGTCCATGGACCCCACTGGGAAAAAATATTATTAATAATTTAGGTAGAAAAAATTGAAATTTTTTAATTTTATGACTAAAATTGAACAAATTTGTACTAATTGGACCCCATTAAGATTTTATAAAAATTCTGGGTATGGGGTCCAATTAAAATGGACCCCACTAATTTCGTACTCTGGCTCCGCCACTGGACCCGACCCTCTTCAAGAAAAACCCGCCCCGAACCCCGAATAAGCCGGGTCTCGCGGGTCTGACCCGCGTGACCCGGTTGTTTTATTTTTTTAATTTTTTTTTTAAATTTTTAGTTTGATATATATTTATATAATTTATATATTTATAAACATATTTATATTTATAAATATGTAAATATGTTTATATATTAATAACTATATGTAAAAATATATTTATATAATATATTTATATGTTTTTTACATAATTTTATATAATTATACATAATATTATATATTTATATAAAATATCAACCGGGTCGGGTTTCGGGGCGGATTTGACTGGACCCGAGACCCGCCCCGGACCCGGCCGGATTGAATCCTTTGAGACCCGAGACCCGGCCCGTTACCCAAATATTGGAAAAAAAACCCGCCCCATTAGGGTCGGGTTTTTTGGGTCCGGGTTTGGACCCGCCCCATTGCCATGCCTATGTAATCTCCTTTCTAGCTCATATCAAATCTTATATTCTATTTCCTCCTTTTCAATCTTAGATACTCCCTTCCTAAATTATTTTTTTCTCTCATATCACACCATCTTTTCTCTTTTCTCCTAAAATATTAAGATTTTTATCTTATATATAATATATATAGAGTTTAGAGTTTAAGGTTTAGGATTTAGGATTCAGGGTTCAGGATTGAGGTTTAGGATTTAGAATTTAGAGTTTAGGATTTACGATTTAGAATTTATGGTTTAGCGCTTAGGGTTTATTACAATTAGGTGATGCACGAACAACTTTGTCCTTTCATATAGTCATTTTATTTTTTATTTTTGAAATATTTGGTCATATTTTCCTTTTATATTTATCAATTTACATATTTCTTAGAATTACACCCATTTTATGTTGAACTCGCATCATTAATTCCTCATATTATTTTTCTATTATTTTCTTGTCTAATTAAAAGTTCAATTGCTGGAAAATAATTATCAAATATTTGATGGACAAAACAAAAATTAGTTATTATTGATTGATATATATATGTAACAATTTTATCCTATTTATATATTTTTAAAGTTTTCCAACTTTGGGAAGGTGGGGAGAGAATTTAATATTTAATATGAGAGAGAAAGATGTTACATGGTATGTGGTATGGGAGAGAAATTATGATGAGTAGGATAAAGAAACCACATAATATTAATTATTAATTGGTTGAATATCCTATATATACAAGGAAATGTATGTCTGCTCTAATTGCGACACGTGTCCCATATCTTAAAATTTATATTTATATTTTTATTTTAAAGAAAAATAGTTGAATTATCAAAAAGACAAACCACCCACGACCCACGCAATGAGAGAGAGAGACTATATTCGACAAAAGAGACGGCCTCACTGCCGTTGTCGATCTCACCGTAATTTCCCCATTTCGTCTGCGCCACCTACAATGCCGCATCCACACATCACAATCCCCAATTTCTATTCATCGTCGAATCTCCCGCAAACAACTACTTTTCAGCCCGTAAATGGCCGTCTCCTTCCCACGGGCAAAAGAATCATGAAGACACCTATTCATATAGCAATCAGTTTTAAACTGTGTTACTCCATACGGAAGGGATCTCCAAATATCTCTCAGTCCTCCCGATGAATTATATGGATATTCTTTGGATAAATTGTGTTTCATCTTCGGTTTCGATTATTCTAAGAGCATTTCTAATTGCGCAGTGGTCGAGTTCGTGCTTGGTCTGCCGTTGTTGCAGAAGCTTCCGAGTACTTGATGAAGATGCTCCTGTGGTCTCTGTTAGACAATTATTTCTTTGTTATCATAATATTTGCTTTACTTACTGTCGTCTTGGTATTTTGATGTACGCGATAGTGATGTTTATTAGGCTTGAAAAAATGTGATTTGAGATTGTTTTGCTCTCTTGAGATTGATGTGTGGTCAGCTTATATGATTGTTTTCTCTGCCTCTGTATAGCGACCTTTGGTTTGTTTACCTATGTGTCATGATTGTTGTTTTTATCATTTGAGCATTAGTTGATTATGTTGTCTCAAGGATTTGCAAGTGTTGTTGTATGGTTACTGATCAACAAAATCTCTGTTTACGATCAATATGCATATAATACCTCAACTGCATTTTCATTCCTACTTCTACAGCATTTATGATTCTGTGCAGATGAAGAGAATCATACTTGAACTAGAATAACATCTGCATCGGCCTTAAGCGAATCCGTCACGACGATGAGCGGTGTGTGGGGTGGGATGGGCTAGATGACGAGGCATGGCTGCGAGAATGGCAAAATGAGCGGTGTGAGGTTTGGCTGCGAGATCCCGTGATTGATGAGAGTGGGTTTGAATCGCTGAGGTTTGAGTGATTGCAAATACTGGCCAGCTTTTCCGCACGACCACGATCGAGAAATTATCGAGATGTCATCAATTGATCCAGCGATTGATGCTTCTTCATTCCGTAACTATCTCAATTAAATTCTGCATCACTCTAATCTGCGTATTTCTTCTCTTGATAAGGTAAGTATTGGCCTTAACTTCAGTAGTAGGTTAAAAATATTAGCTGTATAATTTGTCTTTGCACCTGCATCAATAACTTCATAGTTCCTCTGATATTTAAGTTTTTCTTGATGTTATTGAACTTGATTTATTGCATAATTTTTGGTTTGTTGACTGTAAGGTTCGATTGACGATTTTTGGACATAAACATAAAGATCGAATTTTTAGTCTATCATCGTACCCCTATGAGCATTAAGAGTCGAAATCATTGTCTCTCTTTTGTATATATAATGCAATTTAAAAAGCCTATGGTAAACCAATAATTATAAGATACATCAGTTTTTCTATTATCATTTCTTCTGTAAAAATAATAATTACTACATAAAAGATCTAATGCGTTGATCATTCGTTTGATCTTCTAGAATGCTTATTTTTACACTTCTTTTAGTATTCCGAGTAGGAATGGTATAGGTATTGCATTTCATTATTTATCCTTTTACTGATTTAGTGAAAAAGATTAGTATCCTATGTTTTTTATAACGGCATTTTTTTATGTTTAGACTATCTTGAGGGTTAATTTTTGTTCATACTAGAATGGTCAAGGGTTAGTTTTTTTAGTTTAATGTATTTAAACTTTGATACATTTTATTAGTTCTTATTTTTGCGTTAGCTCTTTGTGCGATTATTTCAATATTTTCTATAATCGGTTCCGATTCTTCATAATCAAGGTAGATTTAGACTCTCTATTGTTCCAGGACTACAGTTCGTTCTGTGCTGATATGTGAGTGTTTTACTTGTGTACGTTTAGGACTTTCAACTGAATGTTTATGCAGGATGTTCTTATCGAAGATCGATATTTGTGAAAAATAGTGAATCTGTATGTGACTGCTAAAAATTCTTTAACAATCTGTGAAATGCTATGGTTTTGGTTATGATGCACTAAGAGCGCTGCAAATGCTTCGAGGAGGATATCATTAAATCACACCTTCACTTTTTCGAGAATGCCCGTCAAAAAAGCTTTTGTTGCAGGTATCGACTATCAATATTTAGCTTCTGCTCTTGGATACTACGGCCCGGGCAACATCATAGGTGAAGATCCTCAATGAAGGGAAGGAATCTGAAAGATAATTCAAGGTGCTCTGCAGATTCTTGATCATCATTTCTCTGATCTCAATGACGATTAATGTTATCATTTAATCTATTCAAAATTCTGCATAATGATTGAAATTTTTGGTAGGTGTCAGCATCATAACATAGTTTTTCTTCTTGCATAAAGCATTCATGGCGAGGAGCACTTCTGACATGATGAATTACGGTAGCGCCAAATCCTGTGTATAAGGTATTTAGGTATTATTCATATTAGATGCACTGTTTCCAAATATCTCTTTATAGGTAGTTTGTATTTATCTCATTATGAAGTGCCTTTGAAGCTTTGTTCAACGACCTTCTCATGTAATTATCTCATTGTCAAAATCCTTTGATGCTTTGCTCATAGGACCTTCTCATGGATCAACATTAAATTGTCATTTTTGAAAATTGCTCTATATGTTGCAAGGTACTCATTAGTATCGCCTATCGGAAGCTGAAAATTGTCTTGATGTCTCAATGTACTTCGTTAGTATCATTTTACATGTAGTATTGACGATATTTTTCTCCAAACTCTTCATGGAACCACACGAACTCTGCTACCCTCATGTAATTTACAAAGATCTCAAACCCTCGAATATCATATTCAATCCAGCTTCAATGCGAAGGTAAACATTGTAGACATGGACTTTTTATTTATCGAATTAACTAATTTTTTGACAGATCGCTGGTTTTAAACGGTGTGTATTGTATGCATTCGATGTTGTAGTTCTCGAGCTCTTGACCAGGAAAATACCCGTCGAAAGAGTCGACGAAAAACAGTGCAATCAGTCACCTGAGTAATCTTTTGTGTTAAGAGTTACCATTTTCAGAAAGATGCAAAAAAACTCAATTATTTTCTATCATAAATGGGCAAGTCATCATCCTACGGACGGAACAAGCTTCCTAATATTGTCTCTCGCCACTGAAGACACGATATATTTGAAGCATATTCGTACAAATCGAATGCTTACATTTTCTCCAAGTCCTTACAGCTTTTGTTTCTTTCTATGCTGTTGTTTGATCGTATTTAGAGATCAAGACTTCACCAAATCAAATTGTTGCTCTTTGAACTTTGTACATAATCAGGTCCTCGATTCCGAAAGAAAATTCTCCTTACTGCGTCTACCCAAAATTATAAAAGAAATCGGAAAGAATCTTAAAGTTGAGAAAGATAATCGTCTGTGAACTGAAAAAAAGAGCAACAATCATATCTGAGAACTGAATGTAAAGGTGGATATATGGGAGTCTTTGTTATGGTGACTTTGGTTGATGTAGTGTGTATTTGTGATGTTTGAATGTCTTTTTTACGAAAATTATGTTATACTATTTTATTAACTTACGAGTACTATTATGACCCGTGCAATGCACGGGCAAAAAACTAGTTTAGTGGAATAGAGATGTGGAATAGCGGATTCCAGTAGCCTTACCGATCGTACCCTGTATTGAAACTGCGTTACTTAAAAATCTAAACTAAGTTATCCTTCCAAATTATTTTACCTAATTCTATGTGTATGCCGTTAAAAAAATACAATAAAAAGGCATAACCCAACCCCATAAAAAAATTGCCATATTCTTGCAGAATAAATATATTGGTTGAATGATTATTTATTATTATGAAACAGATTCATATATTCATTGCTCTCTGCCTCTCTCCATATCTTCATGTTTAATTGTCATCTGCTCAAAGCAGAGGACGACGACAGACCAAAAGAAAAAAAAACCATGGCCGAGTCGAGCAGCGGGCATGAAAATAAGCCCAGTGAAAGATGATCGTATGTGCCCCTTTGTCCAGAATGAGTGTGGTCGAACGAGCTGCAGTATCAGAATGTTTGGTCGAATCAACTCATGGTTCAGAATGTGTGGCAAAACCGCCCACCGACTCAAACGTTGGACCATGTTGAGCCGTTGGTCGGTTCTGCCATGCAGACTGAATCAAAGACCGATTCGATCACCCACTCTGAAAGTGAGACCAGTTTGACCATTCATTGTGAACAATTACACTATGCACCATCCTTTATATAGTGGTCATCTCAACAGATATTCATTAAAAGTCATTAATATTTGTACCTAAACTAATTAAGAGTGTCTACCATCTCATAAACCATTTGGTCCAAATCAATAAATTATTGTTGGTTCCGGTGTTGGGCGTCTGGTCGGTGGCGCTCGTAAAACTCGGACAGAGTTTCGGCTTACTACGTCGAAGTCGAGGCACGTAGGTCGTACGCTTTTCGTAAGACGTTATTGCCCCGTATTTCAGTGCCTCGGGTTGTCGCAATACGTCCTGAAGATACAACGACTTCAGGAATTTCGAAACGTCGCACACTGTAACGAAATTATCGGGCGAATCTACGAATGACTCGGCCTTTCTTGCTTTATTAGTGCTTTATTATGCCTAGGGATGTGCTGTCAACTTTTTCTAAAGTGCTGGGAGTGAATTGAATGAGTTTGTATTCTGCCAGGGGACCTATTTATACTGTCTGAAAAGCTGCAGGGGTCAATTCGCGAAAAGTCATAACTTTTCAGTTGACCTCCATTGACTGGGCCGAATTTGCAAATACACAACCTTTGGCCAGGGGTCAATCTGAGAATAGTCACAACCATTGGACTAATACCCAATACCCCTTCAATCAGCCACATCAACATGCCCTGTCAGCGCCACGCCAGTCCACGTCAGTCCGCATCAGTGACATGTCATCAGCCAGCCACGTCACCATTAAATTTTTTTATATTTTTTATTGTTATTATTATTTTTATTTGGACTGGCTTTACTAATTAATTTCTCATTCACCCGATATCGGTTTTGAGCAAATTAATTTCGTTAGATTAATCTCGAGACGTAGATTCGTAATCTTCAACGATTTCTCGTTTCGGTGACCGACGTCTTCTCGATTTAATAAAATCGTTTCAGCTCTTCTCTTAATGGGCAATTACCCACACTTGGGCCCAAGGCCCATTGGGCTTAAAACCCAACAATCCCCCTCATGAATAAAAATTAATGTAAATGCAATGCATGCTGACTCTTGCAAGAAAGTTCCGACGACCCATCAATGCATCAGGATAGGTAGCTTGTGGCTTTGAACCTTCCCTAGTGAAATACTTTTGGATTTACTCGCTGCTCAGTGAACGTGATGTCTTGAACTGGCGGCTTTTGTGTAAAACAAGACAACAGTTTACACACAGTGATGAATCTGATCTCTTTTCGATTCTCACATTGCGTTTCGGCTGTAGACCATATCTCCTATTCGTAAGTGTTTCCCATTGAAGCAGCCCCACTTCACACTTATATAGGCGACCGACTATTAGGACTTAATCCTAGAGTAGCCCGAAATACTCCACCAATTTGGTATAGTCATCATTAAAAGCATATGTGCTTACCCTAACCACACGTCATCGGGAAATTACTTAGGCAGATGTCGAGAATGGACTTTATTAGTTTCCAAGTATACTACTGAACTAATCACAGCTTAGTTGTCTCATTGAACCAAGTTCATGGGATCTCCACTCATCAAGGTTGAGTTACCACTGTTTTCGTTCTTTGGTGTGTGGATTTTAATCCCATTCCCCTTACTGCGTTTTCTAACTGATCTCTAGCTATGCCTTTTGTCAGCGGATCCACAATATTTTCCTTTGACTTTACATAGTCGGTGGAAATTATTCCGCTGGAGATAAGCTGTCTTATGGTGTTATGTCTCCGACGAATGTGCCGAGACTTACCGTTATACATACAGTTCTGTGCCCTGCCGATAGCCGCCATGCTATCGCAGTGAATCATAATTGCTGGCACAGGTTTACTCCAACACGGAATATCCTCCAGAAAGTTTCGAAGCCATTCTACTTCTTCACCGGCTTTATCTAGTGCGATGAACTCCGACTCCATCGTGGATCGAGTTATGCACGTTTGTTTGGAGAACTTCCAAGAAACTGCTCCTCCACTGATGATAATTCTATAACCACTCGTGGATTTGGAGTCTTTAATATCAGATATCCAATTCGCATCGCAATACCCTTCTAGTACTGCGGGATATCTCGAGTATAGTATGCATGATTAATAGTGTGCTTCAGATATCTTAGCACTCTTCTTAGTGCTACGCAGTGGCTATTACCCGGGTTACTCGTAAACCTACTTACTTTACTAATTGAGTACGCTATGTCAGGTCGAGTGCAGTTAGACAAATACATCAGACTGCCAATCACCCGATCGTATTCGAGTTGCGATATAGGCTCTCCTCTATTTTTGGCTAAGTGTACATTAGTGTCCACAGGTGTCTTAACCGGAGGATCATCGAAGGCATTAAATTTCTTTAACACGCTCTCAACATAGTGAGATTGTGTAATCACAATTCCTTCGGACGTCTTAGAGACACTTATTCCCAAAATGACGTCACCAAACCCCATATCCTTCATTTTGAAATTATTTTTCAGCATATTCTTTGTATTGACGATTATTTTGTGACTGCTTCCCATGATTAACATGTCGTCTACGTAGAGACAGTCAATCACAAACTCATCGGCTGTGCCTTTGCATTTATCACACTCATTAATATTAAACCCATTCGACAACATCGTCATGTCGAACTTCTCGTGCCACTGTTTCGGCGCTTGCTTGAGCCCGTAAAGTGACTTCACGAGTTGGTACACTTTATTTTCCTGCCCGTGTGCGATAAACCCTACGGGCTGCTTCATATATATTTCTTCCTCGAGTTCCCCATTTAGGAAGGTCGTTTTCACGTCCATCTGGTGTATCTCGAGGTCATACAACGCTGCTATAGCGATCAAGACCCGTATAGATGTAATTCTTGTCATGGGCGAGTAGGTATCAAAATCGTACCCCTCCTTTAAGGACCCATTTGCATCCTAAAGGGATGCATCCTTTTGGGAGATCTACCAGCTCCCACGTATGGTTTTGCATAATGGACTCAATCTCGCTGTTCACAGCTTCTTTTCAGAACGGAGCTTCTGGACTAGACAATGCCTCTTGCAAAGTCCGTGGTTCATCATCTAACATATACGTTAGGAAGTCAGACCAAAATGATTTGGCCACCTTTTTTCGTTTACTTTGTCGTGGTTCCTCGTTTTCTTGATGTGAACTCTCCACGGCATCGTGCGTTCGCTTATTATAGTTTAATTCTTTCTTTTCCTTATTTGGAAAAATATTCTCGAAGAACACTGCATTCCTCGATTCAAATATCATCCTGTGTTCATTTCAGGGTTTTCTGATTTGTGCACTAGAAATCTATATGCACTAATGTTTATTAGCATATCCGATGAAAATGCAATCAACAATCTTGGGTTCTATCTTAACCTGTTTAGGTTTAGGTACTTCGACCTTTGCTAGGCACCCCCACAATTTCAGGTAATTGTAGGAGGAAGACCTACCTTTCCATAGTTTGTATGGAGTCTTTTCTTTCTTTTTGTGTGGCACCATATTTAGAATGCGGTTTGCCGAGAGGATTGCTTTCCCCCACAAGTTCTGAGGTTGCCCAGAACTGATCAACATAGCATTCATCATCCCCTTAAGAGACCTATTTTTGCGTTCAGCAACTCCATTTGACTGGGGTGAATAAGGCGCATTTGCTTGATGAATAATGCCGTGCTCTTGGCAAAATTCTTCGAACGGCGCCTCGTATTCTCCTCCTCTATCACTTCGAATTATTTTTATTCGTGAGTTTAGTTGATTCTCAACTTCACTCTTATATCTTTTGAAGGCGTCAAGAGCCTCGTCCTTGTCACTTAACAAATATACGTGACAAAATCTCGTGCAATCGTCGATGAAAGTAATAAAATACTTCTTTCCACCTCTAGTCTGCACGAACTTCAGATCGCATATATCAGGGTGGATCAGTTCTAGAGGCGCACTACTTCTCTCAACAGAGAAGAACGGTGCCTTGGCCATTTTTGCCTTGACATAGACTTCACATTTTTTTGTGAGTCGACTTCCATTTGTGGAAGCAGGTTTAAACTTATTTTTTATTTTATTTAAACCCACGTGTCCTAATCTATGATGCCATAAATTGGAACACTCAACCAAGTAAGATGAACTTTCTTATTATTAGCGAGCTCAATCTCGCGTATTACGGGCATTACATTCATCTTAAAGAGCCCCTTCTTGCGGTAACCCTTTCATACAAAAGGACCGTTTTGGTCAGTACATATTTATCACTATCAAACACCTGCCTAAATCCGGCTTTGCTCAACAGGGAGCCGGACACCAAGTTCTTGCGGATATCTGGCACATGCAGCACGTCCACAAGAGTCAGTTCCTTGTCCGAGGTCATCTTCAGCACTACCCTCCCTAATCCGACTATGTCAGAGGTGGCTGAGTTACCCATAAATAGCTTCCATCCTAAGATAGGGATCTAGGTTGAAAACATCTCCTTATCAGAGCAGATGTGACGAGTCGCTCCAGAGTCGATATACCACGACCTAGGGTTGTCCACCACGTTGGCTTCGTATACGACGGTGGCTAGGTCCATCTCTGTCAGATCTGTCCCCAGCTTCGTCTCGGTCAAGTGAGCTTGGTTCTTTTTGCTCTTTTTCTTCAGCCGACAATCCTTGGCCATATGCCCAGGTTTGTCGCAATTGTAGCAGTTGCCCCTTATTTTGTTCGACTTCTGCTTCGTCGTATTAGGCCTCTTGTGCTTTTTGCCGGTGCTAGATTCGGCCAGGTTCGCACGTACCTCCACGCTGCCCCTTTTGTTCTTGGCCTCGATCCTTCGATTATCTTCTTCGATTCGAAGCCTCACGATCAGATCCTCAAGCCCCATTTCCTTACGCTTGTGCTTGAGGTAGTTCTTGAAGTCCTTCCACAGGGGCGACAGCTTCTCTATTATAGCAGCTACTTGGAAGGATACGCTGATTTGCATATTCTCCGCATGTATATCGTGGATTATCAGCTGCAAATTACGGACCTGGTCCAACACTGGTTTGGAGTCGGTCATCTTATATTCCAAAACCTGCCGACAATGAATTTCTTCAGTCCGGCGTCATCGGTTTTGTACTTTTTGTCCAACAAGTCCCACAACTCTTTAGCAGTTTTAGCGACTGCGTAGACGTTGTATAGGGAGTCGTCCAATGCGTTCAAAATATAGTTACGACACATGAAATCATTATGATTCCACGTGTTCAACGCCGTCTGTTGTTGTCCGTCAACTTCGGGTGCGTCGTCTGCGGCGCCATCGGCGTTCACCTGGGGCGGGAGCTCTTTCAGAAAGCGCACCAGGTTCAAAGTCGTCAGGTAAAATAGCATTTTTGTTGCTATCTCTTGAAATCGGCTCCGTTGAATTTCGCCGGCCTTTCGGCGTGGCTATTTCCCGTCAGCGGAACGGCGGTGGGAATATATTGTCGCCATCGATCAGACAGAATAACGTCTTACGATTGTTGGTTCCGGTGTTGGGCGTCTGATCGGTGACGCTTGTAAAACTCGGACATAGTTTCGGCTTACTACGTCGAAGTCGAGGCACGTAGGTCGTACGCTTTCCGTAAGACGTTATTGCCTCGTATTTCAGTGCCTCGGGTTGTCGCATTACGTCCCAAAGATAGAACGACTTACGCTTTCCGTAAGACGTTATTGCATCGTATTTCAGTGTCACGGGTTGTCGCAATACGTCCCGACGATACAACGACTTCAGGAATTTCGAAACGTCGCACACCGTAACAAAATTATCGGGCGAATCTACTAAAGACTCGAGCATTTCTTGCTTTATTAGTGCTTTATTATGCCTAAGGGATGTGCTGTCAACTTTTTCTAAAGTGCTGGTAGTGAATTGAATGAGTTTGTATTCTGCCAAGGGACCTATTTATACTATCTGAAAAGCTGCAGGGGTCAATTCGCGAAAAGTCATAACTTTTCAGTTGACCTCCATTGACTGGGCCGGATTTGCAAATAGACACAACCTTTGGCCAGGGGTCAATCTGAGAATAGTCACAACCCTTGGACTGATACCCAATACCCCTTCAATCAGCCACATCACCATGCCCTGTCAGCGCCATATCAGCGCCGCGTCAGTCCACGTCAGTCCGCATCAGTGACACGTCATCAGCCTGCCACGTCATCATTATTTTTTTTATATTTTTTTATTATTATTATTTTTTATTTGGACTGACTTTACTAATTAATTTCTCATTCACCCGATATCGGTTTTGAGCAAATTAATTTCGTTAGATTCGTCTCGAAACGTAGATTCGTAACCTTTCAACGATTTCTCGTTTCGGTGACCGACGTCTTCTCGATTTAATAAAATCGTTTAAGCTCTTCTCTTAATGGACCAATTACCCACACTTGGGCCCAAGGCCCATTGGGCTTAAAACCCAACAATTATTTTCTACCTTGATATATCAGATAAGAGTTAATCTTGATGGATTAGTTTTGTGTACACTCACACATTAGTCAGCAGTAAAATCTATCCAATTCCACACCCACCCCAATTGTGTTACATCACACAATAAACTCTCCAATAAGGTACTTTCACGACTCATACGAAACAAAAAAAATCATGGTATTTTATTTTCATCAAAATATTCCTCATTAGAGAACAATAGGGCGTGGTTAAAGAAATAAGACAACTAGGTGGTGTAATACGGAAAAAACTAGCTCATGTACATAAAACATATGCAAATAGTATTAAACAAGTTTAGAACAAACTCACACAGTCGTAGCCCGTGGGCGTCGCCGGCGTTTATATTTTGTCGCCTTCGACCATTCGTGCGCATCGCAAAAAATAAAAAATAATAAAATAACCGAATAAGCGTCATAAAGAAAACTTTGAAAATGCACGAGAAGTGTACGGTTCGTTGCGCCTACTCACAATGATTAGAGAATCGTGGGCTTGAGAACAATAAATTGATTTGGGCTCGACTTGGAAAACTATAGAATATAGAAAGTTAACCATACAATTCGGACAGTTTACCAACAAATGGTACAAACCGACAATTGTATAAAATCGATATCGATAAAATACCAACGACAAATTGTTTCCCCGAGATCTCATTTGGCTCGGACGAGTTCAAGATTATTTGATTTTGAGAATCGCAGTAGTCTAGAATGTAAGTAATAACGATGGCCAAAGGAGAAACTTAAGTGTAAGAAAACAGACACACAGATTCAAATCAACGAATGGGAATTCATGCTCTCAAACTCCTCTTAAAGATGGTATCGAAGTTCGTCAAATATGTAATGCCATTGATTTCCCTTGCTCAGATTTCGGTAAGGGTTTTTCATCGTTCGCGTTTTGCATTACAGTTCAATACCTTCAGAAGATTCTATGTCAAAGACATTCCTTACAAGAATCTGCTGCGATTGTAGTCAAAGTCCTTGCAAATGGTGACAAGAAATGGCGAGCCTTAAGAAAAAAAGTTGGCTCATTTTGACCAAGAAAGAGACGCAGCTTTGTCTTATCAAATGTAAGAATAAATCAGTCCATCTTTTTGCGTCTGTAATAAAACGGACACTATGAAGAACTTTTCATAGTAGTACCTTCAGCAAGCTTCTTCCTTAGCCTATTCCAACCACTCTCCCTCATAGGCAGACAACAATTCTCGGCGGGATCCACCGAAAACCTAGGCACCACCTCGCCGGAAATTGCTCCGCCGAATATCTCAAAATCCAAGTCATAACCAGCCACCTTTCTCCGGCCACTATAATGTTGGGTTTGGGCTCCCAACTATGTGGATAAAAGCCCAGTTCTCAGCCCATTTAACACCAAATAACTAGTAGCACCAAACTAGATCTCACCGACCACACATAGGCACCATCGATCAAGCTCAAAAAGGAAGAAATTTTCTGCAATTTTCTTACCAGCGGCAGGTTCGGATTTCTCACATTTGGAGGGGCAAACGTTGTCGGATTGGCCTTAATTTCAGAAAAAGGTAGAAGACTCATTGATCTTCATTCTCCCCGAAGAGATTTTCATTTCGAGGTCTGGTTTGTGAGTTACGAATTTTTTAAGTGTTCTGCGATTTTCTGTGACGAATTTGATCTTTTGATCTTGTTTTGAGTTGTGGTGCTTTTGGAGCTTTGATTTGGTTTTCATATCTCGTTTGTGGTATTGGGTTGTGGTGTAATTCGCTGTACTTGAAGTGGTGATAGTGGGATTTGGATCGTTTGGTCCCGTGGTTTTTACCCCGTCGATTTGAAGGGGGTTTTCCACGTTACATCGCTATGTTGATTTCCGTTTTATTTTTGTTGCGTTGATTAATTGCGCTGCCAATATTATGCCCGAGTGTTCATTTATACCGTCTGATCCTAACAGAGTGGTATCAGAGCTTGCGGTTGGTTTTGTCAGTATTCTTTGATTAGTGCAAGATGGAGGCGAGTTTGAATAGAATGGTTTGTTTGAACGGCACGAATTATCAAAAGTGGAAAGGCAAGATGAGGGATCTTTTATTTGTGAAGAAATTGCATCTTCCAATTTTCGCTACAGCAAAGCCCGATTCAAAAACTGATGAAGAATGTGAATTTGAGCATCTTCAAGTCTGTGGCTTTATTCGGCAATGGGTTGAAGACAATGTATTGAACCATATTGTGAATGAGACACATGCCAAGACGTTGTGGGAAAAGCTTGAGACGTTGTATGCTTCCAAAACAGGTAACAATAAACTGTTTCTTTTGAAGCAAGCGATGACTTTGCATTATCATGAGAGCAAGTCTATTTCTGACCACATCAATGAGTTTCAAGGATGCTTTGATCAGTTGTTTGGGATGGGCATTAAGTTTGAAGAGGAAGTACTCGGTTAATGGCTATTAAATACTCTTCCTGACTCGTGGGGAAGTTTCAGAATCTCATTAACCAACTCGACTCCTGGTGGATTGGTAACCTTGGAGTATGTCAAGAGCGGCATCTTGAATAAGGAGGTGAGAAGGAAAACGCAAGGTACTTCGCCACTTTCTGACGTGTTGGTTACTGAAGATAGGGGAGAAGTCGATATGCGGGCCAGAGTTCTAACAACCGAGGCAAGAGCAGAGGAAGAAGCAAGTCAAGATCGAAATATCTTGAGTGTCATCATTGCGGGAAGAATGCTATAAGTTGAAGGAGCAGTCGAAGAAGAATGTTGACGATGGTGTTGATCGCGTGAATACCACCACTACTCCTGATAATCTTGTTATTGTCTACGACGATGATGGAATCAATCTTGTGAAAGGTGAGACTAGTTGGGTCTTGGACAGCGGTGCAGCTTATCATGTTACGGCTAATCGAGAATTCTTTGCATCATATACTCTGGGCGATTTTGGAGTCTTGAAAATGGGCAATAATGGTTTAGCAAAGGTGATAGGAGTTGGCACTATTTGTTTGGACACAAGATTGGGTTCGAAGTTGATATTGAAGGAGGTCAGACATGCTCCTGATGTTCGATTGCATCTCATTTCTACTGGAAAGCTTGATGATGAGGGTTATTCTTTCCATTTTGGTGATGGACATTGGAAGATCACTCGAGGCTCTTTGATAATGGCCCGTGGTAAGAAAGTTTCAAATTTGTATTGGTTTAATACTAATATTTCTGCTAGTGGTGTGAATGCAGTTGATAGCGAAAATTCTATTCTTTGCATCGAAGATTGAGTCACATCAGCGAGAAAGGACTCGATTGTTTGGCCAAGAAGAATTTACTTCCCGGCTTGAAAGGCGCTAAGTTAGACAGATGTGCGCATTGCTTAGATGGAAAGCAGAAACGGGTCTCTTTTCATCATCATCCACCTCACAAGAAGAACGCTTTGCTTGAGTTAGTTTACTCAGATGTTTGTGGTCCTTTGAAGGTGAAATCGTTTGGAGGTGCTTCTTACTTTGTCACATTTATTGATGATCACTCGCGGGAATTATGGGTTCGCGCTTTGAAGTCAAAGGATCAGGTACTTGATGCCTTTATTGAGTTTCATGTTTCTGTTGAGCGGGAGACAGGGAAGAAGTTGAAGTGCATCAGAACAGACAACAGAGGTGAGTATTGCAGACCATTTGATGCTTATTGTCGACGATATGGTATTTGGCATCAGAAAACACCTCCTAAAACTCCTCAGTTGAATGGCTTAGCTGAACGAACAGAACATTGATGGAGAGAGTCAGATGTGTACTGTCAGAAGCAAAGTTGCCTCATCATTTTTGGGGTGAGGATTTATACACGGTTACTCGTATTATTAATTTGACTCATTCAGTTGCCTTGCAGGGTGCTGTTCCTAACAAAGTCTGGTATGGTAAGGATGTCTCATATGACCACTTGAGAGTTTCCGGGTGCAAGTGTTTTGTGCATATCCCAAGAGATGAGAGATCAAAGTCGGATGCCAAAACAAGACAGTGCATTTTTCTTGGCTATGGCGATGACGAGTTTGGCTACAGATGTTATGATCATGTTGATAAGAAGCTTATCAGAAGTCGTAATGTTATCTTTATGGAGGATCAGACGATTGAGGGTATCGAGAAGTCAGAAAAGCCAGTTATTCAGAATGACCACTTGACTGATTTGGATCACCTACTACACCAAATCCAGATGAAGCTGAGAATCAACCCGATGATCATGTTGCTGATGATGTTGCTCAGCAGGAGGAGACACATGTTGACTTGCCAGAACCTTCTGTTAGAAGATCTACGAGAGAGAGACGACCTTCCACTCGTTATTCATCCGATGAGTTCGTACTTCTTACTAGTGAAGGTGAGCCAGAGAGTTACGATGAAGCCATTCATAGTCCAGATGGAGACAAGTGGATTGCTTCTATGAAAGACGAGATGGATTCTTTACGAGTAAATGACACGTATGAACTGGTGGAGCTTCTGAAAGGTAAAAGGACCTTGAAGTATAGGTGGATTTACAAGGTGAAGCATGAAGAGCACTCACTTTCTCCCAGATTTAAATCCAGGTTGGTTGTCAAAGGCTTCAGTCAGAAGCAGGGAATTGATTTCAGTTAGATATTTTCACCAGTTGTGAAGATGACTTCTATCCGTGTCGTTTTGGGTTTGGCAGCTAGTCTTGATTTTGAGATTGAACAGATGGATGTCAAGACTGCTTTTCTTCATAGTGATCTTGATGAAGAAATTTATATGGAGCAACCCGAGGGCTTCGTTCAGAAAGGAAAGGAGAATTATGTATGCAAATTGAAAAAGCGCTTGTATGGCTTGAAACAAGCTCCGAGGCAATGGTATAAGAAGTTTGAGTCGGTGATGATTCAAGAAGGGTATAAGAAGAATGATACCGACCATTGTGTTTTTATGCAGAGGTTTCCCGATGACGATATCATCGTTTTGTTACTTTATGTTGATGATATGCTTACTGTAGGTTCTTCGCCATCTCGAATTTACAAGTTAAAGAAGGGCTTGAGCGAGAATTTCTCGATGATTGGGGCCGGCTCAATGCATTCTTGGGATGCATATCACACGTGACCGAAAAGAGAAGAAGTTGTGGCTGTCTCAAGAAAAGTACATCGAAAAGGTACTACAACGCTTTAGCATGGAGAGAGCTAAATCGGTGAGTACTCCACTTGCTACGTTTATTAGATTGAGCATGACACAGTGCCCTACAGACGAGAAAGAAAAAGAAGTTATGGTCCGAGTTCCCTATTCATCTGCTGTTGGTAGTCTTATGTATGCTATGGTGTGTACTCGACTCGATTTAGCTCATGCAGTTGGAGTTGTTAGTAGATTCATGTCTAATCCGGGGAAAGAGCATTGGAATGCTGTGAAATGGATTTTGCGATATCTCCGAGGTACGTCCAACATGAGATTGTGTTTTTGTTCTGACGAGCCTATTCTTGTTGTTATACAGATTCAGATTTGGCTGGAGATGTGGATACGAGGAAATCTACTTCGGGCTACGTGATTACATTTGCAGGGGGAGCTGTATCTTGGCAGTCCAGACTTCAAAAGTGTATCGCTTTGTCTACGACGGAAGCAGAGTTTATTGCCGTTACGGAGACTTGTAAAGAGCGTCTTGATGAAGAACTTCATGAGTGAGCTTGGTTTTGATCAGCAAAGGTATGTCATATTCTGTGACAGCCAGAGTGCGATTCATCTCAGTAAGAATCCGACGTTTCATGGGAAGTCGAAGCATATTGATAAGCGATATCATTGATTTCGTGAAACTTTGGATACAAAGCAGCTTGAAGTTGAGAAGATTCACACCGATGATAATGGCGCTGATATGATGACTAAGTCATTGGTGAGATCGAAATTTGAATCTTGTTGTACGATCGCCGGCTTGGCGATTTCCTCCACTTAGTCGTGAGGGGGGAGATTTGTTGGGTTTGGGCTCCCATCTATGTGGATAAAAGCCCAGTTCTCAGCCCACTTAACACCAAATAACTAGTAGCACCAAAGGAGATCTCACCGACAACACATAGACACCATCGATCAAGCTCAAAAAGGAAGAAATTTTCTGCAATTTTCTTACCAGCGACAGGTTCGGATTTCTCACATTTGGAGGGGGCAAACGTTGTCCGATTGGCCTTAAATTTCAGGAGAAGGTAGAAGACTCATTGATCTTCATTCTCCCCGAAGGGATTTCCATTTCGAGTTACGAATTTTTGAAGTCTGCTGCGATGTTCTGTGACGAATTTGATCTTTTGATCTTGTTTTGAGTTGTGGTGCTTTTGGAGCTTTGATTTGGTGTTCATAGCTCGTTTGTGGCATTGGGTTGTGGTGTAATTCGCTGTACTTGAAGTGGTGATAGTGGATTTTGGATCGTTTGGTCCCGTGGTTTTTACCCCGTCGATTTGAAGGGGGGTTTTCCACGTTATATCGCTGTGTTGATTTCCATTTTATTTTTGCTGCGTTGATTAATTGCGCTGCCAAATTCTGCCCGAGTGTTCATTTATACCGTCCGATCCTAAGATATAATTCCTACGTCACCGTTGTTACTGTAATTACTAAAAGCATCCCAAAACTCAGAACCCTCTTCTCCTTCCTCAACAGCCACGACGGGCCCCACAACCTTCTCATAACGCGCCACCTGCGACGCGCCGACATAGCTTCATCGCCCATCGCCGCCGAGCAGCTCCTCCCAACCCACACGTACAGCCGTGAAGGAAACTGCACAATAAAAGCCCCCCGTGAATCCAACTTACCCGGGTTCGGATCGGGCACCGTTTTGGGCACGAGGTGGAGCGGGACGTAGAGAGAGTGCGGGCCCATTCGGTACACCTTGACCGCCGGCGCGTGGACGCGCAGGAGCTGCTCGGCGAACCCTAAGCCGCCCTCACACGGCGGAGGGCGGCGTCGAAGGTTTTCCCTTCCTTCCACATGAGGTAGGCTACCACCAGCGAGGTAGATCTGGAAATCCCCTTACGGCAGTTGACGAACACACGGCCGCCGCGCTCGAAGTAGTCGTAGACGTCGTAGAGGACGCTGGTGATGTCCTCGGTGGGGCTGTCCTTGACCCATAGGGTTTTGTAGGCGAGCTCCGGGTGAAGTATCCGGGCAGGAGGAGCCGGCGCAGTTGAGGACGTGGGTGATGCCGTGCCTGCGGAGGACCTCTCTGTTCTTGGCTATGGCTTCGCAGCCGAGGTAGACGTGGTCTAAGATCTTGGAGCATTCCTTGTCGTAGAAGGCGAGCTTCTCTCGCCTCATCAGATCGAATTGATCTCTTACAGGGTTTCCTCTGGGCGCCGGAGTTGAAGGGTTTAGCCAGTCGCCGAGGTCGTTGGTGGCGGGTTTAGGCCATGAATCGAGGCTCGGCTGGCGGACGGAGAGGGGTTGGAGGGGCGGTAAGGAGGCGCGTGGTTTTCTCGATGGCTGTTCGATGCACGATATGGAACGAGAGTACGTTTTCCAGCTTCCATTTGATGTTTGATGATCCCTTTTAATCTCCATTATCAACTCATCTTTCCAAAGATTTTACTAATTTAGTACTACTGAGGACATATATGCGGCTGCTTCTATCTTCTATTTTCCTTTTAAACACAATGTTATAAATCGGTCAATTGGTTTGACAGTGACATATAAGATGGAAATATCAAGTTAAGTTAATAGAGAGCAAATGCAGCAGTTAAGAATTGTAATCCCACAATGCAAAAGATTCAAAACTCAACTCTCAAGAAAAAGGTCAAGTGAAGCGCTTAATCTTCTCTCCTAAATTGTTAATCAGTAATGTAATGCCAGATTCACCCAGGATAATCTTTACTAAATTTGCGATTGAGCACAGCGATTCATTTGTCACATAGCAGATAACAGGAAAAAAAAAAGATTCTTCAAATCGAAAAGTCTAAAACATGCAATATGTGAGTACAAGTTTAAACCATCATACTGAAGCAGAAAACATCACAAGTCGGAAACAATGCTCACTCATTCTTCCATTGCATCTCCTCCGCCTTCAATGACTTGCACCATCTCCCTCAATGGCGTGATCTTAGTAAGCAGCACTTCTGAAGTAAAGAACAGTAAAAGTTTAATATAAATGATAACGGTTTCCAGGGAAGACCATGATACAGCAATGAAGATTAACCATCATGCGATATGATAACCATTAACTTAATGTAACAAATCTATCAAGAAACTAACCAGTCTTCTTGGAGAATGAGTAACCCTTTTCACTAACATAGGTACGAGGGTTGGGCAGCATATAGTTCCTTAAATACTCTTTCTTCCCCTGAAAAGAAATCGCATAAGGTTTGTTACAATCACTTGATCATAAGAACAAAAGTAAAAATGTTGAGCACGCGAGGAAATTACAAAGGGTGCAGCCAAACCTTTGTTATGACACAGATATCAACATTGCTTCCACTTCCCAAGTCATTAAATATACCCGAACATATCGCTTCAGCCACTAGTTTTATACCTTCATCCCTCTGAGAAATAGTTGTGCAGTCTCAAGGAAACGCAAAAATATATAAAAAAACAGACATAACAAAAAAGAAAAAACTTACTGTTAACCCTTCACGATATTTTGATTCAAAAATAGCCATTGCTGCCAAGGATCCTGAACCCATGGTAGCATATGGCAGTGTATCAGTAGAACCATGCGGATATATCTAGAAGCACAAACATCAAACTCTTACATATCAATAAAAGGATAAACCATATCTTCTTTCATAGGCCAACAAAACAATAACTCACAGTGTGGAGATGAGGTCCTGTAACATCAACTCCACCAAGCACCAGGGCTGCTGACACATGGCCTTGATAGCTGATTCATTAAAATAATAGAGGAATTTATATAGCAACTATCATTCTCATAGAAGAGATGACGATACCGAGACCTGAGGCTAATAAAAATATTTTACCTGAATAGATGGGACTTCAAAAGGGTAAGAGCTGTCACGACCCTTGATTCGCGACCAGTATGAAAGCGATGAAGCTTCAGCTGAGAGCTAACCATGTCTAGTGGAAGGTAGATATATAATGGAAAATGTTAGATCCTATATACATGTATTCTTAATGCCATTGAGGGATGGTATTTCACAAAACAACAAGGAGACACCTAGTACCTGTAACAGCTTCTGTATCAGCGGCAGTACCAGCTCCACAGCAGTATATATTGGGAGCCATATAGTGAATCTTTTCACAATTCTTATCAGCAACAATGGGGCCTTCCGTAGCACGTGTATCGGCTCCAAGAATCACACCATCCTACATACATAATCAACTGATTCAACCCGCATCTTAAAAAGAAAACTAACAGAGACCCTCTACTCTACTCCTCGTGCAAGGCAAGATAAAAATAGAGGCATGATAGCAAGAAAGGACTGTCAGGTAATAGATTATACCAAGTTCTTAACAAAAATGACAAATCCCTATCTTTATCGCTTTCTAGTAAAGCAAATTGGGTAGGCAAACATAAACAACATAATTCAGACAGAGAGAACGGATCGGGTGTTCATAAAGCGTCCGACTAAAGGTAAAATAGCTACTACAATAAACCAAATCTGCCCCCAAAATCGGACGCCAGAAATGCAAGCCATGATATCTATCGATCAGAATAAACCCTAATTAGTACAAGACTAAACTAGTACGACGGTCAAACGCAATCACATCACAGCGAAGACAACAATTAACCTACCTTAAATATCAATCCCACAATCGTAGTACCAGTCTTGAGAAAAGAAGGCTGCTTCAAACCCTTTTGCACCAGCATCTCATTTCTCTTGCATAGATCGAACGAAAATCCACCTTTCGGGGGCATAAACTCTTCTACCTTCGTCATCTCAACAGAAATAGATCGAATTTAGTGTCGAAGCAGCTGAACAATTAAGAATGTAAAGAGAAGTTGAGAGAGGAAATTAAAGCTTGGGCATGAGCTTGGGCAAGAAGAAAAGTACGGGTCGGGTCAAATATAACGGGCTCGGAAAATAACAGCGGTTCACACACAATTTGGTTCACGCTGGGCCTCAGACCAATTTAGGCCTTGTTCATGTTATTTACAAATATTGCGAATTATGAGTCGCGCCCCAATTCATACATTTTCAATTAGAGATGACCCGTGTAAGTTTCATTTATAGATAAAGACTCAATTTTAAGTTTCATTTAGAGAAAATGACTCATATGTTACCACAGATCCATAAAGTGTTACCACAGACCCATGGAGTGTTACCATAGACCCATGAAGTGTTACCAAAGACCCATGAAGTGGTATTGGGGAACTATGAAGTGTTTCTGAAAACTGGATCCTTAAAACTATGAACTTTCTGACAGGGGTCTAAACTCTAATTGAAACTTAAATGGGGGCCTGAAACGTAAATGCCCCTTACAAATAACTACACATTTATTTCCTTTTTTTATTATTGTTTACCCTTGTTGGAGCTTTTTAATTTTATTTACGAGTTCACGAATCTCTTCAATGTGTTCAAAGCCAACGTTTAATGGCAACAAAATGGACTTTGCCTTACAAAAGCTCAACCCCAAATCCAATCCACGCTGATATGACCAACCACAAATTCAGAGTTTTTACAGCTTCACGTCAAGAAATCACCAGACAGAGAAAAAAAAATTACACCAAGAACATCCACCACCGTATTATTAGGCTTTTTTTACTAGGCTTTTTTCCAAAACAATGCGTTTTTTTAATTGTGATATCCAAAATAGTGCCAAATTAGAGCGGATTTCAAAAATAGGTTAAAGCGCCACTTGGTGTGGCGCGTTCTGAACGTGCTACTCGGTTTGGCGCGTTCTGAAAGCGTCGCTCCAAGTGGCGCGTTCATATTTTTTTTTATAAAATGCGTTTTTGATTTGCTTCACCTTACTAATTGTGAACGTGGTTGATAAATATACATCACAAATAACCGACATATATTTAACTTTCTCAAAATTTTCTCTTGTTTTGTATGTGAATGAAATTCCGCAAGTAAACAAAATTGTTACAAATCCGAAATTTTTTTAAGCAAACCAAACATTACATTGCAAATAAAATTACTTAAACACACATAAATCAGACATCTTTCGAAGCAAATAAAAAATAAACCAAATATTACATTGCAAATAAAATTATTTAAACACGCATAAATCAGACACTGCAACTTTCAAAACGCAGTTCGCTGAGGAAGTGAAATCTCCGCTTGGAAATGGTGATGGTGTCCCCAATCTCGTCACACCTGGTGATAAATCGCCGGCGCCTACATTGAAGGATGTAGCGCAGGTTATTGATCAGTATATTACCAGTGCAAAAAAGGACTCGACCGATGCTACTATATTGACCAAAACTTTGCTGGATTTGGATCAATTGAAGAATGCTGAGAATGTTGGTGCCAAACCTGCTGATAATATTTGGGCTCAATTTGACATCTCGAAGTTGCGCAATGCAGGGACGAAGCTGGACTTCATTGTACCCGAATGTGTTGGTGATAAGGAGGTGGGTAGAATTGAGCTGGATGATATTGCTACTGAAGTGCAGTATTGGAATACTGCAGTAGTGTGCTATGTGCTGGGATCTAACCCCCCCTTTGCAGTTATGAATGGGTACTTGAATCGTGTTTGGAAAAAATATGGCCTGCAAAAGGTGATACAGGTGTGGCCGGGCTTATTTCTGGCCAAATTTGCTACTGAGGAGGTAAGGGATATGGTGCTCCAAACTGAGCTACTACAGTTTGATAAAAAACCAGTCATAATGGCTCCTTGGACAGCTAATACTGAATTCAAAAAGGGAGACATTGAGAAGGTCCCCATTTGGATCCAATTCCCGCAGCTTGAGCTGAAATATTGGGGCATGAAAGGGTTGAGTAAATTGGCTAGCCTGGTCGGTACACCCATCATGGCTGACCAGGTTACCATGAATAAAGAAAGAATTCAATATGCTAGGGTTTTGGTGGATGTGGATTTGAGGAAAGAACTTAAGGAGAAGATATCCTTCTTAAATGAGGTGGGACAGTTAGTGGAGCAGGTTGTACACTATGAGTGGAAGCCCATCAAATGTGCTTGCTGTGGGAAGTATGGCCATCTTGCTAATGTGTGTAGGAAGGATGTGAACAAAGAGTGGAAACCCCCCGAAGAAGAGTCACAACCTGTGGGGGGAGGAGAGCCTAAGTCCAAGGATTTGGAGAGAGGGAAGGAGCCTAGAGCCCAGGGTGAGGCTGGGGAGTGGAAAACCAAGGGGAGGAGGAGGCTATATGTGAATCACCACAAGAACAAGGCCCAAGGCACTAGAGTGGACCAAGGCACTGATGAAGCACAGGGGGAGGCTGCCACTGAGGATGATGGGGAAATTGAGGGGGACCAAAAGGAGAATCCTATGCACTCTCCTAGGGGCTGGCCCCCCAATGGATAATGCCTTAATGTGGAATGTTAGGGGTTTGAATACCCCTAACAAACAGGCTGAGGTTAGATGGAGGTGTGGCAGACTCAAATCTAACCTTGTATGCCTTGTTGAAACAAAAATGAGAAAAGAGAAGCTGAATCTGTTTATTGGTAGGTGCTTTAATGGGTGGGATTGTGTGCACAACTTTGATGAGCACACTAATGGTAGAATATTGATACTTTGGTCCAGTGAGTGGCAAGTCACTGTTCTGAAGAAGACTGAGCAAGTAATACACACTAAAGTGGTGAGGGGCAGATTTGAGGCCTTTATGACATGTGTTTATGGGCATAATAGCCCTACACAAAGGGAGAAGTTGTGGGAGGATCTCAGGGCTATTCAACAATCATTGCCATGGATAGTTTGGGGTGACTTCAACAATGTTCTCTCCACTAGAGATAAACTGGGGGGCAGTCCAGTTAATGTTGGTGACTATGAGAGCTTTGGCATGTGTCTTAGAGATTGTGGATTGGCTGAGATAAGGAGGAGGGGCACTCACTACACTTGGTCTAATAAACAAAAGGATGGAGATAGAATCTATTGTAAGCTTGACTGGGCTTTTGGCAATGCACAGTGGATGCAGCTATGTATGGATACTGAGGCCCATTTTTTGCAGGAAGGAATGTCTGACCATTCCCCTATCCTCCTCAAAAAACTTAGTACCCAGGATGGAGGTCCTAAAGGATTTAAATTCTACAATATGTGGGTGGATTCCCCCCTTTTTCTGCCCATTCTATCACAGCATTGGAGCAGGGAAGTGGTGAATGGGGCTCAGGGGAGGCATCTATGCGACCAGTTATGTAAGATTAGAAATCCCTTGAGGAAACTTAATAGGGAGCAGTTTGCCCAAATTGTGGTTGCTACAGACAAGGAGAGACAAAAGCTTATGGAAATTCAGGATGAACTGCATAAGGATCCTCTGAACCATTCTCTGATGGAGAGGGAGGCTTCTACTGCTGAGAATTATAGATTTCTTAGTAAGGCGTGTGTGAAGTTTTTGGCCCAGAAAGCTAAAGCACACTGGCTTCAGGAGGGGGATCAAAACACTAAATATTTCCATGCTCTAATAAAGCAAAGAGTGTATAGGAATAGGATCAATGCTATTACTACTTCTGAAGGAGTACTTCTGGAGGAGCCTAAAGCAATTATCTCACATTTCTGTGCCTATTATCAAGAGCTACTAGGAACAGCTGCTCCTGTTTTGGAAAAGGTGGATGATGATGTTATGGCTCAGGGAAATACCCTGGGTGTGGACCAACAGTTTGCCCTCATTGCCCCCTTTACTCGAGCTGAGGTGAAGCAGGCTTTATACTCAATTCACAGTGATAAAGCCCCTGGCCCGGATGGGTTTAGTAGTGAATTTTTCAAAGCTGGATGGACAGTTGTTGGGGAGAGCCTAACTGAAGCTGTTATGGAATTTTTTGAGAAGGGTAGGATGACCAAGGCTCTTAATAGCACTACTATTACACTAGTGCCTAAAGTGGATAACCCCTGCGATGTGGGAGACTATAGGCCTATTTCTTGTTGTAACACTGTGTATAAGTGTATATCCAAGCTACTGTGTTCCAGGATAAAGACAGTCTTGCCTTGGTTAATACATGAAAATCAGGGGGCGTTTGTGACTGGTAGGGCAATTGGTTACAACATTTTGATTAGCCAGGAACTATTGAGGCTGTATAATAGGGGTAATGCCTCTCCTAGATGCATGATGAAGATTGACCTGAGAAAGGCCTATGACTCTGTGGAATGGGGGTTCCTTCTACAGCTATTGGTTAAACTTAACTTTCCTGTTAGGTTTGTTACTTGGGTAAGGGAGTGTGTAACCACTGTTACCTATAAGCTAGCTATTAATGGTTGCCTTGAGGGAAATATAAAAGCAGCTAGAGGGCTGAGGCAAGGTGACCCCATGTCCCCCTTACTGTTTGTATTGATAATGGAGTATCTCACACGGAAGCTGCTACTTACTTCTAAACAGGCGGGGTTCAGGTTTCACCCATTATGTAAACAGCTCAATTTGGTAAGCTTATGCTTTGCTGACGACTTACTCATTGTGTGTAAAGCTCACCAGCACTCATTGGCTTTGATTCTAGATAGTCTTAAGCACTTTAAGGATGCTACAGGACTGACTGCAAACCCTATGAAATCTAGTATCTATATTGCTGGGACTACACAGGACACTAAGAGCAAGCTGTTGACATTCACAGGCTTCACTGAGGGTCATTTTCCCATGAAGTACCTTGGGGTACCTGTGTCCCCTACCAAATGGAAGAGGGCTGAGTGTGATACATTGGTGGAGAGGGTAGTGAAGAGATTAAACTGCTGGACAACTAGGAACTTATCCTATGCTGGGAGGTGTTGTTTAATCAACTCCATATTATCCTCTCTACACAGCTACTGGGGGTCTCTATTTATCCTACCTAGAAGTGTCGTGAAAAGGGTGGACCAAATATGTAGAGACTTTCTATGGGGACATGGGGTGGGGGGCAAGATTAAAGCTTTAGTAGCTTGGGAGACTGTTTGCCTACCTAAGAAATGGGGAGGGCTGAACATTAGAGACTGCGGTACTTGGAATTATGCTAGCCTTGGGAGGTACCTATGGGACTTAGCTAGCAAAAAGGACAACCTTTGGGTCAGGTGGATTCACTCGGTCTATTTAAAAGGGGTGGACTTTTGGAGTTATCAAGGGCCCAGTGGGGACATAAGCTGGCAATGGAGACAACTAAGCAACCTCAGAGCTCTCTTTGGTGGTGGGTATGATGCAGGGAAATGGAATTTCTCCCTGGATGGGTGCTACTCTGTAAACTCGGGATATACATGGCTCAAAGGGGCTAGGGATAGGTTTATTGAGGCTACAGCGGTTTGGAACAGATGGACTCTACCCAAACACAGCTTTATCCTATGGGTTATAATGCACAAGAAACTGCTTACCCGGGATCGACTTCTCCAATGGGGTATGATGGTTTCTGATCGGCGATGTGCTCTGTGCTGGAGGGAGGATGAGACTATGAGCCACCTGTTCTTTGAATGTCCCTACAGCAAAGAAGTTAAAACCGAGGTCAGCAACTGGATTGGGATGAAAAGTTCGGATGCTTATGAGAGATGGAAGAAAGATCTTGTTGCGATGGGGAATTGCAAGAATGTGCTAGCAAAGATCAATCTTGCGGGTCAAGCAGCTATTACGTACCAATTGTGGCAGGAGAGGAACCTGCGGATCCATGATGCTGGTGAGAGATCCAGCTTGGAGCTTGCAGCGGCCATCAAAGCGAGCTTCCGTCTCCAGGTGAGAGCGATGCGGTTCAAGAAGATGACGAAGAAGGAAGAAGCTGAGATTTGGAGGATTCGATGGAGCAGCTGATTTGGTTCTGTAGGCTTTGGTGTGATTGAGGGGTGAAGACCACAGTGGGCGTGTTTTGGGTAGTATGTAATGTGGGTTGTTTTTTTTTAGATGAGTTGTGGGTTATTGTAAGTGGGCCTGGTTCTTTGGTAATAAAATCTCCTTTTTTACCAAAAAAACTTTCAAAATAGTAATAACTCTACTTAGCCTTGTCCACCTCTTCGTCTTGCACGCCTCTCAGATCTATCCATCTCATTTGTAATTCTCGTCGTTCGATGCCTTCCGGCTCCCATTCTATTTCTGCTTTGCAGGTTGTGGACAATTGGAACTCGACATCATCCCAATAACGCTCGTCGTCCAAAGGAACAAAGCGACCCTCATAAGTTCTCAAATAAGCTTCTTTATTATAATACGCGGCAACGTTTTGAGCACTATTAATCCCAAAACGACAAGCTGTTGTGCATGTGAAGATAAGAAATTTTGTAGCCATAGCTGTTTTTGACCCTTTGTATCACATCCTTTGAAAGATATTGACCCGAAAGAAAATCAACATCTCGGCAATAATATCTGGAGATATGCTGCGATGTGTGTCTGGCAATTCATTTATCAAGCACGTGTGCTCGACAGGATACCTTGTTATTATCTAGTAACCTTTCTCCTTTCTCTGGCATGCACGTAGCCTCCACACGCAAGTTGGACTATGTTTGCAGGTAATGTGACATAATGCGTCGTTACTATCCAAAACCCGGTATCCTCTTCGTGCATGTTTAAGTGAGTGATCGTTGACTGAACTTTTTAAATGTGATTTGCTTTGAAAGATCATCTTAAGTTCAAGGCGACATCGTTCTTTGCTTCTTGAGCCATCTCATAAGTTTCGTAAAATTGTACAGTCAGTGTACCTCTCTTTGATCCGCGACGAAGTAGGTTGATGTTCGACATTCAGTTCATCGTCAACGAAATTCGATAGATCTTTTAATCCTCCGCCAACGTCATCCGCTTCGGAGTCGCTCGCTTCCTGTTCATTCTCTGGCTCAATGGGATCATCAGGTGGAACGATTGTTGATGGACCTGCTTCGTCGAGTTGAGTTTGAGAGACTGTTTAATAATATGCAGGTTGGTCAAATCCAGGTTCATCATATGTGAGGGTTTGATTGAGAACGAATGAATTTATGTGTTGGGCTGGCTCGACGAAAATATGGAAACAGTTGAAGCCAGAATCTGGATGAAAGAAGAACTCAACATCTTGATCGGTTTTGACCTCGAAGAGTGTATGAACAACTCGTTCGTACTCATTCTATGCATATATTTTAAGAAAGAAATTATTGCTATCAACTCCTACAACGTCTTGGAGAAAATTTGTTTGACGGGGTAATCTTCGATATGCAACGGGATTAATATATGAGACTTCGTCACCATTTTGTTGTATCTCACCACCAAAATATATGTTTACTTGAATGATATGAGTAGACATAGTGTATTGTTTAGGCTTATATGAAGAATGACTACCGTGATGGAGTTATTTATAGGCAAAATTTATGGCATAGTGTTCGAACGGTTACAAAACTGATATGACGAATCACTACGAAATTTCTGAAAAAAGCTATGATATGTGACATATCACTGTGAAATTTCTAAAAAACCTATTGATGTGTGACATAACAATGTGAAATTTCTGAAAAAAAAAACTATTGATATGTGACATATCACTGTGAAATTTGTTTGAAAGGATAAAAAACTAATACGACATATCACAAACGTCTTTAAAATTGGATGTGACCAATCAATGATACTTTATTGAAAAGCTGCAACTGAATAATCGTTGTCGACTTATCAAGGACAACCATTAATGGGGATGTGATGTGTCACTGCGAAATTTCTGAAAAAAGCTATGACATGTGACATATCACTGTGAAATTACTGAAAAAAAACTATTGGTATGTGACATATCACTGTGGAATTTCTGAAAAAACTGCAACTGAATAATCGTTGTCGACTTATCAATGACAACCATTAATGAGATGTGATGTGTCAGTGCGAAATTTCTGAAAAAAAGATATGATATGTTACATATCACTGCGAAATTTCTGAAAAAACTATTGCTTTGTGACATATCACAGTGGAATTTCTGAAAAAAGCTGCAACTGAATTATCGATGTCGACTTATCAGTGACAACCATTTAAGTAATATCATCAATTTACGACTAAAAGATTGCAACATTGCTAGAAGTGGGAGATTCTGAAGTTGGTAGAAACACAAAACAGTACGCAGACAGAACAACTCAAAACACAAATATCATAACTGAGGATCACGATGCAACTATTACACATGCAATTCGAAATATACTCTTAAAAACCTTTCGGGGGTTTGTCCACGAAATCGTCGTCAGTTATATCTTCATTGACCTTTGAACTAGGCACACTGTTGGGAAACCCGGGATGACCCGAGGCCTTGCCCCGGACGCAGCAGAATTTAAAATTTTTTCCCGGGTTTCCCATACGGATTCCCTAGGATACTCGGTTAAATAAAGAAAAACGCACGTAGACACGTATAAGGTATAAGAATCTTACCCTCGTCGCGAAGATCCTTAGCTCCCGTAGCTCACGAACTGTACCGAAAAGAGTCACGCCGACCCCGTGACGTGCCACAGACTTCACCTCCCCAAGGATGGCTAGAGGAAGTGAAGAATGATTATGTAGAGATGAGTATGTGTGTGTGTGTGTGATTTCTAAAACTCACAAACACTTAGGGTTTCTCAAGAACAATCCCAATTGCTCTTTCTTCTCTCTATAAAACTCAAAGCTTAGTGTCAGAAAGATTACAACTTCTTATGGACGAAAATCACAAGTCTCATAATTATAAAACCAAGTTTTAAATCATGAAATAGACTTTAGATTTGTTTAAATGAGATCATGTCATACATGACTCATTTTTGTTTGATTCTTTTGTTATTTTATCATCTAATGACTAGATATTGTCCCACAAATCATAACAAAAGAACAAGATCCGAAATTGGGTTAGGTTTGGATTAAATTTGACCAAAAACTGTCGGTTCACGGCCTCTTGCAAGACTTTTCACGGCCGTGACAAGTATTAGGCAGCTTCTGCCGCGCGTCACGGCCGTTACTGTCACCTGGAGGCCTTCATGGCCTGGACATAAAGTGTCACGGCCGTGACACTGTCGGGCAGCCTCTGGCTCGCACACTGTCGGTCGTCACGGCCACGTGCAAGACATTCACGGTCGTGACGCTTTTGACAGCATTACGGCGGTTTCGTATTTCTCTCAGATCGATGGGTAAACGATGTCCAATTGCCCTGAAATTTTAACCGTAGATAAAAGACTAACCAATCTTATTCTGACCAAAGAGACTCTTAATCCGAGGTCTGGATTGTGAAATATGAATTTTTGAATCTGCTGCTACTTTGCAGGCGGGCTTCACGACTGTGATGAGCCTTGCTCGTCGTTGTGAACCCTATTTACGCCTCATTTTTCATCACTTCATTCCATGAATTTACGTCCATATAAATACAGATTATAAAACTTGTATTCATTGTTTTATTAACGTCTCTGAGATCGTTAAATTAATTTACATCTCATATTAGTTAGGCACTATCATAGTAATCATTTTTAAGTCCGACTCTCTTGGTTCGTCTCAATCCGACAAGGGAGGAATCCAAGAATTCGGTAAGCGCCTAGCCAATCCCGCAGTACCGGATAGATCCCGTGTCGAGTACGATCGTCTATCTACGAACCGGCTATAGATTATCATTGTACCTATAGACCCTTCACAAATGTCCTGGTCGAGTGAGAGTCATGGTTACGTCAAACTCACTAGACTCGACTCTATGACTAATTCTTGACTAGCAAAATTACTTAACTGCCCTTACGTCCCACGTAAGTCAGTTTATAGTTTCGGCCGAAGACTTTGTAAGTTCCCGTCCCCGAATATGCATAGGACACATATTCAGTTACCAACGAGACAGTGAATCCCTCACGAAAGTCTAAGCACGGCAGTTACCCTTCGTTGTCAAGACCGCATGTCGCCGCCGACCCATGTTCGTCCCGAACAAGGTGGGCCTAGCAAACTAGTGACAAGTCAAGACCCTAAAGTCAACTCTATCAAAGACCCTTCGGTCTAATGTCCACGCACACTACTATAGTCAATCGATCGATCATTGACGCTACCCATAGTAACTATAAGGCCCATGTGATCGTCAATTGCGAGTCGTGTCCGAGTACAAGTTAATCCTCTTATTCAACTTATAACAATATTACGACCTCCCGCTTCCAAGCGAATGGTTGGCACAACCATATAAGAGTCGTCAACAAATAAGTCATAATTGACGCTCAGTCACCCTACTGAGGTCTAAGACTTATGGACTAATTTAATATCGGAGGATAATAGCTCACCGATGCCCCTCTCTCATCACATGATAATCGGTGACTAAACTCACGATATATGAGATTTATTTATTTACCATCTCACCGGATGCCTAGTAAGACTTGATAGGTAAATAAATAATATGCCTTTTAAAGAATAAATAACAATATATAAATTCCATTAATACGTATAAGAATACATTATTCAAATACAGAGTGAATAATACATTGAATATTAAATACATGCCCTATTCATTACATCCTCGAATGGCATTTCGAGGGCACATCCCCAACAATACCACGTTTCTTGCGATGTTTTTTTTGTGACATTTGTTGTTTTCTTGTCGGGGGCTTCTCCACAAAATGATCATCACTGATATCATATTTGACTCTAGAACTGGATACATTCGGGTTTTTACCATGTTTTTTCAGACATGGTTTTTTGATAGAAATGGATGGGGGGCTTCTCCACAAAATCATCATCAAAGATATCATATTTGACTCTAGAACTGGATAAGTTCGGGCTTTTACCATTTTTTTCCAGACATGGTTTGTTGATAGAAATGACTAGGGGGCTTCTCGACAAAATCATCATCACTGATATCATATTTGACTCTAGAATTGGATACATTCGGATTTTTACCATATTTTTTTTCTAGACATGGTTGTTGATAGAATGTGTCCGCAGTGTGTTGATTTAATGTTTAGGACGTCTAATTTATAGACATGTCGCGCTTAAAGTTTTTTATATATTACTTAATATAATATGAAAATAATATTTTATAATGTTCAAATGAATGGTTGAAAGATTTTTCGAAATTAATTAATATAATAGGAAAATAATAAATAATATTTTAGTGAATGGTTGAAAGATTTTTAAAAAAATTTAATAATGTAATATTTTATTTGAAATGACTGAAAGTTTTATTTTTTGAAATTTATTAGTGAGGATTTTTTTAATTTACAAAAACTAATATGAAAATAATATTTTAGATGAATGATTGAAATATTCTTTCAAAAGTTATTAAATTAATATATATATATATATGTTAGGATCGGTTTACGCGTTTAGAGGGGGGTGAATAAACGCTTGTCTCTTTTTCGGTTTGTCTATTTGAGGACAAATACTCAATCAGTGACCAGTCAGTATAAGTGCGGAAAATGATACTGAGCGGTTGAAACCGATATGTGAATGAGTAAGTGTGTGTATATGTATGTGTGAGACTGGTTTGTTTCTGGAAGTTCGGAGTTAAAATCTCCTCTCCCCTTCTTCCTCGCAAGGAATGTTCACTAGGTTATACAACCTTGTACAACCTACCCAGCTGAATCTCAGCTCAAATCTAGTGAGTCCCTAGGCAGTTGTTTACAACAATCCACCTACTTCAACAGCTTTTTACAGTCCGTTGGAAATGATAACTGTAAACTAAGATCAGAAAAGAAATGTCTTTGGACTTCACTCTTGCTTTTGTGCTCTCCTCACAGTACTTGAGACTAGCTCGATTGTCGTCTTTTTGAGGATGAGATTTCAAAGTCGTAAAATTGTAAGAGTTCAGTGAAGTAAATGGTCTTCTTCTTGCATCTCTCCTTTTATGCTTGAGGTTTGAAATTCAAACCGTTGTGAGATAGACTCTTCACTCTGATCGGTGCATTAATTGACTTTCCCAAAATGGGTCTGTCCAGTTTGTGCCGCAATCTATCCTGTCACTTTGCTTTATTCCTTATTTGCGTTAGTTGACCTTGTCTATACTCTGGATCCGCAGCATTGCATTGAATGTCTGAAATTTCCTTTTTGTTTTAGCATGCTCTTATCTTGATTGTCCAATCTGTCATATGTCCGGTATAGCGTACTGTCATGCTTCCTGAATCCCTTTTCAAGATCGGTATCTTCAATCGGTATTCTCCATAGTCTTTCGTGCTTGCGTCAGTCCGGTCACATATATACTGCTTTTTAATCCTTAGTATAAACGATGCTTTAGGTCTCCGGTTTTCACATGATTAGTCAGTTGCGTCAACACCATAACTGTTAATCCGAATGTTTGAATTCGTATTACTAACAATTTCCCCATTTTTGGTGATTGACAAAACTTATCAGCAGAAAACCAGTTTTCATTTATATCAAGGAGAGATTGATACAAACAACAACTATTTGTATCCCTTGCTCTTAAATATCCGCTCTACCTCCTTCAGCTTGGCATCATCCTTGTATGCATCTTCCTTTATATCATGTAACCTCTTAAGATCGGCCAGCTGTTCCTTTGTCAGGTTGCAGGCTAGATGCCGTAAACTGCTGCCATCATACTGTACTTCAACTGGACCAGTTTCGCTGACTGGTATAGCCGTAGTCTGTCTTTGTAAGACTGCATCCGGAATGAGTGCAGCTTCAATTGCAGCTCATTTTGGATCTTTGGTTTTGACATAAAGTTTGGATAAAAACTTCTGAGGCTCAGATGAGCTAGAGTTGGGAGGTTGCTATTTTCTGCTGTCGCTTGCAGTACTTTCCCCCTTTTTGGCAATAACCGGGCTGATTAGCTGAGTCAAGGCAGTCAGTTGTCCTTTGATGACCTCCAGATCGGCACAGACATCAAAGCGAAGTCCGGTGATATCTTCCTTGAGAGCTTGAAACTGCTCATTATTATGCTGCCGGTCACCGTTGATAGCCTTGCTGAGAACAGAGACTGTGCGATAAGTCTGCTTGACCAAGGAGATTTCTTTCGTTGAGCCCATAATATCAATCGGTATGGATGTGATGTTGGGAGACACAGTCGGTTGCGACTGTAGAGGGGTTGAAGACTGAGTATTCTCTGGCTGCGGACTGGCGGAGACAACGATGGACTCAGTCACAATGGCAGATACGGGAATCCCCTGTCCCGTCGTTGTGCGGACTTCGGTGTCGGTTCCCTGCTCAGATTGAACCTCTACCGGTTGGGGTTCTGCCAAAGTAGCCGAAACAGTTTGAATGTTGTCTGGAGAGATGGGATAGGAAGATCCAGATTCACCATCAAAGGTGAGAAGTAGAAGTAGTTGATGAGGTATCTGTGTCTGAGGGAGTCCATGAGGCGGTGTCAACCTGGCTGGAATCCGAACCGGTAGTGGTAACGGTACAGATTGCCAGGGGAACGACGGAATAGGTTGCCTAAATAGCTAACGTTCCTCAGAGACCGGTTCGGATGGGGAATGGAGAACTGGACTTTGCACCAGTTGAGGAGATGCATGATCAGGTAGAACAGAGGACGAGGGCATGGGCGCGAGGACCAAAGCCGTTGTCATGAGGGAGACTTCCGGCGTCTGATCAAATGAGGCAGAAACTGAACCGGTTGGCGCAGCTGTTGCAGCAGAGGAGGATGAAACATCCGGCTGAAGTTTCGCCCAGACTTCAGCATAGTAGACCTGCATACTCTGCAGCTCTGCCTCCAGCCTAGTTAGAATTTGGAGCTCATGCACTGCATCTCGTCCTTCTGGCTGAAAGTTATCCCGGCGCTGTTCAATATAACTCGTTAGGTGCGCCATTTGAAGACTAACCCGGTACAGCTCTCGTGCGTTCACCAGCGCTTGATGGATTCTATGCCTAGTGCCTTTATGAGCTTCCCTTCAGTCTGCCTGGCCTGTTTGAGTCGGTCAGAGAGACCTTTGGATTTCCAGATCTTCTGGCTGTACGGGGTGAACCGAAAATCGACCCAATCGTCATAGGCTCGAAGATCGTCCGCAATCTTCTCCGCGATCTCTTCTCTGATGAGAATCCAGGCAGTTTCATCGACTGACTCTTGTCCTTCGGGAACAGCAATGGCTTTGCCATTTCCTTTGTCAGTCGATAGAACTCGGGCTGGTTCATGAAACCTCACACCACTTTATGATGTGGCAGTCCTGACCACCGAACCAGTTGTCTCCGGAGACGGAGTGACAGTGATGGTTGGTGTAGCTGCAGAAACCGACTGGACAGGTTGTGTAGATTGTGTCAGTTTCTTTGAAGGGACTGACCCGGTCTTTAGCTTCTTGTTAGGCGTCATTGTCTTTGACTTGGTAAGCACTTTCCGGAGCGGCTGAGTGTCTTCAGAGGAGGAAGAAGACCCCAAAACCAGTTTCTTCTTGGAAGGTTTTGAGGAGACTTGCTTGTCAGTGACAATCTTCTTCTTTTTGAGCACCGAGGATATTGGTCGTGAATCGGTCTTCGACGATCCCAGAGAATGGTCAATAGTAGACTTCTTAGTGGGTTTGAGAATATTCAGATCTTCAGTGGCTTTTCGTTTAGCTGGTTTCTTTGTGAGCGAGGCTGTACTCACCATCTGGCGGATGGTATCAGCAGAGATGCAGTTTACAAACCCAATCAACTCAACTAGGCCAACATCTGCAATCTTGTGCTTGAGAAGGAAGGACAGTTGAGGCACAAAATTCTTGATCTGCCTGTCACGAACTGGCAGTATTCCCTTTAGGACCGAGAAAATCATAGAAGACCAGTTGATCTTCATCCCAGTCACGATAGCAACCATGGCCTGAACCTTATCGCTTGTAAGCATATCAAACGAACCTGCCTTCCCCAAGATTGATTTGGCAACAATATCGTGGAGCAGTCTGTATTCTGGTTTAAGAACCACTCGTTTGTCTGAGTCTTTAAATGTGACCCCCGTTAAAGACATCGTGGGCTTGAGACATTCCTTAACTTCATCGGAGACGTTGATGACGGTTTCTCCGGAGGTTGGCAGATTGAAAAGGTTTGCGAAGTATTCTTCCGTGATATCAAACTGATGTCCTTAGATTAGACACTGGAAGCGGTCTCCCACTATGAGTACGGTGTTGAAGAATTGATGCAGAGCCTCTGGGTAGTATTGCGTAGTGCAGTCGAAGAAGGTTTGAAGGCCGGTTTGAATTAGGGCTTCGAGGATGGGAAGAAATTCTTCGTGTTCAGTTTCCTTGCAGTTAGCAAAGTAAATTTGAAGTGCCGTTCTTGTAAGTTCTTTGTGTACCGGTGCCATTGTTCTAAGAGTCGGATAGGGTTTCTGCAAAGAGGTTGAAGAGATTTTGGGGGAGAAGATGATGATTCGGCTTGAGAGAGAGGTAATGATGGAATGTCTTTAATTGAATATGAGTACTGAGTCTGTTAGCGGGATAAAGCGTGTATTTGCATTAAATGCATAGGACGTCTTGTCGCTTAGCTTTCCTCTCTCATAGACTGCGATATCATATCTCTGCAGTGTTGTCAGATTTCCTGCGAAAGTGTTATGATAAAATGTGTGCAATTGATGACGTATATTTAATAAGAACGATTTCGGTCAGTCACTGGTCTAGGTAATACTCCGGTATCAATACCGATTTGTAGAAGGTGTCCCGGTTTTTTAAGAAGGCAGTTTCCCAAAAAAAATTGTATATATATTTGTGACGAGGATCAGTTTTGGGCGAAACTGATAGGAATAATGAATTTTGACCAGTATGAAAGAAATGACTGATTTAAAAAGAAACAAACGGCTTATTACGATCATCACTTTGCACAATTTGGTGTAGTGTCTAGGTCACCAGTTGTACCAATTAATTTGATATAACAAGGTTCCCCCTGACTCTATGCCTAGGTATTTAGGATAATCCAATAAACCTAAAGCATTTCGGAAGAAGAGAAACTTAGCTTCTGGTAGTGGCTTGGTTAGGATGTCGGCAATTGTAGATCGGTTGAGATGTGTTCTAGGCGCACATTTTTCTTCAGCACATGATCTCGTATGAAGTGATGTCTTATTTTGATGTGCTTTGTCCTAGAGTGAAATACCGGATTCTGTGTGATTGCGATTGCATTTGTATTGTCACAGAAAATAGGTGTGTCTGTTTCTTGTATTCCATAATCCTCCAGTTGATGCTGTATCCAAAGAATCTGTGAGCAACAGCTTCCAGCCGCCAAATATTCTGCTTCAGCTGTGGATGTGGCTATAGATGTTTGTTTCTTGCTGAACCAAGAAATAAGTCGGTCACCAAGGAACTGACATGTGCCACTGGTACTTCGTCGATCGATTTTGCAGCCTGCATAGTCAGTATCTGTATATCCATGCAGTGATAAGCTTGAGTCTTTGGGATACCAAAGACCAACATTTACAGTCCCTTTGAGGTACTTCAAGATACGCTTTGCCGCAGAGAAGTGGCTTTCTTTTGGATCAGACTGGAACCGGGCGCACAAACAGACACTTTACATAATGTCCGGTCTGCTGGCAGTAAGATATAGTAGTGATCCGATCAGCCCCCGATATTTGGTAACTTCAATTGATACTCCATTTTCATCTTTGTCCAGTTTGATTGATGAACTCATAGGCGTTGTGGCCTGTGAACAGTTTTCCATACCGAACTTTTTGAGCAACTCCCTTGTATATTTGGCTTGATTTATGAATATCCCGTGCTCCGTTTGTCTTACTTGGAGTCCCAAAAAGAATGTGAATTCACCCATCATACTCATTTCAAACTGATCTTGCATCATTTTAGAAAATCGCTTACACAGCTTAGGATCAGTTGATCCAAAGATAATGTCATCGACATAGATCTAACGATCAACAGATGCTCTCCTTTAGTGAATCTGAATAGTGTTTTATCAACACTTCCGATTGTGAACTGATGATCAGTCAGAAACTTCGATAGCATTTCATACCACGCTCTTGGAGCTTGCTTTAGTCCATAGAGAGCTTTCTTTAACCGATAGACATGGTTAGGATACTCATGGCTTTCGAAACCGGGTGGTTGAGCAACATACACTTCCTCAGAGATTGTACCATTCAGAAATGCACTCTTGACATCCATTTGATATACTTTGAAGTCCTTATAAGCTGCATATGCCAAGAAAATCCGTATGGCCTCCAGTCTTGCTACCGGTGCGAATGTCTCATCATAGTCTATTCCTTCTTCTTGTCTGTATCCTTGAGCAACCAGTCTTGCCTTATTTCTGGTGACAAGTCCATCCTCATTCAGCTTGTTCTTGAATATCCATTTCGTACCGATTACAGTTTGTGTTGGCTTTGGAACAAGAGTCCAGACTTGATTTCGTTCAAACTGGTTTAATTCTTCCTGCATAGCTTCTATCCAGTTGTCATCCTTGAGAGCTTCATCGACCTTTGTTGGTTGAATCTGTGATATGAATGCATGACTGAATAGATTTGGGTTCGACTGTCGCCTAGTTTTCATAGGTGCAGCAGGGTCTCCTATGATCAATTGCTGAGGATGATTTAGCTTTGTGCGATTCCATTTGATGCGTTCCCCCTCGATTGATTCCTCCGGTGTTTCTTGAGTCCCTGTATAAGTTTCACCTTCTGAGCCAGCTTCATGGCCGGTATTGTATGGGCTGATTGTTTCCACAGGTTCCATCTGTATTTCGGTGGTCGCGTTTTGAATATTGCTTTCTTCTACATTAGGTATTTCTGTCAGCTCCAATACTGGTTGATTCCTTTCTTCATCACTTTCATCTTCAAAATGAGGTCTCTCCAGTTGATTGCTTAGACGATTGATATTACTGGGGGTTTGGTTATCAGTTTCTGACTCTTCAAAGACTACGTGTGCTGATTCCTCAATAGACAGAGTTTTGGTGTTGAAAACCCGGTAAGCTTTGCTGACTGAAGAGTACCCAAGGAATATTCCCTTTTCAGCCCTTGTATCAAAGACTGAGAGTTGATTCTTTTCATTGTTGTGGATGAAACATTTGCTTCCAAATGTCTTGAAGTAACTGATTGTGGGAACATTTCCGGTCCATCCTTCGTAGGGTGTCTTGCCCTGTTTCTTGCAGATCATGGACCGGTTCTGTGTGTAGCATGCAGTATTGATGGCTTCTGCTCAGAACTTATGAGAAATGTCTGCATCTGCCAACATTGTTCTGGCTGCTTCCTTGAGAGTTCTGTTTCACCTTTCAGCAACTCCATTCTGTTGTGGTGTCCTAGCAGCAGATAACTCATGGGTATACCATGGTTCTCAAGAAATTCGGTTATCGTTATATTCACAAATTCAGTACCCCGGTCACTACGGATCCGGTTTATGTTACCATTTTGTTCATTTTCTATTCTTCTGAAGAGCTTTATTAAGTTGACTGGTGTTTGATCCTTGGATTTTAAAAATACTACCCAGGTGTACCTAGAGAAGTCATCTACAACTACGAGTGTGTATTTGGCGCCACCAAGACTGACTACCGGTATAGGTCCAAATAAATCCATGTGAAGTAAGTCTAGACACCAGTTTGATTCTATATTTCCTTTATTCTTAAAAGTTGACCTGATTTGTTTACCTAACTGGCACGCTGTGCAGTGTTTATCTTTTGAATACCTTAGATTAGGTAGACCTCTAACCAGATTGTTTTCCCTAAGGGCTGATATAGTCTTAAAGTTTACGTGACTGAGACGTTTGTGCCACAGCCAACTTTTGGAGTTAAGAGCTATTAGACAAGTTTGGATGGATACCGATTGATCTCTCCAGTGAACTCTATACGTACCCCCGACCCTATGACCGGTTATCAGTATGCGTTTCTCTTTGTCCTTGACAAAGCATTTATCCTTTTCAAAAGATATTAGGTAGTTACTTCTACATAGTTGACTTACACTTATTAGGTTATAATGGAGGTTTTGTACTAGGTGTACATCTTTTAGGGTAAGATTCCTGTGAGTAATCACTCTCTTCCCTATTGTTTTACCTTTACCGTTATCTTCGAAGGTGATTGTCGGTCCGGTGTGCGCCCTAAGCTCCTTTAGTAGTCTTCCGTTTCCAGTCATGTGCTGACAGCATCCACTGTCCAGATACCATACTGATCGGTTCACTTCCTCAATGTATTCCTCATTGTCGGTCATATTGGCCATAAGACATTCATGAGATTCCTGATCACTACCGGTATCTGACTCATCGCTGTCTGATTCTTCGGAGTCAGAGTCATCCCAGGTTTTTCCACTTTGGCTACCAATGCCTTTTGATACTTCTTTGACTTGGCACCGGTTTTCTCCTTCTCTTTCTTTGAGACACGACAGTCGATCGCATAATGTCCTTTCCTGCCACATTTAAAACACGAGACATCAGTTCTTTCTGTTTTATTCTTTGAAAAGTTCTTACCTTCCGAACTGTTGCTTCGGTTTTTCTTCATGAACTTCCCGAATCTCTTTACGAAGAGCGCCATGACTTCATCAGTCAGTTCTTCTGATGTTTTTGAAGTTGAAGTTTCTGGTGCTAAGAGTGCCTTGACAGGTTGTTCTGTAACTGATTCTTCCATCCTCGTTTGTAGTTCGAACTCATAAGCTTTGAGATCAGCAAATAGGTCATGGACTTGTATCTTGCTGAGATCCTTTGATTCTCTCATAGCCATGGTCTTAACGTCCCATTCACGAGGAAGGGCCTTCATGATTTTGATGGCAACATCTCGGTTTTCTAACGTTCTTCCAAGAGCCGTGAGATCGTTGATGATATTCATGAATCGACTCTCGAAATCAGCCATTGATTCTCCCGACTTCATTTTTGTGCTATCGTACTTTTGTATGGCAACAATGAGTTTGTTTTCCCTTGTAGACTCGTTTCCTTCACAGATTTGACAAAATTTTGTCCAGACCTCCCTTGCTGTTTTGCATAGCATCACTTGTCTGAATGTTCCGGTATCCAGTGTTTTGAACAAAATGTCCTTGGCGACGTTATCTAGATTCATCAGTTTCTTCTCAGCCTCTGTCCACTCACTTTTTACTTTTGCAATCATTTGCGGCTGTGTGTTGTCTTGTGTATGTAGTGTATTGATCTTTTCTAGCTTTGGAGGTCCATCTGTGATGACATCCCACATATCTTCGTTCTGGCCAGCTAGATGGGTCATCATGCGAACTTTCCATTCCATGAAGTTTTCACGGGAGAACATCGGCAGCTTGCTTGATGTATTCATCTTTATCGGTTTGATGATTGAGTAAAACCATCTCTGATACCACTTGTTAGGATCGGTTTACGCGTTTAGAGGGGGTGAATAAACGCTTGTCTCTTTTTCGGTTTGTCTATTTGAGGACAAGTACTCAATCAGTGACCAGTCAGTATAAGTGCGGAAAATGATACTGAGCGGTTGAAACCGATATGTGAATGAGTAAGTGTGTGTATATGTATGTGTGAGACCGGTTTGTTTCTGGAAGTTCGGAGTTAAAATCTCCTACGTCTCCCCTTCTTCCTCGCAAGGAAGGTTCACTAGATCTTCAGTTATACAACCTTGTACAACCTACCCAGCTGAATCAGCTCAAATCTAGTGAGTCCCTAGGCAGTTATTTACAACAATCCACCTACTTCAACAGCTTTTTACAGTCCGTTGGAAATGATAACTGTAAACTAAGATCAGAAAAGAAATGTCTTTGGACTTCACTCTTGCTTTTGTGCTCTCCTCACAGTACTTGAGACTAGCTCGATTGTCGTCTTTTTGAGGATGAGATTTCAAAGTCGTAAAATTGTAAGAGTTCAGTGAAGTAAATGGTCTTCTTCTTGCATCTCTCCTTTTATGCTTGAGGTTTGAAATTCAAACCGTTGTGAGATAGACTCTTCACTCTGATCGGTGCATTAATTGACTTTCCCAAAATGGGTCTGTCCAGTTTGTGCCGCAGTCTATCCTGTCACTTTGCTTTATTCCTTATTTGCGTTAGTTGACCTTGTTTATACTCTGGATCCGCAGCATTGCATTGAATGTCTGAAATTTCCTTTTTGTTTTAGCATGCTCTTATCTTGATTGTCCAATCTGTCATATGTCCGGTATAGCGTACTGTCATGCTTCCTGAATCCTTTTTCAAGATCGGTATCTTCAATCGGTATTCTCCATAGTCTTTCGTGCTTGCGTCAGTCCGGTCACATATATACTGCCTTTTAATCCTTAGTATAAACGATGCTTTAGGTCTCCGGTTTTCACATGATTAGTCAGTTGCGTCAACACCAAAACTGTTAATCCGACTGTTTGAATTCGTATTACTAACAATATATATATATATATATTATGTTTTATTTGAAATGATTGAAAGAGTTTTTTGACATTTATTAAGGAGAATTTTTTAATTTATTAATATAATATGAAAATAATATTTTATAATATTTTGGATGAATGATCGAATGATTGTTCTGATATTTATTAATATAATATTTTTATAATATTTTATTTGAGATTATTTGAGGATTTTTTTAAATTAAACTCCGTTTGAAGAAGTTCGACAAACTCAACGTAAATAGCGTTAGAATAAGTTCAACAAACCATAACGATAAAAAGTGTATATATAACTAGTGGCCTTGACATTGACCTGATCGATATAAGCAAGTGCCAGTGTAACGCATGCGAGGCCTAGGAGCTAGCTGGCTACGACGTAGGCCCGCTTCGACTGGTTCATCTATTGCACTAGACGTGGAGGGTCCGGAACTGAAGGGAATAGGAGAACGTGGAGGAGGATGATCTGTATTAATGTGCCTCAGATGCATCGTACCAAACTGTGATAGGCTGCCCATAAACGTTGAGTCGTATGTAGTCGCACCATCGTGCAGAGCAGCAAGCGTCCTCCACATATTATCAGTGTTCATCCGCTCAGAAATGTAACCTTTAAATCTCTTGTTTTGTCTAAGAGGAATGTGTGATCGCATTAGATTGACCAAGAGGAATGCGTGATCGGAATAACAGTCCTGAGAGATCGTCTCAGGGCAGACACGTAGGAGTCAGTCTCGCATAGTTCGTTCTCGACACGATGAGACTGGTAGTTCTAGACAGAACGAGGGACTTAAAGGTTACGTTTATGAGCGGATGAACACTGATAATATATAGAGGACGCCCGCTGCTCAGCACGATGGTGCGACTACATACGACTCAGTATGGGCACCCTATCACAGTTTGGTACAATGCATCCGAGGCAAAACTAATATAGATTATCCCCCACCATGTTCTCCTATTCCCTTCAGTTTCGGACGCTCCACGTCTATTGCAGTAGATGAACCACTCGAAAGCGGGCCGACGTCGTACGCAGCAAGCTCCTAGACCTCGCATGTGTTACACTGACACTTGCTTATATCGACCAGGTCAGTGTCAATGCCACTAGTTATATATGCATTTTTAATCGTTATGGTTTGTTAAACTTATTTTAACGCTATTTACGTTGTAGTTTGTTTAACTTATTCAAATAGAGGTAACTTAAAAAAATCCTCAAATAATGTCAAATAAAATATTATAAAACTTTATATTAATAAATATAAAAACAATCGTTCAATCAGTCATCTAAAATATTATAAAATATTATTTTCATATTATATTAATAAATTAAAAAAGTCCTCACAAATAAATTTTAAAAAAAAAATCTTTCAATCATTTCTAATAAAACATTATCTAAATATTATATTAATAAATTTCGAAAAATTCTTTCAATCATCTAAAATATTAAAAATATTATTTTCATAATATATTAGTAAATTAAAACATCCTCACTAATAAATTTCAAAAAAATCTTTCAATCATTCAAATAAAATATTATATTAATAAATTTCGGAAAAATCTTCCAATCATTTATCTAAAATAATATATTATTTTCATATTATATTAAGAGATATATAAAAAAAAAACTTTAGGCGTGACATGTCTATAAATTAGGACGACGTAAACATTAAATCAACACACTGCAGACATTCTATCAACAAACCATGTCTGAAAAAAAACATCGTAATGACCCGAATGTATCCAGTTCCAAAGTCAAATATGATATCAGTGATGATGATTTTGTGGAGAAAGCCCCCAGCCATTTCTATCAACAAACCACGTCTGAAAAACATGGTAAAAACCTGAATGTATCCAATTCCAGAGTCAAATATGAAATCAGTGATGATGATTTTGTGGAGAAGCCCCCGACAGGAAAATAACAAATCATCCGTAAAAACAAAAAACATGGCAATAAATGTGGTGTGTCTAATTCAAAGGTCAATGAAGATATAAGTGCGACTATTTCGTGGACAAAGCCCCGAAAGTTTTTAAGAGTATATTTCGAATTGCATGTGCAGTAGTTGCATCATGATCCTCGATTATGATAGTTTCAAGTTGTTCTGTTAGCGTACGATTTTGTATTTCTAGCAACTTTGTAATCTTCCACTTCTAGCAATGTTGCAATCTTTTAGTAGTAAATCAATGATATTACTTAAATGGTTGTCATTGATAAGTCGACAACGATAATTTAATTGCAGCTTTTTTGAGAAATTTTACAGTGATATGTCACAAAGCAATAGTTTTCCAGAAATTTCACAGTGATGTCACATATCAATAGTTTTTTCAGAAATTTCGCAGTGATATGTAACATATCATATCTTTTTTTCAGAAATTTCGCACTGACACATCACATCTCATTAATGGTTGTCATTGATAAGTCGACAACGATTATTCAGTTGCAGTTTTTTTTCAGAAATTCCACAGTGATATGTCACATACCAATAGTTTTTTTCAGTAATTTCACAGTGATATGTCACATGTCATAGCTTTTTTCAGAAATTCCCAGTGACACATCACATCCCCATTAATGGTTGTCCTTGATAAGTCGACAACGATTATTCAGTTGCAGCTTTTCAGTAATGTATCATTGATTGGTCGCATCCAGTTTTAAAGACGGTTGTGATATGTCGTATTAGTTTTTTATCCTTTCAAAGAAATTTCACAGTGATATCACATATCAATAGCTTTTTCAGAAATTTCACATTGATATGTCACACATCAATAGCTTTTTCAGAAATTTCACATTGATATGTCACATATCAATAGCTTTTTCAGAAATTTCACAGTGATATGTCACAATACCATAGCTATTTTCAGAAATTTCGCAGTGATATGTCATATCAGTTGTGTAACCATCAAAACACTACGCGATACATTTTGCCTGGCACGGTGGTCATTCTTCATATAAGCCTCAACAATACACTATGTCTACTCATACCATTTAAGTAATCATATATTTTGCTGGTGAGATACAAGTGACGAAGTCTCATATAGTGTTAATCTCATTTCATATCAAAGATTACCCCGTCATACAAATTTTCTGCAACTTCTTTCTTTGTCATACGCCGTTGTAGGAGTCGACAACAATAATTTCGACGAATGAGTACGAGCGATTCAACAGAGTTGCTCACTGGAGGTCAAAACCGATCAAGATGTTGAGTTCTTCTTTCATCCAGATTCTGGTTTCAACTGTTTCCATATTTTCATCGAGCCAGTGCAACACATAAATTCATTCGATCTCAATCAAACCTTCACATATGAAGAACATGTATTTGACCAATCTGCATACTATCAAACAGCCTCTCAAACTCAACTCACGAAGCAAGTCCATCAACAATCGTTCCACCTGATGATCCCATTGAGCCAAAAATGAACAGGAAGTGAGCGACTCCGAAGCGGATGACGTTGGCGGAGGATTAGAAGATCAACCGGATCCTGTTGATGATGAAGATGACGATGAACCGAATGTTGAACACCAACCTACTTCATCACAGATTCAAAGAGAGCTACATCCGACTGTACCATTTTACGAGATTTATGAGATGGCTACAGAAGCAAATGGCGATGATTATGGAAAACTTGGTCATTCTACGACGAGAACGAAGATCGTCTTGAACTTAAGATGATCTTCCAAAGCAAATCACATTTAAAAAGTGCAGTCAACGATTACTCACTTAAACATGCACGAAGAGAATACAATTTTGGAGAGTAACGACGGATATGACACATTACCTGCAACCATAGTCCAACCTGCTTGTGGAGGCTACGTGCATGCCACAAAAAAGAAGAAGGATTACTAGATAATAACAATGTATCCTGGCGAGCACACGTGCTTGATGAATGAATGGTCAGACACAAATTGCAACATATCTCCAGACTTATTCCCGAGATGTTGATTTCCATCATTCGGGCCAATCCTCAATATCTTCCAAAGGATGGGATACAAAGGGTCAAAGACAGCTACGGCTACAAAATTTCTTATGTTCAAGCATAGAGAGGTTTAAAGCGTGCGATGAGGATCGTATATGGTACGTGGGAGAGTTCCATCCAACAACTACCAAATTTCATGAAAGCCCTACAAGCACAAAAAATCCGGGCACGATTGTGAGGTGGAGACATCACGAACCATAATAAGAATATTCTACGGTACGTTTTCTGGAGCTTTAAACCTTGCATAGACGGTTTTCAACATTATCGAAAGGTAGTATGTGTAGACGGAACTCACCTTCACATGAAATATAAGCACAAGATGTTGATTGCTGCGGGCCTTGATGCTAACCAGAATGTTTTTCCACTAGCCTTCTCGATCGTAGATGAAGAAACCCGTGAATCTTGATACTGTTTTTTATTGAATTTGCACGTATGAGGAAGAATGTTAATCTCAGATCGTCATTATGGAATTAATCTGATGTAGAATTGCTACATGAAAGAAATTCAACTAGAGGTGTATCGATTTTGCCTTCGACATGTCAAATCTAACTTCTGCAAGGAGTTTAAAGATCAACAGTTAAAGGACCTATGACATCGAGCGGGCATGGCACATACGGAGTTGAAATTTAAGCGAACGATAGATCAGATTAAGGAAATCAATAAGAAAGCTTGGAAGTAGCTTGATAAATTTCAAAGGAAAAGTGGACGTTCGCGTATGATGGGGGTCGTCATTGCGGTACCATGACGACCAATATGGCATTACATGGAGTGTTAAAAGGAGCTCGATGTATGACCATAATTCCAACTGTCCAGTTTACTTTCCATCGCATTATCACATATTTTCTTGACAGGTATTCAGAGGCATGCCTTGCGATGGAGAATTCAGCAACAACGTGGTCATGTTATGCCACGAGAAAGTTTCGTGACTGGAGCAACGACTCAAGAAGCCATACAGTGAGGGAAGTTGATTATGCGACAAGATCCGCCGAGGTCTAATAACAAGTATTTAAGTGGAAGGGGATCTAAGACGTACCTTCAGCGCTCATGCGCTAAATGGCATATGTTCGAAATACGATGTTCACATGCACAAGCAGCTTGTCGTAGTTTTGGACTTAATAGTGCTCAATACGTTTCCGCGTATTATAATAAAGAAGCTTATTTTAGAACTTATGAGGGTCGCTTTGTTTCTTTGGACGACGAGCGTTGACCATGGTTTTACAGGGCAACCAAAGATGGAACCAAGTATTAGGTAATGAAGAACTCATGGTGAGCTCAACAAGGATAAATACACTAGTATGCATTTGTGTGGCATAATAGCCATGGAAGCTTCATATCCACTTAGACCATCTCCAACCGATGAACACTAGTTCTTAATGGCCTGGTTTTGGACTCGATCAAGTTAGCCCAGAATCCTGCTATACAGATCGGATAAAGAGAATGTAAAGCTCTTTAGACCAAGAAAAATGTTTTACACAGAGATCAAAGCAAGCGAACATACATATCTAGAGTAAACTTACTGAGTAACTTCTATTTCGATGGCAATCAAAAGAAGGAATATCCCAATATTACCTCACGTAATCTAGCAACAGCTTCAGACATTCAATCACCCAAATTTTTTGCCGCGAGAATCTGAAGCGTCCACCTTGCGATCGGCGTCTTCGTCGATTATTTTGCCGTCGGCGGGCACGAGCCGAGGAACCCCGTCGACGATCGGATATGAAACCCTAATCGAATCGCTGATCAGCGAATTGGTTTTCCCACAGCAGCGCAATGGCTCCTTCGATAGAGGGCATACGAGCACCTCCGCTAGAAAGCTGTTTATCCCAGCGCCGGCGCATTTTAGCAGCGGTGCGCCGCCTCTGACCATCTTAGCTTCTTCCTTCGCTTTCCACTGATTTGCTTTGTTGGTTTGATCTTGCGAGATATGGGATCTGAATAATTTATTGGGCCTACGTAAATTAATTTAGGCCCATTTAGAAGAGGAACAAACCGCACAGAGCTGGACAAATAGGGATTTTAACCATCGTTAGAATATTACGGAAGTGCCACTAGGGTACGTTTTCAGAAACCCAGCTGAAGAACACACACTAAACTAAAGCTTCCATCTTTCCACTTGGGGATCTAAATCGCCGACGAAGATGGCTCTAGCATTCGATGAGTTCGGTCGGCCTTTCATTATCCTCAAGGAGCAGGATCAGAAGAGCAGATTGAGAGGCCTCGATGCTCAGAAATCGAACATCGCCGCCGGAAAAGCCGTGGCTCGGATACTGCGAACTTCGTTAGGACCGAAGGGCATGGATAAGATGCTCCAAAGCCCCGATGGTGACGTCACCATCAGTAAGTTGTCGCCTTTTTCGAGATTTGTGATTTTTTTGTTTGGGTTTCGAGGATGTTTGTTTATCAACTGTTCTGTTTTTGTTTATAGCAAATGATGGCGCGACGATCTTGGAGCAGATGGATGTCGACAATCAAATTGCGAAGCTCATGGTTGAGTTATCTCGTAGTCAGGATTATGAAATTGGGGATGGAACTACTGGGGTTGTTGTCATGGCTGGTGCGCTTTTAGAACAAGCGGAGAAGCTATTGGAACGTGGTATTCATCCTATTCGTATTGCGGAAGGATATGAGGTGGCGTCGAGGATTGCTTCTGAGCACTTGGAGCGTATAGCCCATAAATTTGAATTTAGTGATGCTAATATGGAACCTTTGGTTCAGACTTGTATGACTACGCTATCTTCCAAGATGTAAGAAATCACATTTGGCAAGATTTGTAGTGCTAATCAAGTGTGAGAATTTTGTGGGATGTGTTTTTTGTTTGATGTGTTTTTTCTACCATATACGATTTGGATGCTCAATAGATTACCTATCTTGGTTGTGTTTGCAGTGTGAATAGGTGCAAGCGCAGTTTGGCAGAGATTGCAGTTAAAGCTGTGCTTGCTGTTGCAGATTTGGAGAGGAAAGACGTTAACCTAGACTTGATCAAAGTGGAAGGAAAAGTTGGTGGAAAGCTGGAGGATACCGAGCTGATATATGGGATTGTTGTCGACAAAGATATGAGCCATCCGCAAATGCCTAAGCAGATTGAGGATGCGAAGATTGCCATATTGACCTGCCCGTTTGAGCCCCCAAAGCCAAAGACGAAGCATAAGGTTGATATTGATACTGTGGAGAAATTCCAGACATTACGCGAGCAAGAGCAGAAGTACTTTGATGATATGGTTCAGCAATGCAAGGTAGTATGTGTTTCAACTTCATATTGCATTTTCTTATTGAAATGCGCTTTTATAGGTTGGAAATAGGCAGCAAGACTAATTCCTTTTGTGCTGACGACTGACAAAGTATGGGAATAAATTTGGACCGAAGACTATATATACCCTTACTGTAACTTGCCTCCTATGTTGCAGGATGTTGGGGCAACCTTGGTTATCTGCCAATGGGGTTTCGATGATGAAGCAAACCATTTACTAATGCACAGAAATTTGCCTGCTGTTCGGTGGGTTGGTGGTGTGGAATTAGAGCTGATAGCCATAGCAACTGGTATGTATCGATCCTAAGATTTTTGTGCATGTGTGTATATTTTATGTTCTGCTTCATCTGGAATGCTGATTGTCCCATTTTGATTAATTGGAACTCTAGGCGGAAGAATTGTACCAAGATTTCAAGAGTTGACACCTGAGAAATTGGGAAAAGTAACCATCATGCTTAATTGTTTACATATATTCATATATTTTCTTGTCCATTATTTTTCAGTATACTTCATTTGGTGACTATATCTGCCCAATATCTGCAGTATCGTTGCTGTATCTTAACTGATCTCTAATCTCTTATCTGCATGTTAGGCTGGCTTAGTTCGAGAAAAATCATTTGGTACCACTAAAGATCGGATGATCTACATAGAGCATTGTGCAAATTCCAAAGCTGTAACCATTTTTATACGTGGAGGTAGGCGAATTGCATTTCAATCCACTTTTCACTGGTAGCGAGTTGCTCCCGTTCTATGATTTTGCACGATATGATGTAACATATGGTGCTTATATTTTGTCCGGATCGATACTTTCAGGAAACAAGATGATGATAGAAGAAACCAAGCGCAGCCTTCACGACGCTTTATGCGTCGCTCGAAATCTTATCCGCAACAATTCAATTGTATATGGTGGTGGATCTGCTGAAATTTCATGCTCGATTGCTGTAGAAGCAGCTGCTGATAAACACCCAGGAGTTGAGCAGGTAAGACTGTTGCCAATTTCTTCCCTTCCAACTCCTTTGTTATCAACATCCATGCTAGATACGTCCTTACGTTATGTTTTCTCTTGCAGTATGCAATAAGGGCGTTCGCAGATGCTTTAGATTCCGTCCCTATGGCTCTAGCTGAAAATAGCGGTCTCCAACCCATTGAAACTCTATCTGCTGTTAAATCTCAGCAAATCAAGGTAAAGCTTGTCCCCCTTTTCTTATTGTTTCTATTAATTTTTGGTTTCTGGCTTGTGTAGGTAAGTGTTCGTTCTTGGGTTTTATATGGTGCATTTGACTCAAATATGATCTTGTTGTTCTTTCTTAAGGAAAACAACCCTTGCTGTGGCGTTGACTGCAACGACGTTGGCACAAATGACATGCGCGAGCAAAATGTTTTCGAGACTTTGATTGGAAAACAGCAGCAGATTCTGCTCGCAACCCAGGTTGTCAAAATGATTTTGAAGATAGACGATGTTATCATGCCATCCGAGTATTAGTTCGACCATGTTATAACACCTCCCGACATTTTCGTTCTTTCTTTTCGTTGGCTGTCCAAAATGTGTTATGTATCTAGAACATCTTTATTTTGTAATGGCCTCATGGTCTCTCTGAGTACGGATAATTTGTATGCTTGGATTGGTTTTTGTTATTACTTTTATGAGAAGATGGTATTTAGTTGAATTCTCTCTCCAGCTGATTTTAATGGCTACGAAATGAATTTGAGGGAAATGTATGCGCATAGAATCACTTTAGAAAGAACGAATACGGTATCTCAACCAATGGCTACTGTTCATTCTTATACATACTAACATTTTACAGTTCACACAACCTTAAAGACGCAGAAAGAATGAAGAATCTTGGTGTGTAATATCTGTCCATACAGAGTAAAAACGAAAGTATAACATGTAAGCTAGGGTTGCTTCTTCTTAATTCATTCACTGGGGTTGTTACAAAATAGATCCCAGCAACCAAACATGTAAGAAGAGCCAATATGCGATAAGACCTAGCCGCCCTCTTGGATGGCTCATCAAAGCTCGGCTCGCCGATACCCTAAATCACAAGAGAGGAGATAAATTTTCTTTTTTTGATCGATCACGAACATTTTATTTCCTAACAAATATGGATGGACGCATTTCAAGAAAAGAAATTGGCGATAAAGCCAAGCAAAAAATCTTAAACTGATAATCAAGAAATGTGTCATGAAGTTACAGGCTTTAGAGAAAAACACAGAGCTCATTTTGGAGTTTCTTTCTTTGCTTACCAAATTCCATCGAGTCGATCTGCAGCTGCTCTACCTTGTATGGGAACTAAACCAGATGTAATCAGAGACTTGAAGGCATGGCCTGAAAATAGTATTTGCTTTGTAGAATCCCAGATGTCTAACTATTACAATAACTGTGTAATATACATATATGTCTTTGTGTGTAGACATGATTGTTTACCTTTATCTTCATCAGAGTCCTTACTGTTGTTTATCAACCGCTCGGAATCAGAATCGATGCTTATAGCAAGGTGCTCACTTGACCCCTTCCTTAATGTACGCACATGAGCAGCAGATGGTACAAGAGGGATATTGTTACTTATGCCCTGCGAATTATTTTTAGACATCATTAACCCTAACACATTCATGATTCATGTTCTACGAGAAATATTCAAGAACAGATAAACAAGGAGACGAAGAAAATACCATGTCTTGCACTTCTGATATCTCTGAGTTAGTAGGCAATGAGGTTAAAGATGTCGATCCTCTTTCATGGATTACTTCTTGAGCAGCAGGTTTAGATTGAGCGGAGTCTTCGAGTAGTTCAACTTTTCGTGATAAATCATCGACAACCTTTTGAGTCTCGAGCAGTTTGTTACCCAGTTCTTCGTTTCGAGATTTCAAATTTTCAGATTCTTGCATGGCGCCCATAACAAGATCATCAAGCAAGTAAATCACCGATAGTGGACCAGAGCCCTTACGATCATTGATCGAATTACTACCACTGAGTTTATGAATGATACTCTCTACTGCAGATTCAAGCTCCAACAAGTCTTCTGCTTTATTCGTGTGATTCTCATCATGCTTTCTCAGACGTTCGGCTTCAAGAATCAGTTCGTCGATCTTAGAATTCAGCTCTTCTTTTTCGTGAGACAACGAGTCTATCTTCTTCAAATACGCATTGAAATTGTCTATTACGTACATTAGCCTTCTCACATCAGAGGCATCATTTGTATCGCTTGTCGAGAAAGCCTCGTCATCAGGGATTTTAATTTCTTTCATCTTATCCGATAAGGATTTTACTTGGGATGCGGATAAAGAAGAGTTTTCCTGCTCTGAAGCATATAAGCATGAAAAGGTACAGTTGTTAGTCACAAAGAAAGATTGCATTGAGTAAACAACAGTATATTTTATACAAAAACAAATTACCATTAAACTTTGATAATGACCTAGAAAGTTCATCTCCTCGCTTCCTGAAATTATCTGCTTCTTCCCGATAATCATGTAACTTAAGTGACATGTCATGGCACAACTTCTGCTGTTCTTCAAGATCACTTTCCAACTTCGAAATTTTGGCTTCATGGAGATCTTTCTCGCCCGAGATTTCATTGAAAGAGAGCTGAGTTTTCTCCAATTTGTTATGCAAGTCTTCTACCATAGTCTTAGACTTGTACAATGCATCTTGAAACAGTTCAGAGATGATGCGATTCGTTCTAGAAGCAAATTCCAACTTCTCAGCCATATTCACATGTGTATCAGCAAATGATGATTCATCATCACTTCCAAATTCTGCAATATCCATGAGCACATTGTCGTCTAAACTCAATAGTTTATTTACAGAACTCAATGCCAATATACTACTCCGTGCATCTGATTCCATCTCCTTCGCAACATCAATGCAAGAAGATGATAAAATTTTGATGCCGTTTTCCATCAAAGCTATATCAGCTTGCTGTCTTTGGCTATCTGTCTCAATCTCCTTTACTTGTTGTTCGAGAGATCTCGTATGTTTTATTACACTTTCTATTCCCTTCTTTGTCGTAAGTAATTTCCTTGAAAGAACTAAAACCGATTTATCCATATGTGTAGTGAAGTTGCTGACTTGATCTGTTAGCACTTTGAGTTTCTGATGAAGTCCTTCATTGATCTTCTCAATACGGGATACAATGTTCTCATTATCAACTGAATCCGTAACATCGTTTGACGAAGCGAAGTAGCTATTGGTTGGTACCATTGAAATGAATGGTTCATCCTGAAAAAGGAAAAAAAGCCAGGTAAAACGGTATTCCATATCAACTCAGTAAGAAAAGCTAAAAGAAAAGAGAGTATGTGAAGAAACAGCTATAGTCTACTCAAGAGTTACCCATACCTCTATATCTGCATTGGATTGAATCGCATCTGACCCAATCTCAAGTAAAGAGTTCCCCATTTCTTTAATTAAAGAATCCATGTGGCTAAGGCTACCCAAAGTCTTCTCGAAACACTGTTCTAATGAGGACAGAGCTGCCTTATCCTTCAGACGTAAATGAAGATGACTAACCTGATCAGAGAGCTCAAGTGACATACTGTCTAGGGTACCACGAGTTCCAGCTATTTCAAGCATGGAACTCTCTAACTTTGACTTTAGATTTGAGATTTCTTGTTCTGCAATATTCTTTTCCAGTACAAGGTTTTCTGCAATATTCTGCGAGTTCGATAGTTCCTCCTCAAGGGAGTTGATTGTTGCGGAGGCAACAGAAATCTTGTTATTGAACAAATCAGCTTCTTCTTTCAGCCTTTTAATCTCAATTTCCAAATCAACCCTTTGACTTTTCTCTTCACCAAGCATCGTGGCTTTTTTCTGTGCCTCACCTAACGAATCTTCAAGGGATCGTATAGTATCCTCATGATCAGAAAGTTTAGCAATGTGAATGGTGAATTCCTCTTTCAATTTCAGAAGTTGCTCTTCAGCTAGGATTCGTCTTTCTTCTGCATTGTCTCGTTCGCTCATGAACCTGGACTTATTTTTCTCTGCTAGAGACAAAGCTTCTTCAAGTTCTCTTTTACTTGCCAAAACTTCTTCAAGCTCCTTTTCAAGCTGTGCTTTGGATGATTCAACTTCATTTTTCTCACCCATAAGGCGTGATATACTAATTTCTGCAGCAGATAATGCATCTTCAAGTGACTTTTTGTCGTCAAGTGAAACACTTCTCTGTGACTCAGATAGTAAATCTTCAAGGCTTCGAATAGTGTTCTCAGCATCAGTAAGTTTGGTAATCTGAATAGAAAATTCTTCTTTTAATTTCCGAAGTTGTTTTTCTGCAAGGATTCTACTTTCTTCTGCAGCATCTCGTTCGCCCGTGACCCTGGAAATATTTTTGTCTGCAATTGACAAAGCTTCTTGAAGTTCTCTTTTACTTGCCAAAACCTCTTCCAGCTCTCTGATATGAGACGAAGTTTCCATTTTCATCTTCTGAAAATCCGTCTCGAGTTGTTCTTTGGAGAGCTCAAGTTCTTTTTTTTCATCCAAGAGTCGAGACATATTACTTTCTGCTACTGATAAGGTGTCTTCAAGAGACTTTTTAACTTGATGTAATTCTAGCAATTCACTGGACAACGAAGCTGATTCACCTTTTGTTTTCTCCAGTTCCTGTTCGACTTCAACTTTGGTAGTTTCACATTCATTAATATATCGACTTAGCCACTTCACCTTATCTAGAGGTTGCTCAAATACTAAATCAGATGGAGTGGCAATGACTTCAATCGACTCCATGAGTTGTTGTACCAAGATATTGCTCTCCGCTAACGATTGCTCGAGCTGTTCTGCATGTTCTTTTGAGGTGGAAAAATCAGCCTCTATCTGAGAAAAATGCTCCAAATCATTATATAATTTCGCAACTTGATCTTGACTTTCTTTATTATCAGACAAACTTTGCTGCAGTTCAGACTTTAATCTATCAATTTCAGCTTTTTTCTCATTCAATACACCTTTCAAGTTCTCCCTTTCCTGGTGAAGTCCTTTGCCTTTCTTTATTGCCATAGAAAGTTTCTCCTTCACCGACGAACATCTCTCCTCTAACTTCTCTTTCTGATCCTTCAGGGCAGTAAGTTCTTGGCACTTAGTTTTGAGTTCATCAGATAAATGATTTAACTTCAATGTGTCAGAAATAGTTTCCTCCATAATCAGCTTATGTAGTGACAGTTCCATGTCTGTGACATAAAGAAGACTCTGCAACTTTTCTAAGGTTTCGATATCAAGTTGAGAAAGTTCAGAGCCACTTGTTCTTTCTTGGATCTTGGATAGGCACCTTTCAATGATCGAAACCACATCAAAATCATCTGAATGATTTACATTTTTCTCATCGTTTGTTTGCTCCGAAAAATCAAATAGCACAGTTACAATCTTATCTCTCACCAGTGTAACGATTTCTTCATATTTGTGTCTCAAATCCTCCAACTCAGATGTAAGATGATTCTTCTCCTGGGATTCTGCTAAGATTGATGCAGTCAGATTACGTATCTCATTCTCAAAAGATTCACACATCTCAGTTAGCTCGTTCTGTTTTCGTTCTCGTGCTTCACATTTTTTCCTCAATTCCCCAACTTCTGATTCTAGATAAACTTTCTCCTGACTTTCGGCCAAAAGTGAGGTGGTGAGAAGATAGATCTCCTCTTTTGCATTTTCTTCAACTTTAGCTATCTCAGATTGAAACTTCAGAGCTTCTCCCCTTAACGTATTAAAAGAATCCACCAGCCAACTAACTTGTACATCTAATTCGCTAGAGGGCAATGTTTCTGGGAGATAATCACACAATGTCAATGCATTACTTAGCTTGTGATGAAGCAATGATGTAGCTCTCATTGCGACGTTCTGATCAACAACCAATCTCAATTTATCAATGATATCCATTGGCTCCAAATTTTCTGCTGCATCGGATAATATTTCTTCACATTTTCGAAGAACTGTGTCCTTTTGGGCAATAGATTCCAGAAGCGAAGCAGCATTTGTTTCACTTTCTGCTAATAACTTTTTAGTTTGTTCTGCAGCCTCTAGGGCAATTGACTTATCTTGCAGTGCATTCGAAATGTTTTCGAGCTGGCTGGTTTTTTCAGACAATAACTGCTTCAGCGAGTCTCGTTGCTGAACCAAAGCCTTACCTTTTGTAACGGCCATGCCCAATTTCTCTTTTGCACTAGCACACCTTGTCTTCTCCTGTTCAACTTCTGCACTAAGTTTTCCAATTTCCTTATTCGCATTTTCAAGATCAGATCTTTGCTCCTCTAATTGTTTGACCAATTCACGATTTTCATCTTCGAGATTGCTTACATTTTGTATCAGATTCTCTTCCTTTTTTTTAAGTTCAAGAAGAGAATCACGTAATACACTGAAGGTTCCAACTTCATCCAATGCGCCAGCAGCGTACCCCAATTCGTTCATAAATCCCTTTAATTGATGAGTTTCGTAGTGGAAAAAGTTGTACCTTTCAGCTAAAAAGTTGACTGATCTCTCAATATTAGAAACTTTTTCCGGAAAAGATCCACTTAATAACTCCTCTTGCCCAAAAAATGTGGACAGATATGCCATTATCCTATTCACATCTTCCTCACTACGTCGCACAGAGTCGCTTCGAAAACTCTCATCTGATGCATTGCTAACAATCGTAGAGCACTCATTTATTATATCGCGCAAAGAGGTACTTTGGAGGTGATCAATGATTCCTTCATCGTTTTCGCCTGTATAATTCTTTTGCCTATCCAAAGCCTTCAATTGATCACGAAGGCGTGCAAGTTCCCTTGCAAGCACCATTCTTTCTTCCTGCAAACAAAAAAAAATGTTTTTTATTAGTCTCAGTATACTAGGACTGGAAAGAACAAATAAAATCCAAGTTCGAAGAACCTCGTATTCATGTTCACGTTTTTCTTTTTCAGATACACTCTTCTCATGCATGTCACGCAGCATCTCAATCTCAGCCATTAAATGCTGGGCTTTGAAACCACTGTCTGATTCACCAACTTGGTCGTCATCAACATTTTCCTTCTCTTCAGAAACCTGTCTCGATTCAGAAATTTCGATCTCGTCTGGACAATCAACAAACATGTCCTCTGTTGCCCTTGTTTCATTTGGCTCGTCGTACACTTCTGATGATTCAGTACTATCCATCTGCATAGTGGCAAAGAGTAAGTTAACAAGTGAAATAAACATCCAAAATAACAGTGACTAAGCTCTTGGAATTCAGCTATCAATATGGCTCAAATATATCAGTCAATGACGCAAACATCAGATGATAAATCTCGAGCAGGTGAAAGAAAAGGTGTTAATAATCAAAAAACGGAAAACATTTCACTTGACATTATACAATATCAGCGCAATACCGCAAAATTACATAAGCCAGGTACAACTCCACTTTCAATCCACCATGCAAGTGAAACGCGACAATAACGAATGCACCAGAGTCATAGCCATAGCATTACGGATGCATACATTCATGAGTTGACCTGATAGAATTAATCATTTGATTAAAGGTTCAACTCCATTTGCACCCACCATGGAAATAACAAGGGATCGTAAAAACGAATGCACCATAACCCTAATCATAACAACGCAGACAAATTCCATTCAACTTTCGTCAATCAAATAATCGTTCTTTGAACCACACAAAAAAAAAAAAAGTGAAAGCACTTGATCAAAAATCAACCACCTGACCGACTGATTCATCAACACCCTCATCAGCTGCATCATAACTGTGTTTTAGAGGATAAGAGTCCCCATCTTCTACAGCTGAAGCTGAATCAGTCACATGGTTATCCTCCATTGCCTATCAATCATTTAACACACACCACCGCCACAGAAGCTCAACGACCCTTTTTTTCAATCTTCTAGCTCAATACAACTAAATCACAGATCTGAAAAAACAACAAAAGATTCAATCCCTCCCAATCAGAAAGCGTAAAACTACATTGTCAAACAGATTGTCACCACGAAAACACCATTTTATTAGCGCGCCGCTAAGAAACGTTACAAAGATAAAAAAAAAAAAAATCCTACATAAAAAACGAAAAGAATACCTCGATAGGCGAGCTTTAATGATTAGAATCTTGCTGCGGAGAAAAGAAACTCGATTGAATGGATCTCGTAAACAAATTGTAACGAGGATGTAATTTTCTAATGGTGATTCAGTGTTGGCTCACATTGGGAATCGAAGCTGTGTCTGAATCATGAACTTTACGACGCCGTATCGACGTGTATATCAAGAATTAGGATCTGAGTAGCCAATTTAGCCATGCTGGTGTAAAATAGTAAACGTCATTTGACCTGACCATTACGTAATCGTTTCTTCGAGGTAATATCTACATGGGTCTTTTTTTGTTACGGTTCCTACGTATCCCTACACAGTCCCGCTATGGGTTAACCGCCACACACTTCAGAGGCCAGATGGATACTTTCTAGACCCGCCCGACAACGATAGTCATGAGCCTTAGGCCCATGGGGACTTCTCAAATGAAATGTGAGATTCGATCACTTGGCCTCCTCGCCAGATGACTTTTGAGCCCTCCCATCAGACACTAGGCCAAGGGGTCATTGACATACTACATGGGTCTTGATTGGGCTTATTTAGGGCCATGAAGCATTTATAAGCCTGAAAAAGTAATCTTGTTATGGCCCATTCACTTTGGCCCCGTTTAGTTTACAAGATATAGTGACATAAAGCCCAAATTAGGTGAATCTATAGAAAAATACTCAATTGCATAAAAAATTTGCAAGTCACTACCCATGTCAGAAATCTTTTAGATAAGTACCCGTTCGACTGTGCGATCATTTTTCCGGTCTTGACGTACCTTTTTATATGTGTATTGCATACCATGTGACGCATCTATATAGTACCATATATGGTATCTATATACGTTCCATACGGTACCTTGCGGCAAGCTATGGTGGTACTATTTTCTAGTGGTATTACGTGCCATAATACGTTTTTTATGGTACCTAAATGTGTGATAGTATGTACCTCGCGGCGGGCAGGTATCAATGTGCAAAAAATTTATTCTCACAGCTACATGCATATAAAAAAATACTGACAGGGTACTGATTTGCTAATTTTTTATATTAATGGGTATTTTTATGTAAAATCCCCCCAAAATTATCCAAGGCAATATTGTTCAGTTGCCATAAAGTTAGTTTGTTAAAGCCCGAGACAAAAACAAGGTCCGCTTTAATAATCAAAGGCTCCCAAGACAAGTTATCCAATGGAGTTGGCCGAGATAGTAAACCCAACCCAAGATAAAATATTGAAATGACCAAACTACCCCTGATTTGCAGATGAGATTTAACGCACTCCCAACCCTAGCAATTTCGACTAACAAACTCGATTCTTCATCACATGTCGCCTTCTCCAATCTCTCCCTGCCGTTCTTGGGATAATTCTGGGCTCTCCAACCGCAAAAGGAGCATCAAGCACAAAGCGCAACAATTAATCGACCAATGTCGCCTTCTCCAATCTCTCCCTGCCGTTCTTGGGATAATTCTGGGCTCTCCAACCGCAAAAGGAGCATCAAGCACAAAGCGCAACAATTAATCGACCAACATCTATTCCGTTCAAGATGACAACATTCAACAGCTTTGCAAACGTTCAAACAGAAATAACACAACGATAACATCAAATTCCCGAAATTGTAATATGCTGATAATGGTATTCCACAACCGATTAAATAACGCCAAAAATTAGAAATACCCCAATTTAGCTTAACAAGGAGCAAACCATTAGAAGCCGGTCACAATAAAGTGTAGAGAAAACGATGTAATAATCACATGTTACTCAAGCCCTCGATCCCCAACAAAAATGAAAAAATACAAAAAATTGAAAACAGGAGAATAGAAAAGAAAAGTTATACGAGATACGCTTGTTTAACGATGATGCCCACATAAACTTAACCGAGAAACGCGAAATCGTTGAAAGCGAAAGCCTAATCGGAAAAACAATGACACCAAACAATTATGAAAAGGCTCTACAAATTTTACATCGTACCTCGAAATAATTTCAGTAACCCCGAGGCGTCGTCGAGGTCGATGCTTAAACTTCGGCCCTACAATCTTCCTGTAGACCAGAAGCTCGACATTGGGGTTTTTAATTGGGACAAGGGGTAAAAGTTAATTTAATGAATATATTTTTTGATGATGTAGTGGAAAGTGAACAGCATAAATAATATTATCCAAAATAGAGACTGAATGGTGCAATGGGATAAACAATGATAACAATCCCAAGATAACTTTATGGGCTTTTATCCAATCTTGAAAACTAAACTGCGGTGAAAGATAGAGCTGAAAATTTGGACCTAAGCGCATGGGCCGGCCCGACCGCCCGGCCCTAAAACCAGGCTTTGGGCCTAACTTTTGTGAGCCCGAAACATGACCGTGCTTTTGACCCGGCGGGCTGACGGGCCGTGGGCCAAATTGGGCACGCCGATTTAATAGTTTTTTCTTTTATATTCTATATATAATATTTATCAAATTCAATTTTAGAAGCAAAAAATAATATATTTTTAACGTATTAATGGGATATAAAAAAAGCTTCTGGTCGTCCGTAAACTCACTAGGATAAGCCGTATTATTGAACCAGACAAAACAACAAGCAATGAAACCAAAGACGGATAAAGCCCTAAACTATAGGGCAAGTAAGCCACTATATATTTATAATTGTATAATAGTATAAAATATAATCGATAATGAAAAAAATAAATGATTTCTAAATAAATAAATTACAAAAATGTTAAGAATTTAGGCCTGTTAGCCAGATGGCCTAGCCTAGCCCATCACACTGTGTTTGGCCTAAGAATTTTAGGCCCGGGGGTGTTCAAAAGTCGGTTTAACCGAATTACCGAACCGAAAACCGAAAATTCGGTATGAACCGAACCGAACCGAAAAGGTTCGGTTCGGTTTTCGGTTCTTAAAAACTGAAAACCGAAATTTTCGGTTTTTTCGGTTCGGTAATTCGGTTAACCGAAAAAAACCGAAAAAACCGAATTTAATAAATTAATTAAAAAATATATATATTTAATATATTAATATATATATATACATAAATTAATTCGACTTTTGTATTAAAATATTATATTTTCTATATATATTTAGTAAATTAATTAATATATATATAAATTAATTCGGTTTTGGTATTAAAATATTATTTTTCCCCAAAATTTAAATTTTCTTTTTTTATTTCGGTTTTTCGGTTTTTAACCGAAACCGAACCGAAAAAATTCGGTTTTAACCGAAACCGAACCGATTAAATTCGGTTCGATTTTCGGTTCTTAAAATAAAAAACCGAATTTTTCGGTAACCGAATTTTCGGTTCGGTTCGGTTTTTACCGAATGAACACCCCTACGTAGGATTCGGGCCAGCTCGACCCAGCCTGTTAACAACCGGGCAACCTGCTCATCCGGGACGGGCCGGGTGGCCCACCCAAACTTTCAGCTTTAGTGAAAGACGAGTCGAATTGATTCACGAACTGAACGAGCCAGTGTATTAAAGTTTCACTCGATCTCATAATTGTCAGGTTCCAGTTCGAGCCCATGACAAGAGTCGCGAGCTTGAGCTTCGACGTAAATGTTCTAAATCTCACAAGTCTACTACCAAGTTTTTTCTTAGTTTTGTAACAAATAAAAGATTTTCTAATTTCAGACTTGTTATTTATATTGATGTTCGAGGTCGCAAGGACATAGTCCATCGAGCTCGAGCACAGTATTAAGTATTCGAGTTCAAGTTTGAGCCCAGAAAGCGAATAGAGTTTCGCTCGTCTACACACGTAGTCGGAGGTGAACAATCTCAGAAGGCGCGACAGAATCGAAGCGTAACAATTCGTTACACCATGCACACACTTGTTATGGTTCCACCAATCCCCAAATGTGATGGCTTCTAACTGATACTCGAAACCATAACCTATTCATGAGGAGCTATAGGTAGGGCTGTTCATCGGTAAAAACCGAACCGAAAATTCGGTTACCGAAATTTTCGGTTTTTTATTAAGAACCGAAAACTTAACCGAATTTAATCGGTTCGGTTTCGGTTAAAACGAATTTTTTCGGTTCGGTTTCGGTTACCGACCGAAAAAACGAAATTAAAAAAAATAAATAAATTTTGGCGAAAAAATAATATTTTAATACCAAAACCGAATTAATTTTATTTATATTAATTAATTTATTAAATATATATATAAATATTGGGGAAAATAATATTTTAATACCCAAATCGAATTATTTAACATATTTTAATTAATTTATTAAATATATATTAATTAATATATTAAATTTTGGTTTTTTCGGTTTTTATTCGGTTAACTGAATTACCGAACCGAAATAACCGAAATTTTCGGTTTTCTATTTTTAAGAACCAAAAACCGAATCGAAAATCTTCTCGGTTCATACCGATTTTTCGATTTTGGGTTCGGTAATTCGGTTAACCCGACTTTTGAACACCCCGTAGCTATAGGTCCACCTTGTAAAAAGCTTCTCTTTTCCTGATCCCGATGTATCAACACTCAATCGGCTATGATTTGTTCCGCAACCAGCAAGCTCTGTCCTTACGGAACAAAAGCTTCTTTTTCTATGGAAATAAAAATCACAATACTTAATAATTTCTTAGAAAAATAAGTCCAATTGACAAGTATCTTTCAATGATAATTAAATTAATATTCATATCTTATATTGTTATTATTTATAGAATTAATTATTTACGAAATTTTGCAAATGGAACATGGAGTGGAACACAATAATCCAAACGACTTCATCTACGTCTCGCAAAGCCATCTCTATACAAACAAACAACATTTCCTATTTAAAGAAACAAGCCACAAAACACAACAAATCAAATGCTGTAAATGCTGCAATTTGCAATGACTTTAGTTATGAAACTCCACTGTAAAGATGGAAGCTTTTAGATCTTCGTCATCTCGGCGAAGGGAATAACGACCCGTTAGAGAGGTCGGGACTCTGCATGTCAAGAAAGCTCGTCAGAAGCGTCTTCCTCGACGACTGGCCTTTGGAGCTTCCCATTGAATCCGACTTTTTATTACTCTCATTCGTCGTCGTCGTCCCTTTCTCTATCTTGGAAGCGTCTTGTATGGACACTATGATCTCTTGCATCCTCGGCCTGGCATAGCCGTGCCTTTCGACGCATTGGATCGCCGCCTCGGCGATCCTCCACACAGACTCGATCTTCACCGTCCCTTCTAGCTTAGGATCGATTATGCTTATTACATCTCCCTTGCGTATCAACGATCTCGCCTGAACAAAATATTTGAATTTTTTATCCGTTCGTGCAGATGGATCTGAATGCAGTTTTGTTGGAAATATAATATATAAAATTGAAAAAAAATATATATAATCCCTAGTGGGCTTAAGCTTTTAGGTGAAGTGGTCTATCAGAGCTCTAAGACCGTAGATTTCTTGGGTACAAGTCCTCGCGGCCGCCTATTTAAGAAAATTATACGTCTGAAACTAGATAAATAAGTCAACATGAAGGGGGTGTGCGTGTTTTGCAATATAATACATAAAATTAGAAAAAAAAATGTTACAATCCCTATGAAGTTAAACTTTTAGGCGAAGTGGTGATCGCTAGACATGGTATCAGAGCTCAAGAAACAAAGAAACGTTAGGTAAAAATCGACCACTCATTTGGGAAAATTAAATATCTTAGGTTAAATAATAAAAAATCGGCCTATGCGTGACGGGGCGTAATGGAAATATAACATATAAAATTCAAAATGATAACTCATGCAAGCTTAAGGGTGAGTTTGGTATGCGGAAATCGGTGTGGAAAGGAAAAGAAAACGTATTATGGTACGACACATGAGGCATAATGTACAACGATCCGATGCGTATCACTTCATTTTCCTTTTCTTTTCCGCGTTGGATTCCGCATACCAAACGGACCCTAAGCTTTCAGGAGAAAGTGGTCATACAACATTTTTTTTTAGTCCCTTACTTACCCAGTGAACGATGCTCCAGTCCGGACCATACTCCTCCGTGGAGACGGGTTTTCGACCCGATATGAGTTCTAGAAGCACGACCCCGAAGCTGTAAACGTCGCTCTTCTCAGTGAGCTGCTGGTTGGCGTAGTACCTGCGTTGTTATTTGACAAAAAGTCACTTCGCGTATATTCAACCGCGCAATTTCTTAACGTGTTATTTCCTTACTCGGGATCGAGGTAGCCCACGGTCCCTCGCGCCACGCTCGACACGTGCGTTAAATCTTCGTCGGCTTGCCTCGACAACCCGAAATCCGACACTTTCGCCCTCATATTTATGTCTAGAAGAATGTTGCTCGTTTTCACGTCTCGGTGGATTATGCTCGGATTACACCCCGTGTGCAGGTACTCGAGACCTGTAAGAACTCATCTCACCATTTTATACTTTCACGAAAATTACAGACGAAGGAAAGGAAAAAAAAGAAACGAAAAGAAGCGACCTTTCGCCGCATCTTCCGCAATACGAAGGCACGTCAGCCAATCCAAGTGCTTGCGATTCTCGTCCAAGTCTGACGCGACGAAAAAACGGGGACAGCATCAGTTAGTTAATAATCAAAACGATGTACGAAAAGAAATTGTTCAGTAAAAAAAACCGTGTATGTGGTCTCTTAAGGTTCCGTTATGCAAGTACTCGTAGACGAGCATTCTCTGGTGATGCTCCTCGCAGTACCCAATCAATGGAACTAAGTTCCTATGGTGGATTCGAGACAAAAGTGCGACCTGCGAGAAAATTTCGAATTGAATCGGTTACTTCATGGCAAATTGTTTGGGCGGCGATCGACAATTATTATTACAACCTCGGTGACGAACTGCTTCGTTCCATGGCTCGAGGAATCGGCCATTGTTTTGACCGCTACTTCTTTCCCGTCGCTAAGCTTGCCGTAATAAACGGGCCCGAAGCTTCCTTTCCCTATCTTCCTCGAGAAATTATACGTAGCTTCTTCGATGTCTTGAAGTGGGATGTAATAAGCTACGCCTTCCTCCATTAAAGCGCCTCCGCGAGCCAGCGAGGAGTACGCAGTCAATGGCCGTGTGCTTGTATGCAATGAACTGCCTGATTTAAAAAAAAAAAAGAAAAAAATTACGAAATGTAATTAGAAAGGTTTTGATTCGATCATCGTTCTTACCTTTTTCGTCCCTATGCAAGGAAGTCCTCGACGTAAAACGGCGAAACAGTATTGCGCTCGAAATGCATAGAACGAGTAAAAGAGCGACTGCCACCGAAGAAGCTATGAGTACAGTTCTGTTAACGCCTTTTGTCGCCCGTCTCAGGCGAGGATTGCCTTCGTACCTGCGATTTTATTACAACGTCTGCTTCCATGGTTAAGTTTGAGGTAAGAAAGGACTATTTTTTTACCTGAAAGTCAGATTTCCTCGAAACAACGAGGGATGTATCGTTCCACTCAAAGAGTTGTTCTGCAAATACCTGCGCCATTAGCAGAAACATATAAGGATTTTTTCGCCACGAATGCTACTGATGTTATCGCCTACGTACTTACAGTTCTCCTAAGGACGGGAAACTGCCGAGGTAAGAAGGCAACGTGCCAGTTAGCTGATTGTTCTCTAGATGTCTGCACATACGCAAAGAAAAGTAGCAGCAGTTATTACATGTTTAAGGTGACTTATTAAGCCGGGTGTTCGTTCTAAAGCTCACAGTATCTTCATATTGATAAGGTCGCTCAAGTCGGGGATCGATCCACCGAGGGAATTCCCATCTAGCCATCTGCAAATGGCATCGAATTAGCTATCAAGATTCCATCCTTACATAGCAAAAAGTTACAGATTTCTTGAAATCTTACATCTCCGTCACTTCCTCCATGTTATTCAGCTCCTTCGGTATTTCGCCCTTCAGACTCTTGCGCGATAGGAGTCTGTTCAAGTAGTTTGACGAAGCTTTGTTATTACCATTCTATGCATCACAACATTAAAAAAAAGCATCAGATGTGTCCTGAAGCTTACATCTTTGTAATCCTCGGCGGCGAACTCGAGCTACAAGCCACCCATTCCCAAGTGGTAGGCACGCAAGGATCTCCGCCGATCTCAATCGACTCGCTTTGCGTGGACATAGAGCGCAAGGCAACGAGCCCACTGACTTCACAAACAGAAGAAAAAAATCCATCACAGCTCAGATGAAGAATATCTTAGGGCGAAAGATATTTTAGCCCTTAATATTTGGGGTATGAGCGTTTTTGGTTTTGCATGTTCCGAGATGTCACTTTTAGTTGTTATCGATTCTCGGGCGTTTTAATCCTCATGTTAATTTTATCGTTATTTTTAACGGAATTTAACAAATCAGAGCACATGATCTCCTTTTCGTCGACGTAAACCGTCATGAGGATAATTTGTGAGGGTTTAAGTCAACCAAATCGAGATCATGTGCACTCACATGCTAAATTTTCATCTAAAATATCGATTAAATTAACCGAATGACCAAAACGATCCAAAATCGATAACATAAGATATTAAGAGTGGTATCTCGAAAAAAAATGGGCGACCAAAAATGCTCTTACCCAAATGTTATGGGCTGAAAATGTCGTTCTCCAATTATCTTACAAAAGGAACCGTGTTCTTACCATCTCGCTCGTCTGTCTTAGCTGCAACCTCGACGTACCGACTGATCTCCATTGCGTTCAACAACGGGCCCCTCGTCGAATCCCTAGTCTTGACGAACGCAAACGACAGCACGAAATCCAAGCTCACGTTCATATAGCTCGGCTCGTACAGAGTGTAGCTACCGTTCGCATTCTCCGCGATATTCACCACTGCGTTGCTATAATCGGGCATGTAAGGCTGCTCCATCTTGAACTTCCTCGTCTCGTTGGAGCCCAAATCCTCGATCTCCGCAAAGTAGGCGTACGCCCGAGCGTTCGCCGGGAAATCTTCGAGGTTCATTCTATAATTTAGCGTCCCCTGAGCGCCCACGACGGCCGTCTGCATCACCTTGATGGGCGGATATTCCCTCGTACTTACGTCGATTGGCTTAGAAGTGTTGATACTCTGTGTGCCCGGCGCAACGCCGACGAGGAAATTAGGGCGCTTGTCCAAATCCGATTCCCAAATTCGATCGTAAGGATCGTATGGGTACCTATGACAGGCGACATATCACATTAGAAATCGAGGGCTTCTTCAACTTAGCTATAACCAATCGATGATATTACAGGTTGCATCTTAATATATTAATTGAGTCCTAAGTTGAATTGGATCACTAATTTTACTTGAATTTCCAAATTCGAACTACACTATCAGAAGTGGATTGGGAAAGAATAAAATTCTCAACATGCTTCCTCGTCACAGCATGATTGGAAGCCTAACACGTGGACATATGAATCGAGTGACGCAAGTAAATAATATGCATATCGAACACATTTCTGGTAGATGATTATTGATGGTTTTAAGTTTAATTAAATATTTTTGTAAATAAAGGATAATTTAGTCATAAATGCACGAGATTAGTTAAAGGTAGGCATGGGAGATTTGGCTTTTTTTTCGGAAGAAGGGGGAGATTTGGCTTTTACTAGATTAAATCCTCCTAATGTGCGAACGCACTAAATGCTAGAGAGCGAAAACGCTGTAATGAAATTACTTCATACCTTATTGGGTCGGCGGTTGAGGCGCCGAAGTTGACCCTCTGAGCGACTTTGAGGTAATAATCGTCTTCGTAATCGGTGGCGTACATCGACAGATTCAAAGGCCTCAATTCGAGGGTGGAGATGAAAGGAGCGCCGGTGGTGGCGCAGCATACGCAGACGGCGGCGGAATCAGACCGAGCTCGGATGATCATCTCCTTGACGTAGATTCTAGAAGCTTCCATTACTGTCACCGTCGACCACTTCGTTGCGTCGAGGTAGAGCTGGAATTTGGGGAAAGTTCCTTCGGACACGGAATTTCCGTACAGAAACGACGCACGTACGATGTACCGCCGCCGCGCCTCGGTGGGGACGGCGTAGCAGTACTTCTTTCCGTCGGTCGGAAAATCCCTTCGAGTCTCATACTGTCGAGAGTTTCCGTACGCGTTTTCGACCGTTACGGAGGAGCCTTGCCGGCCCATGATGTCTGAATCGGAGGTCCATGAGATGCCCGTCGAGGCGTCGGTGTAGTTTCCTTCGGCGCCGCCGCAGTCGATGCTTATGAAGTCCGAAACCTGGCTAAGTATCGCCGGAATCAGAGTAAGAAAGAGAAGCAAAGAGATTTTCGAAGCAAATCGGCCCATTTCGGTGAAGAACGAAGCAGGGAAAGACTGAGGTTAGAGAATGGAGAGAGAAATAGTGTTTGATTTCATATCGTCTTTTGGAAAAAGATGGCGAATAACCATAAAAGCAAGGATGATAGCTTTGATTAGCTTTGCTTTTTTTTTTTTCTTCCGCTGCTACTTTTTCTTACTTTGTTTGAGCTGAAAGACAGAATTGTTTGTTTTGTGAGTTGTGTGTGCATGGAACATGATTGAAGCCATTCTCAGTGGGGCCATTGACCAGGTAAGAAAAGAGACTGTGGTCTATGAAATATGCCAAGCTTATCTTTCTCTTCCATTATTATTACATGGTCGCTCGGTGTGTAATAAAACCTTATTACACCTAAACATATATGGCATAATATAATTTTAATTACACCTAAATTTTGTAAGAACCTTATTATGTTATAGGTGTAGTTGACTTATGCATTATAGGATGGGCAAGTCAAGTCTGATCTATTTGGACGGAATAAAGAAATCTAGAAAATTAAATATCATGGTAGTGGTAGCAATGAATTGATTAGGTCACAAATTCCATAAAAATTGGCCAAATTATTCGTAAAATTGGCGTGAAGGAACCACGATGTCCGCGGATCGGCTTGCTGAGGATGTTATTCAGCTAGTTAGTCTTCGACTCACTTCCCCCTTCCTCGTTTTGCTTTTCAGATGATTGCTTTACGTAGACTTTGGTGTATTGCTTGGTGACTTTTTTTGTTTTGGACTTTTTCCTTGTTCGTGTCAGCATGTTGCCACTATACAGCATTAGCACATCAGCTTTTGCTCTTGTACTTCTATTCGTATTAATACATGAGACCATTCCCAAAAAATAAATTATTCGTAAAACAATCATGATCATTAGCCGCGGCCAGCACCTGATAGTCACAAAAATGCCTATTTTGTTAGTTTTCATAAAATTAAACCTCGATTAACCTTAAAAAGGGCTTAAATAATTTAAAATGCCCCCTCTCATATAATCTACAATAATAATCATCATATATATAAAAGTTGATCAGGGTCTCTACTGTGCTGACACGTCGGCAAATTAATCCCCCCCCTCGATTGTTGTCATAAAACGATGTCGTTTTATGGTATTTTGTCCGGATACGGTGCACGACCGTTTACCTACCACAATTTTAGCCTACGTGGCGTCCCCACGCTTATTTTAAGCGGTTTGTGTTATGTTTTCAGACGCAACATCTGTTAGTCCTATCCAATCGTCTTTGTAGTAGATGCGTTCATTGTACCTGGCGGAATGGCAGTATTTATTACTCTTTAATGATGTTCGTGTATTTTGTGACGGTCTTGCTCTTTATTCATTGTGCCACCAAGGGTCGTCGAGCATCGTATTCGTCAGTGTACCTGGTTAGTGTTTGGGACGTATTTATTTAATGAGTCTATTCATCTGCATTGGCGGTAGTGCACCCCATTTAAAGGGGTCACTATTGGTCTCCCGTTTCGTTTCCTTGCCCTTTCTGGCATTTAAGATTGACTGTTCGATTGCACCTTTCATCGTATCTGCTCGATTGCCGGCCGTTCTGAACGTTTCGTATTCTTAGTCAGCTAAGGTCGCTTCGTTATTTACTGTCCATTGTACCTGGTCGTTTCAGTCGTACGGTTTGCTGCATACTTTTCTTGGCAGTAGTGCGCGTACGTCGTGCTCTAAACATGGAACGTTTCGTCCTTCGCGCACTATAAATTCAGCCTTCTCGCTGATTATTTTGTCGGGACTTTCCGAATATTTGCTAATTGTTCCATCAACATGGGTGATGTAGTGAAGTCGTGCGCCCTTGGTGAGCTGACCCCTAAGTCCGGTTTAGTCTCTGTTGTTGTGCGACTCCTCCGTTCATGGACGTCGAGGAACTTGCGAAGAAATGGTTCGCCCATGAGTCTTGATCTCATTCTATTGGATGAGATGGTTAGTTGGCTTATTTTTTGTTTTGTTAGTCAAGCTTTTTAACTGTCGCTTAATTTTGTCGTGGTTGTCGACTATTCTGAAGTTATCGCTGATTTGGGACAGGACACGATGATGCAAGCTACAATTCAAATCCAGATGGCCCACAAGTTCGAGGGTTCTTTGAAGGATGGTCTTTTATTTTCTATAACAAACTTTGAGGTTGTGAACGCACCTACTAGCTACCGTATTACTGATCACCGTTTCATGATGAGGTTCAATGAGAATACTACTATTCGTGCGCTCGCTGGAGATTCTAATTCTATAGGCCTCCACAAGTTTCGCTTTCGTTCTTACGATGCATTTATTACCCTAGCCGGTCGTAATCAGGAGTTACCTGGTATGCTTGAGTCGTGCTTTGATGTTTCCGTCATACCCTCTCCTTTTATGTTAAATGGTCCCTTGGTATGTTCGCAGATGTTATTGGCTTGCTTACGCAAGTAATTGAGCCAGAATCTGCCGACAAGGGCGTTGCAAGAAGAGCTGTTCTCAAACTCATTATGGAGGGGTATGCGTACTGTGGTTTCTTATATCGGTCATTGTTCGTTCTCGACAGGTAATGTTTCGATTGGTGGTTTCCTTGCAGTTTTAAAGATGCGTTCGTCACAGTTTGGGCTGAGAAGGCACTGGAGTTTTGCAGCGATATCCGTTCTGCCGGTACCCAAAATGTCGTTGCCATCGTAACGTCTGTCAACCCAAAGTATTTTGGAGGTATATGGAACTTCTCGGTTTTGTCTGTATTGCGTCTGCCCTCACCGAATATCATCCCGCAGGTAGCCTGTATTTGAATACAACGACTTCGTCGAAGTTGTACCTTGATTATGATGTTGATGACGTCTACGTGCTTCGCAGGAGGTTAGTTGTAGTTGTCATGACACTTTATGCTACGATCACCCGCTTTTATAAGCTTACGCGTATTACAATGACAGGTTGGTCGCTACCGAACTGCCGCAAACGGTTTTCCAGACGATGGTTCGGTCTGACATCCCGGTGTCCCCTATCTCCGCGATTCACAATTTTTTATACAGCGAGACTGAGCAGGTGCATTTTATATGTGTGTAACGCATTTGTATTGTGGTCGTCCACTCTTCACGGCGACAATTTTCCTGTAGGTGAAGGATTTCGTATGCATTGCAAACATAAACGAGGTTCTTGGTCGGAATGGCTGGTACTATATATCGTGTTCTAGATGCTCGAGCAAGCTCGATAAAACTGGGATTGCTCTGAACTGCGCTAGGTGTTCCAACGCCAATGCAGTTGGCATCCTGCGGTATTACCATTCATTAGTCCCTTATGTGACGGTTTTCATATTCGCTTTATATCGTTCCGACTGCTGATGACAGGTTTCGCATAGAAGTCGTAGTTGAAGATGGTTCTGACACTGCAACGTTTGTTATTTTTGATGGGCCTGGGCGAAAAATTACATGCACGACCGCTGAGGAATTGGTGACTTCAACGGTCTTCATCGTACCCTTATGTTTGTTTATGTTTCTTTACACGTCTTTCACACGCTCCGTTTTGCACTGTGATCAGGTTGAGAAGCGTTCCGTTGATGAGTCGGGCCTGGCTAATGTGCCGGACTGTATATTGGGGTTAGTTGGCAGGACCTTTAAGTTCTATGTGAAAGTGAAACCATTCGACTTTCGAAGCATGTATCGAAGTTTTACCGTTTACCGTATGACTGAAGAAGGTGTCCCGCACGACTGTGCGGTGTCCCTGGTATGGATTATGTTTATTCTAATCGTCGATCGTGTCCTCATCTTTCACTTACTGACTTATAATTCCCCTCCGTCCTTATCTGATTAGGTTGATTTGCAGACTGATGCTTCGGTTTCTAATGTTTCACCTGGTTCCGGTCTTTTGATGGGTTGTTTGTCTTCCGGATCTCTCGATGTCGTTCCGACCAATGCTGCCGTGAACCGTGGGCTTGTGTACAATGAAAAGGCTGTGAAAAGTGAGAATGTTTGTGTTGGTACCCAGACTGTTCGTGCGGGAGAAGTCGCTCCCGATGCGCGTGTGGTCGTCGCGCACGGCATGGCCGGCGATGTTGCAAAGGGCACCGGCGGCCGCCCGAATAAGGAGCATGTGAATCTTGATCGTGTTTACAAGAAGCGTAAAACGTGATTATGATGATGTGTGTGTCTTTAACCTATGATTGTCGGGATGTTTTGGTTGTTTCTTTCAATGCTGCTCGCCTCATCCGGTTATTGGTTATTAACGGCCCGATGTTTTGCATGTCTTTGTCGTCTATCTATTGAAATTTGATGCGAATGTGGTCTAATTAGTTGGTTGGTTGGTGCGTCACTGCCCAGTCGTGCACGGCTAAATGTTTAGTATTGTTTTGTTATGTCAGTATTGCGTAGAATGTAGGCTCACCTGGTATGATCTGCTATCCTTTTGTGTCCCCCGTATCGATTATTGAACGTGATTTACTACTGTTGCCATCTTATATTCTGGCCCTAATTATTGTGAAATTCGGGATTGTGTCATGTAAATTTTACTACTGGTATCGGGAAAATATGTTATATTTGTATAGTTAAATAGTAGGCTTCTATTAAGATTATTGGTGTGTGTACCATGTAGTTTGACCAATTAATTAAACCCGGTCCCCGTTTCGATTATTGTGTTATTTTAGGACTTACCCCTTATACAAGGGTTATTTTCCTCACTGTTGAGGGGAATTTCAGTTTACCCAAATTGAAAATAAATTGGGTTCTTTATTACATGCTCCTTGACTAATAAATTCGAATAGCTCACTGCTACTCACGGTTCTTCCCTGAAAAAAACAAGAAATTACCGCGTTTTACAATTCTAAAGCTCAAGAATGGCGTCCACCGAAGCTGATATTAATGCCATATATCAGGGTTAGCTTCCTCTTCGTGCCCTTTGTTTTGTTGTATTTATGTTCGAGTGCTGCGTGTGTGCATGGGTGCGGGCTGCTTATGTTCGAGGGTTGCTTTGTTCTTTTCAGGAAGTTCTTGAAACTCAAGTTCCTCCAGACGTGTTTGTGCCCTGTAAGCTGACGCTGTGTGCTGATTATCAGACGATTAGCCAGGTCATCGTCAGTAAATTGAACAATATTGAGCTTGAAGAGCTTGTTTCTCGAACTCAATTTGGAAACCTCATTAAGTGTGCCGATCAATTCTGCGTATCGGGGCAGATTTTGTGGTATTTGATGAAGTCGCAGGTTGCAGTGAGCGAATCGAACGAGCTGTGGATGGTTGTCGATAAATCGCCCATTCGATTTTCGTGTTTGGAGTACTGCTTATTAACGGGTATGAAGTTTGGTCCTCTTCCGGATATTGCCGATGACAGTGGGTTTGTTTCAAGGCACTTTCCTGGGAAGAGTACCATACACCTGGATGACGTTCGTGAACGGTTCTCACGATGCAGGCGAAGTCCATCGGACAGGATTGATGTGGAGAAGTTGAAATTAGCCTGCGTAATATTCGTTGTTGCGGTACTAGAACAGCGAAGCTCTCGGAAAAATGTCATAGTCAGGCCAGAAATTTTCTCTTTAGTGGATGACTTTGCCAGATTCAATGATTATCCATGGGGAACCATTGCGTATAGGGACGCTCTCAAGTCGTTGAGAAAAGACGTTTCTCGGCGTACGGTTGTCAATAGGTCAGGTGCGAATAAGAAATATAAGGGACTGACTCTCGGTGGATTTGTCCATCCCTTGCAGGTATAATTAGCTGTTATATTGTACGTGAAGATCAGTATGTCTTCGTAGAGTGTTTTTTTGCAAGACTGAGGCGAATTGACGGTGCGTCTTTGATCCTTTGTTGCGCAGGTTCTTGCTTATGAATGCATTCCTGGTATTGCACAGAGCTTTGCTGTTGCCGTGAATAGGCCAGAACGGGTGGTTCCTCGCATGTTGTGGAAGACAAAACAGTGGAGCTGTAAGGCGTCTCCGAGGATGGACCAAGTAATTGAGGCAGTTTCAAAATTTGGTGTCGAGAAAGGGCTTTTGCAGCCTACAGCATCTGAGCGTAAGTCAGAGTTCTTTGAAGGAAGTATCTTTGAACAGACTCGCACTTCTGAAGTTATCCAGAGGATAACGGAATATTTATTGAACGGTGTCAAGTTTGTCTGCATGCCTCATGTTCAGTCTAATTTCGATGGCTGTGATGAGCGGCCGGTGGTGACTGAAACGGATCCACCGAGTGTCTCTCAGTGTCTGGCTGGCGGACGTTCGCGCAGGAGGGCCTCGCATCGCGGCCAGAAAAATAGTGAGAAAACGACTGAGGGGAAAGAGGTTCATCGTATCCAAAAAAAGACTCAGAACACACCTCCCGTGCGCGTTACTCTGTCGTCATCGAGCGAAAATGAATCAGCCTCTGAGTCTGCTTTCGACGACGAAATTGGGCGTCCTCAAGAACAGCAGCGTGACTATGGGAGTGATCGTTGCTTCCAATCGGATGCTGTAATTTCTTGTGATTCGATGGCTGGATCTGGTGACGCCGGTTGGCAATCAAAAACTCTGTATGAACTGTTGAATGAGCTGCGGCCGGCCCGGTTGAAGGAAAAAAGGGCTTATGGCAAGGAAGCTTCTGTTGACCGTCGGGTGGCATCTCCGGATGTTGTTTTGCAGTTGGAAATGGGGGGGTTGGTGGGGTACCCGAGTCTGGTAACACGTCATCTTATGCTGGCTTTGTGCAGGAGGATCCGATCGTTCGAAGTGAGGAGCAGCGTCCTAACTATGCACATGCTGGTGTGAGCGGCCTGCATCCTGAAGAAGACGTGTCCAGAACCGCTCAAAATGGTGATCAATGTTTCGGTGCGGGTGTAATAGTCAGTGGCATCGGTGCGCAGCTTGCTATCGATACAGTCATGGATCCATTAGACGTTAGGGAGAAGGAGTCTGTTTTGCCGATGGGTCGAATGGAGGAAAATGTGTTGGATGTTGGAGGGCCAGATGGCCGATGCCCTCATCAGGAGGCGTGCTTTATTGGTGATTTCCGATCTGCAGATCAGATGATGAGTGAGCATCATGTTTCTGATGGGCGGTTGAGTGGCGATAGTCGGTCCAGATTGTCCCCCGTAACTCATACTATTGAGGTCTCTTCTGACGTCTCTGATGAAGATAATGAACATGTGATAACAAGTCATCCGCATGTGGCTGTTGAAGAAGCGATCATACCAAATGTTCTCACTGGTTTTGCTGAAGGAGCAGAGAATTTGAATAAAGCGAGAGTTGGAGTTGAAGCTGGCCAAGATCATGTTTGCGACGAAATCGGTCCACGAGGTCTTGACATCTTAAACGAAGTTGCTGGTGTGGGGAGTATGGTTGATTACCATGCTGAACAGGTTTTGTGTATGAAAAAACTGATGGAAACATCGTTCATTGAAGTTAATGAGAGGTTGTCGAACATAGAAGCGGTTGACAGTATTCATGTTCAAGAGGAGTGGTTTGATCGGAAAATTAAACCTGTTGAGAACCTACTGGGGTGGGTTGGAAGTCAGCTCGGTATTATGAATGAAACAATAAAGAAGTTCGGCCAATCTCAAACTGGTATGTAGGCTACCTTCTGCTGAAGCCCTCCGAGATTCGGTGTTTTTTTTCCCACTACATTAGTTCTGTGTTTATTTTGATTTGTTTTTTGTTCTCTCCTATACGTTATTAATTGTAATGGATGCAGAGGAGGAGTCGATTGAAGGGATCCAGTCTGCAAAGAGGCGCAGGTTGGATGAAGTAAGTTTGTCTGTGGTTCCAAATAGTCGGAGGGTGCCGTACAAGAACCATGCAATCGACGAGCATGTTTTGTACAAGCTGCGGATGTGGCCTGATGCAGAGAGGTGCATAAGAGGGATGAGGCCAGAGTATTTTAAAAGGGGTCTGTTGGGTGAGAGCCTTAAATCCGATTTTTTCAATGAACTCATTAAACCGGGGACGCGGCTGCGTGATATTGTGAGTTTTCCATAGATGTTTATAATAAATCTAATTTCAATGTAAGTTTGTCGTTGGTTGTTGAAAGCATCGTGAGGGTTTTCTTAAATAAATATTGCAGCATATTGATGAGTGTCTGCGTGGTTTCATAGAGATGCAAAGTCTGTGTATCCATCCAATGAGGGGAACTGCATTTATGAATACGGCGTTCAGTCAGTTTGTGACGAAAATACCTGTGAGAGACGGGGTGGCTGATTTGAGTGATGTTATGCCGTTCATTATGGGGCAGTTTGCTGCTTGGCCGTCATGTAACTGGAAGAACGCCAGGATTATAGTTTTCCCGCTGAATGTGAATGACGAGCACTGGGTCCTGTGTGCTGCCGTGCCTGAGCGAAGGACATTTGCTGTTGTTGATTCGAACGTGCAGTATGACCCTGATATGCGGCTCATACGTACCTCGCTGGGAAGTGCTGTTGATGTTATCACGCTAGCGTTGAAGGTCATCGGGGTAGTAAATTCTGAGTTCAGTTTTAAAGTTGGAAGGGACGGTAGAACTCCTCAACAGGGAATTGGGTAATGTCTGGTTGATTCATCTATTGACAGACCTTCTCATTGTGATGTGACTGAACGTGTCTCTGTTTGCTTTATGCAGGGACGAATGCGGTATTCATGTGCTCCGGAATGCATTTTCCACAATGTTTCGCAATGACAAACTTCATGATTTCCTTCCCTCTCAGATGACGGAGTTCCGCTGGTATCTTGCTGCGTCTGTTTTCTACAGATACTGGCATTGGCCTCCTTGGAATGAAAGACCGTCCGTCGTCGTTTGATTCTGTTGGTGGGGTTTTTTTTTTGGTGTTGTGTCGTGAAATGGTGGGGTCGTTGTTTGGAAGACTGTTTTCATGGGAGTCTTTTGCTGAATACACATGTGCCTGAGGTTTACCTGCTGTGTTTCTGGGTTTGTATTCTATGTGAATTTACCCCGGGTACGAGTTGTATAACGTAGACAGTTAGAAGGTAAAAGCTGTTGTACAAAATGATCGACTCCTTTGACAATAGTACGTTAGAAGTAGCTGTAAATGAATGGCTACCTGCATAGGATTGTACATATAACAATCAGAGCACCTGTCAGGCTAATTTTCATCATTTTCACCGTCTTCTCAAGCGACGCTATTCTCTTTTCGAACTCATCGCACGTCGAAAACAGGTCTCCCATATGTTCGGCGTCGATATTACATCTTTTCGGAATGAACACCTCCGCGTCTGGCATTTCTCCGTCGTCGTTAAGATTGATGTCTACTGGATTAAACCACATGAAGAAATCGCAGTATCCACTCTTGCAAATACAGAATAATTTACCTTCTCTTGTGTTCGTCGGTCCCACGATCTTGATATCGGATTCCATTCCACATTTGCACTTGTGCTCTTTGTATCTTAAGTCGCCTCTTCCGATGTTTATTGGTGAAGAACTCATTTTATGGTTAGTGGTTCTGAACGGGTATGGGAAGCACGATTTCGTGTGGTGTCTATTGATATACGACTGAATGCACCGTATATATAGCTCTGTTTGCATAGATCGCAATTGATTACAAATAATGTTCTCTCAAACCGAGCATTGTTGACTCTTGGTGTTCTTTTGTTTTGTTTTGTTTTGTTTTTTTTTTTAAGTTGGCGGCTTACAGGTCCAGCATATGAACAGAATTTCCATTCTATTTTAATAAATTCTTATACTAATCCCTATGTGCGATCTCGGTATAATAAATTGATTGCTCTTGGTGGCTAGGAACAAATGGAATTAAACTAATTAAGTCATAAACTCATAATAATGACAATAGAATCATTAAAAACGTTCGGTGACCAAAACGCGCAACCCGCTCAAGTAAAAACGTGTTGGCTTCCAACATTTAGTTGCCTGAGGAGTGCTGCATATTTTGGGAACGAAGTAGCACGAAATGGTCAGGAAGATCAAGCGAAATGTCGCCTCTGGCATAGATGTAAGCAGTTACGTTTGTTTGGTTGTGTAATCTACTCTGTTTTACTGGGCTCCTAGATGCGCAAGTATATGGTGGTTGTTTAATGATTTGTAATTGCAACTTCGTCATCCTTAATCGCGCACGAGTGTGTGCAATTATGAGTAACATCAAGATGTATGCATGTTCGTTAAGAGGAATCAGTGGAAACCCAGCTTCAGTAGGATGAATTTCAGTTGATTTTGTGCAGAAAGGGTTTAGTGTTGTTCTAGGTTTTGTATAATTGGTTCCTTATGTAACTGGCACGATTAGGTCTGCTAAATTTCAACATCTTTAACTGCGAACTGCCTGACTAATTGTATTCGCAACGTTAGCGTTCAGCCTCGAATCGCGGCGGGACAAGCTCAAACCCAAATTTTCGAAGATCAAGTCGTCTAAATTCCCCGAGTATGGTGCCAAATTCCAAGCAGGAGAAGGGGTTCGTTGCTGACCCCTTGGAAAGCAGCAAGGGCGATGGTCATAGAGAAAAGGATGTTTATTACAACTGTGATGAAGGCATCGAAGAAAAGGACGGACTTCAATGTACACCCCCTGAAGGAAAGGCAAAGGCCGATGAGGCCGTTGGCTTGGGTGGAAGTGGTGGAGGCGTAAGCTACAAAAAGATGTACATCGAATCGCAGAAGAAGGTACGTTGTTTGTTGCGACTATTTATGAATTTAGAATCTAATTTCATAGAACATTGAATTCTGGCAGATAGATAGCTTAATGGAAGAGAAGTTTGAGTTGCTCCAGAAACTGCAGTTCTTGAGAGGACAGATCGCTGTGGTAATCTCTATCCGAGTTTTCCATTCCTCTTAAATGACTACAAGAACTATTTTTATTCTTCTGTATCTAATAATGTTTGCCGCGCAGTGTGAAAACATGAGGGAGATGTTTCTTAGTTCCCGGCGGGTGATAGTGGGTGGCCCGCTAGCAGGCGGAAAAGAGCAATTTGTCATCGCTCCCCAACCCGCCCAGGATGATGAGAATGATAACAGTGCTCCTCCCAGTGTGAAAGGGACGTACAAAGGAAAGCGGACTGTTAATTGATGTGCCTTTAGGAAAATTGATCTTGAATTCTGTTTTTTGCCTGTAGTTAGTCTCCTCTCTGTCTATTTAGGTGTTTGGACAGCATTTTGTTATATTATGTGTTCTGTTTGTTTGGCATGTCGTATGTCTAAATCTGTTATTTAATTGTCGGTGAGAACTTAGAAACACATCGAAAATAACTAAGTATACAGTTCATTTAGACGGATTATTGGCGTAGGGTAAAGCAGAAATCTGAGATATTCTCATTACAAATGACAATATTGACCGGTCATGCGCGATGCATTATATAACATGAGAAGACTGTTGCGGTACATGCTATATTCGCGGTTAGTTAAGCGGATGCAATCTGGCTGAGTTACTAAAATTCGTGATGGAGTAAGTCAGTTCCACATACTTAGAAACACAGTTAAAACACTTCTGTAAAAGTACGAGTTAGAAAAATAAATTGGCTTTTATTTTATATGAGGTGCATTTACTGTACGATTGCGGAATAGTTACGTGAGGTACTAAGGAGTCGTGCACGCTAAAAAATTAGTCAACACTATATATGTAAGACCGCATGAATTGTTTATGCATTGAAGGAAATTAATGGCGGCACTGAATGATTGTATTGCGCTTAAATATTTATTTCGGTAATGTAAACAGACTATTCGCTGTATTTCTACCTAGGTTCCGGTCGCGATTAAGTATGTTAACTAAATTAACCCTCAACAGTGACGAAAATAGCCCACATCCAACTAATCGCAATACCTCTTTGGCTGTATGGGGAATTCACCATCCCTCAAGATTGTAAGCTCGAACATTGAGTCTGCCATGCCCAGACTATAGTGTTAGTTCCACGGGACTTGTGATATTGTGTGCTGTAACAAATTGTTGCTATGGCACAATTTCTCCGACCAGTCTTGCAAGAGCACCTCGACGGTCTGAGTATTACGTTTGATCACATCGTGGAGAGTATGGATGATAAGATTAATTCCTGCACAAGATGTGAAGAAATGGTATTCAAAACGTCGCAGGAGAGTTACATTGCTCTTACTGGTCATCTGGCACAGACAATGTCTGTTTTGACACGTCGATTTGCTTCAATCGACGCAAAGTTATCAAACGTGAATGATACGATTGGTAAATTTCTTTTCTTAATTCACCCATCACGAACGAATATAGAAAAATATTCGTGTGTATCAAATAGTATCATTTCGTGCCTCTTTTTACTATGTAGTCAGTGTTCATTTCATTAACAGACCATGGGGCAGGTATGCAACAAAACGTCTCCAGGGGCAAGTATGCAAGAAAACATCGAATTGAAGTACTAAGGAATAAGCGTCGTTTGCGCGTGCAGCAGAGTGCTTTTAATTTGGGTGATGGAGGTTCGTACTGTTGATTATGGGTAGTTGCACTGCCATTTAACCTTAATGTTTTTTATCGTGTGATGCCGATAATGTAATGTTGTTACAAATAGGCTGCACCAGACTCGGAAACAACGGCGCATCAGTGTATAGCAACCAAGTTTCCAGCCCACGGGGTATGGTCTCTGTTCATTGCGGACTTATCTATATTAGTATATCCCATGTTTTATTCCCCGAACTGAGGTTTCCTATGCTGTCGTCCGTTACAGGGCGCATCAATAAGAAATGTGTAACATCGTTTGTTCCACAAGAGTATCATAAAGAAGAATCGGTTCACTGTTGTTTCTGCGACGCAATAGTATGGAAGGCAGAATCAACCAATACCAAAGTACGGACTGGGAATTGTGGATTTTCTATCTGCTGCGGTCAGGGCAGGATTAAATTGCCACCCTTGAGGCATGCGCCGCAGTATCTATTGAATATGTTTTCCGAGCAGTCTTTCCGACAAAATATCAGAATTTACAACTCTATACTTGCCTTTACGTCGATGGGTGCAAAAGTTGACACCTCGGTGAAGCAGCGAACGGGTGCTTATGTTTACAGAATTCACGGTCAGAATTACCATAATATTGGATCACTGCTTCCGGCGGATGGCGATCGCCCCAAATTTGCTCAGCTGTATATCTATGATACTGCCAATGAAGTTAGTAACAGAATTAGTACGATGTCAAGGGATGGTTCGGGAAGTCTTGATGCATCCGTAGTTGCAGAGCTCATAAAAATTATGGATAGAAACAATGAACTTGCGAAAGTTTTTAGGATGGCTCGAGACAGGTACGAAGCAGGCCTAACAGAGGAATTTTCGATAAGGTTGGTGGGTCGCAACCGCCGTGACAAACAGTATGACTTACCTGCCACAAACGAAATTGCCGGGCTGATAGTTGGTGACTTTTCCATGACGGATGGCCAGAGGGATATAATTGTCCAGATGAAAACAGGTCAACTCCAGAGAATAAGTGAGTTGCATCCGTCTTTCATGTCCATGCAATATCCAATCTTATTTCCATTCGGAGAGTCTGGTTTCCACGACCAGATACCTTACAATGACACGGAAAATTGTAAGTTGAAGAGGAAATTCATAACGATGCGAGAATTTTACGCATATCAGTTACAGACGAGGTTGTCTGAAGGAAAAGGTATCATAAGAGGCGGCAGACTGTTTCATCAGTATGTTGTGGACGCATATACGGCCATAGAGCAAGAACGGTTGCGTTGGATTAGAAGCAACCAGAAAACGCTTAGAGCAGATATTTATAATAACATTTGCGATGCAGTATCTAGGGGAGAGACAAATGCCAAGTCTCTTGGCAAAAAAATTGTACTCCCGTCATCATTTACAGGATCTCCGAGGTATATGGTTGAAAATTATCACGATGCACTTGCAGTTTGTAGGTGGTATGGCAACCCACAACTATTCATAACCATTACAGCGAATCCGAACTGGGAAGAAATTGGTGGCCACCTTAGAATGTATGGAAACGACATTTCAAATGACAGGCCAGACCTGCAGTGCAGATTGTTCAAGGTGAAATTAGAACAGCTCATAGCAGACCTTCGACGTGGTATTTTCTTTGACAGTTGTAGAGCAGGTATGTTTGTGGAATTTATTTGTGATGTGTTTCCATATCCTCGAGCTCATGTTTTTGTTTCTCTTGCAGTCTTATATACAATCGAGTTTCAGAAGCGTGGTTTGCCACATGCACACATCTTGGTATGGCTAAGTGGAAGTTCTGCTGAGCCGACGCCAGGCCAGGTTGATGAAGTTATTTGTGCGGAAATTCCTGACAGAGAACGTGACGAAGAAGGGTATAAATTGGTCGAGCAGTTTATGATGCATGGACCTTGTGGGTTTGATGGATCGAGTTCGCCGTGCATGGAAAATAACAGGTGTGTGAAGAAATTTCCAAGGCAGTTCAACGAGATCACTACTGTGGACGAATCCGGCCACGTTCGTTACCGCAGACGAAAAGATGAAAGATACATTATCAAAAAAAATATCGTGATGGATAACAGATTTGTAGTCCCTCATAATTTACAGATGCTGAAGAAATATCAGGCGCATATAAATGTGGAGTGGTGCAACACGACAAGGGCAATAAAATACCTATTTAAATATATCACGAAGGGTGTCGACAAGGCAACGATGATAATCGAAGATAAAGTATCTTCGACCCCACGTTCTGGTGGGATGGCTGCAACGAACGACGACGAAATAAGAAGGTATCTAGACTGCAGATATTTATCTGCTTGTGAGGCAATGTGGAGGATTTTTTCATTCGACGTCCACTACAGAAAACCAGCCGTGCAACGATTACCACTGCACTTAGAAGGGCAGCAAAGTCTGGTGTACGACGATACTGTTGACCTCAGAAATATAATGTCGAGGGAGGGTTTACGGAAGTCTATGTTCACTGAATGGATGGAGTCTAACAAGTGTAGCGAAGAGGCAAGGCAGTTGACTTACATTCAGTTTCCTTCAAAATTTGTCTGGGATTCTTCTAGAAAGGCCTGGACTCCGCGTAAGAGGGGGTTTGTTATTGGTAGGATAGTGAATATACATCCAACAGCAGGTGATTTATATTATATGAGAATGTTGCTGACGATCGTTAAGGGCCCTACGTCTTACGAAGACATACGGACGGTTGGCGGAGAAATATGCCCAACGTTCAAAGAAGCTTGCAATCGAATGGGATTATTGGATGGAGACTCCGAGTGGTATGAAGCTATTAACGAATCAACTCATTGGGCGTCTCCCAAACAGCTTCGTCAACTCTTTGTGACGCTTTTGATTTTTTGTGAGGTCAGCAATCCATTGAACTTGTGGAACAGTTTCTGGAAATTCCTCTCTGAAGATATAGTTCTGAGGCAGAAGAGACTGTTTGGGTTCCCGGATTTACATCTCAACGACGAACAGATAAAGAATTACACGCTTGCAGAAATCGAAAAGCTTTTGATGCAGAGCTCGAAGACCCTGTCAGATTTCCCACCGATGCCGTTGCCGCCTAAAAACATGCTGAAAGAACTTAATAATAGAATGTTGATGGAAGAAAGATGCTACAGTGTCGAGGAGAGTGAAGTTGAATCTCAACGTCTGATTGAGACGTTGAATCAGAATCAGCGACAAGTGTTTGACGATGTTATTGCATCAGTCCACAACAACTTAGGTCATATGTTCTTTCTCTACGGTCCTGGAGGCACCGGCAAAACTCACGTATACAGAACTATAATCTCAAAATTGCGATCCGAATCTCTCATAGTCCTACCCGTGGCATCCTCTGGTATAGCGGCGCTGCTACTGCCTGGTGGCAGAACGGCTCATTCGAGGTTTAAAATTCCTATAAATATTCAGGAAAATTCTATGTGTGATATAAAGCATGGAACGATGCTAGCCGAGCTAATTATGCAAACGAGTTTGATAATATGGGATGAGGCTCCTATGACTAACCGATTTGCCTTTGAAGCTTTGGACAGAACAATGAGAGATTTATTGTCTAAGTCGGATGCGATGGCGGATAACAAGCCCTTTGGAGGAAAGACGGTCTTATTGGGCGGAGATTTCAGACAGATTCTCCCCGTAATACCAAAGGGCAGCAGACAAGATACTGTTGAGTCGGCAATCAACCGTTCATACTTGTGGGATGACTGTCGAGTCTACAGCCTGACGCAGAATATGAGGCTTCATGCCTCCGAAATCGAGTTTTCAAACTGGATTTTGCGAGTTGGAGATGGAAATCCTCATGAGTCTGCCATGGAAACAGTAAAGATACCAAAGGATATGTACATCAGTTCTCAGGGAGATAATGTGCGCGATATATCAAACTATGTATATTCTGACTTTGAAGAATGCATGTCAGGACATGAGTATATCAGAGAAAGGGCAATACTCACTCCTCGAAATCAGACAGTTGACGAGATAAATGACTTTATGTTGACGGTAGTGCCAGGACATGAAACTGAATACCTAAGTTCAGACAGTGTGCAGTTGGAATCAGAATTGGAAATGAACTCAAGTACATTATATCCAGTGGAGTTCCTGAACATGCTTGAATTTCCTGGTATTCCAAACCACAGTCTACGACTGAAAACGGACATACCCATAATGTTGTTGCGTAATATAAATCAGAAAGAAGGTTTATGCAATGGAACAAGGCTCATTGTATCACGACTTGGGAAGAACGTCGTAGAAGCAGAAGTTCTGACGGGCACGCATGTTGGCGCAAAGGTCCTCATACCAAGGATAATTCTTTCCCCATCGGACACAACGTGGCCATTCAAGCTGCGTCGACGACAGTTCCCCGTGAAGGTTTGCTATGCAATGACGATCAATAAGAGCCAAGGTCAAAGTCTTAAAAGGGTTGGTGTTTATCTCCCAAAGCCGGTTTTCACGCATGGTCAGTTATACGTTGCATTGTCTAGGGTAACATCATCGACTGGAATCAAGATAATTAGTGTCAAAGAAGATGGTTCGTCCGATGATGAAACTGTAAATGTAGTTTTCCATGAAGTATTCAACAATATTTAGAATATTGAAGTTTATTGTCATGTGAAATCCGTTTTACAAACTTGTGAATTAGCCTCTGGGATAATCTAAGAGAGCAGCGTTTGCATAGAATTTACCACGAAAATTGTTATACCGTTGAATTTTAACGAAACTGTAATACAGCAGCAAACGTTATTGGAAGATTGGATCCTGCCCAATCAGTCGTGCATCTGATTGGTCGATTACCATTAAAATCCATCGTGTAAACAGATTCTCATACCGAAATAATAATCATGTGAGTTTTTATGTTATCGTGATACCGTGGATCTGCCTTGCCATGCGATGCAACTATTTGTATGTAGGAATGCTGTTTGACTCATTAAATAGACGATTGATATTTATGTGAATTCAATCACAGGTTGCATGGATTACGAGGATTAGCTCGATTGCCACTAAGGTTATCTAAGAAAAAAACTATATGATTCAATTCAGGAATAACTTAATTGAAGCATAGAGAGTGGATGGGTGGGTGGAGAAATTAAAATAGCATCCATTTATTTTACTTTTCTAATAAGGGTACAGTAGCCAGTCAACAATGGTCTCCGCCATATTTAATAATCAATTTGTTCCACATTGTAAGAAATAGAAACGTTGACAATTGTACGCGGAAAATACGTTTTGCTCCATATAATAATACATCTAACTAAATCGTGCCACATTTTCTAGAAACGACCCATGATGACAAGATTATTCAAATCTAATAAAAGAAAATTCATAAATTACCGTCTCATTTTACAATGAAAATATGCAAGCTGTATTACGGCGCCTATAATATGCAATTTAATGGTGTCCACAATATTAAATCTAATTAAGTTATTGTAGTGAATACATGTATGACTAATTTCACATTCCGTATGAGTTGGATGTATTGGCCTTTAACGAATTATTGTGCATTGTATCTCCTAATGCGCATGGGTTTGCATTAACTGACGGCTGGAATCATTAACGCGAATCCATTAATGGTCGCTCCATTAAGTTTGTTTTTTCGCACCTTATCGGAATTGGTCTCAGTACTCCTCAATAGGCGTGCCGCTATCCAGCCGAAACGTTTGGTTGTTTACTTCTTAAACAAATTGACATTACGTGCATAAAACCATACATCAATCGCGGAATGCCAAACGGTACGTATCTCGACATTTGTTAGCTATATCTTGCTATTTATAGGAACTTCCCGCGTTAGTTTACCGCAAGTTTTATTTTTACATCGAAACGTTTCCAGTCGTGCGTATATTTTGCAGGACAACAAATGTTGGGTGAAGTGCAAAGTTGTTTGAACGATGCCGTAGCTGAGGTCCGGGCTTCAGTCGAACATTTAGTAGAACAAATAGAAGTCCGGATCGATGGGTGCGCGGAACGCTCCATTCAGCGAATCAACGAACTGCATACGCGTTTTAATGTGCAGATGGATGTACTGAACGCCTTAACAAATAGTATCAGCGGACATTATATTCAAATAAATGAACGACTGTCTGTAATTGAGAAGAAACTCGGTGAGAATAATTTTCCTGTCTTTAAAATTTCCTCAGTCCAGCCTTTTCTTTTTTAGCGTTGTGGGGTATTACGATCGTGCAATATGTTGTTTCGAATCCATATGTCCAACCAGATGTTGGTCGTGCTGCGGTCGACACCAATATTGGAACCGGGCATGTCTCAAAACGCAAACAGCCCTCTGTTTCAGTAGACCCCTCGGGTGTTGAATCGCAGAAACGACGTACAGGTCCAAACAAGAGTGCTCCTAAGGCGACTGATGTACCCGAAAAACTACAATCTTCCGACGGAGTCCTGGACTGCGAGTTGAAGAATACTTTGAAAATGCTACCGCGTGTATCGAGAATTATTGTGCAAATGGGAGAGAATGACTGTATCAGAACCATCTTGGATGAACAAAGAAATAGAAAATTCTTCGAGGAACTACTGACAAAGGGCACGTGGCTTCGCGATTCGGTAACTAAATATGTCTATATCGGTCAGACCTACATGTTGACGGATGATTAATATGATTGTTTGTGGCAGCACATTGACGAGTGTCTCCGAGGATTTATCGAGAAACAGGGGCGACGACTGTCATCCTCCCGTGTCGCATTCATGAGCACAACGTTTAATCAAATCGCCTCCACGGAATATCGAGCTGATGGACAAATAGACTTGACGCATCTTAGACCTTATGCGCTGGGTATGGTAGAGAACTGGCCATCTCTCCCGTGGAAACAAGCGGACCTTATCGTTGTCCCAATAAATGTCAACAAATGTCATTGGGTTATGTGTATCGTTGATTTGAAGAGGCGTTCTCTAATCATCCATGACTCTGACCCTTCTGTGGACAGGGACATGCGATTCTTCGCCAGGTCCTTTAGGAACACACAGCTTACAATTCCATACATACTTATGGATCTGGGCATGGCGTTCGAGCTTACAATCTTGAGAGATGTTGAATTCCCCATACAGCCGAAAAGGTATTGCGATTACTTGGATATTGGTTTTGTTGGACATTGTGTCGTAGGTTCTCACAATATGACGTTGTGCATTTAACAGTGGTGGTGAGTGTGGGGTGTACATGCTCAGATCGGCCATGTCACTGATGTTTCCAGGGGATGACATAAGGCAAATTACTGCAGAAGACATAGAACAATATAGACGTTATCTCACTGTTTCTGTTCTGTTGAACAAATGGTAATTTTTAGTAAGTTGATCCGTTTAACAAATGTTTTTGCATAGTACCAAATATTACGCGTGCAACAGTGCAGCCGTCCAGAGGCTAACAAACCAGTTCGTTACAAGTGCTATCTAAACGTATGGCGTAGTCTTCCTTCGAACCCGAACGCTTTAGCAGGCTCCAAAAAAAATATTCATACATGCACTTTCCACCTGTATAAACAATTTACATATGTGCTTATTTGCATTAGGTTGTGTAACCGGAATAAAAATGAGCACAAGTACCGTAAAATTAACACTATGGTTGCCCGCGATCTGATTATGAATAAATCTTGGGAATATAATTCAATTTTAATGAAACTATTATGTGCAGTCTTCCGCAGTCTTATTCCGTCCATGTGCAGTGTCCCCGCTCCATTTGCGGAGTTCATAATTCCCACGTAAATAGTAATATTTTGATAATTCCGCGGTCGTTTCCAAAATCCTCGCGCAGTCTCTCCTTCCATGTAAGGTTTTTGAGATACAACTATTTTCTGATGATTAATGCTTTGATTTTTTGTTAAATAATTTTGTGACTATATTTAGTCGACAACGGCCCTTTGTGTCCGGAGGGATATGTGTAGTGCTCTGCTACGTGCGCCTCCCATATTACCATTATCCCTATTAATTGTTTGTTTTCATTATAATAGAAGTTGTTATTATTATATACGCTCCGCGTTTCATATGTTTGCCTAGGGGTATGTATGCAGCACCGTTTATCATTATGCCCGTCAAAATCGCGGAACTGAGTGACGCAATGAGTATAAAATACACTGAATAACATTGATTGCATATGTTAATTTAAGCTATGAAGATGTAAGCTGTTAACGTAGCTATGAGTATGCATGTAACGGTACCCACTGAAAGCTGAATTCGGATGGTCGCATCCAAGGTTCATGTGTCCACGACATATTAATCAATGCATAGCAAAAGTCGGTTGTGACTCTTCGTTCTCCTTTGAGAACAGTACGCATAATTTGCTGACTAACATTGTAGATGGATTGAAAGTCATATTAACATATTGCGGTTTAATTTGCGTAAAAAAATTAATTGTTGATGGACATTTATGTAGCATTAAACGATACGGCTGTGTCAATTCTTACTCATCCAACCCATAACATAGGTGTACATGTACTCATATCGACCAACGACTGCATCCGAAAAGTCGCGACCAAAATGTGCGCCTCCATATCTCATTAATAGATGGACAACAAGGGTCACCTACAAATGATATCTCTTCGTTTCCCTCGATTTTGCCTATAAATATGTCAACTTTACAAGCAAGGCAAACAAAAGTGCCGAATATAAAAAAAGGAGCTACGTGGGGAATCGGTATTATCAGATATAAACAATGAGTACGAGTATAGTTAATGTGCATTTCAGTGACAAGATCATTGTAACAACCGTCACCAACGAGTCGGCCGTTGTAACGGAATGGCTACGGGAAGTTGACGGCTCTGTCCCGACGCTGGTTGGACTCGACGTCGAGTGCAGACCGGTTTGGACTCGCGGAGTCGTTAACAAAGCAGCCACTCTACAGTTGTGCATCGGCTGTAGATGTATCATTATACAGCTCGCTTACCTCGACAAAATCAGTCGACCGCTCAGGGATTTCATGTTGAACCCAAACAACACATTCGTCGGCGTTGCAGTCGGGGAAGACATGGCGAAGCTCATCCGCGACAACGGATTGCTTAATTGTGGGAATTTCGTCGACGTGGCGGCTGTCGCAAAAGCACTGTTGCCGGCCGGACATTTCCGTGGGCCAGGATTAAAAGAACTGGCCCAGGTACTTTGTGGCATGGTGATGAGGAAACCCAAGCACGTGACTATGAGCAATTGGGAGAACAGATATCTTAACTTCGCTCAAATCGAGTATGCCTGCATCGATGCATTTGTTTCTTACGAAGTGGGGTATCACCTTCTCAGAAAATAGCGAATAAATGGCCATCAGTGTGGCGCCTTCGGTCTTACTGTCTTGCAACCTTATGTCCTTATGATTTGCCTGCTTATATTTATAATTCCATTATGGCTTCTTTATGCGGTCTTACGATTCTGGATTACACGAGCAGTCTTACGCATTGTTAAAATGAGACCGTCGTGCATTACGAGCCGGTTCTAACGGTAGTCAGTAACTACCTTTATTGAGAAATCTTACTCGGTCGTGTACCTGCAAAACATGTTTCCTCGCTCAGATTATTTTTAACGTATAAAATAAGCATTTGTGAATTACTGAGAAACATGTACACGACTATAATGTTAACACGTAGCAACCAATAGAGTCCGACGCAGATGTCCAAACGTAGACCGGGTACTAATAGATTTGATTTGTTATAAAGTATCTTCTACCCCACGTTCTGGTGGGATGGCTGCAACGAACGACGACGAAATAAGAAGGTATCTAGACTGTGAGTGCTTGGGGTAAAGAGTCAGATAACTCAGTTGGCAGTGCTTGGGTGTCAGACGTGGCTGAACAACCAAAGGCTGATGACAATTCTTGGGGAGCTAAAGACACTGACTCAAGGCCATCTAATGCCTGGGGCTCACAATCTCCAAAAGGCCAGCAAGCTCCCAATAGCTCAGCATGGGGGGAAAAGGTTTCTGATGGAGTTGGCAGTGCTTGGGGTAAAAAGTCAGATAACTCAGTTGGCAGTGCTTGGGTAGCTGGTGACCATCATCCTTATTCAAGAAGAATCTTCTGAACATTGTTTTTAGTGAAAGAAGGACACCAGTAGCCAGCTGCAGGTCGAAATATCCAGTGTGCAGTCAACAAACAGTGTGTGTTCGACGCTGTATCACCCTGACGATTGCCACGTCCTGTAGATCCATGACAGCTCTTTGCGAGCAAAAGATAGACGTAACTGATGTGGTCATGACGGTTTACTGAAGTGGGCAACTACGCACACAGTACTGATTGGTCCTCCCGATAAACTGAGGCTTTACGCATGCCGATATCAAGTGGCAACCCAAGAGACGGATTCGAAATCTAGGTAGCATAACTGATTGGGCAATCTGGTATCGGTCTCCCGAATAACTGAACGAAAACGGTAAGGTCATCGGCACGATCTGCGGTGATGTCCAACAAGCACATTGGGAGCAGACATGGCCAGATGCTGACGAGCCTCCTTATTCGATAAGAATCTTCTGGACATTGTTTTCAGTGAAAGAAGGGCACCAATAGCCAGTTGCAGGTCGAAATATCCAGTGTGCAATCAACAAACAGTGTGTGTTCGACGTTGTATCACCCTAATGATTGCCACGTCCTGTAGATCCACGACAGCTCTTTGCGAGCAAAAGATAGTCGTAATTATACCTTGAAGAAAATCTTTCTCTCATCAGATTCCATGAGCTTGCAAGTAAATTCGACTGCACAGGGAAAGAAAATCGCCGATCTCATAAAGAGTCCTTCGTTTTGGTCTAGCGTTTCAATTGCTGTAGAAGCAGCTGCGCCATTCCTCCGTGTAATATATTGGATGGACGAGAATAATAAAGCAGAAATTGCGCACTTATATGAAAAAATCAGTCGAGCCAAGAAAGCAATCAAAGAGAAGCTCGAGCCTTACATGCCTTACTGGGATATCATCGACCAAGTGTGGGGAGAACGCCTTCACAGCCCTCTTCACTCCGCTGGTTACTTTGTGAATCCGAGTATAATCTATTCGAGCGATTGCGTTATAAATTCGAAAATCGCCGCCGATTACTTGTGTTGCGTTGTGCGTTCGACTAAAGACCTGCGAATTCAATATAGGATTGTTCTTCAGTTGGAGCAATATCGACATGCGAAGGGACGTTTCTCCGAGGGGCGGGATGCTGATCTATGTTCGGTTTCGGCAGGTTTGTTGAATTAATAGTTTTGGTTTCTTTTTGTTTTCGTTACGGATAAGATGTGCCAATAATTGGTTGGTTTGTTTTATTGCAGTTGAATGGTGGTCGAAATATGGGAGAGATTGTCCTGAATTGCAGAGGCTGGCTGTAAGAATATTGAGCCAGACTTGCGATGTAGCTTCGAAGTTTCAGCTCGATAGAAATTTAGCGGAAGCTCTTACCCAAGAAAAGGGAAGTGATCCTCTCGAGGAAGAGAAGTTAAGGGGAAAGACGAATCTTAGGTACAATTTGATGCTTCAGAACTATGCATTATCTGAATGATAAACTGGACATGGGCGTTGATGAAGATATCGTCTTGCCTTAAAATTTTTAAGTTGGTTGTTTATATGATGCTTTATTGGATGGAGCCCTTTGAGTTAATGAATCCTACGCTCGGGACATTGGGAGCAAACATGGCCAGCTGGTGACCATTCTTCCTTAGTCAAGAAGAATCTTCTGGACATTGTTTTTAGTGAAAGAAGGACACCAGTACCCAGCTGCAGGTCGAAATATCCAGTGTGCAATCAACAAACAGTGTGTGTTCGACGTTGTATCATCCTGACGATTGCCACATCCTGTAGATCCACGACAGCTCTTTGCGAGCAAAAGATAGTCCTAACTGATGTGGTCATGACGGTTTCCTGAAGTGGGCAACTACGCACACAATACTGATTGGTCATCCCGATAAACTGAGGCTTTACACATGCCGATATCAAGCGGCAACCCGAGAGACGGATTCGAAATCTAGGTAGCATAACTGATTGGGCAATCTGGTATATGTCTCCCGAATAACTGAACGAAAACGATAAGGTCATCGGCACGATCTGCGGTGATGTACAAGAAGCACACTGGGAGCAAACATGGCCAGCAGCTGACCAGCCTCCTTATTCAAGAATAATCTTCTGGACATTGTTTTCAGTGAAAGAAGGGCACCAGTAGCCAGCTGCACGTTGATCGTCGTAGCTGATGTCTATCCAATGCTGTTGGGCTCGCCAAACGTCATACGCTCGACACCTTCTTTAGGTCGCTGATGCGGTCATGACGGTTTGCTGAAGTGGGCAACTACGCACACAATACTGATTGGTCGTCCCGATTAACTGAGGCTTTACACATGCCGATATCAAGCGACAACCCGAGAGACGGATTCCAAATCTAAATAGCATAACTGATTGGGCAATCTGATATCGGTCTCCCGAATAACTGAACGAAAACGGTAAGGTCATCGTCACGATCTGCGGAGATGTCCAACAAGCACATCGGGAGCAAACATGGCCACCTGCTGACCACCCTCCTTATTCCAGGAGAATCTTCTGAACATTGTTTTTAGTGAAGGAAGGACGTCATTAGTCAGCTACATCTGCACGATCTGCGGTGAGGTCCAAAGGAAGTCACCACCACATTTCGTCACAGCGGGTCCAACAAGCACATTCGGAGCAAACGTGGCCAGCTGCTGACCAGCCTCCTTAGTCAAGAAGAGTCTCCTCTACTGCGATGACACGTCGGCAAAAATCTCCCCCCTCCCCCAATTATAGTGCTCAAACTACGTCAAACTACGTCGTTTTATGTTGTTTATGTCTTTGTTCATTGTACAATTATTGAACGGTCCATTTTTATGCTGACGTGGCGAGCTACCAGCCAATTTCTTCACTTTTGGTAGCAGTCTCTGTATCTATCCATAGTCGAACGCCTTTTGCATTCACAATAATTAATATAAGGGATATTAAAGAGACAACGAATTTAATTGCGTGGAAAGCTGAACAGTCGTGCGAAATAATGTCTGTTCAATTTGAGATCTTCCCATCTTTTCACTGCTACTTTGCAATCAAACCCGAAGTCCAATCTCTCTCAAGGCCTGAGCATATCCTTTGCCGTCGACACCACCACCAGCGACCGCCTCGATCTGCAAATCCAAATTTCCAGTGGAATCAATCGACAGTGTTAATAAGACGATGTAGATCAACGACAACTCCCGAGTAACTGAGGGTCTACATATGCCGATATCAAGCGACAACCCGATAAACGAATTAGAAGTCTAGCTGGCATAATTGATTGGGCAATCTGGTCAGCCTCCCGACTAACTAACAGTGGGTGCAACAAGCACGTTGGGTGCAGGCCAGTTGGTGAACAGCCTCCTTAGTCAACAAGAATCTTCTGAACATTGTTTTTAGTGAAAGAATGACATCAGTAGCCAGCTGCAGGTTGAAATATCCAATGTGCAATCAATAAACAGTATTAATAAGACGATTATTTCGACGTTGTATCACCCTGAGGTTTGCCACGTCCAGATGCCAGAATTTGCAACGGGATATTGAGAATGGTATACAAGACTGATTGGGCAACCGATAAACTGAGGCGTTACAGATGCCAATATCAAACGGCAACCCGATAAACGGATTAGAAATCTAGCTAGGATAACTGACTGGGCAGTCTGGTATCGGTCTCCCGAATAACATTTCGTCACAGTGTGTCCAACAAGCACTTTCGGAGCAAACATGGCCAACTGGTGACCAGCCTCCTTAGTCAAGAAGAATCTTCTGAACGTTGTTTTTAGTGATAGAAGGACATCAGTAGCCATCTGCAGGTTAACGTTTCCAGTCGAATCAATAAGCAGTGTTAGTAGAACGCTATAGATGAACGACAACTCTTTGCGAGCTAAAGATCGTAGTAGATAAAGACCATCCAGTGCTCTTGGGCTCAACAAACACCCTACGCTCGGCCATTCCTGTAGCGCGCTGATGACCAGAATTCACAGCGGGCTCAACATCTTTTTCAGCTTACTAATGTGTTGAAGATGGTATACAGGACTGATTGCGCAACCCGAAAAACTAAGGGTCTACATATGCCGGTATCAAGTGGCAACCCGAAAAACAGATTGGGAAATCTACCTCGGAGCAGAATACCTGTTTGCTCTTTCAAGTAGGGCTCGATTGAACCGACTTTGCTTCCCTTATTATTGAATCGTTGAGCCAAATGACAGTCATAAACAACATTTTGTGTTCAACCAACATCAATGCACCTATTTATGTGTATACATGTCGTCTATATACTCGGGCTGAAAACACCCGTGCATCGCACGGGTCTAAACCTAGTATATATAAAAGTTGATCAGGGTCTCTACTGTGCTGACACGTCAGCAAAAAATTCCCCCAAAACCATCAAACGGCGTCGTTTTATTGTATTTTTGTCTATGTTCAATGGTAAGAAGTTGAAGAGTTCTACTTTTTGCTATTTTGTGCTGATGTGGCGGGCAATTAGCCATTTTATAGCTTTTTCGTACGATATTCAGGACCAGTCGTCTCCTTAATAAATGCAATTCTCTGTATCTAATCATTCACGGCAAGGAAAGCCAACTGTCGGTTCATTTATTAGTCAATGCAACCCTTTGCATACTCCACCCAGCCCTTTTTATCACAACTTGCGTGTCTTTATCGGCGGCGGCTGCGTTTGGGTTCCTATTCTTCTCCGCCTCTACAGTGCCATCAGTCAACGCGGAGTCAACTGCCCGCGTGTCGAAGTCTCTCTCGAAGCTGAAGCATCCCATCATTTTGCTGATATCCTCCGATGGGTTCAGGTTTGAGATAGAGTTGCAGACGTACCAAGTCAAATAAAGCCCGAGCGTTAAATATACTATTACAAAGAGCTCAAAGATTGAATTTTTATTTTCTTGCAGCTTTGAAATCTCCAAAACGCCGGGATCTGGAGAGAACAGAATCAGATCAAAGCCAATTTCAAGAAGTTAGTATAGGTGATACTCCGCATGCTGCTGGTACGATTATTAGTGACCATTCTACTCATTCAGAAACTGCAGCTCCTTCAAAAGAGGAACTTGAATGTCTTGTTCAAGGAGGGGTACCAATGGCACTAAGAGGAGAGGTACAAGATGCTTGCTTTTCCTGCTTCATTGGTTGGTGTTCTGAGCCTTTTTTTTGTTTACTCTATTCAATTAATATTCCAGATGTGGCAAGCTTTTGTTGGTGTTAGAGCTCGTCGCGTGGAAAAATACTATCAGAATTTGCTTGCTATGGATGCCAATAATAGAAGTAAGATCAAACAAATGAATGATGAGAGACATGAGTTAGATCCAGAGGACGCAGATGTACCTGAAAAGTGGAAAATCCAGATTGAGAAGGTTGCCAATATTTTTTTATCCACCCTAATCATCGCTAATTCTTTTGTGACCGCTACACTTAATTTTGTTGTCATTTGAAACACAGGACTTACCTCGCACTTTTCCTGGACATCCTGCTTTGGATGAAGATGGTCGGGATGCTTTAAGACGTCTACTTACTGCTTACGCTCGCCATAACTCCTCTGTGGGATACTGCCAGGTATTTTATTATAATAGAGTTTGGGCTCTTCTGTATTTTTCTTAAGCAGTTCTCCATACATTCATATCATAGCATTGAATTTCATTGATTTTCCTTTTTCCAATCGCGGTATTTTCCATGTTTGATCGTGACCAAATATATGCTTTGAGAGTTGAGACCCACATTGAGCTTTGGCTTGGATGTGCTTTTTGGTAATATTGAAGGTCTTCTTACATTTGTTTGTGTTATTTAATGAGGTTTTGCTGCGAGATGTATAAAAGAGGAATCTTGGCGATTTAATGTTTCAACTGTGGCTATGATGTTATGATTTGTCTTCCTTCCTAAGTGATTTTCTGTAGCTTCTTTTTCTTTTTCAAAATTGTTCTGTAGGATCCCCTCAATTGCTGGCAAATTTTGACCGATATTTGAAGAAAAGGGAGCAGAAAAGAAATCAATATGTTTTCTTTATAAATTGGATTGAGGAATAGGGGGAAAGTGTTCCACAATAAGAAGGATGTTTCCGAAGAACGGTGAGCATCAAACTGTACCGTTATCCATCTTATTAAAGCGCGAAAAGGTTGAAAAGCCCGAAATTTCTCATGGACAAGCCAGCCAAAGTAAGAAGGGCGAGGACTTCACCTTCGTTAAGACCGAATGTCAGCGTGCTTTGGGCGATGGCGTCACAACTTTTTCTGTCTTCATGGTACAAACCCTAAAATTTCCTTCCATATGTGTTATTAATTCGTTTTTCTGTTATTTGTCGTGATGACGTTGAATTCGATAATGTAACGACTCGATATATCGATTGATGAAAAGTGATCATAGGTATCGCTTGCGTTAATGAATGGGCTTGAAGTCTCGCTGTGATGACGATGTTCAGACAAAATTGTTTTAGGACATCATATTACAGATTTCACTATTTGTCCAAATCCTTTTACAGTTACTCGATGGCCATAATGGGTCTGAAGCTGCTACATATGCGAAGGAGAATCTCCTCAACAACGTATTGAGCTCTATCCCATCTGATCTTAACACCGACGAATGGCTCCTAGCTTTGCCCCGAGCTTTGGTGGCGGGATTGATCAAAAATGGGACCGAAGCTGAGCTCGGTTTGATTCCCGTTTTTCCGACTTTGACTTATTCAATTGTCATCGAGCTGTGTTGACAGATTGATCAAAAATGGGACCGAAGCTGAGCTCGGTTTGATTCCCGTTTTTCCGACTTTGACTTATTCAATTGTCATCGGGCTGTACCCTGAAAGCCATGGTATTATTAACAACTACTTCACTGATCCATCGAATGGCGATCGGTTTAAATGCAGAGCCACGAGCCCAAATGGTGGTTAGGTGAGCCCTTGTGGGAAGTTGTGGTACTGAAGAACGGCTTGAAGGCGGCTACGTATTTCTGGCCTGGGTTTGAGGTAAAGAAGGGTTCTGGGGATTGTCCCAATGGTTAATACGACGCTTTATGACGAGTGAAGGGTCTGGGACCGCAAGGGTTCTTCAGCGTCAGACCTCTCTTTCATGGAGGTCTGCAGAGGAACAGTGATGCAAAATTGATTAGAGGGACGAAGGCATACGAGTGATATGGAACTTGACAGCTTAATCAGTTGTGACCCAGCCAAAGATGTGGTCCCAGGCGGTGGGCTGCACCCAATCACAAGGTACCTCATGAACTATCTCACTACTGCTTGCAGATCTAGGGATGATAAACCATCGACATCAGTTCTAACAACGATGAATTTCCATCTGTATAGTTCGATTAAGAATTTAAAATCTGCATAATTATGTGTTTACAAACTTCTCTACGTGTGAAGTGATTTTTTCCGTATGCTTATATTCCTATTATCTTCAGACTTCCTACTTTGAGTCGGCGAACGGAGGTGGCGTTAATAATGGTTTGGGACGCCGTTGAGGATACTCAAGGTGGTCAGGAGGCAAGGAGAGACCATAAACAAAGGGCATAGGAACTATGAGCTCATTCTCAATTTGCAGCTTAGGATTAGGTAAACAAAATACAAACACACGAATTTCAAAGCTGCTAAAGATTCGATTTTTACCAAAGGTGAAAGTCGTTTTGTGCTGTGATTCGTTCAGGCATTCGGTGGATGGCCTGGGCCGCCGCCTTCGCTTGATTTGAAACCCTGGCGTCCGACCTAAGGATATGTATTGGACTAAGTTTCCATCGGAGGATTCGAAGATTACTCCGCTGCATCAGTCTTTCTATTTTAAATGGAGAATTATTGTCCGAAACTATTTAGGTGAAGTGATGAATGAAGCAAACTGTAGTATGATTTTCGCTTTTACATTTTTTGCATATGTTGAAAAAATCGCCCGAGCCTTCTTTCTTGCAGGATGTTGAGGATGCTGTTTAAGTTTGTTTTTAGCGGAATACATGCTGTTTGTATGCGGAAACGATGCATTGCGAGAGCTTTCTTCGCCTGGAAAAAGCGGGAGTTTCTTTTATTTGACGAACGAAGACCGTTATATGATTTCTGCGATGAAGAAGGCTGAAACAAAGGTGTGGGAAGACAGATAACCTTCCTTCGTTACAGAAAACGAGCATCTCTCAATAGCTTTGGTGTCGATAGGTGGTTCTAAGGATGTTGAGCGCGTACTATAGCCACGTCAGATCGTTCGAAAACACGATGGTGACGAAGTATCACGGCCTTCACTGCGTCAAATTAACTGGGCCTGCTCAGAAGAAGGTAAAACATGTCATAGAAACAGAGCAACCTTTATATGAAAAAACAAAAAAAGGGTGTTTAAATCTGCTATGCGTTTCTCAGGTTCGTTTCATCAACATCGGGAATTTGTTCTGTTATGAGTATACGATCCATAGGAGATACGACTTGAAAGGTTCGACCTTTGGGACGTTGACCGATAAACCAGAATCAGAGATCGATACGACTACAACGCCGAAAGACCTCGACCTCAATTTCATCTTTTGACTCGAAAAGGCTCAGTATCAAGAATTTCGAAGGTAAAGCAAAGCAAGGCAGCGCATTATTTATTTACCGGCAAATTCTCTTATGGGATTGGTCTAAGAAGTTGATTGTTATAAATGTCGCAGAGAAATCGATAGGGACTGCGATTTTCTCGAACAAGAGAGAGTAATGGACTATAGCCTCTTCGTCGGCGTTCACTTCACAAGAGCTTCATGCGGCGATCAGACACCTACTGGTAAGTAAACTACTGCTTGCCTACCTTTACCTTTTTGGCTTATGTGCAAGAATCTGATATTGTTCTCACGCCTCAGAAACTGATACAGTTTTCCGACTATCAAGGGCAGTCGTAGATCAACCGATCTTAGATCCTAAAGGGTAAGTACACACACACACACATACGCATACATACAATAGTACATTATTGTAATTCTATTCCATGACAAGGAAGTACACTTGCAAGGTGGGCTAACAGAAAAATTAGGGATTAACATGCCAGCAAGTGTTGAAGGAACGGAGAGGGATGATGGCGGCGTCGAGTTTCAGTTGATAGGAGAGCCGACGGGGGAGTACTATGATGTAATACCGTTCCTCGGAATCATAGTCATACGTCAAGACTATGACAATTGACATCACCAAGAAACTCGAGCATGCTTACAAGTCAATCCAATACGATCCAAACTCTATCTCAGCCGTTGATCCATGGCAGCATTCAAGGCGCTTCCGTGACTATATATTTATGGCCTTCGAAGATCTTCACGGAGAAGTTTTGGAGGATGTGGACAAGAATTCCCCATATATTGTGACTGAACTTCCTAAGGAGACACTGATCGAAGATTTTACCTTCATTACAAGACAGTCCGTTAGCACTGAAAGTGAGTTCTTGCATGTGTTGGTGATTAGTTGTCTTTCTTTCTTCACGAAATTATCAGTTGACTATTGTTTTATATCATATGCATTTGGTACATGATGATGGAAAAAGTTATGTAGGGCACTGAGGAGTTTTGCACGCACAAAAATTAGTCAACAATATTTATGTAAGACTGCATGAAAGGTTCATGTATTTAATGAAATTTATGGTGGTACCGAATGATTGTACTGATAACTGGTTATGTACATTAGTTAACTTAAAAATGTGTTATGGTAATGCAAACAAACTATTCATTGTACCTCTATTTAGCTGTCGGTCGCAATTAAATATGTTTAATTGCTAACAAAAAACAGTGTTGTAGACAATTTAGTATTGTGCAGAGACTAACAAAAAAAAAAATCACCTAATGATTGACAAGTGCTTGCAATGGCGAAGTTTCTGGAACCAGTCTTGCAAGAGCACTTTAACAGCCTGAGAATTACGATGAATCACATGATGGACAGAATGGACGATAAGATTAATGACATCGTTGCAGTCCACGCAGTCTTACACAGTCTTACAATTTTCACATACCTATATTCTTTAAGTCCAATACTATCACTAATTGTTTGACAGTATTACAAGTCAGTCTTACAAGATCGCTTTACTTATCAACTTATATAATATATTGGTATGACTGATATTGTAAAGTTATTGTTGTTGTTGTTAGCATCAATTTTCTAAGACTGCTCCTAAAAATTGTATTATACGATAGACGAGGCATGCATTATATTATATTATATTATATTATATTACATTATATTATATAATATTATATAAATCTAATTATACAACCGAGTCGTTTTTAGAGTCACCTTTGTACAACAGATATTTGGATATTAGTTATCAATAATTCAGTTTCTGGAACCTACAGCCGTGGAATATAAAGTCTTTTGTGATGATGCAGATAAATAATTCATGTGTGTGGTTGCCAATTGCTCGACTATGTTGGTCTAAAGTCCGAGAATACAAGCCTATTAAGCAAATTTTTGGAGCTGACGCACACTCAGAGTGACCGACGACAACTATGGCCTTCGTATATGTAAAGACAAGATGCTAAGCCTCATAATTGGGAATACGTACATCCTTGAAATATTAGATGATACCTGTTCGCTCTGCTTCAGAATTTTTTATATATGTGATGAGATGACAATCGAGGATGATCAACTTAGGCCCTTTACCTCGGTTATATGGCAAACGTACTTTTTTAATTTGTTCAACACCCTAAAAATTCCTTTTGGGCTCCTTCAGTCTTGCAATCTTACGTTTTTAGGGTTTTACCTCCTTACAGTTGTATTGACATTGTTGCAGTCCTACGCAGTCTTATAGTTCTACAGACATATTAGCAGTCTTAAGAAATCTTACATTTTTCACATACTTATATTCTTTACGTACAGTACTCTCACTAAGTGTTGACAGTATTACAAGTCAGTCTTACAAGATTGCTTTACTTATCAACTTATATAATTTATATTTGTAAGACTGATATTGTAAGGTTATTGTTGCTGCTGTTAACATCAATTTTGTAAGACTGCTCCTAAAAATTGTATTATACGATAGATGAGGCATGCATTATATTATATGTATTGTATTGTATTGTATTGTATTGTATTGATTAATATATAATATATTGTAATACATTAATGTATTCGATGCACGGTAAAAAGAAACGTTGCGGTCCGTTCAAAGTTTTCGGTCCATTAACTACCCAAACTTCGCAACATATTAAAATTGACGGCTCTCAGTTTCGCGGTACAAGGATCTTGCTGTTGCAAAGAGTTTTCGAAACTTTGCGGTCCATCAAGAAAATTTTGCTACATCTTTGTTTGCGGTAAAAAGCACTTTGCACGATTCGTCCAAGGTGTTCGGTCATAAACTACCAAATTTATTTTTGAAAGTCGATAACAAAAATCAGCTTAATACGTGAAGCATTGTACAAATCACGTTTTAACATGTTTACAACATCACAACGGTACATTTTATACATTATTGACTCTCTCGCATATCATCAATACGATACTGTAAATAAAAATTTACAATAGATAAGAATATAATGATTAGAACTCTAATTCTTTAATATCTATAAGACATAATGTTTTCCGTGTGTTTCGCCCGAGAAGATTCAAGAGTTCATTGAATTCCTCACCGTATCAATATTCTTCAATGACTGGACGTAGTTCTTCAAATCAATAAAATAAATATGACATTATCTGTCTAGATATTTTATTATTTATGGAAGATTTAAAAAAATTTACTTTGAATATTGCCCACATAAAAAAGTGCAACATAATTACTCTCAGCTGCAGTGTGTTGCGTATCTCAAAACATACAGTGCGAAGGTTTATGACCGTGTCACGTCTGTGCGACCGAAAGAACGGCGTTTAGTTTTGTATGATTGTAATATTGTAAGACTGTGAGGCTGCACTACTTAAACATTGTAAGACTCTACGATGCACGGCTATGAGTCTGTAATCGGTTATGAGACTGCACTACTTAAACATTGTAAAACTGTAAGACTGCACGACTACTACTTAAACATTGTAAGACTGTACAATGCACAACTATCAGACTGCAGTACTTAAACATTGTAAGACGGTAAGACTGCACGGCTATGAGAATGTAGAATATGTTTTATTATTATTATTTTTATAAAAAAAGCTAAGGATAGTCCTGCAACTATACTAGAGCTGGGGCAATATACCGAAATACCGATATACCGTCCTTATCGTATCGTAACGTACCGAAAATATCGAAAATTTTGGTATATCGAAGTTTTTGGTAAGGTATGATACCGTACCGGGTACGGTAATGGTATGAAAATTTTAAAAATTAGGTATACCGATTATACCGAAAAATTAAAAATTTTCATATTTTAGGTATATGTATGTATACACACACACACACACACACACACCTACATATACTATATTATTTCAAAAAAATATAAAATAGATAAAAATATTATAAGGATCTCCATTAATTTATTTAACCCATAAGTTATTAATTATACTCTTGACGCCCACCATATTTTGTTAATCTTCACTAATTTTTTGTTAATCTTGATGCAATTACTTTTTGTTAATCTTCACTAATTTTTTTAAATAGCCGCTTTGTTTTAATTAATCTGTATATAAAGTTGTATTTTGTGGTTATGTAAAGTTCTTTGTCTCACTAAGGAGACTGACTAAAATATGTATATTATTTAAGGTTATTTTATGAATAAAAAATCTTTTTATTTTGGAAATTTTGGTATTAGTAATCCATCTTATTGGGGCCTAAGGAGTTTGAATTTACTAAAAATTCGAAAACAACGAATTAACGAGTTACGAGACACGCATGGTGAAAAATGCTCCGTGTGAATGGTATAAAAGGTATGATAGCGATACCATACCGAAATTTCGGTATGATACCGTATCGAAATTTAAGGTATACCGAAGTTTTGGTATGGTATTGGTATGATTTTTTTCGATGCCGAAATTTCGGTACGGTATACGGTATCATAGTTTTGGTACGGTATACCGTACAGAACCACCCCTAAACTATACCACACAATAGGAAGATTGTTATGTGTGACAAAACCTGACTAATAAAATATTGTTGAGGTGTCATTCCAAGAAAGCTTGAATATTTTTTTTTGCGAAATTGGCCTACATTTTGCTAATGTGGCGCCGGAGAACATAAATATGATTAATTTGCCATTAGTGCATTAATAAGAAATTAATCGCATGGAGTCTTGACTTTTTATTTCTACGAAATTAATATTCAAAACATTAATAATTTTTACAAACACGTATACTTACCAAGAACGCGCGACACCACATGCTCGGACGACTGACGTCGATCATCGCCAAGGAGGTGTTGAACGGCAGAGAGTGACCGTCATTCGGTGCGAATAGATCTGTTTGTCCGACAGCTTGGTCAGGGAGAAGATAAAGTACCTACGGTTCCTCAGAAAGACGATGAACAGTAAGCCATCCCACGGTCCGGTCCACTTCAGAGCTCCTTCTAATTAAGATCCTATGGAGGACCATTCATGGAGAAGATCAACTGTTAGCTCCATGTCCCCTCCAAACCCTGCAATGAGTTCTAGAAATGACAAGGCCATCGCAAAAAGATAAGAAAAAGAAAAGATATTGTGACAATGAAGTATAAAGAGTAAGTAGAAGAGAAGGCATATAAGTTCGAAAATCATGTCGATGAGGAGATCATAAATGGGAGGAAGAATATATTTTTTTTATCATTCACCCTTCTTCATTTTAGTTGGCTTATAAAGTTGAGGGCTTCATTGTTGTGCTGCACAGAGCCCGGTGACTTCTGTATCGTTAAATGCATTGCAAGTTGGTATAATGTCACATTTCTGTGCACAATTCTGTAAACAATAGTTCAATAGAATTTACAATGTATATGTTCTTTATAACTGATCTATCGAATTTCTTGAGCTATCGACTTTTTTGTTCTACCGATTTTTTTGATCGAACGATATAATGTGATTGTTTTCTTCAGAATGGACATGTTCGATGTGTGCTGTCTTGCTACGGTGTTGGGCTTACTTACAATCCAGGTATGAGCTTCATTACAACGAGTAATAAAAATCGATCAATTTTTTCTGTTGTATGGTACAGGTGTAGATTTAGAAATTACTTAAAAGCCGCCACTTTCTTGACAATATCGATAATTTAAAAATTTGAGCAAATATTCCTTGCATGGAAGGAGGGCAGCCCGATGGAGAGCTACGAACATGGGAATGAAGAGCTACGTAACATGGGATCGGACCAGATGGTCGTCCCTCGAAACTTTTTCGTTCGATCTTCCTCCCTCTGGCTGTCAAGAAGAACTGCACCCCGACAATAAGATCGAATACAGTGGAGATGAAACAAATAATTCCCCTACGGTACGGATTCTTTTCAAATGCGCGAAGATCATAATTGATGTCTCAATTAATATAGCAAAAACAAAAAGAGAAATTGCATATTGGTGGTATGGCGTCGTGTGTCAATCGGAAAGGGGTGAAGAGAGCAAGATTATTTCCATTGTCGCCGTAAAGGTTGCGTTTTGAATCAATGCTTTTTCTTTGAGTGTTTTACTAACTATATTTATGTGGCCGTTTGTTTTAATGCAAGAAACTATCGTGTTAGAGTTCAAGCAGTACATGTGCGGTCACGGTGGAAGACGATGATTGTTAACTGAAGGGTCATAGAGAGGACGACCATGTAGCCGATGGGTGTTACATTGGTGTTCGACTATTTTCTTTTTACCATTTCATGTGTTGTATTTATTAGCCAACTGCTGAACATAATGTAGAATGAACATTCGTGCATACCAAGTAAACTGAAAGGGTATTATTAAACGATATTTCATCAAACGTGCGATTATTTTATGGTGTCGATCATGGCACTCGGATCAAATAAAAACAAAATGCAATATTCATACACAATTTAAAACAGAGGCCATCTTAGTTCCTTTATTGTATGAGCCAAAATCAATAACAATAACGGTCATACATGTCATTTTATGGTTCATCAACATAGATCATGCTATTTATCTTCTTATTAACATATGCATGCGGTCTATATAATACACCCCGTGCATTGCAAGGGATCCCTGGATGTAGATACTCGGTTTGGAGTATCTAAAGAAGTAAACATCAACTACCAAGGCATGGCTTGAAAAAATGAAACTCTGTTTATAAGGAAGGGATCTGGGTTTCCGTCACTATGCGTAATAACCGGAGAACCATATAAAGGAGTGGTTGGGATTGGTTTACCGGAAGACATTCAGAAGATTACAGTTGAGGAAGTACAACATGGCCCACCTGCAAAAATTGTTGGACCTGACACCGGAGAATCACGTAAAGGAGTGGCTGAGATTGGTTTACCGGAAGAAATTGCGCAGAAGATTACGTTGGTGGAATGCGTAAATGTTGGGACATTTGCAAAATATTTCTGTGGCTGTTTGTTTTAATGCAAGAAACTATTGTGTTAGAGTTCAAGCAGTACATGTGCGGTCACAGTGGAGGACGATGATTGTTAACCGAAGGGTCATAGAGAGGACATCCATGAAGCCAATGGGTGTTACGGCGGTGTTCGACTATTTATTTTTACTATCATGTGTTGTATTTGTTAGTCAGCTGCTGAACATACTGTAGAATGAACATTCGTGCATACCAAGTAAACTGAAAGGCTATTATAAAACATTAGTTCATCAAACGTACGATTTATTTCATGGTGTCGATCATGGCACTCTGATCAAATAAAAACATATTGCAGTATTCATATATAACTTAAAAAATGGACCGTTTGAGTTCCTTTATAGTATGGGCCAACTCAATACAAATAACGGTCAACATGCCATTTCATTGTTCATCGACATCGATCATGCTATTTATCTGTGTAAACGTCTGAATGTTTTCTTATTGACATATACATGCCGTCAATATACTTGGGATGAAAAAACCCGTGCATCGCACGGGTCTAAACCTAGTAATTAGAAAAGGGGCAGAACTCAGATCTCAAAACCGTGCCCATGCATTGCAAAGGGACATGCTTTACAGGGAAATACATGCATTTACAAGTATAAAATAGTGTAGATGCACGCAGCATAATAATAAATAATGATGATAAAATAATATAAATTATTGAAAAGCATAAGCATTACTATCATCTTTTCTTGGCTTTTTAACCATCTTTTGCTTTTTGCCCATGGGTACCTTTGAAAAAGCAATCACGAATAGCTCTTGAAACATACTAAATGAACTTCCCTACACATTTGAAAGAAGAAGAATTACACTATTATATTATACTTGCATCAATCGGGCAAATATAAATTCGATGATAATAATATTTTAAATAGCTATATCTGAAGCTATTATCCTCAGCTATTTCAAATGTGGTCCTAGGACATATTTTTCTTAATCAGTAAACTAGCAAAAGCACCCTTTATTTACATGGTCCACAAAGCACTATTAATTTAATTTTATCAGCTTACGCGTTTTGTTTGCTTGATATATATTATATAGCATTAGATCTTGTCATCAATGTTCTGATTCGGGTTCTTTTACTTTATTCCTTGGCAATGTTTGCTAAATAGAATGTTGATATGTTGGGAGGGATACTATAAATTATGAGTACTACAAAATAAATAAAAGTGACATCTATAGAGAAATACCCAATTGAATACAAAATTTACGAATCAGTACCTAAGTTTTTTCAGATAGGTATCCGTTTTACTGTTTGTACCAATTTTCTCAGTCTTGCCGTACCCTTTATGCGTGTATTGCGTACCACGTCATGCGTTTATACAGTATGCTATATGGTCTCTATATGGTAACTTAAGTGTGTTATATATGACGTAACATTTCCTCAAAATACTACGTACCAAAATACGTAGCTGGGTACCTAAATGTGTTATATAGCGAACCTGCGGCGGATCGAGTGCATATGTGCAAAAAATTTATTCTATTAAGTACCTACATATGAAAAAATACTGAGAGGGTACTGAATAACAAATTTTTATGCAAATGGGTATTTATGGTATAGACCCTAAATAAAAGCATCTTTTTTTGTGTGACGGTTTTCATTTTGTGAAACATTACATAAAAAATAAAACGCATTCGACGAAATTATCATAAAACATAACTAAACATATGTTAAACAGTTCAATACTAAAATAAAAGGACGAAGAAAATCAAGATTGAAGATACTAATCAGACTAGAATTTAAGAACTCGATGTATCTAAAACGGGGAATGACGAATAAAATTCCAAAAGAATAAATAGGCAAAAATAAAAAACACACACGATTAGATGGTATAAATAGCAAAAAAAATTAAAAAAAAATCAGATGCCCAAGTCCAATTATTCAACATAAAGAGTAGATTTTTACTAGCTACCATAACATCACTGAAAACAAATAAATACCCAAGCTTTAAATGCTAGTACTCACCTGCCAACATAAACCACAATTTTTCTTGAGCAAATTTCATATCTTACACCATAACAACAAAACGATGGTACACATGCATTGCCTAACATTGGGACAGAGAGATTGAGAGAGATGTCATCACAAACCTTCGAATGCAGGCGATCAAAGGTTTTATTTATTTTTTTTTCACTTCGAAGGGCCGACGAGCATAGCTTCATTACCATTGGATCCCTTCGAAGCGAGCTCTTCTAACCTCTTCCACGTCAGCTCTCGCCTCTCCTTAACCTCTTCATCCTTCGACTCTTCGTTCTGAAACTTAATCTGACAAGCCTTGAATAGGTCAGGATCGAGGTCGAAGAAGATCTTTCGAACATTTAAGCTAAGGCTATGAACTGCTTGGTTCCAATGCTGCCTCGTGTTTCTCTCCAAGGCGGGGAAGATTATGGGAAGGACGACTTTTCTGTTCTGCTTTATTAGGTTCTCTATGTGGTCGTTGTTCCACAAGAATAGCGCCCTCTCCGCCACCTAATAAAATGGAGATTCTTTCGATCGTCAGAAGGCTATTTTATCGGTCTCTTGACAGAGAGAATTAAATTTTAGCCCTGTAACTTCGGCACGATTCGGTTTTCGTCCTCTGAATTGTCCTTGTCTAGAGACTAGATATGGTCCTATGATTTTCATGAAATTGATTTTCGTACTCTCACTTGTCCGTCCAGTATGTTTGTGCCATTTATGAAGAGTGGTCTTTTTCTTTGTAATTTTTCGACCGATTTGGATTGCTTTCGGCGGCGAAGATATGATTGCTTCGCAAATTTTATTAGCGGTTTTGTCGAAGCAATCGTATTTTCATCCCCCACAAGCAATAACAATTGGCACAATTTTCTTTATAGAAACTGACTATTAATGATAAATGTTGTAAATATACTGGACTAGTTTTGAACAGTGACAAGTCAGAGGACGAAAATCGAATTTCATGAAAACCATAAGGCTATTTCTGGACGAGGACAAGTTGGATGAAGAAAAACGAATACATGAAAATTAGAGGAATAAAATTAGACGTACTCCTCTCTTAAATCAACATGCGACCATGAGAACTTCCAACGCAGCCAATACCGTTTTAATCCACAAAGAAAAAAAAGCAAACAAATCTACGGCCCCAATCCAGCACAATAATCGAGAACATAAGCGTAAACAGACGAACACTAAAACCAACACGAAAAAAAAAAACAATGCGACAAAAAATTAAATTAAAACGGTACCTGAAAGTGCAAGCTTCCCATGCACCGTGCGATCTGACGAAACAAAGGCACCATACAACGTTGAAACTCGGGCGGCTGAGTCGCCTCTAAAACCTCCTCGAGCTCGTTAAGAAAGAGAACCTCCTTAGAGCTATTCGTCACGGGCCAATACTTAATCAGTCCCCTTATTACAATATCGGCGAGCTTACAATCTTTCTCGACAAACTGCGTAATGCAATAGGACAGCTGCTGATGGTAAGTAGCCAAAGGCTTGGGCTTGTGCAAGGGAATCAATGTCCTCACTAAGAATAGCTTGTGCTCTTCCTTGAGAGGAAGGGCGAATCCATTGATTATGCTTCCGAGAACTTCTAGAAACTCGGCGATTCCATTGTGCTTCTCAGTTTCGAAAACGAAGAGGTAGAATATGTTGTTGATCGCTTTCCTTATGAAGGGGCGGTGCACCATGAACTTGCCGTATATACGGTGTAGTATGGTTTTTAAGTAGTCCCTTTCCCGAGGGTCCTCAGAGTCGAACAAGTCGAGCAGTTTTAGGACAAAGGAGTGATCGATGTACCTCTTCGCTATCTTAACGTCTGTTTCTGGCGAGGCGACAAATTTCAGGAAGAGTTCGTATACGATCTGAAGGTGGGGCCAAGCTGGGTCCATGGCGGGCTCTTCTTCTTCTAATTCGACGCCGTCGATCAGCTTATTCTCCCTTGGCTGAGGAGTGAATTCCCTGAAGATATTGGCTGAGACCATTTTGACAGTTTCTTGAATTAGGGTTTCGTTGAACTTTACGTTCGAAGAGGCGACGAACTCGGCTAATTCCAGCAAGGTTTGCCTCTTGATTTCTTTTTCTTTCAGGTTCTTTGTTGGGTCGGCGAAGTCGAACTCTACGCAGCACATTTTGACCTTTTTGAGATACAACTGCTGCCTCTCTGAGGTGGGAACGTCTTTAAAATTAGGTAAGGCTTTGTAAGAAGTTGTGAGTAAGCTGTTACCGTTGATCCTCGAGCTGTTTTCTTGATTGGAATTTGCTTCTGAGTCGTTTGCGAGGTTTAAGGAGGATAATGGGGCTGTAATAACTTCATCGATCGAACTGCTTGACTTTTTGTTTCCTTTTTTTTCGCCTTTCTTTGAGCTGTTTGAAGAACCCGAGGAGGGAGTAGATTCGCTGGAAGATTTCGAATGTTTCCTGGGAATCTTACCGAATATCTGCTTAATCATGGTTTCTATTACAATATTCCCCACTCCACGACAACCTCGAATTCACGCAACGAAGAACGAATAGGGACGAGAAATGTAATCCCCCTTCACAGCACAGTGCAGCAAAATTGGATTCAACTGAAAAAAATTCAAATCCTTGAACTCATCTCCCTTTCTGCAATACAGTCAACCCTGGAAAAAACGATAAAGAGCGATAGAATTTAAACAAATGAATCGAGAAAGATCAGCAATTTCACCATCAATGAAACCCAATTGCTGTAGATTGAAGCACAATCCATGATCAAGAAACTCAGACAGTCTAAGAAGACGAGCTAGAACCTAAAACCCATCTCACAAAGCGCTAAATCGTTATTAGGTTGATTTTCGAACTAAAGAACAAGGCTACACTGCTTTGCTTTGACTTCAAAATTGAAAAACCCCACTTGAAATAGATTCAACTTTAGAAACCCACAATTTCGATCATCTGATCCCTGAAAAAAAGTTACAATCTTTTCAACCAAATTACAAGTAAAAAGCAACGAAAAGACAAACCCCTTTTCCTTCGACAAAATGAGCTGAAGGATTTTGTGGGATAATCGCGAAAGAGGTCACTGTAGAAGATTTGAGAAACGAGTTCGTAGAGATCACTTACCTGATGCGAAGGGAAGAAAACACAGACACAAATCTCTTTCGCTTTGTTTGCACAACGCTTTAATTTCGCAGTCTTCAACTTTTCTTCCCTGGTTCGCCTTTCTTTCTTTTAATTTTCTTTTTTCCTTTTCCTTTTTTTTTTTTAATATTGTAATAATAATTTGATTTCTTACTTACTCTCATTTAATTTTATTTTTCGCATCGTTGGTCCAAGTCAAAAGCTGCTTGCGGGCTTTGGTATTAATTTTGAAGATTTCAAATTAATTTGTGCTGCATAATATCATGTTTCTTGAGAAATTAGATCAGGAGATTAGTATGTTAATATATAAAGATAAAAGATAATTCAAATTTAATAAAAAAAATAGATATAGATAGAAATCAGGCACAAACGTGCACTGAGAAATGCAATAAAAAGGGAAGCTTGCCAGAGACGATCCTGACAGGACTTTAAATATATTTTCATTCTTTCCAATAAAAAAAATACACATCTTTATTCTGAATGAGATCTACTACTAGGAAAGTGAAGCCGCGCGTAGTCCGGACACCGAATGACTTAAATAAGGCTGATATGAAGGAAAAACATTATTAAGTATACATTTTGATTATAGTAGCTATAGATACAGTAATAAATTAATCAAAGATACGATAATAAGTTTTTTACCGCACGAAGATATGTACTCGTATACAAAAACTTATGTAAAAGTAAAATATAACCGAAACGTTTAATTTAACAATTTATAAGCAAACTACTAACCGAGCATGAAAGTACATATGAAGTAATACCATCATCCTACACTATTTGCAAAAAATATGGAAAAACGTCCCATTAATCCATGTTTGGAAAATTCGTTTTTTAAGTTTACAGACAAAATAGCTTCGCGCTTCAATGTCGCCTTTTCATCAGACATGTTGCATGGATGCTTATAGAAGATTGTTTGATTAACTTCTCCGTCGAAAAGCCACCATGAACATCATCTTCAAATTTCTCAGTCGTCAAGCCAGTTTAGCTGGTGAAGACGATTGTTTTACAGACGTTTCAGTTCATGTTTACCTTGTAGTCTTGTACGACTCATCGGTTGTAGTTTTTTTAGTCGATGTAAGTCAACGACATAAGGGTCGTCCTGAGCATGAAATTCGGTTTGTTGTTACCTGATGTCGAGAATATTGCAGAGGCATTCCTAATTAAATCAGAGAAGAAGAAATCCCGCAAGAAGTTGTCTTGATGATGGGCTCGGATCCTGTTTCAGTTTATTATTTAAATTTAAATTCCCTTTTGGTTAATGGGCCTTTAGGGTTATAGGTTATACCCATGTTATCTATATATAGGTATTAGTTTGATTATGGAACGAAGATTATTATTTTGATAAGTTTGAATAAGGATTGTCTTTGAAACCCTTTCACGCTGCATCAGTTGGTATCAGAGCCAAATTTCCGTTCGTACTAACGATGTCCGGTGGAAGTGATAATGTCCAGAACGTCGTTCCGGATGTTCAAGCCTTACGAGATCGGATGGATGCTCAAGAGGCGGCCGTAAGAACCTTGGGGACGAATGTTGATCAGCAATTCCGGCGTATGGAACAACGCTTTGATGAGTTGATTAACAGATTGGGTGACCTCGAGGTGGACGCCAACAGGCGGGGGAATATTGGAGAACAGCGACCGAGAGATCAACGTGCGCGAGGCCACGTTCACAACATACCTGCTGCTAATGTCCGTCACCAGTTCGCTGAAAATAATTCCAGCGACGAGGAGGAGGAGTTGGTTTTATTTGAGGATCAAAACAGGCCGACTAGGAGGGGTGGGGGAAGGTTCAACCACAACCAGAATAATATCGATTATGGCGGTGGTGAGTTTAGATTGAAGGTGGATATTCCCAGCTTTCATGGTAATCTGAACATAGAGGATTTTGTCGATTGGCTTGCCGAGGTTGATCGTTTCTTCGAGTATATGGATATCCCGCAAGAAAAGAGGGTGAAGATGGTGGCTTGTCGATTGAAAGGAGGAGCATCTGCATGGTGGGAGAGGTTACAAAACAGGCGATACAGAGAGGGTAAGCAACCTGTTCGGACTTGGTTCAGGATGAGACAGCTATTACGGAGAGATTTCCTACCTCCCGATTAGGAACAGATTCTTTTCCAGCAGTACCAACGTTGTCAGCAAGGCCATAGAACTGTGCATGAATATACGACAGATTTTTTGCGCTTAGCTGAGAGGAACGATTTGCAGGAGAGTGACGTACATCAAGTGACGCGCTACCTGGATGGCTTGAGGCAGCAAATTAGGGATAAAATTGGAGTGCAAGTTATAAGGAGTGTGATAGAGGCGAAGAATTTAGCGATAAAGGCTGAATTGATGATGCAAGAGAGAGTTGGGAATCGGTTTGATGGCAATCGACGAACCTATGGCAGCGAGAACCTGCAACGAAATTACGCCGGAGATGAGACTTTAAGAAACCCTGCAGATAATAACAAATCTGCGCAAGGCGGCCTGAGTACTGAGCGGAAGGAAGATAAGGGGCCTGGGAAGAAAATTGCAGAGTCAAAGGGAGGCCAAAAAACCGCACCAATTCCTTATAGCAGACCTGTTATGGGCAACTGTTATCGTTATGGGAAACCAGGCCACAGGTCCAATGAATGTCCTCAGAGGAAACCCGTCAATCTTATTGACCGAGGAGACGAAGATGAAGTGTTTTGTGGCCCTGATGGTGATGATAACGACGACGAGGAATATGAGGACGATGAAGAACAGACCTGTGTGATACGCCGACTGATGTTAACTCCTAAATTAGATGACGGAAGCCAGAGAAATAAGTTGTTTCGGACTAGATGCACTGTCAATGGTCGGGTTCTTGAGCTAATCATAGATAGTGGGAGTTGTGAAAACATCATTAGCAGGGGCGTAGCCAAATCACTGAAGCTGAAGGTGGAGAAACACCCCAACCCTTATTCCATAGGTTGGATCAAGGCTACGGAAAGAGTTGAAGTCACAGAACGTTGTAAAGTACCGTTTTCAATAGGTCTTTACAAAGATGACGTATATTGTGATATCATTGATATGGATGCATGCCATTTGTTGTTCGGGAGACCTTGGCAGTTTGACGTCGATGCTCAGCATGCGGGTCGAGATAACATGTACAGGTTGGAAAAAGACGGGATTAAAATTAATTTACTCCCCGTGAAGACAAGTGACCGCACTAAAGCCTCTAAAATGGGCGCCCGATCTTTCTTAACGATCACACAGTCTGATCGTGAGATGGCAGAGGCTATCAAAGAATCCCAAATGGTACATGCTTTAGTTGTGAAACAAGTCCTTGTGATGGGTGAGGAGAAACAGGCCGTGGAGCCGCCGAAATACGTGCAACCGCTACTGGAGGAGTTCGCTGGAATTATGCCTGAAGAGCTGCCCGTGGGGTTACCTCCTATGCGAGACATACAACACCATATTGACTTGATCCCTGGGGCAAGTTTGCCTAATCTTCCACACTACAGAATGAGCCCGAAAGAGAGTGAAATTATGCAGAAAAAGGTGCAAGAATTTCTGCAGAAGGGACACATCAGGGAGAGCATGAGCCCATGTGCCGTTCCCGCATTATTGACGCCAGAGAAGGATGGAACCTACCGTATGTGCGTTGATAGTAGGGCCATCAATAGGATCACAGTGGGGTACAAATTTCCTATTCCTCGCCTAGAAGACATGCTGGAACAACTAAGTGGCGCTAGAATATTCACCAAGTTAGATTTACGGAGTGGCTACCATCAGATTCGAATCAGAATGGGAGATGAGTGGAAGACGGCTTTTAAAACGAAAGATGGACTTTATGAGTGGCTGGTCATGCCTTTCGGATTGTCGAATGCTCCTAGCACCTTTATGCGCTTGATGAATCAGGTGCTTAAGCCATTTAATGATAAGTTTGTGGTCGTTTATTTCGAGGATATCCTAATTTACAGCAAATCGGAGGAGGAGCATTTACATCATCTACGAAGTGTGTTGACCGTACTGCGTGAAGCTAAGCTATACGTAAATCTGCAGAAATGTAGTTTTATGACTAGGAGTCTATTGTTTCTGGGGTTCGTTATTAGTGCGGACGGGATTCAAGTTGATGAAGAGAAAGTTCGAGCAATTCGAGATTGGTCAATACCGAAAACGGTGTCTGAACTTAGGAGCTTCTTGGGTTTGGCTAGTTTCTATCGGCGTTTTATTCGGCATTTCAGCAGCGTAGCAGCCCCTCTAACCGAGTGTTTGAAGAAAGGGAAGTTTGTCTGGAGCGAAGAAACGGAGTCTTGCACTATTGAAAGAAAAATTATGTACTGCTCCCGTCTTGGCCTTACCAGATTTTTCCAAGCTCTTTGAGGTGGATTGCGACGCTAGTGGAGTTGGAGTTGGAGCAGTCTTGTCGCAAGAAAAAAGGCCAGTGGCATTCTTTAGCGAAAAAGTTAGTGATGCTCGGCTTAAGTGGAGCACATACGACAAAGAATTCTATGCTGTTGTGCGTGCTTTGCGAACTTGGGAACATTATTTGGTTGGACAAGAGTTTGTTTTGTATTCTGACTGTGATGCGTTGAAACACCTGAGTAGTCAGAATCGAATTAGTAAAGATATGCACGCTCGTTGGATCCAGTTTCTGCAGAAATTTCCGTTCAAGTTGAGGCATAAGGCGGGAATTCAGAATAAAGTAGCGGACGCTTTGAGCAGGAGAGATGCATTACTAGTTACTTTGAGCAACGAGATCGTGGGTTTTGATTGTTTGAAGGAGTTGTACGCCGAAGATGCGGAGTTTGGGCAGATTTGGAGCAAATGTAAAGAAAGGCAGTCTTATGATGATTTCTTCATTCATGAGGGGTATCTGATGAAAGGTAATCAGCTTTGTATCCCCGTGTCTTCTTTACGGGAGAAGGTCATTCGCGACTTACATGGGGGAGGACTAGCGGGTCATTTGGGAAGAGACAAAACTATCGCTGCGGTGATGGAGCGTTTCTATTGGCCGCATTTGCGCAGAGATGTGGGCAGAATTGTGCAGAGATGTTATGTATGCCAGACGGCCAAAGGGCACTCACAGAACACGGGTCTATACACTCCTCTGCCGGTGCCAGAGGATATATGGGAGGATGTATCGATGGATTTTGTTCTTGGTTTACCCCGTACGCAGCGAGGTTCGGACTCTGTTTTAGTTGTCGTTGACCGTTTTTCGAAAATGGTTCACTTTATTCCTTGCAAGAAGGTTCATGATGCACAGAGTATTGCTAAGCTATATTTTGAGCAGGTGGTTCGTTTACACGGGTGCCAAAGTCAATCACCTCAGATCGCGATAGCAAATTTCTCAGTCACTTTTGGCGATCGCTTTGGTATCGATTTGATTCGTCCTTGAATTACAGCAGTACAGCCCATCCACAGACAGACGGTCAGACGGAAGTTACCAACAGATCTTTGGGTAATCTGATTCGCAGCATTGTTGGTGACCAACCAAAGAAGTGGGATACTGCCCTGGCACAAGCTGAATTTGCTTATAACAGCTCGGTCCATCGCACTACAGGTATCGTAACGTACCGAAAATATCGAAAATTTTGGTATACCGAAGTTCTTGGTAAGGTATGATACCGTACCGGGTACGGTAATGGTATGAAAATTTTAAAAATTAGGTATACGTTATACCGAAATACCGAAAAATTAAAATTTTTCATATTTTAGGTATATGTATGTATACACACACACACCTACATATACTATATTATTTCAAAAAAATATAAAAGATAAAAATATTATAAGGATCTCCATTAATTTATTTAACCCATAAGTTATTAATTTTGTTAATCTTCACTAATTTTTTGTTAATCTTGATGCAATTACTTTTTGTTAATCTTCGCTAATTTTTTTTAAATAGCCTCTTTGTTTTAATTAATCTGTATATAAAGTTGTATTTTGTGGTTATGTCAAGTTCTTTGTCTTACTAAGGAGACTGACTAAAATATGTATATTATTTAAGGTTATTTTATGAATCAAAAATCTTTTTATTTTGGAAATTTTGGTATTAGTAATCCATCTTATTGGGGCCTAAGGAGTTTGAATTACTAAAAATTCGAAAACAACGAATTAACGAGTTACGAGACACGCATGGTGAAAAACGCTCCGTGTGAATGGTATAAAAGGTATGATACCGATACCATACCGAAATTTCGGTATGATACCGTATCGAAATTTAAGGTATACCGAAGTTTTGGTATGGTATTGGTATGATATTTTTCGATGCCGAAATTTCGGTACGGTATACGGTATCATAGTTTTGGTACGGTATACCGTACAGAACCACCCCTAAACTATACCACACAATAGGAAGATTGTTCTGTGTGACAAAACCTGACTAATAAAATATTGTTGAGGTGTCATTCCAAGAAAGCTTGAATATTTTTTTTTGCGAAATTGGCCTACATTTTGCTAATGTGGCGCCGGAGAACATAAATATGATTAATTTGCCATTAGTGCATTAATAAGAAATTAATCGCATGGAGTCTTGACTTTATTTCTACGAAATTAATATTAAAAACATTAATAATTTTTACAAATACGTATACTTACCAAGAACGCGCGACACCACATGCTCGGACGACTGACGTCGATCATCGCCAAGGATGTGTTGAACGGCAGAGAGTGACCGTCGTTCGGTGCGAATAGATCTGTTTGTCCGACAGCTTGGTCAGGGAGAAGATGAAGTACCTACGGTTCCTCAGAAAGACGATGAACAGTAAGCCATCCCACGGTCCGGTCCACTTCAGAGCTCCTTCTAATTAAGATCCTATGGAGGATCATTCATGGAGAAGATCAACTGTTAGCTCCATGTCCCCTCCAAACCCTGCAATGAGTTCTAGAAATGACAAGGCCATCGCAAAAAGATAAGAAAAAGAAAAGATATTGTGACAATGAAGTATAAAGAGTAAGTAAAAGAGAAGGAATATAAGTTCGAAAATCATGTCGATGAGGAGATGATAAATGGGAGGAAGAATATATTTTTTTTTTATCATTCACCCTTCTTCATTTTAGTTGGCTTATAAAGTTGAGGGCTTCATTGTTGTGCTGCACAGAGCCCGGTGACTTATGTATCGTTAAATGCATTGCAAGTTGGTATAATGTCACATTTCTGTGCACAATTCTGTAAACAATAGTTCAATAGAATTTACAATGTATATGTTCTTTATAACTGATCTATCGAATTTCTAGAGCTATCGACTTTTTTGTTCTACCGATTTTTTTGATCGAACGATATAATGTGATTGTTTTCTTCAGAATGGCCATGTTCGATGTGTGCTGTCTTGCTACGATGTTGGGCTTACTTACAATCCAGGTATGAGCTTCATTACAACGAGTAATGAAAATCGATCAATTTTTTCTGTTGTATGGTACAGGTGTAGATTTAGAAATTACTTAAAAGCCGCCACTTTCTTGACAATATCGATAAATTAAAAATTTGAGCAAATATTCCTTGCATGGAAGGAAGGCAGCCCGATGGAGAGCTATGAACATGGGAATGAAGAGCTACGTAACATGGGATCGGACCAGATGGTCGTCCCTCGAAACTTTTTCGTTCGATCTTCCTCCCTCTGGCTGTCAAGAAGAACTGCACCCCGACAATAAGATCGAATACAGTGGAGATGAAACAAATAATTCCCCTACGGTACGGATTCTTTTCAAATGCGCGAAGATCATATGCTAATTGATGTCTCAATTAATATAGCAAAAACAAAAAGAAAAATTGCATATTCGTGGTATGGCGTCGTGGGTCAATCGGAAAGGGGTGAAGAGAGCAAGATTATTTCCATTGTCGCCGTAAAGGTTGCGATTTGAATCAATGGCATTTTCTTTGGGTGTTTTACTAACTATATTTATGTGGCCGTTTGTTTTAATGCAAGAAACTATCGTCTTAGAGTTCAAGCAGTACATGTGCGGTCACGGTGGAAGACGATGATTGTTAACTGAAGGGTCATAGAGAGGACGACCATGTAGCCGATGGGTGTTACAGTGGTGTTCGACTATTTTCTTTTTACCATTTCATGTGTTGTATTTATTAGCCAACTGCTGAACATAATGTAGAATGAACATTCGTGCATACCAAGTAAACTGAAAGGGTATTATTAAACGATAATTCATCAAACGTGCGATTATTTTATGGTGTCGATCATGGCACTCGGATCAAATAAAAACAAAATGCACTATTCATACACAATTTAAAACATAGGCCATCTTAGTTCCTTTATTGTATGAGCCAAAATCAATAACAATAACGGTCATACATGTCATTTTATGGTTCATCAACATAGATCATGCTATTTATCTTCTTATTAACATATGCATGCAGTCTATATAATACACCCCGTGCATCGCAAGGGATCCCTGGATGTAGATACTCGGTTTGGAGTATCTAAAGAAGTAAACATCAACTACCAAGGCATGGCTTGAAAAAATGAAACTCTGTTTATAAGGAAGGGATCTGGGTTTCCGTCACTATGCGTAATAACCGGAGAACCATATAAAGGAGTGGTTGGGATTGGTTTACCGGAAGACATTCAGAAGATTACAGTTGAGGAAGTACAACATGGCCCACCTGCAAAAAATGTTGGACCTGACACCGGAGAATCGCGTAAAGGAGTGGCTGAGATTGGTTTACCGGAAGAAATCGCGCAGAAGATTACGTTGGTCGAATGCGTAAATGTTGGGACATTTGCAAAATATTTCTGTGGCTGTTTGTTTTAATGCAAGAAACTATTGTGTTAGAGTTCAAGCAGTACATGTGCGGTCACAGTGGAGGACGATGATTGTTAACCGAAGGGTCATAGAGAGGACAACCATGAAGCCAATGGGTGTTACGGCGGTGTTCGACTATTTTATTTTTACTATCATGTGTTGTATTTATTAGTCAGCTGCTGAACATACTGTAGAATGAACATTCGTGCATACCAAGTAAACTGAAAGGCTATTATAAAACATTAGTTCATCAAACGTACGATTTATTTCATGGTGTCGATCATGGCACTCTGATCAAATAAAAACATATTGCAGTATTCATATATAACTTAAAAAATGGACCGTTTGAGTTCCTTTATAGTATGAGCCAACTCAATACAAATAACGGTCAACATGCCATTTCATTGTTCATCGACATCGATCATGCTATTTATCTGTATAAACGTCTGAATGTTTTCTTTTTGAATATACATGCCGTCAATATACTTGGGATGAAAAAACCCGTGCATCGCACGGGTCTAAACCTAGTGTAATATAATAACACATACAGAAATTTCGTTGACCATTTAGTTATTATTATTATTATTATTATTATTATTATTATTATTATTATTATTATTATTATTATTATTATTATTACGATCATCACAAGCGAGAGTTCTATTTAAGTATCATGCATGCATGTCCTACCATTATTATTATACTTTCTCTGTTCCACTTATTTCTTCCCATCTTTCTATTTCGGGCGTCCCACGTAATTCTTCACATTTTTACTTTTGGTAAAAAATTATTCCAACAATTAAACTAATTATACCATTTATATTTAAAAAATGCTTCTTAACTTGCGTGCCCACTAATTAGTTTTCTCTCTCCATTCCTTAAAAATGTACTATAATATTAAAAAATATAATTTCTTAATCTACGTGCCCACTAAATTTTGGGAAGTATTAAGTGGGACAGAGGTAGTAGCTAATATGAAACTAATTAGTAGGAATTCGCGATTCATCATATAATTATTATTTGTAGGAATTCGCGATTCATCGTATATTATTCTTCCTAATATTATTATTATTATTGTTATTATTATTAAGGTGTACTGTCGTTGTTTCAGTTATCTAATGACTTGCCTTTATGGTAAACACAGAGAGGACAAAAACTGATTAAACAAACACTAACCTTTGATCATTCGTTGATTATTAGAAAAAAGGTTAACAAAAAAAAAAACAGAGTGGTCTTCGATTTTTATTTTCCTTTTTCTTCTTTTTTTCCTTCGCTTTTTTGCTGGTGTGGTGGTGATGGTGCTCTCTGCTACACATTTCGCTTTCTCACATCACAATCAACCTCTCACGTGATTGTAATTACGCACCTTCCTTCATATGCAGTGTTTCTTCTCTCTTTTCTGCTCTTTCTTTCCTCGCCTTTGGCATCTATTTCTAGAACATTGTTCTTGTATGGTTGATTTCTGCTGCGAACTGACCGTAAATTTCACTTGATCTACTCAACCCAATTGTAGATCCAGTAGCTCTTTGTGCTCACGGCTTCACAGAAGTTGGGTAGTTTCTTTCTGATAACTACGCTAGGGTAAGCTTGTGTTAGGCTTTGGGCTGATGAATGTTGATGATTTGTTGAAGGGTTTGGCTTTATTCTGGGATTAGTGAGTCCAAGGAAGTCGTTTCTGCTTTGGCATTTTTGGCAATACGCTCAGATTCCACTCAAATTTGGTATGTAGGTGTTTTTGAAGGGGATTTTGAACATTGCCAGGAATATTTGAGTTCAGCTGGGGCATGTGATCGAAGAAGATGCTTGAAAGATGGCGATTTAAAACAGGGTTCTTAGTGATACCGATTTAAAGCAAATCTATCGATTTGAGCTTGAGTGAAATCAGATTGAGTTGTAACTATGCCTCCATCGCCTTCGGCGAGAATTTCCCTCGGAAGGGATCTTAAGTCAGACAATCACAAGCGAGGGCGTAGTTTGGAGAGCGGGATTTTGCATCGCGAAAAGGACGAAGATCTTGCTCTTTTTAACGAGGCGCAGAACAAAGAAAGGGAGAACTTCTTGCTTCACTCGAATGATGATTTTGACGACATTTTCTGTAAATTCTTTCTCCAACTCATTGCTATTACCGTGGCTTGGCTTGGCTTCTCTTGAGATTTATGTTTTCCCGTATTTCGCTGACATGTGTCGTTATTTGCTGTTTATTGTCGTTGACAGCTTCTAAACTGAGATACTTCTCGGAATATAAGCATGGGATCTCGATTCCTACAAGGGAGGAGAGTAGCAACCTGCTCAACGTCGAAGGAGATAAAAATGATTACGACTGGTGCTTTTACTTGACATAATTGACCCTTTTCTTTTCATCTATCTTCACTTATTTCTTTCCTCCATTACGTGATCGTTTAGTATATGACAAAAAAAAAGTTAGTTCGTCTCAGTGTTCATTAATCACTTCAACTGTTTCCGATATATCAATATTCTTTGTTGGTTCTGTAACGTAGTAATGATTAGTACAATAAAGTTGCAAAATCCAATTGAGAATCAACGGTGAGTAGTCTAATGCAGTCGTCGTATTCTGCCTACTCTGCAATTTGTATTCTTCTTCTTTGCTGAACAGTTATTAGTCGTTTCTTTTTCTAATACGACAAAATCGCCGAACTATAGGTTGATTACTCCGCCAGAAACTCCTCTATTTACATCTTTGGACGATGAGAAGCCAGCAAACAACCTCGCATCGAGGGGCAGGCCTAGAAGTCAGCCTATCTCAATCTCACGGTCATCCACGGTAAGATATTAAATTTGACAATTTCGCCATTTTCGTTACTGTCTTTCAATATAGCTGATTTTGTTCTTCAATATCAGATGGAGATGGGGTATGGAAGTTCTAGGGGTAGTCCTAGTCCTCATCGACTTAGCCCATCTCCTCAATCTGGCAGTACTTCGCTGCAATCAAGAATCAGGCCATTTTCTGCTACTCATTCGAGCCCACCACCAAGCCAACGACCTTCTTCGCCGGCAAGGAAACCTTCTCCACCACCGAGTAAAACACCATCGCGCCCAAGGTCTCATACACCAACACTTCGAAGAATGAGTACTGGCTCGTCTAATAATGTCCCTTCTAAGACAAGAAGTGCCTTGCCCGTTAGGACAAGTCGGGGAAATTCAGCTTCACCGAAAATCAGAGCATGGCAAGCTAATATCCCAGGGTTCTCATCAGAGGCGCCTCCAAATCTTCGGACATCGCTGGCGGATAGACCAGCGTCCTATGTACGAGGATCCTCGCCAGCTGCTTCGTCTAGGAATGGTTCGAAATCTGGTCGACAATCTATGTCCCCAACTGCTTCTAGAAGCATCAGTTCTTCTCATAGCAATGAGAAAGAACCCGACAGTTACCGCAGCAAGGGATCAATTGCATCATCTGGCGATGATGACGTGGACTCATCATTGTCTGGTCCTGCTGTGAGCAGCTCAGATTACTCAGCACCGAGAAGCCTAAGTGGTTATCGGGGTGATAAAGCTATTGGATCTTTCAACAAGCCAAGTAAAGTTTTGTCTAGTTCTGCTCCAAAAAGATCCTTTGACATGGCCCTTCGACAAATTGTAAGCTTCTTAGATTATTCACTTGTATAGTTTGATTGATATAATGCAACATTTTTTGGTGTCTTAGGTCATTATCTGTTATGTGTCAGCAGCCTGTCCATTGGCTTACTAAATCAACCTCTTGATCATTTGTGGCCTTATGGTTTTTTTCACGAGAACACATCATTAGTTTGTCCTAGTCTAGTATAAAAGGATCTTTTACTTGTCTGTCCCATTACTGTTTGCCTGGATGATAATTGTTTGTTGTAAACTAGTAAATTGATGTTTCGATGTATGTGAATAAAATAACACGTCGACACTTGTAAAATAGGGATAGAGTCATCATCTTAAGTTGACATTTTATTCTGCCTTGTCACGTTCTCTTCGTATATGGATCAGTGCTACTTTCTGTCTCTTAACATGCTGTTAACGTATGCTAATTCTGATTTATCTCTATGCAGGAAAAGAAGGGCCCTCAAAATATGTTTCGGCCCATGTTGTCGAGTGTCCCCACTGCAACAATTTATGCAGGAAAAGGAAGCTATTTGACATCTTCTATTACAACTAGCAGTAATGCTAGTTCTGAGCAAGGAACAAGCGGGGCAGTTGACATTGAAGAAAGTGGACAAAATCAAGAAGAAGTCAGCAGCGAATATTATGAAGGTCAAGATAAAAATAAGCACGACGAAGAAGTATTTTTCCTGGATCACATTGATACTTTGAATGAGGGAGGCGAATACAAAATGGAAGAGGAATCTGTTGCCTGTGAGCATGATAGAATCCCTCAATCCGAAGCCCCTCACATTCCTGGAAATAATAGCCAATCTGATTCTGTGCAAGCTACGAGTGCATCTGACGTTGTCTTGGATAAGAAGTACAAAGATCCAAATGATGATGATATTTCAGACAAGGAATTATGCTCAATCTGCGGTCAGAAGTTTCAATTGGGCGAACTTGAACGGGATGGGGTTTTGCAGCTTTGTCGTGAATGTTGGATGTCAAGAGTATATTCTACTGAGACCACGGGAGATATGGATGCAATGTTAGATAAGAATGCCAACCCACTCGAAGATGTAGGCCAATCTGCCTCTATTCAAGAATATGAACAAATTGCCTCCACTGGTGAAACAGGGGAAGATCTTGATAACCTTTACAACGAGGACCAGCCATCACACATTGCACCAAGCAATGATGTTGGTATTTCACCGATTGAGGAAACTGAATCAACACTTTTTGCTGGACAAGTGGTTCATAAAACCTCGGAAAACAACGCTAAAGAACTACAGCTTTCTGTCAACAGTTCCAATTCAAACGACATTTCGGAAGGTTCAGGGATCTCTTTGCTGCTAAAAAGGTCAAATAGCAGACGAGGGTATGTTGTCCAAAGCAGAAGCCTCACGGCAAGTAATATCAGTTATGATGAGCTTTCCTATGTAAGGGACAGTATAAACAGCATGAGAAGCTCCATGGGATACAGTAGTGCTTCTCTTTCTTCGTCTATTGATGTGGGATCATCGAAGCAAATGGAGACTCGTGTTCATAGGCAATTCAGTGGTCACAAGTCCGAGACAGAGAACTACAGATATGAGACTCCCACAAAGCACAAACGCTCCATCTCGTCCTTGTCTGGTGCTTCGGGTCGTGGGCTAAGTGCTTCAAATGCAGAGAATGAGCTCGGGGAGGCAACTTGTGTAGACCCTCGTGAACTCTCAGTGGCTTCTGAATATGCAGAATCAGAGAGCACAGATTTGGAAACTAATGGCATCTTTAGAACTGCTGCTGAAAATTCGGTATCTATCCAATCAAGGGATGATTTAGTGGATTCACATGCGAACTTTGAAGAGCTTGCATTGCAAGAGAATTGTGGAACCTTGACATACAAGCCAAGTAATGCATCGAAGGAAGATACATCCTCCTCGGGGCATGTACAGACTTCCTTTCAAGGGCAAGATTCGGTTCCACTAGGCAATGAAAGGATTTGTGATGTGGAAAATCCACATATCAGCTCTTTGCATGCTAGATCAGAAATCGAAAATACTGATATCGAAACTCAATCCGACGCTGATCCAATCGATTCAAAAAGGTGCACTAATGACTCTCCAAAGACTCCTTCAGCAGCAGGCAGTGATATTGTGGCACCAACTGTTGAAGTTGCCAGATCAGATGCTGTCCATGATATACACGGTATGTACAAAAATGTTTTTCGCAGCGTTTATTCTCGTCTATCTTATAACCAATTTTGTTCAAGCATAGATCATTGGACTCTTCAACCTGAAAATGAATAATCTGCTACTGATATAACCTGAGATTCAAGCATTACATTGTTTGCGACTGAAAAGATTTCTTTCCAATCTCAGAAGAATCGACAGTCGTACTGCAAGACCTAAATGGGAAAAGGTCGAAAAGCATGACCCTCGAAGAAGCAACCGATGCCATTCTCTTTTGTCGGTCCATCGTACACGACCTCGCATGTGAAGCTGCAGATATTGCCATAGAGAAAGATGCCCCAACAACAATGGATGCTCTTCGACCTGCCTCAGCATATAATGGCAAATCAAAGCTCGAGAGAAGAGAAGCACGTTCAAGAACTGTGGGCAAACGTGGCTTCAAGTCACAAAAGGCCCGACAAAGAAAGCTCGACAACGATGCAAAGACACCTGTCGATGAAACTGACGTGTCGTCTGCTCCTGCTCGGGCAGTAACAGACCCGAGCAAAGGCGACAGTTTGAAGCCTCCTATGAAGCTGGAATCAAAGTGCAACTGCATTATCATGTAGGACTCTTAAATGACTCGAATACATATTTTTTCCCAACTATTTATAGTTTCATTTCATAATATTGACAGCAGATGCTGGTGTGGTTGCGTGTATGTTTGCCTTGTATCGATATCCTGCAAGCTGTTTGAGTTGCTAATGTTCTTTATTTTGTTTGGTTGCTTCTGATTTGTTTTGTAGAGCAAAACTATATTTGTAAAGGCTTCTTTCTTCCTTTCTTTCATCAATTCTTGTTCCAAGATAACTTTATTACAGCTTATTAATAACAACTCCATCTGCAATAGACACCTCAACAAAACTATGATCTGTAAGATCCAAATCCAACAACAGTTCTAAAGACTATTCTGAGCTCATCAAACTGATCGACGACAGCCTCGGCCTTCATCGCACGCCATGCTATGTGCTCGTCAGGCCTTACCAAAATAGCTCCTTCGTCTGTCATCTGACAAATATCCCACCACGACTGAGAGTTATCAGAAGCGTTAGCTTCCATTACATCCACAAAATTGTTCCAAGGTTCGAGTTGTTTTTCACTGCCTGTAATAATTCCATCACCAATGCTTCTCCTTTGCCACAAAATGCATACTTTAAGTGGGATATGAAATTCCTCGGCCACCATCGATGCACCTCTTGCCAGCTTATATGAACTTTCTAGTGGTGTTACGATGAAAACGAGCTCGAGCTTGTCCACAGATACAAGGTCCAGCGTAGAAAAGGTAACCTACGAAAGTAGAAAACAATTCACGTGATTGATTAAACGCTAAAGCTTCAAGAAAACGATGAGGTCATAGGATGAGTTCGGGCCCACCTTAGATTGATTTTCGGACAGTAATCGAATGTTCATATGAGGAAGTCTCGACCCAGGAATTGAAGAAGGAACATAGTCTCTTCTACGGCCAGATGATGTTTGTGGTGCAAACGTTGACTTGTCATCTTCTGATATTAATGCACCTTTAGAATACCTAATACAGAGGGTTTTAGCTTATATATTCCCCAACTGACACAAAGTATCAGAAAGATCACAATTCCAGGATATAAATTTAGTGTGCTGCACTTATGGAATTTGAGATGGGTTATTACCGAAAACCCAGGTCCTCGGCGGGAAATTGAAGTTGAAGACTCTTTCCTTCTTCAAATATCTGCTTCAGTTTAGAAAGCCTCGAAGATCCAATTGGATTATTTTCGTTTAGAATGGAATTAGATAACTGCAGACGGCCTATGCTGAATATCCCGTCCAAGACAGCTCTTTGCAGCTTATGTGGTAAGAATGAATTAAATGTATCATTAATAGCTCGGTGTACTGCACATAGCGAAATATACGTGTGAAATTATAGCACATTGAATATTTGGAGAATAAGAAAATCTTGGTTTCGCTTAATTACCTGAGTTAGCGATCCTCGGGTCAAGGCCAAGAGCAGCAGGCACTGACATAGCTGCTTTGAAGTTTTCAACGCTTAGTTTTGTATTATCTGTGGCAATCTGAAGTATGATTAGAAAATTTTGTTAAAGTAAAGCCCATATCTTTCCATGGGAGCTAATCTTACTAATATGCTGTTTATTAAAACTCTTACCTTCTTACGCTCTGTTTCATAAGTGGAAAGAATCGAGGCTGGGGAGATTCCCTTTATTACAGAAGCCAGCTTCCACGCAAGATTATGGACGTCTTGAATGCCCGTGTTCATGCCTGAAAAACGCAACGTGGAAAAGAAGATAAAAAATCGCAACATCCTCTAAAGAATATTAAATCATATAGTTTTACTTTCAACATTTTCAAACAGTTTTACGGGAAATTTTGGATATACCAAAACCACCAGCGGGCGGGAATCGATGAGCAGCATCACCAGCAAGTATTATTCTATTGTTAGATGCTAGAAATGTTTCTGCAACCTCAGCATGCATCACCCAGGGCTTAATGTCCAAGACGTTAATGTCTGTAAGCTCTCGACCGACCAATTCAAATATTATTTTCTTGCACATCTACATAAATATAAAACTTAACTTCAACCTTATATTCACTAGATATGACCAATGCAATCTTTGATAGCTCGAAGCAATCAAACAGTAGCAGGGTAAGATAAAGACATGAACATGGTCACTTGCGATAGTAACAGACCAAACTAATTTCGGCTTCACCACTCGAAATTGTTTTGCACTAAACAGATCTAAAGTAACTAGCTGATTCAGAAATAACCGTTAACTTCCGTAAGAAAAAAAGGCAATCAAAGAAGTTGGGAAATAAATTACCTCAGGGCCAAAATCTTCGAATTTTTGCTGAGGTGGGTAATAAGGTATCTGCATGGATCACATACGAGCAAAAACTTATACGGTAACAAGAAACATGGTCAAATACGTCCAAACATGTAAAAAAGTAGGCCTTAAAGTACCTGCAACACAAATTCCCCTTGCTTCAAATCATGAGCAACAAGAACGCCTATGGCTTCAGTGTTAAAGATGAAAAATAGCATCCCAGGTCTCTCGTTCATTAAATACTCTCCCAAGTTTTGTGTCGTAAAATGCACGTTAATGAGGTTCTGTAAATCCCGCTCACCGCACATACTTATTCCCATTAGTTCTCTCACTTTACTTCTTGCACCATCTGTGGCAACAAGGTACTTGCAGCGAAAATTCCTTGGTACCTTTTTCCCTTGCTTCGCTGAAGATACAGAGACAGTTACACCGTTTTCAGAGGCATGTACAGATGTGCACTCGTGTCCCATTAGTATTTCTCGCTCAGCAAGCTCATCTCCACCGTTATTATCGCCAAAGTTTGCGAATTTATCGGTTCTAATGTGAAATCCAATGTCCTCAAGGTGTTTACAGAGCACCCTCATGAGTTTGTACTGTGAAAAATGGGCAACAGAAACTGGGCTTATACTCCGATCAAAATCTGCATGTAGTCACAGAAAAAGTAACCTAAAGTGCTCATATCGTTACGTAGTATCAGATATCGAAACTTTCAGTTCACTTCATAGTCAAAGATATACCTTGAGGTTTCATATGATCAACTGAACCAAGGACCTGCCCAGTAAGTGAGGTGCAGTATATGAATTTCCTCCACAAATCCACAGGTGGTTGGTGCATTAATATCTGATCTGCCAGGCCATCTATTTTTCGAAATATCTGATATCAAAATCAACATTCTGAATTATCTTCAAAGAAGCAGTTTTTGAAGACTAAAAAACGTATAGTCATAATAAAACTTGAAAAACCTCCATCGATCGGTTGTTGATGAAATGAGCCTGAGGATGCCTTGTGAAAGTAATGCTTTTCTCCAAAACAGCACATTTTATACCTGCTTGAAGTTACAAACATTATTTACAAAGCCATTATTCAATTGCATATCATATATGCCATTCAAAGTGAAAAGATTAGGGACTAGTAAGTCAAAGAAGTGCCCTTTTGGGCAAACTATGAAAAAGCTCACACTCTCAAACTTAGAGAAACCAAAAACAAAATAAGAGCATACATGCATCAGGCAAAATATAAACAAGACAATGCTCAAGCTTGGTTGAACCTTCAACACATCCCTCAATATCATGTCTTAATTTTAGTAGGTGCGCAAAACCAACTCCAAAAGAACAGTTCTAATCATACACATGACTTCAAATAGATAATTCGTTTTCGTACGTTGATCAAATCAAGCTCCAACCACCTGAAATCTGACGACAGTGTGATATATCGAACTCGTCGTCATCATTAAAGAACTGACACTCGAACACCACCATTCAAGTTATGAAATTGCAAGAATGCAAACGAAATGGAAATAAAATGATTCAAGAAAAGCGTACCTAATTTGGTTAGGAGGATGGAGAGAACGATCCCAACTGGGCCAGCACCGACGATCAAGACAGGTAAGACTGAGTCATCTTTGACGCTCGATAGGAATCTTCTCTGCACATTGGCATCATTGGAGTGAATTGCACGATTTCTTTCCCTGGTGATTATTCTAGCGAACCTCATAAACCCCATTACACTACACAAAGGTGAGAGTGAAGAAGAATACCTTGCTATCACGCGACTTTCAGTTCTCTACCGTTTTCAGTTCGAAAGACTGAAATCGTGTTCGATTGGAGGCCATTTGCGTGCTTGCCCGAAAACCACAACACAGATGTCTAAATCTGTCTTTTCGTGCTAATTATATGGGCTTCACTTCGATCTAATTTTCCTAATCAACTCCAATAGGACTCCGAATAAGAACCCATACCTAGGGGTGGTTCGGTACGGTATATCGTACAAAACTGTGATACCGTATACCATACCGAAATTGCGGTATCGAAAAAAATCATACCAATACCATACCAAAATTTTGGTATAACTTAAATTTCGATACGGTATCATACCGAAATTTCGGTATGGTATCGGTATCATACCTTCTATACCGTTCACACGGAGGGTTTTTTACCATGCGTGTCTCGTAACTCGTTAATTCGTTGTTTTCAAATTTTAGTCAATTCAACTCCTTAGGCCCCAATAAGATGGATTATTAATACCAAACTTTCCAAAAATTAGAAGATTTTTAATACATAAAATAAACCTTAAATAATTTATATATTTTAGTCAGTCTCCTTAATAAGACAAAGAAACAAACATGTATTTCGTGTTTTCTTTTCTTTTCTAATGTAATTAAAATATGGTGGCCTCAATAATCTTAGAATGTTGGGTATAGTTAATAATTTATGGGCTAAATAAATTTATGAAGATCCTTATAATATTTTTATCCATTTTATATTTTTTTGAATTAATATAACATATTGTAGGTGTGTGTATATATATATATATATATAATATTAAAAATTTTAGTATTCGGTATGTCGGTATAATCGGTATACCTAATTTTTAAAATTTTCATACCATTACCGTACCGAAAATTTTCGGTACGGTATCATACCTTACCAAAAACTTCGGTATATCAAAATTTTCGATATTTTCGGTACGTTTCGATACGATAAGGACGGTATATCGGTATTTCGATATATTTCCCCAGCCCTACCCATACCCAATTTTCCACCAATAGATACTAAAATCAAAATTAAACCTAAAATAGGTAATTGACAATTTCTTTCTCCTCCTATACCCATATTTGAGTTTATAGTCATTACCTTAAAACTTTTTAAGTCTTACCAATTTGGCCCCTTAAGTGCTAATAATTATATTTTCAACATAAGAATACTTTAACAAAGAGTCGGAAGACTTGAAGACTATCTCTCTTTGTACGAATGTTTTTTATTTGTGTCTTAATGTATTTAGGTCGTGTATTGTTTTCTAATGAATATTATTTCTCCGGTTTTTGTGCATACGATTTTATCATTTATATCATTAGTTTACGCCTTATTTAGTTATGAAAGCGGAACCTAACCAACTTGATCGATTCAGTGCTTGGATTAGGTCCGGGTAGAGAACAGGTAATGTCGGTAGGCTTTGAACTTGAGCCGTTGTTATTCAAATTCAAGGCCTTACTCGTTTTATTTTTTATCTCTTTTTCTTTGGGAGTCCATAGATGACAGTGTTTTCAGTAAACTCTTTCCGCTCCTGCTTCTGAATCTGGATGGAGAGAGTGTTTATACGGTTTAGGGCTAGTTACTATACGTTCGTGAAGGCAGACAGGTGTTCGTAGACAGAAGTTTTCGCAAAGCGACTTAGAGAAAATCACTTCTTGTTTCGAAAAGCGATGCGTACAGTTCCGGGGGTTGTAGAACAACTACTTCTTTGCCGTTTTTTTTCCGTTAGCCAGTATCGAGACTCTAAGACTTCTATCTTTCCCATAGGAAGTATGTTGTTGATCTTTTGAAGTCTTGTTTTTTGGGATTCATAGTACTATTATCAATTAGAATAAGGTTGGCTTTGGTTGAACTAAAACAATGAAGTATCCAGGCTCTGTTTATAAAAAAACAATTGGGAATATATCTACGATTACTACGCGTATGAAAAAGACATTTTCCGATCACATTTAAAATAATAATTTGGTCTAATTTGTAATTTTTGTAAAATATGTGGTGTTTGAAATGAAATATAACTTAAAGTGGAAATGAATATTCTGATAATAGTCTTTTGGGTTTGAAACTGAGTTTAACTGTTGGAGAAGAATTAATGTTTGATGTGACATTTACTGTAAAATGGGTTTGAGAATTGGTGTTACTATTGGAGATGGTCTAAGATTATTTCCGACCAATACCAATAATCAGACTCAAACATAAAAAAAATACTACAACGAACACTCAAACGCATACCCAAAATGGCTTTATGCCATTTTCAATCTCCTATCAACGCATACATGCGTTTTCATTTGACACCAACACATAAGTTTTCACCTCTCACAAAGCAATTCATACGAAATTTAATAATTAACCTTTATTACATAAATTACTATAACTAGATTGTTTTATTATTTATTTAAAATTTTTATTTATATAGCACATGATTAATGTTCAAAATTGTAAATAAAATATTTAAACTATTTATTAAAAAATTTAGACTAACAAAATATCAATTATTTATTTATTATGTGAGTAATATTGAAAACTTGTAATATATGTGAGTCGTATTGATAAATTATCAAAGTTGATGTAAGAGAATGTTGCAAATATATTCTTTTGCATTTGGGAGTGAGTTTAATGGTTGGCGAAGAATTACTATATTTTGAATTTAGGAATGAGTTTGTGTTTGAGAATGGGTTTTTCGTTGGAGATGGCCTAAAACTCGAAACCCCAATCGAAGTTTCGATTATCGAAGTTTTCGGTTTGAAATTTTTAGGCACGGGCAATAAAAGAAACCCAAAATTTTAGATATATTTGTCTGAATTAAAATAAATTTGAATGTTTGTAATTTAATGTATGGTAAAAACAATTTTTTTCTATTAAGTAGACATGTGGGTACTTATTAATTAATATTTAAAAAAATAAAAATTGACATACCCAATGCCCTCGGCGTCTCTAGTACTTTTTCGTACACTCTATGCGTGTGCTTGGTATTTAATTATATTTTACGTTATTCTAAATTTTGAGATTTATTGTTTTAATATCAAATAAATGAAATAACTTTTTTAACTATATAAAAGAAATAGATGTATGTATAATAAATAAAAATGTTAAAGTAACATGAAAAATATTAAATAATTAAATAAAAAGTAAAGGGATTAAATTGCAATAAATATAACAGACCACATTGGAAGTTTATATCACCCCACACCCTTTACATAATAGATAGATAAATGTGTGTTCAAGTGACATTTTAACTAAATTATTCTAATGGAAGAGAAGGGACTCCCAACTATTATGACATCCTCATGAGACTCCAAACATTCCTTACACTCCCAAGTTTTAAAAAAAAAAACAACCAATACAATTTCATGACAAAAATAACCCCTAAATCAAGCCCTAATTGTGACAACACACTGACAAAAACCCGAAACCTTAATTCCTGAACTCCCCCACTCCCGCCCAGTCTCGGCGTCAGGGTCGTAAACCAGCGTACCACCACCACAACTCCGATCCTCCTCCCCAACCGAAGAAAACAACAGAAGCCTCCCGCCCAAATCCCGAACCTAAACCCGACCCTAGAGCTCCCATTCACTGGAACCCTAACCGTCTCCCACGAGCCACTCATCGAGTCGAACACTGCTAGGGTTCGTTCGTTCTTCCACTCCACGCAAAAAAGCCTCCTTCCGAGAACGGCGTGGGCCATCACCATAACACACCCCTTCTTCATCTGGCTCCAACGGCCCTTCTCGGGGGTATAAACGTCAATCGACCGAGAATTCCCGATGGTGAAGCTCGACCTTCCTCCCATTACGTAGAGCTTTCCGTGGAGCCCGCATGCGAAGCATCCCCAACGAGGGAAGCGCAGGGGTTCAATTACGGTCCACGTGTCTGTGTCTGGGTCGTACGCCTCGGTGCAGGAGAGGGACTCGCCGTTCGAGCCGCACCCGCCGACGGCGTAGACCTTTTCGTTGACTTCGGCGCACGCAAAGTCGTACCGAGCCGTGTTCATGCTGGCTAGCTTCGTCCAACTGAGACGGAGAAATAGAGCTTCAGCGTGAAAGAAATTTGTAGGTTTTGTAAGTTCCTGGTTGGTTGGTTGTGAGGATTCGGGGAAAAATTAATACACAGTTGAAAACAATGTTTCTTTAAATATGATTCACTCGCATAAAGATTAAGCTTTTGGGTAGAGTAGTCATTCAATATCATATCAGCATACCCGAAGGTCATTAGTACTGATCCAACACCACCAACTAATAAAATTTTACGTCTGATGCTAAATAATAAAAAAGTTAGCTTAGACTATGGGTTGGACAGTGTGGGGGAGGGATTGAAAATTATTTAAAATATAATACAGTCTCTTAAAACTTAAGATTTTGAATCGGAAAATACACAATTTCGATATATACGAGTATGGCTTGTTCGCCGCTTTATGACTGGCTAAATAATTAAGACCCTCAATAGATCATTTGAATTAGAGGGTAAGTATGATGCACTCCCTTAAAACTTAATCTTTTAGGTGGACTGGTCATCCAACGCCCTCAAATTCAAATTGATCTGTTGACAATCCTATATTAGCCGGTGATTATAATAAGGCGACGAACAAGCCATACTCATATAGCCAAATAGTGTACTTCCCGACCCAAAATCCAGACTTTTTACTTCATATGATAAATTGTTGATTTTTTTCGTGATATTTGGTAAGAAACAAACCTGTTGAGGCAAGAATCGTACTGGTAAACATCCCTCGAGACAGATAACGCCTCGTCGATGATAGAGTAGCCACCTACAATCAAGAGCTTCCCATTGACCACCGCGAGCCCGAAGCCCGCCTTGGTGGGCCCGGGCATCTTCGGTAGCTCCCTATGCTTGTGACCCAAGCAGTCGAGGACTTCCCAGTGGGTCCCTTTTCCGTCCGCGTCCATCGTCAGGACATAAAGCCACTCCTCGAGGACGCCGGCTAACTTTCTTACGGTGATGAACTCCTTGCTTTTGATGAACGATCTCCAACTCTTACACACAGAGGCTATAGAGGGGAAATGGGCCCGAGGGACGAGGGCTAGGCAGTGCTTGGAGACGTCGTCGGGCAGTCCGGGCAGTATCGGGCAGTGGTTTCTCTGGGATTGAGAATTGTCTTCGGCGGCGGCGGCCTTAAAAGTTGTGATTGAATCATTGAAACACATGTTGGATTCTTTCGTTCGTTTGATAGAATTTTGACCTGGCATTTCTTTTGAAAGAAGCCGATAATCATTCATGTCAATAGCCATCATAACGAAGATGGTTATTGTCTCAATTACTCTAACGCACCTTACGTTAAAGAAATTCTTGAAATCCTTCGCGGATGATACTGCAAGCCCAGGGCATGAAATGGTATAGAATTTCTTGAGCTATGTGCGACGATTTTCGGTCATTCGTATGATTGGATTCAAATTCCATGCCAATTTGGTGGGCCCTTTTGGATTTTTCTATCAAGGTGATCTTGCTTTTGCGGGCACGCATTGACCAAGTTCCTATGTTTTTCGAACATGACAAAGAAAAGGAGAGAAGAACTATGATTCAATAGACAAGAGAAGTATCTAACACACATCAAGGACAAAGGGAAAGAAAAATCAATACCTCCCAAGGCCATGATAGATTTTAACCTCCCACAACGTCCATTTTCTTATTCAATTAAAGAAAATATAACCTGCAATCATATCAGAAGGTTGAAGAAACCATCAACATCTTACCAGTCTATAGATATTTTATCCATATAGAAAGGGTAAAATGCTTATAAATTATCTCCATAATTTATCTAGAGACGAGATGAATCTGACACCCAAAGAGTAGTCAAACTAAGTATGTATATGATACACTCATCGTCCATGAATGATTATACAGGAACAAAATAAAATGAAATGAAAAAATGAACTTTTTAGGTATTCCATTAGACAAGCGTTACCACCTACTCGGAAAAAAAAGAATAAAAGCTTTTATATTCAACAAGGGGAGCCACCATCCCACCTACCCAAACCAACAAAGCAGATAATTTTATAGTACAGTGAGCACTCCCAATATTGGCTGAAAAACTCTAATAGACGTTATGTTGAAGCTATTAAACCAAAAAATTTGAACTGCCCAGCAATCTTTGATCGATATGGCAACATAATAACAAGAATCAGATCTTGGGCGGACGATGATTTCGGTATACTGTGACTAATCAGATCTGGCATTTTACCTAACTACAGACACGCACTGACTTTCAGCAATTAAAGGAAGAAATGGTCTTTTACGAAACCCCAGATAGAAAAAAACACAAAAGCTAAATGGTAGAATTAAATCTGCATCAAGAACTGTTAACGGATCAAATCTTGTATCTGAAAAAGTTTTTACCATAGAATTTAGGACTTTGTAACGGCAAAGGTGGAACCAACGAGATGATTAACGGCAAAGAGGTGAACGGTGGTGGAGGAGAAAATTGGATAAGAACTGTTAACGGATCGATCAAGAATTTTGAGGATGGGGCGATGATAGAGAGTTTCAGACAAGAATGGGTTATTATATATAGGGTAAAATGCGTATAACCCCCTCGTGGTTTCGCGGAAATGCACATAAACCCCTGTGGTTTTTTTATTGCACGGTACTCCCTCGTGATTTAACTAATGTTGCACCGTACCCCACAGGCAGCAGTTTTTTGCCCCAAATTGGATTACACGCGCTCTTACTGCAGGTGGGTTAAGCTTGGAACATATTATTTACTGTTAAATGGCTAGAATAACCTCAAATTTCACCTTCTTTTCAAATGATAACCACCGACCCTATCTAAAATAAAAAATGTTACCCCGGGGGTTATCATTTGAAAAGAAGGTGAATAGTTGGGGTTATTCTGGTCATTTAACAGTGAATAATATGGTCATTTGAGCGCGTGCAAGAGCGCATGTAATCCAATTTCGGGCGAAAACTGATGTTCGAGGGTTATCATTTGAAAAGAAGGTGAATAGTCGGGGTTATTATGGTCATTTAACAGTAAATAATATGTTCCAAGCTTAACCCACATGCAGTAAGAGCGCGTGTAATTCAATTTCGGGCGAAAAACTGCTGCCCGGGGGTACGGTGCAACATTAGTTAAACCACGAGGGAGTATCGTGCAATAAAAAAACCACAGGGGTTTATGTGCATCTCCGCGAAACCACGAGGGGGTTATACGCATTTTACCCTTATATATAATAGTAGTATTTTCCGCAAGCTATACGCGTTAGTGCTTAAAAATATAGGTTTTTTTAACTATTTAGGGCTTTTATTTTTATTATCTAATAATAAAATAGGGTTCTTCTACTCATAATTAACGAAATAAGACTTTTCGTGGGTATTAAATGCGGTGATGCATTTAGTGGCTGCAACGAGTTTACTGCGACGAGTTTACTGTTCTATCCCTCTTCAATTTTTATTTGTGATGATATGCGTTTTATACCATTAATGTAAGGACTATCCATATTTCTTTGTAAATTGGAAACTCTCCATCCTTATCCAAGAGAGCAATATGATAGTACAAATAATAAATGGTAATTAGTGCTTTGTATAAGGAAGGAGGTTCTGAATTGGAACACTGCTTTGAAGAATGTCAAAGCTGAAAGTGTAATGAATTTTCAAAATATTGATTTTAGGCTTAAATCAGCTTCGGGGCTTAATACACAAGAAAAAGGCCAATAATTAGGGGTGAGCAAAACTATCCGGAAACCGGTGTTCCAATCCGGTATCCGGTTTTCAAAACCCGAAAAAAGAATCTCCGGTTTGAAAACCGAATCGGATATCCAATCCATTATATTTTAAAATGAACTGGATCGGATACGGATAGTGGTTTGTCTAAAATCCGAATATCCGATATCCGATTTTATATTAGAAAATAAAAATAAAAAAATAGTCCAAAAAGGAGAATGAAGGTCCAAAAGAAAATTCAAAATTGAATTTTAAATTTATATTATTTTATTATTGCATAACTTGTTAGAGAATTGAAATAAAAAAAACTTAAAGCTAGCGGTGTAAGTTAAAAAATTAATGTGATTTGTGTTACTGTGTTTCTTATTTATTATGTAATTTTGAATAATAAATTCATATATTGTGTGAATTATTATGTATAGAAATTCTTACATGAAAAAAATTTATTTTGATAAGAATTAAAAAATGATTTTTGAAAAGATAATAATAAAAAATATAAGAAAAATAAATTTAAAAATCAAACTTTTCTAGTAAGTAACAATCAAACTTTTCGACCCTCATCGACTTTGAAAGCTCCTATACAGTTACATATACATTCCCAAGGCGAAACTCTGTATCCACATTATTATTGGTCATTGAGTTGGATTCTAATTTACATATCTTAACTCATCAATATGTATCTTGACATTCTAATAGCAAATACGAATATAAGCGAGATAGAAAAGTGAACTCGTCGCGGCCAATAAAAGCATCACCGCATTTAATAACCACGATAAGTCTTATTTTGTTAATTATGAATAAAAGAACCATATTTTATTAAATAATAAAAATAAAAGCCCTAAATAGTTGAAAAGCCCAAACATATAATCATATGTATATTGCTTGAATTTTGATACTTCCTCCGTCCCCTTATTTTTACCAATCTTTCTATTTTGGGCGTCCCACATAATTCTTCTCATTTCTAGTTTTGATAAAAAATTATTCCAATAATTAAACTAATTACACCATTTATATTTAAAAAAGGCTTCTTAATTTGCGTGCCCACTAATTAGTTTTCTCTCTCCATTCCTTAAAAGTGTATTATAATATTAAAAAATTGTGGTTTCTTAATCTACGTGTCCACTAATTTTTTAGAAGTATTAAGTGGGACAGGGGTATTATTTATAATCCCTTCGTCCCGCTAATTTTATCACATTTTTCCATTCCGGGCGTCCCAATAACTTTTTTTTGGTCGAATGAATGATTCATTAACCACCGGAGACATTTTGTTCATACATCAACTAACCCTAAACAGCAATCAGTCAAGGAAATGAGGGAAAAACAATCCTATTGTAAAGACTCAAAGACGCTGCATTCCTTACTTTACAAACTGCCCCAATTCGACCCTGCATCTCTTTTACTATAATAAGCAGAAGTTGTGCCTCAGACAAAGCTACCATAGCATGAATTTTCTTGTTGCGCTCACACCAAATATGATAGAATATGGCAGAGTAGCACGCCAGTAAGATACGTTGTGCTGCCTTCCTCTTTCTACCCATGTTCAGCATCCAGCCACAGAGTTCATCCATAGAGCAGAACTTCACGTCCTCCTCCAGCCACGCATTCATTTTCTGCAGCAGATTCCGGCTAAAACTACACTCCACTAACAAATGCTCCAAGGTTTCCTCCTCCCTCATACATAAAGAGCAACTGATATCATTTAAGCACCATCTCCTTTGTAAGCAGCCTCTTTTGCACCAGCATACAATGAAGGAGTGTTTAGGTAGATTATACATATTCCAAACAGCTTGGCAGAGAGGAAACATGGTTGGTGAACCCTTGATCCAATCATAGCCAGATCTGATAGAATATCTTCCGTCTGTAGAAAACAACCATTTTCCCTCCCCATAAGCAGCCTGGAACTTTCTCTTAATCCTGTTTAATTTCTTCCAATGCCAGCTTGAATCCACAGCATGGCTGTACTCCCAGAACAAGTGCCTTTCAAGTACACCACATGCACCCATTTGATCCATAGGGAGTCAGCTTTATTGGTAATTTACCAGATCTGCTTCCCAGCTTGAGCCAAGTTCCAAGACACACAATCTTTGATATTCAGTCCACCATATTTCTTTGGTACGCAGACTTGATCCCAGCTGATCAAAGGCATACTCTTCTCATTGCCCTTCCTGCCCCACAGAAAGTCCCTACAAAGGTGATCAACCTCCTTGGAAACTGCTTTTGGCAAAATGAAACTAGATCCCCAGAACCCATGTATGGCCATCAGGACTGAATTAATCAAACAGAGTTTACCTGCATAGGACAAATTCCTTGTGGACCAACATCTCAGTCTTGCAGTAACTTTCTCTACTAGATCTTGGCAAGTCTGTTTATTCCACTTTGTAGGAGCCAGTGGAACTCCCAAGTACCTCATGGGATAGCTACCCAATTGGAATCCCGTGATCATCCCTATCTGTTGAGTAGTGTGCCTCGAGAGACCAGCCAGAAACAGATTAGATTTATTCTTGTTAGCCTCCAGACCAGAAACAGCCTTAAACTGATCTAATACTTCCTTGATCACACTCACAGCTTCCTTCTTTCCTTTGCAGAATATCATTAAGTCATCCGCAAAGCAGAGGTTAACCAATTTAATATGCTTACAGAGGGGATGATATCTGAATCTGGTATCTCGAGTTGCTGCTTGCAATGCCCTGGTAAGGTATTCCATAACTACTACAAATAGTAATGGGGACATAGGATCTCCCTGTCTCAACCCTCTAGCCACTTTGAATATCCTAGTTGTAGCCCCATTTTGAGAGATGGTATAGGAGACCGATGAGACACACTCCATAATCCAGCTTACAAATTTCAGTGGGAATCTAAGACAGCTCAGCCATTCCTGTAGGAAAGACCATTCCACGGTATCATAGGCCTTTCTAAGGTCCACTTTAAAGAGAGCTCGTGCAGAGGCATTCTTCCTATTGTACAATCTCATAAGGTCCTGGCACAGTAAGATATTATGCACCATGGATCTCCCAGCCACAAAAGCACTCTGATTGGAGTTGATAAGTTTGGGCAGCATTGGCTTTATTCTTTCACACAGCATCTTTGATATGCACTTGTAAATGGTATTACAACAAACAATTGGCCTAAAATCTGCAGAGGTACCCGGGTTTGCTACCTTAGGAATCAAACACAATGTGGTTCTGTTCACCGTAGGCAACATCTTCTCAGTCTGGAAAAATTCCAGAACTGCATCTGTGATGTGATCTCCAACCAGCTCTCACGCCTTCCTAAAAAAACCACTTCCATAGCCATCTGGCCCTGGAGCAGCTTCTTCCTGAATTGCTGCCCTTGCAACATCCTTCCTAGAAAAGGGTTGAACAAGTTTCAGTTGATCAGAGAGGGAAAGGAGGTATCCCTCCTCAGCCAGCTTTCTGTCTAGCTTCACAGCCTGGAGGCCCCTCTTTCCCAGCAACTCCTGATAGTAGTCAGTAAAGTGTTGGTGAATGGCTTCCCTAGCCTCAACTGTTCTCCCATCCATAGTATTGATAGATAAGACTCTGTTTGCATAGTTCCTCTGCTTAAGCACTGAGGGATAAAAAGCAGTGTTCTGATCACCTTGGTGTAGCCACCTAACCTTAGCTTTTTGTCTCAAAAACTTGTCATTGGCCTCGCTCAGAAATTTGTATTCCATCATTACTTCTTCTTCCCTAGACAGTAATACTTGATTCAGGGGGTCCACCATATGCACTGCACTCTGACACTCATCCAACAGTTTCCTCTGCTGCTCAGTTCTAGCAACTATATTAGCAAATCTTTCCTTATTCAGCTTTCTAAGAGGACCCCTCACCTTATGCAAATTCCAGTACACACTAGCCATATTAGAGCCCTGATGAACCCTCCAGGAATCTGCCACTGTTTTCATGAAGGAAGGAGTCATGCTCCACATGTTAAAGAACTTGAATGGTTGTCGATGAATCTGAGCTTGCCCCATATCTCTCAGTAGTATAGGAGTGTGGTCAGACACCCCTTCAGTGAGGAAGGCCACTGTGTACTCAGAAAACGCCTCTATCCATGCCTCATTAGCAAGGGCCCAATCTATTCTACTCCAGATTCTCATCCCCTGCCTCTGCTTGTTTGACCAAGTAAAATGACAGTCATTTCTTTTGATCTCCCCTAGCTGGCAGAGTTGGATGATTTGGTTGAAACCAGTGTATTCACTAATGTTGACTGGAGCACCTACTCTGTTCTCCAGACCCTTTATGTTATTGAAGTCCCCTCAAATCATCCATGGCTCAGTCACATTTTCCCCAATGCTCTTCATCTCTGCTCATAATCCCTCTCTCTCTCCAATTGCATTTGATTCATAAACACAGGTGAGGAAGTTGACCAGGGATCCCCTTTTCAGACTTTAAAATGCATGTGCTGCTTTGTTTTTTAGATGAGCTCCAGCTCCATCCCACCTCTCCACAGTACAAGGATCCTTCCATTCGGATGCTCACTGAGATTATGATTTAGCTGCCATCCACTGAAGATTTTGTTAATCACCTCATTCACATTACCCGCTCAACAAACATAACAGATTGATTTTATATTTACAGCAGAAGGAAGCTAATTCCCTCTTTTTTGCAGGGCCATTGGGGCCCCTTATATTCCATGTCACACTTTTATCCATGACCTAGGTCATGGACCCTCTGCTTTGAAGGGTTTTGTTCAGTTTCCCTCATTTCAAGTGCCCCCCTCTGCTACCTCTTGTTGGACCAGATCTGCCCAGGATGCCCTTGCCTTCACTATACCTTTAGCCTTTCCCACTCCCCCCACTCCAGTCTGTTTATCAGGAACAGGATCAGAGTTCTCCTGATTTTTTCCTCGAGAGTTGGCCGCTTCCAGATTACCAGTTACTCCCATAGTAGTCTCAGTTTTAGAGGTCTGAAATGTTTTCCAAACCTTCTGTGTGCCTTTCCTGCATATAGCTTCTTCATGCCCAAACTTTCCACACTTAGAGCACATCACTGGTTTCCACTCATAAGTGATTTCCTGCTCCACTAGTTGCCCCTTCTCGTTCATAAACTGGATCCTATCTTTTAATGGCTTAGAAAGATTAACATCCACTAGCACACGGTCATAATGAATTCTCTCTTTCCTTCTGGTAAATGCATCTGACATGATAGGCTTCCCAACCAAACTTGCTAGCCTACTAAGTGTCCTATTCCCCCAGTACTTCAATTCCAACTGAGGCAGGTGTATCCAAATAGGCACACTCTCCACTACACCTTTTTGAGTTGTGTTTCCTCCGACCAAGGTGTTAAAACCACAGGTTTTCTATCAAAGTGCAGGATCTCCGTTTGCAAAATCTTGTCTCTGGCAGCCATACAATCAAACCTGGCCATAACAAACCCTGCCTAATCTGCCACACATTTACTAGGCCTTTTTTATCCCATTTCCTTTTCAGAAATCCAGCCATAACCGCATACGGAGGATTAGCTCCCAGGACATAACACATCAAAGCAGAATTCCAGTGTTCTATTCTGCCTTAATCTCCTCCACCATGTAGCCAATTTCCTGCCCATCTTCAGCCACAGACTCAATAAACTCAAGTCTATTGTCTGGATTTTGAATGAGGTTCACATTGAACTGAGACCAAGGATTACCGTGCTCCACACCTGTTGGTTCCTTCACAAAGCTATCACGACTAATTGTTTTCCAGCCCGAGAGGCTGCCACTAGCTTCACCCAGGGTAGGCCACTCCATCGCAGCGGAGAAATTGGTATCAATCTCAGCCTGCAATCCTTTAGCCAATGTAAAAGTAGCAGTACTAATTTTCGGCTCAGCATTATCCAATGGAACAATAGGAAACCTCGATTTCTGCTTCACATTATCCACAGTCAATTGCCCAACAGACCTCTCATTGGCCAATGGAACAGTAGCACTCCGCAAAATCAGTTCAGCACGATCCAATGGAACATTAGGATTCCGCGCTTTCTCCTCAGCATTATCCTTCGATTGCCCATTCGACCTCGCATTGGTAGGGGATGGCGTCATCGAGACGATCGGTGCATCCCTCTGTTTCGTAGGTTTTTTGTTCTTCGCCATGGCGGAGGAGAGAGAAACATACGACCTCCAATTGAATAAGTTTTAACAATTAGATCCGTCCCAATAATTTTATCACCTTTCTTTTTTGGGTAAAAAATTAAACACCATTTTAAATGTAATTGGAGGGAAAAGTAAATGGTGGAAATAATTAGGAAAAAGTTATAAATTTAAGCAAGTTGTTTATATCTAATTACATTGTACTATATTATTATAATAATGCCACCTTAATTTGCGTATTCAGCAACTTATGCGTATTCAGCAATTTAATAATGAATTTAATTTTTAAATATATAAAGTGAAAACTATTATGTTTGATTATAATTACAACTAGTCACAGTGCACCCTCGATGTGGGTGCAACAACGAATTGATTAAAAAATGCTAAAACAACCACTACAAAATTGATTGGGTCAAATATTATCATACATTTATAAAGAACATGTGCAGTTATATTTTATATAGAACATAGGATAGTGGGGCAGTTATATTAGTGGATTGATGCAATAGTTCCTACGTTCAAGTAACCCCTGTGATTGATTAAAAAAAAAAGTAACCCGTGTGATTCAATGTGCATGCCAAAATAGAGTAGATAATGAAAAAATTTACAGACCAAAATTGAATCTCAATTGACAGTTTAATCAAACCCCTCTCCCTTAATAAAAGAGTATAGATAACTAAGAAATTTAGGAGTGAAATTTTAACTTATTAAATTAATTAAACTACAAATAGCAAATAAAATGACAGACCAAATTGACAGTTTTTAGCCACATAATATTTTTTTATAATAGAATGGATGCAAAAATCCTGGAAATGGTTATAACATATTATTTTTAAAGAAAGAAAAATAATTATATAAAGACAATTTTTCATCTATTCTATTATATTAAGGATGAGGGGTGACTAATAAGTAATAACTGCTATTTTGGTCTGTAAAATCAATTTAACATCTGTATTTCTAATTTCATTAAATATTTAACCCCTCAATTTTTAGTTGTTACACTTATACTCCTACTCATTATTTTCCTTATATATATATATATATATATATAAAGTTATATTTCTTCTACTAAATATAACTCAAAATTAAAATTGAAATTATATTTTAAGCAGTATGCAGATGATACTAGTATCGCGAAATGGTCAACCAAGTCATGATTATTGCAAATTAGTGGTTAGTTAGTGGTGATGGTTCTTCAAAGAATTGTTGTGGCGACTAATATTACTTTAGTGATCATATATTTTTTTTCGAAATATTTCACCACACACGTCACATTTTGCTTCAGAATATCTCCCATGAGATTTTTCTCATTATTTCGAAGAAAATCAGTGTGATTGGTATATGGAGAAAATATGAAATATATTATGCTATTGACCCAACTTGCCCACAACAGAAAAAACTAAGTTGCAATTTCAAAACCGACAGCAAAAACCTAACGAGAAATTCACTATGGAAAATAAATTACGACAAACTACAATAAAAATATCTATCTATTTTATTAACAGAGAGCATCACATAGTAACTGTTATTTGGTGTGAAGATTCGAAGAAAAAGCCGATGCCCAGAAGAGCGGGTGAGCTTGAAGATTTTCTTCAATTTCATATTAATTATATTTTACCACTAATGAATAAAAGTAAAAATTAATTATTAATTTAAACATTATCAAACACGAGACCACAAAATCATCGTAACTATAATTTATCATTAAAATATTAAAAAATAAATAAATGTGCATTCTAATTATATATTCAAAGATTTATTTAATATTTTTTAAATAGTAGGAGATGCATTGAATCTGCGAAATTATTAATTCATAATACCTAGCTTATTTGATGGATTTGTTTGAATTTGTTAATGGAAGTTCTTTTCGATAATTTTGCCGCCCATATTTAGCTTTATATTGTCACACGTTTCTATCAATCAAATTGTATTCCGATAAAGCTGTTGGGAATGATGGTGGGCCCCGCGGTGGTCAGTGGGTCCCGCAGCGGAATAGGTCCCGGTTTGGCTCGGTACGACGATCGGGAGAAGTGGGACCCACGTGGTAAATTTGGTGGGACCCACACAGTAACTACCACGGTAAAAATAAAATTACCGTAAGGTAAGAAAGAACACCAGAACTTTAACGTGGAAAACCCTCTGTTAACGAAGAGGGAAAAACCACGGTCGAGTTGGCAAAATCTTCACTATAGTAAAAATTACAACCCTTGAATTTTTACTATCTCACTTTTACCACTCGTGTATACCTCACACCTCTCTGTGGATGTGGAACCCTATCAGTTTCTGCCTGAACTGATAACCTCACAATTCACTCGAACTACTTCTCTCTCTATATAGTAAAACTCGAATGAGCTTGTGATAATAATAACTGAAGAATCCTCAGCCTATTTATAGATGTCTTCAGCTCTTCTGGACCACTCAAAACGGGTGGCCAGGAATCCGCCGCGTCGCCCTTCAATATAAACCTTTCATTAAAATAATATTATAATATAATATTATTTATTTTTTTTTTCTTTTTGGTCATTGTTGGTGGGCGTCTCATTTGGGGGCTGGACCAACAATTCTCCCCCTCCAGCCTCATTCATTATTTGCAGGGGAGATTTCCTACCGCTTCAGCGATAGCCCATGCCGGCTTGCCCGGCGCAGAACTCTGTCTTCTCCTTGGGAGTAACCTTCGTCAGAATGTCCGCAACATTCTTGCCTGTGTGGATCTTCTGCAGCTTGAACGCTTTCTCCTCAATAGCCAGTCTGAGCCAATGGTAGCGAACGTCGATGTGTTTCGTCCTCGAATGGTACATAGTATTCTTGCTCAAGTCCAAAGCACTTTGACTGTCGCAAAATATTATGTATTCCTCCTGCTGAATTCCCAACTCCTGAAGAAATCTCTTCAACCAGAGCATCTCCTTGCCAGTTTCCATTGCTGCAACATACTCCGCTTCAGTAGTTGATAAAGAAACACATTTCTGTAACCTCGACTGCCATGAGATAGCTCCCCCTGAGAATGTAAAAATGTATCCCGACGTCGACTTTCTGCTCATGATCCACTTCACTGCTTCCCAATGTGACTTCTCGGGATTCGATAGAAATCGACTCACAACGCCAACTGCGTGAGCGATATCTGGCCTCGTACACACCGTGGCGTACATCAAACTTCCGACCGCCGATGAATATGGAACATCTGGGACATCTTCTCCGTCTTCTGTTGTTGATGGATCGGATTTCTTTCGCAACTGAAAGTGCGCGGCAAGTGGCGTGCTAACTGGCTTAGCATCCTTCATATTGAACCTCTCTAGAACTCGTTCAATATAGCGCTCCTGGGATAACCACAATTTCCCAGCTTTTCGATCTCGGGTAATCTCCATTCCGAGAATCCGCTTTGCCGAACCCAAATCCTTCATGTCAAACGTCTTTGACAAATCTTTCTTTAACCTGCTAATCATCTCTGCATCTGGTCCGACAATTAGCATATCATCAACATACAGGAGAAGAACGATAAATTTACCGTTAGAGTATCTCCGGACGTAAACACATGGATCTGCATCTGTTCTCTTGAACCCCTGATGTACCATGAAAGAATCAAATTTCTTGTACCACTGCCGTGGAGCTTGTTTCAGACCGTATAAGCTTTTCTTCAGCCGGCAGACCATGTCCTCTTTACTTCTAACCTCGAACCCTTCGGGTTGCTCCATATATATCTCCTCATCAAGATCACCATGCAAAAATGCGGTCTTTACGTCGAGTTGCTCCAATTGAAGATCCATGGTAGCAGCTAGTCCCAGTATGACTCTGATTGAACTCATCTTCACGACAGGTGAAAATATCTCGTCAAAGTCGATCCCCTTCCTCTGAGTGAAACCTTTGACTACTAATCGAGCCTTGTATCTGACCAGCTTGCCATCATCCTTCTTCAATTTGTACACCCATTTGTTTTTGAGTGTCTTCTTTCCTTTCGGCAATCGAACTAACTCGTACGTATCATTCTTCTTCAGAGAATCCATCTCCTCTTGCATGGCATTTGTCCAACAATCTTTGTCCCTACAAGATTGTACTTCCTGGAAGCTCTCTGGCTCCCCCTCGTCAGTAATCAAAATATAATCAGAACTTGGATACCTCGTAGATGGTTGGCGTTCCCTAGTTGACCTTCTCAGCTGAGGATCAACTGCTTCTTGCACATCTGAAGGCTCCCCCTGCTCAGTACCTTCAGTGTGTTCATCTACGACAGGTTCATCATCATCAATGATTGGCTCTTCTGATTCAGGTTCTGATTGCTGCACTCCTTCCTCCGTGGCACCGTCATATGGAATGCTGACTGATGTATCGTCTACACCGCCACCTGTGGGTTTTGTTACATCCACGTCTAAGTCGCCCATGACCTCATGCTCATGGAATACTACGTCGCGACTTCGAACAGTCTTCTTCTTCTTTGGATCCCAAAGTCTGTAGTCGAACTCCTCGTCTCCGTACCCAACAAAGATGCAAGGATTCGATTTATCATCGAGCTTCGATCTTTGTTCCTTCGGCACATGCATGAACGCCTTGCAGCCAAACACTCTCAAATGCGAATATGAGATGTCTCTACCGGTCCACACCTTCTCTGGAATGTCGAAATCCAACGCCGATGAAGGTAGTCGGTTGATAAGATAGACTGCAGTGTTGACAGCTTCCCCCCAAAATGACTTAGATAGATTAGCCATCTTGAGCATCGCTCGAACTCTCTCCATAATTGTCCGATTCATTCTCTCAGCGACACCATTTTGCTGAGGAGTACCAGGAACTGTCTTCTCATGCCTAATGCCATGCTTCGTGGAATAATCTCTGAACTCCCTAGAGATGTATTCACCACCATTATCTGTGCGTAGACACTTTAGCGGCATTCCAGTTTCTCTTTCCACCATCGCATGGAACTTCTTGAAATAGTAGAACACCTGGTCCTTCGTCCGCAACAGATATACCCAGGTCTTACGAGACGCGTCATCAATGAAGGTCAGAAAATATTTACTGCCTCCCAGAGATTCGACTTCTATGGGTCCGCATACGTCAGAGTGTACCAACTCCAACTTCTTCATTCGCCTGGTTGACTTCTTCGCGAATGAAACTCTATGTTGCTTCCCAAATAAACAGTAATCGCAGGGGTTTAGCGCTTTCTGCTTGGCTACTGGTATGAGGGACCTTTTAACCAAGACATTCAACCCTTCTCTCCTACGTGCGCCAGCCGTCTGTGCCACAAATTTGGAGAAGCATCATCTTCAACTGCGTTTAGTTGGTTAGCACATATCGTCGCGTGCATCTTGTATAGCGAGCAGCATAGCTTTCCTCTCGCTACCACCAATGATCCCTTGGTGAGTTTCCAGTTGCTATTCGCCATCTCATTATAGTATCCTTCGTTGTCCAGCACCTTCACAGAAATCAGATTGAGACGTAGGTCTGGTATATGCCGCACATCCTTCAGCCGTAATGTGCACCCTACGCTCGTCTGGATACAGATATCACCGATCCCCACTATTTGAGAAATACTTTGGTTACCCATCTTGGTAGTGCCAAAGTTTCCCGCCTTATATGTGGAGAAGTATTCACGCCTTGGAACACAATGGTAGGAGGCACCAGAGTCCACTACCCATTCGGTGCTTGCATCCGCAACATGACAGCAGTCTGCTTCATTCACCAGAGTAACCTCTCCACCATCGTTGGAGGCGATTGCAGACGTGTTCTTGTCGTCATCTTGTTTCTGTTTTCCGTTGAGAAGTCTACAGTTTCTTTGTAAGTGGCCAACTTTTCCACAATGATAGCACTTCCTCAACTCCCTGGACTTGGATCTATTTTTGGACTTTTCATATCCTTTTGGTCCTCTACTCTTGCTCCGACCCCTATTCTCCATGACAAGGGCCTGATTTCCCGTACTGGTACTGGCAGCATCCTTCCTTCGTATCTCTTCATTGTAGAGTCTATTTTTCACCATCTCCATCGTAACTTTACCGCTTGGTGCCGAGTTGGTGAGTGATACCACCAACGTATCCCAGCTATCAGGTAGAGATCCCAATAGTAGACATGCTTGTAGCTCATCATCAAGGACTAGACCAGCACTCGTGAGTTGAGTTACCAGCCCTTCAAAGTCATTCAGATGTTCAGCAACTGATCGTCCCTCGTTCAGCTTCACATTCATGAGTTTTCGCATCATGAATACCTTGCTTAGCGCATTTGTCACCTCGTACATACCCTCCAATTTCGTCCAGAGTTTGAAGGGGTCTGTCTCATTTCGGACGTGGTTGTAGAGGCTAATGTCCACCCATTGGCGGATCACAGCTAGCGTCTTTCTTTGCAACTTCTTCCATTGGTCAGCTTTCCCGTCTTCGGGCATCTTGCCTTCATTTTCAATTGGTTCATGGAGGTCTTTGCAATAAAGATAATCCTCCATCCTCGATTTCCATATGGAGTAATTCGTTACTGTCAGCTTGATCATTCCTCCGTCGTTCTCCATGACCGTCAAAATTATCAGCAACCTACTAGTACCTTTTCTGATGTGGAAGATCAGTCAAAGCTGCAACCACAGAGCATACTCAGAATACTATCAGTCTCTGATACCACTTGTTGGGAATGATGGTGGGCCCCGCGGTGGTCAGTGGGTCCCGCAGCGGAATAGGTCCCGGTTTGGCTCGGTACGACGATCGGGAGAAGTGGGACCCACGTGGTAAATTTGGTGGGACCCACACAGTAACTACCACGGTAAAAATAAAATTACCGTAAGGTAAGAAAGAACACCAGAACTTTAACGTGGAAAACCCTCTGTTAACGAAGAGGGAAAAACCACGGTCGAGTTGGCAAAATCTTCACTATAGTAAAAATTACAACCCTTGAATTTTTACTATCTCACTTTTACCACTCGTGTATACCTCACACCTCTCTGTGGATGTGGAACCCTATCAGTTTCTGCCTGAACTGATAACCTCACAATTCACTCGAACTACTTCTCTCTCTATATAGTAAAACTCGAATGAGCTTGTGATAATAATAACTGAAGAATCCTCAGCCTATTTATAGATGTCTTCAGCTCTTCTGGACCACTCAAAACGGGTGGCCAGGAATCCGCCGCGTCGCCCTTCAATATAAACCTTTCATTAAAATAATATTATAATATAATATTATTTATTTTTTTTTTCTTTTTGGTCATTGTTGGTGGGCGTCTCATTTGGGGGCTGGACCAACAAAAGCAAAATTCCGAGTCCACATTTATTGGAAATAAATTGATAGTTCCTACAATTTTTTTTACGTCAACGCAACTCATCGTTTGCCATCCACAAGTATTTTAAGTGGCTGATATTATCAGTTAAATAAGATTCCGTTATTCAAATCCACACGATAAGATATCAGCATTCACCTCAATAGATATACATATATATATTTTACTTGGCCACGTTTGAAGTCGGGGAATCTCGAATTTTGTCACTATGTTGACTATATTTTTATCTCCATTAATAATTTATATCGATATGCCTGATTACAAACCAGTTGTATTAATAAATGACCTTCCATTTGTGATAAGTATGCATCGTTATATTTGCTAGATGTTAGAGTATTTTTTATCCTAATAATATATTTGTATGAGAAATGACGATAATAAATAAAAGAGACAAAAATAAATTTGTGAACATGAGATTTACGTGGTTTGGTAGTATGACCTACATCCACGGGACGGAGGGTAGAACTTCTTTATTATGTGGAGATATTACAAACACGTACACTGACGTGATACAAAAGCACACAACTAGGAGTAAGCTACAAAAAATCAGTCTGAGACGAGAGAGAAGATCTTGATGTGTGTTGTGCTTCCTCATCGAATGATGCCCTTATTAATAAGCAAGGATTTGCCTTGGTGAATGATGTGAACGGAAGGAAAAAGAAGCAATCTCCTTTGACTAGTAATGTGGACAGCCGAAAGCAAAACCAAGTGGAATTCTTCTTTCTTCATTGCTTGCGCCCACCTTTGAATATTATTACTCCTTTCTCTATTTTCAAGCCCACTTATTCAAGGGCACATCACAACAAATCTACACATTGACCTTGATTCCGAATATTACTCCACCTTAATAAGTATCATGTCTATCTCCGTCCGACCTAGGCCCGACGGGCTAGTTCACCAACCTTAAAACATTAATCAATACTTGAACTTGGAAACTGGAAGAGCCTTCGTAAACATGTCTGCAGGATTATTCTTCGTGTTGATCTTCTTGATAAACACTTTCTTATCTGCAATGATATCACGAATAAAATGATACTTAACATCAATGTTTAGTCCTTTCGTGATACATCTGATCCTTAGTCAAATGAATCGCACTTTGACTATCACAGAAAATAGTAATAACTCTCAGATTCTGAGTTAATTCGCTGAATAACCCCGTCAACCATAATGCTTCCTTGATCGCGTCAGTAATTGCCATGTATTCTGCTTCAGTAGTAGACAACGACACTACGTGTTGTAGAGTGGCTTTCCAACTAAGTGCACAACATCCAATAGAAAATACATAACCAGTAAGAGGTCGTCATTTATCGAGATCACATGCATAGTCTGAATCAACGAAGCCAACGAGAGTATCACTGTTTCTGCCAAACTCCAAACAAGTGCTTAGAGTACCCTTCAAGTATCTGAGAATCAACTTCTCTGCTTGCCAGTGTTCTTTTTTCCTTGGGTAGCCATATACCTGCTTCAACTCTACATCCTGTGGAATATCAGGACGTGTACTAGGGTTGTCAATGGGGCGAGTTCGGGGCGGGGATCTAATCCCCGTCCCCGTCCCCGCGAGGCAAACGGGGACGAAATCGTCCCCCGTCCCCACGGGAATTCCCCGTTCCGTCCTAATTGTTTTTTAAAAAAATCTAATTTATATTATATTAATATTATTTAAACTATATTTTAACATTATTTATATTATTTAAGCAATATTTTAATCATATTATATTATTTAATATTATCCAAAATATATTTAATATTATTTCTTAGAATAACATTAATTTAATATAACATATATTATTTTAATAAAGCCTTCAGGTTGCTTCATATAAATTAATATTATTTCTTGGCAGTGGCGCGGGGATTCTCCGTCCTTGCGGGGATCCGTTCCCTCCTCGAGATTTATCCCCGCGGGGCGGGGACGGGGAATGATTTTTCCTGCGGGGATCCCCGCCCCGCCCCGAACCCTATTTATAATATTATAATATGTATAATATTAAATTATAATTTAAATAATATTAAAATAATAGCAAATACAGATTAAATAATATTGAATTAATACAAAAAATATACAGAACAATAATTTATATAATATTTATAACAAAAATATTCAAATTTATATATTATACTTAAATATTATATTTTAAAAAAAATTAAATCCCCACGGGGATCCCCGTGGGGACGGGGACGGGGACAATTTCGTCCCCGAATGCATCCCGGGGACGAGAACGGGGATTAGAAGCAGGATCTGGCTCATCCTCTTAATTTGTTGAACTCATAGCAGGATCATCTGAAAAATCTTTGTCGATTACGAGCTCCACCTCATTGTGTACGCTATCCTTCTGTTTTTTACTAGAAGAACTAGTAGACTCTTTTGAATGATGTAACATGGAAGACTTAACAAATGTAACATCTCTGCTAATTATAAATTTAGGTGACTTGGGATCAGAATTATATAGTCTACATACTTTCATCCCTGAAGCGTAACCCAGAAAAATACATTTCTTAGCTCTAGGCTCTAACTTCCCCTCGTTTACGTGCATATAAGCCGGGCACCTAAATATTCTTAAGTTGGAGTAATTAGCAGGGGTATTTGACCATACTTCCTTAGAAGTCCTGAAATTGATCGGTGAACACGGTGAGCGGTTGCCAATATAACGTGCTGTGGCGATAGCTTCAGTACAAAAATCATTTGTCAACCCAACGTTGGAGATCATCGAGCTCTATCTAAAAGCACTCGGTTCATACGCTTAGCAACACCATTTTGTTGAGGCGTCATTCGAACAGTGTGATATCGAGCATTTCCTTTATTTTTGCAAAATTCGTTGAACTCTCTTTTGCAAAATTCTAACCCATTATCTGTCCGCAACCGTTTGATTTTTTTCATGTTTGCTTTTCAATAAAAGCTTTCCATTGTTTAAATGTTAAGAAAACATTACTCTTCTGTTTAAGAAAATAGACCCAGACTTTCCTTGAAGAATCATCAATGAAAGTGCACACCTTTGGACGGAACACGAGAAAGACCTCATACATCAGAATGAATATAGTACAAAGTACCTTCGTCCTATGGACAACTAGCGAATTGAAGCTGACTCGTTTCTGCTTCCCAAAAATACATTGTTCGCAAAAGTTCATCTTATCAGTACTTTGACCGCAAAGTAGGCCCCCCTTGCTTAAATTCGTCAATTCATTTTCTCCCATGTGTCCAAGTTGCATATGCGATAATCTCGTGGTATCAACCTCCGGGTATGTCAAAAATACAACGGAACTGTAACTAGTTCCCTACAAAATATATAAATTTCCAGACCTGCAAGCTTTCATCACGACAAGGGCACCCCCGACAATTTTCAAAACTCCACCTTCACCTGATAACATGCACCCTTGAGATTAAAGTGTGCATAAAGAGATAAGATTTCTCTTCATATCTGAAACGTGCTAACTTCCCTGAGCGTTCGGATGATTCCATCGAACATCTTGATCTGAACTATGCATTTACCAATAACTTTACACGGAACATAATTTCCCATTAAAACATATCCACCATCGGATTTTTCATATGTGGAAAAACAAGCTTGACTCCGACTTGTGGGGTAAGAACAATCCGAATCTAAGATCCACTCATTATCAGACCTAACAATATTTACAGTTGCTACAAAAATAGTTTCATTGCTCTCATCAGCAGCTACACTAGCTTTTATATGACTCTTTTTCTTGAAAAAATTACAGACTTTATTCCTCTACCTGGATTTTGACATTCCTTTAGATCTGCTACTTTCATCGTCTCTATGTTCTGGTCTTCTCCGTACAAACATGCCTTCTGCCTGGCTACCACTTGTTTCTCCAGTTATATCCGTGTCTATCTGTTCTTATGATTGCAATGCAGATTTGACACTATGATGTGATATCGTATCTTTCCCGTATATAATAGTGTCACGAAAATGCTTTAAAGACGAGGAATATAACACAACAATATTATGGCCTGATCTTCGCAAGTCACTTTGACTTCTAAGTTCGCCAAATCAATAATGATTTAATTGAATTTATCGAGATGAGAGAGTATAGAAGTACCTTCCGTCATTTTCATACTGTATAGCTTCTGCTTTAAATAGAGCTGATTCTCCTTAGTCTTCTTCATGTAGATAGCTTTTAACGCATCCCACATACACATGGTTGTTGTCTCCGTGGCAACTTCATGTTGATCTGGTTTTCTGATCCAGTTCATTAATTTGAGCGTCTTTCATTTCCGTCGGTTTCTTCTTTCTCCTTCAAGCGCCACCTCACAACCGTCTTGAATGACTATGGTCTCCATCTGGAGACTCCAAATTGCAAAGTTGACGTTTCTGTCGAACTTTTCAATTGACAATTTTGTTATCGTCATGATGGCTAAAAAGTAAATCGGGTTGGCTCTGTTACCAATTTGTTAGGATATTTTTTATCCCCGATAATATACTTGCCCGAGAAATGACGATAATAAATAAAAGCAACGAAAAATAAATTTGGACAATGAACAAACTTCCACGGGTCGGAGGGTAGAACTTCCTTATTATGTGGAGATATTACAAACGCGTACACTGACGTGATACAAAAGCAGCTACACAACTAGGAGTAAGCTATAAAAAAATGGTCTGAGATGAGAGAGAAGATCTTGCTGTATGTTGTGCTTCCTCATCGAATGATGCCGCTATTTATAGGCAAGGATTTGCCTTGGTGATTGATGTGAACGGAAGGAAAAAGAAGCCATCTTAGTATTGTGGGCATCCGAAATCAAAACCAAGTCAAATCTTCTTTCTTAATTGCATGCGCCCACCTTTGAATATTATTAGCGCATGTTCTTTTTCTTCCTTTCTCTATTTTCAACCCCAATTATTCAAGGTCACATCACAACAATAGACATAATCACGTTCAACTTAGTAGATGATTTAGTAAATTCTATTTGTAGTTGATGACTTAGTTCACATGTTAGTGGTCTAATTATGAGTTAGTGTCTAAGTCAATGGCTTAATGGAGTCATTGATATCTTAGTGGAGTAATGGGTATTTGTTTTATTATTCCTATAAATATCGCTGTAATTCGTTCATTTGTCCAGCAATAAAAGTTTATTTCCCCAAATTCTTCTTATCTTCTGCGTAGTAACACTATTTTCTTCTTGATATGTGGCTTTTCACTAGACCTGTTAAAACGGGCCGGCGGGGCGGGCCGGCCCATAGCCCGCCAAAGCCCACCCATTGGCGGGGCAGGCTAGCCCGCCAACTGGCGGGCTTAAGAAAGCTAGGCCCGCGGGCGTGCCGCGGGCCCAGCGTGCTTCGCCCGCATAAATTAAAAAAAATAAAATAAAAACCTTAAAATAAAAAATTAATAAGAAAATATATTTAATCTATTTCAACTTCAGAAAATATTAATTAATCTTTTAATTTTATAAATTATAAATCTTACCTAGAAATATAAAAAATTATATAATTATATATAAATATGTATTTATTAAATAATATATATTTTCCGCCCTGTCCTGCCAAAGCCCGCGCAGGCCTCTGTCGGCCTGAAAAATCTCAGCAACCCCCCCCCCCCCCACCCCAACACACACCCCTGGCAGCGGGCCGCGGCTATTTTGCCTGCTCTACTTCTCACGACATAAAAGCTCATTTTTCAAATAATATTAAATTAATCTGTTCCGAATTTTGAGACAAAAAAAAATTGATATGTAAGAAATTAAATCTAATAACCGCCAATAAATTCTTAAAGTACAAATTAAATCTAATAACGGCCAATAAATTCTTAAAGGAAATTCGTGACTCTCTCTATATACTATAGTCTCCTCACAATCATACATACATGTATACTATGCAAATAATAATTCCTAAAAATATAAGGGTATATATGACAATATGAAAAATGCAGCGGGTGATTTTCTTTTAATTTATTATTATTAGTTTCATTTGAATTGGGTCATGACACTCTTAATAAAAGAGTATAAATAACAAAGTAAATATAAATTGTTTTGCGACATGTTTTCCAGTTTCCATTCACCCTAGGGCAGCTTTTGGCAACTCAAGAAAGTCATCGAACAAAAGCTCAAAACGTTGACTTTGGACAATAAGCTGCGGTTAGAGGGGTCTTTACATAAACACTCCCTCTGTAAAAATAAAACTTGTAATTTAGTACCCTGTCAGCATTTTTCTATATATCGATACCTAACAGAATAAATTTTTTGCACATAGGTACCCGATCCGCCGCAGGTACGCGCATACAACAAATTGAGTACCCTATATCAACGTATTGTGGTACGTAATACGTTTAGAAAATGGTACGTTGTATTAGCACATTTAGTCGCCCTATTTACACATTAGGTACGCCGTATAAACACATTTAGGTACCATATATCAACGTATTATGGTACGCAATACACAAGCAGGAAGGTACGAACTACGACGTGACTGAAGAAACTGGTACAAATTAAATCGGGTATCTATCTGTAAAAAATTCTTACATAGATACTATCTGTAAGTTTTTATTTAAATAGGTATTTATGTGTAGATACCCGACGGTTACACAACATATTCCTTCATAATGTAAGAACACATAGACGACCATTAACGAAAAAGCTCCATAAAATTGTTTAAAGTAGAATCTTTATTATTAAACAATTACAAACAAATAAGGCCAGACCACATCCATCAAACTCAAACTTTATTACAACGATAGAAGAAAGGATCATAACTCAAACATACTTAAAAACTAACAACACCTAATCAAATTCTCAGACAAAAACTACCGCAATCAAGCCCAAACCCATCATTACAACTACTCCACGACCAACCATTCTTTTGCTAGCACCATCGCTAGTAGGACTCGTCTTGGTAGTCGTCTTAGTATTATCATGATCAGATGAAGAAGAACTTCCGCTACTACTCGACGAAGAAGAAGATGGAGATTTAGCCATTGAATCCGTGGAAGAGCTCTTCGTACTTTCATCGTTTCCCACTTTGAAGATCTTTGCTTCTGGCGAATCCGCAGGTATATTCAACAAAGCTGAAATCATATACCAAAGAAAAACCTTAAAAAATGCAGTAAATATTACGTATTAGGGTTTTCTGTTATTTTATTACATACATGGGCAATCTGAGACTTTGGCATCTATGTTGCAAGCTTTGGGCATTTGTAAGGCCAAGGTTGTGTTGACGGGCAAACCCATGGAAGGATCTGCGCTTTCTTTGATGAGAACGCACAAACACTTTGGGTTATCGCTCTTCACTTTGTTAGTATCATCGCAGCACTGCTTCGTGGGTTTTTGGGCCGACCCGCCAACGTACGGTATGCATGAGGCCATGTTTGCCATTTGATCTGCGCATTCTTTTTCGTCTTCTTCCATAGTTGCAAAGGTCGACGATGATGTTAGGGCTATGAGTAGTATGGCGATGTAATAGATTATTGGTGTCTTTGGACGAAGGTTCTTCATTTCCTTTTTTTTTTATTGTTATTATTATTTCGCGGTTATATATGAAGTATAATAGGGACGATTTTCTTGCTTTTGAGGAGAGGTTTTTTGTATTTATAGAATTCGATGGAAGTGATGGGAGGTTTCTTTGTTTGTGACACCGAGGATAAGAATTAATGGCGAAATACATGTAAGCACTGCCTTGGCTAAGCATGGACATTTATTGCCAAGAAATGGGGGAGATTGAGAAATGACTATATGTTGCATCTTCCGAGGTAAGTGATTCATGTTTTCAAGAACTCCCATTCTTGTATTTATTATTCTTAATTTGACTACTTTCACGTTTTTTTTTCGTATTTGTTCTAAAAATTTCATGATGCTCTTCATTCTAGTTTGAAGGGGGCTAAAATATGAATTAAAGTACGACTAGTCTAAACCATGACTTTGCACATATTATACTTCATAATAAAAATTATACAGTTCCAAAATATAATCCTGCGCACAAAAACACAAACCACAACATTTCTAGCACTAGGGGAAAATACCAAGCCCTATTTAATTAATAGTATAATACTGTATCGTAAATAATTAAACAATAACTATGTCGGAATTACCGAAATTTGTTTTTCAAAAATTTGGAAACCAAATACTGAACTGATAATGATTATTTACCACGTCATAGCAAGTATTCGATCGATAGTTCTGCGAGAATGTGGAAAATCACAGAAGAACCAGAACTAGAATAGTTATACCATTGATTGTACTCTAATTACTTAATTACAGAAAAATGATTTACGAACTGATATGAGACCAGATTAAAGTGGAAGACAGGACACGTTCGTGGTGGGAATCTAGATCTACACCGTTGAAGTCTAATGTTGTGGGCTTTGTACTATTCTATCAACAATGGCTTGTTTTGTTCATGTGCTTAGATATTTTAAGTGCGGGTTTAGCATATGTTTAATTGTTTGGTTCATAAGTATAAATAAACCGTAGGTTAATATAATCCTATTTTAAACCATGCCAACAGGTTTAAATAAACGCACCCCCTCACATGTGTTTAATAAACAGCTATTTCATACCAATTAACTAGTTTTATATAAACCATACTAATTTAAACTCTCTTCAATATAAACCTATGAAGCAAACTAAGTTCATTTTATCTCGTAGCGGATCCGACGGGGAATAACATTTGAGCAATTAAAAATCAATTTCGACACACATAATATACGTGGAGAGCCCATTAACAATTCAAAAAAAAACACGAGCAATGAACACCCATAATTTTAGCATATTCAATGCATGTGCTAGGAAGGACCCCTCGATTTAACATGGTATCAGATCCTAAAATGGTTTTGAGTTCGAAGAAAGTGGCATTCCTCACCCGGCTCATATTAAAAATAATATATGGCAGTTTGTTCCTGTCCGAACTAAAAAAAAAAAAAAAAGTGGACTCACATGTGAATGGGATGTGTTAAGAATGAGAGCTCACTGTGTTCCACATCAGTTAATTGAGGAGAACTTAACTAGTATATAAGGAGATGAGTCACTCCACCTATCACCAACTGGATTTAGGATGGAAGCTCATCTCTTATATGAGTTAATTTGTAATTAAGAAGACGTTGTGGTGTCATTTTAAATATTAATAGTGTTTAAATAATAATATTTTTATTTCACTCAATAATGACAAAATTGTAATTAACATGAAATTGACATATTAAATAGCAGTTACTATGTGATCTTCTAGCTTAGTAAACTCTAAATCTCTCCTCTCTCGTCTCTCTTTCTCTCTCTTAGAAAATCTATAGTTGCAATCATTTGGGGCCCGTTGGTCATACCCTATTTGGTATGTGCATTTTTCTCTCTCTCTCGTCATCTCTTGGATTATATCTCGTCGGCCCAATAAACTTTAGGCCCAAACTGTTGTGACTTGTCCGCAATGGCCCAACAAGGTTGCGTGTAATAATATGATAAAATCTGATTCTTGAAAGTCAACAATACAATCTCTTCTGCTATATCTTGAGAAAGAAGACGTCGTCGTACATCCAAAGATAGATCCACCTCCAACGTTGTAATAAATACTGTAGCATAATCCACATTAATTATTATTACCACAAATAAACTAGCGACGAATGACGACATAGAACTCTTTCCCCATAGTCACCATCTTAAATGCTCAACAATCTCCACTCCAACCCTCAACGCCCTTCAACCGTCGTCATCTCCAAAATTGGAAGAAAAGAGAAGCAAATTCCAAAGCAAAAAAGGACGACATTTTCGCCGACAAAAAAAGCTATCTTACTCTTACTCTTATCTACACCTTTTTCAGCTCCCACTTCTAAAACCATTCGAATATCAAACTCACAAAAGAAAAATGGAGAAAAACAACAAGAAGTTTCCGACTTGTATGCTGCTCCACCTCCTCCTTTTCGCAGCTCTCCTCGGCCGGACGGCGGACTCCGCCGACGATTCTTCGCCGCCGGGAAACACGGGCCTGAGCGGCAAGTGCGCGCCGGAGTTTCAAAAGGTGATGCAGTGCCTTCCTTTCGTGACGAACAAAGCCGCCGTCCCCACCAAAGAGTGCTGCGCCTCCGCGACGGAGCTGAAGAACGACGACCCAATTTGCCTCTGCTACATAATACAGCAGATACACAACGGCTCCAACGCCGCCGTGAAGAACATGGGCTTGCAAGAATCTCGCCTTCTTCAGCTTCCCTCCGCCTGTAAGATGGCCAATGCCAGCGTCGGCGACTGCCCAGGTTGTAATAAGAGAAGCCCTTCTTAGGTCGTCGAGTTATTGAGTCAGTCTTTGATTATTGATGCATAAGCAGTTAATCTTTTTTCTTTTTTTTCTCTTTTTTGGGGAACAGAATTGCTGCATTTGCCTCCAAACTCGCCGGACGCTGCAATCTTCACCAACACTACGGTGCCGACTTCCTCTCCGGCGACTACGTCGGCGCCGGCGTCGCCGGGAAAGAACGGCAGCAGCGATGGGGTTTCTCACCATCATTGGGATTGGCTGTTTACTACCGTTATTGCTTACTTAGGTTGGGCTTGGCTTTAGTTTAACGATTGAGTGTAATCATAAGTTTGGGCTGAGATTGATATAAATCTTTAGCTTAGGTCTGTTTTTACGTACTGCTCTTGTTTGTACGGTGTACTATTCTGAATATATTCTACTTTTTTTTTTATGTATTCGGACATTTTATTAGTTTCATTATCAAATGAATTTCGAGATTCGATTCATATGTTCGGGCCGTTATTAGCTGGGATTAAAGGAGGGTAAAATGCATATAACCCCCTCGTGGTTTTGCCGAAATGCACATAAACCCCCGTGGTTTTTTTATTGCACGGTACCCCCTCGTGGTTTAACTAATGTTGCACCATACCCCCTGACAGCATTTTTGCCCGAAATTGGATTACACGTGCTCTTACTGCAGGTGAATTAAGCTTGGATCATATTATTTACTGTTAAATGACCAGAAGGTGAATAGTTGGGGTTATTCTGGTCATTTAACAATAAATAATATGGTCATTTGAACGCGTATAATCCAATTTCGGGCAAAAAATGCTGCCCCCGGGAGTTATCATTTGAAAAGAAGGTGAATAATTGGGGTTATTCTGATAATTTAACAGTAAATAATATGATCCAAGCTTAACCCACCTGCAGTAAGAGCGCGTGTAATCCAATTTCGGGCAAAAACTGATAGCCGGGGGTTACGGTGCAACATTAGTTAAACCACGAGGGGGTACCGTGCAATAAAAAAATCACGGGGGTTTATGTGCATTTTGGCGAAACCACGAAGGGGTTATATGCATTTTACCCATTAAAGTAAGATGTTATATATTGCAGGTCAAACAATCGACTTATTTCAACGCAGACGACACATTAGATTACATAACATTATGTATGTGTATACATATTCATTAAAAAAATGCACTACGTATGTGTAAAAGAGTGTATATAATTCTGATAGGATCAATCTGTTAGTATGTAAAGTATTCTTAGACTGATGTGCAAAGTAGATGATAGCAATGACTAAGATGCAAACTGTTGTAACTCTATATATACACGGCTTCAGTGTATATGTTAATGAATAGTATTGAGTTCTCTTTTAACAAACTCTCGTTTACACTTTACTATGTTATTAACTAACATGGTATCAGAGCCACGCTAGCTCAATAGCTGGAAAAACAAGATTTCATATTGAAGAACAAGAAACAGCGAAGCATCGACCTAAAAATGGTGGAATCAGAGAAATCTGATGATGACTTCCAACAAAAGAATAATCAAGAAGACAACAGTCAAAGGGGCTTTACTAACAGATCAATTGATCGAGGCAATTCAAGGCTGTTGAACATGGATTTCAATGATCCTCTATATTTACATCCGTCAGACATTCCAAACCTTGATTTGGTGATAGAAATTCTGAAAGGAGCAGAGAACTACAAGGTCTGGAGCCGAGAATTGCTCATTGCGCTCGAAGCAAAAAACAAATTAGGGTTTATTGATGGCTCATGTGCGCGACGTGAGGAAGATTCACCACTGAATCATCAGTGGAAAAGATGCAATGCCCTAGTACGGTCTTGGATTCATCGGTCATTGTCGCGAGAACTAATCCAAGGAGTTATCTACTGTGAATCGGCTCAATCGATTTGGGCAGATCTGAAGGAAATATTTGATAAAATTAATGGAGCTTGGTTGTTCTCTCTATACAGGGAGATCAATACGATCAATCAAGGTGGAGCCTCAGTTACGGAGTACTATTCAAAGCTGAGGCATCTATGGGACGAGTATGACAGCTTAATTCCCTCTCCTGCCAATGAAATATCTAAAGATTATGTGGAATTTGGAAATCAACTCAAGATGATGCAGTTCTTGATGGGACTCAATGAAGGATACAATAACGTGAGGTCTCAAATTCTCATGATGTCTCCATTACCCTCACACAGACAAGTCTATTCTATGATCTGTAATGAAGAGGCTCAGAGGAAGATAGTTACACCTAATCTTAGGTCTGAGGCTGCATCTATAGCTCTTCAAAGCAAAGCCTATCCACATAAATCTTGGCATCTACAGAATGATAAGAGCACTATTTGGTGTGATCATTGCAAGATTGGGGGGCATACTAAGGAGAATTGTTTCAAGATTCATGGCTACCCACAGAATTGGAATAGAGGTGGCAGTAGAGGTGGAAGAGGTAGAGTTGGATCAAGAGGAGGAAGGTACAGTAATCAGGGACAAGGCAGTACTTCAGGACAATGGCAGGGCAATTCAGTTGATGAAAATTCTGTCTCTGCTGTCTCTGCCAATCCATCAGACAATCAGCACCACCATCAACCGGCAGGAATGATGACAGGGGAAGATCCAATACGACCCCATCTAACTGAGCAGCAATATTAACAGATACTTGAGATTCTTGGAGGCTCTCACAACCAAGAACATACTGCCTTAGGGAATACCCTCTCTAACCAAACAGGTAAAAGCTCAGGTATTGGCTTCCCTGTTACTTTACACTTGCAAGGGTGGATAATAGATACTGGGGCTAATAAGCATATGATCTCCAATAAATGTCTGTTTGATGCTGGGTCAATGACTTGTAAATCTGATGCCTTTGTTAAATTACCTAATGGTAACCTATTACTAGCTGCCAACTCTGGTTCTATGACCTTGACTGAGAATTTACAGTTAATGGATGTATTATTCGTGCCTGAATTTCAGTTAAATATGTTGTCTGTGTCTCGGCTATCTAAGGATGCTAATGTATAGGTCACCTTTTATCCCTTGTTTTGCCTAATTCAGAAAATTGGGACTGGCATGATAAAGGGGATTGGTAGGAACCGGAATAGTTTATACTACTTAGACAAAGATTGTAGTAGGCTTGGGAATGTTAAGAATGTTTGCAGTGAGCTAGATCAATCTATTGTTGTTAATAATGCTCACTGTAATAAAGTGTTGTTATGGCATAAACGATTTGGTCACATTTCTTTTAGTAGGCTTAACTTCTTACCTGGTCTGAATCTCAAAGTGCATGATAAACATAAATATTGTCATATATGTCCATTGGCAAAACACAGCAGGACTAAGTTCCCTGTGAAAGAAAATTTGACCAATTCTATAATGGAATTGTTACATATGGATGTTTGGGGACCTTATAGGGAACCAACATATAAAGGAGAAAGGTATTTTTTTACTATAGTTGATGATTACTCAAGGGCTACTTGGGCTTTTTTGATGACTAATAAGTCTGAAGTAGTTGGTGTAATTAAAAACTTCATATCCTATGTGTAAAATCAGTTTTCAGCTAGGATCAGAACCATTAGGTCTGATAATGCTTTAGAATTCTTTAGTATAGAATGCACTAAGCTGTTTGAATCTTTAGGTATCATGCATCAAAGTTCATGTTCCTACACACCACAACAAAATGGTGTGGTTGAAAGGAAACATAGGCATATTCTAGACGTAGCTCGAGCCTTGAAATTTCAATCTCATGTTCCAATAAATATTGGGGAGAATGCATTAAAACTGCTATCTATTTGATTAATAGGACTCATACTCCATTGCTTAAAGGAAAAACTCCATTTTCTATATTATATGGGAAGGAACCAAGCTTCTCTCATCTAAGGATATTTGGATGCTTGTGTTTTGCAAAGGTTTTACCTTATCATGATAAATTCACAGAAAAATCAAGACCTTGTGTTTTTATGGGATATGCTGTCACTCAGAAAGCATATAGACTTCGTGATCTCAAACAGACAACTTCATCACCTCCAGGGATGTGATCTTTTATGAGACTGAGTTTCCTTTTCTCCAGGACAGTAAAAGGGATGGTAACCTTAAGTCTGCAAGAATGCAGTATACAAATGATCTTATGTTTGAAGATTCTTACAGGAACAATATGCTTACAAATCTGGATTGTAATTCTGATGAGCATGCTAATGACTTCTCTATGAGTGATGCAGGTGAAGGTGAATCAGGAGGTCATGGGGTGGAACATAACACCTCTGGGGATCAGACAGAACCTGTTTCATCCCGGGAAGGAGCTGTGTCTACCAGAAGGACTAGCAGACCTACCAGACCTCCTAACTGGCTCAAAGATTATGTATCTCCATTTTCTAGCACTTCTAACCATTCCAATTTCTGCAAATATCCCCTGTCCTTGTGTTTTTCTTATGACAGAATTAACCCAAAGTATGCCACATTCCTGGCTGCCATATCTAATGAAGAAGTTCCCAAGAATTTCCAAGAGGCTGTACAATCTGAGAAATGGAGAAAAGCCATGGAGGTGGAAATTTCAGCCTTAGAGCTGAACAACACATGGAAGGTAGTAAACTTGCCAAGAGGTAAAAATCCTATAGGATGTAGATGGGTCTACTCAGTCAAATACAAGGCGGATGGATCCATTGAAAGGTACAAAGCTAGATTAGTTGCTAAGGGGTTTAATCAAGTTGAGGGTGTAGACTATAGTGAGACTTTTGCACCTGTAGCTAAACATGTCACAATTAGATTGATAATTACACTTGCCGCTATCCATAACTGGCCACTTTGGCAAATAGATGTTACTATTGCCTTTTTACTGGGAGAATTACTTGAGGAAGTTTATATGAGTATGCCACCGGGCCTACAGGCAGGTAATTCAGGTAACAATATTCAGGTTTGTAAGTTGGAAAAGCCACTATATGGCTTGAAACAATCCCCTCGGCAATGGAATAGTAAATTTACTATGACATTGAACAGATTTGGTTTTAAACAATCAAAGAATGATTATTCTTTGTTTGTTAAAACCAGGGGAGAGATATGGTCTTGTTATTAGTGGATGTTGATGATATTGTGATTAATGGTAATAATCTTCACATGATGGAGAAAACTTAAGTGTCATTTGAATAACACATTTCATATGAAGGATCTAGGGGAATTAAAATATTTTTTGGGAATAGAGGTTGCTAGATCAGAGAAAGGAATTGTCCTTAATCAAAGAAAGTATGTGCTAGAATTGTTGGGTGAAACTGGTATGCTAGGTTCAAAGCCTCTTAGCATACCTGTTGAGCAGAATGTAAAACTTGTAGATGAGTTATCTGGTGAAGCTAATGTTGTTGATACTGTGAACTCTTCTGCTGTGAATACTGTGAACTCTTCTGCTGTGAATACTGTGAACCCTTCTGCTGTGGATGATATAGTTCTTACCCATGATGCTACTAAGAATATTACCTCTGACGCTACTGGGAATATCAGTAAATTTCCTGTTTTGACAAATTCAGTTGCTCTGATGTGTTCCACAAATACAGTTGTGGTATGCTCAGACTCTGATAAACGGCTATATCAGAGGATAGTTGGTAAACTGATTTATTTATGTTTAACTAGACCTGATATATCTTATGCAGTTCATATTCTATCACAATATATGCATAAGCCGAGAAAGGTTCATTTTGATGTGTTACACAGAGTACTGAGGTACTTGAAGGGAAAACCAGGTTTGGGACTGTTTTTGAGGGCTGACAGTCAGGTTTGTCTGAAAGCTTTTTGTGATGCAGATTGGGCGGCTTGTCCAAATACTAGAAGATCATTGACAGGATACCTAGTATTTCTTGGAGACTCATTGATATCATGGAAAACTAAGAAGCAGAAAACAGTTGCTAGAAGCTCAGTCGAGGCAGAGATCGAGCCATGGCAGTAGTCACCACAGAAGTGATGTGGCTGATCAGCTTAATGACAGAACTGGGAATTCAGAGGAATGAACCAGTACCAGTGTTCTCAGATAGCAAATCTGCTATCCAAATAGCTGCTAATCCCGTGTTCTATGAGAGAACCAAGCATATAGAAGTGGACTGCCACTTCATAAGAGATAAGATCCAAGAGCAGGTGATCAAGACTGAATATTTATCCTCTCAGGAACAGCCAGCAGACCTGCTTACTAAGGCACTTGGAAGAGAACAGTTTGAGTATTTGCTGTCCAAATTTGGTGTTCTAAACTTGTATGAACACTAAATTTGAGGGGGAGTGTAAAAGAATGTATATAATTCTGATAGGATCAATATGTTAGTCTGTAAAGTATTCTTAGACTGATGTGCAAAGTAGATGATAGCAAGGGCTAAGATGCAAACTGTGTAACTCTATATGTACACGGCTTTCAGTGTATATGTTAATAAATAGTATTGAATTCTCTTTTAACAAACTCTCGTTTACACTTTACTCTGTTATTAACTAACAGTATGTGCATGTTATATTTTAACAAAAAGAGACATAACACGTACGCGATAACAGCAATACTAAGTTAATATCCAAAAATGTCTCTAATTTGGAAAGATGTGATCATCCATCATCTTTTAATAATTGATCAGAATCAACATTGTGTACATAGCCATAAAAATACATAAACATTATATATGTATGTATATTTGGAAAAAGTGTACCAATTAGACCTTGGAAGGGATGTTACTGAAATAAATTATCATAATAAGATAACGATTCCATTATAAGTTTGAAATTGAAGGGGATCCACCATAGTGAAGGACCATAAGGTAAGTCAGTAGTTGAGGAATTGTGATGTAAGAAGATTATGAAATATTTCTTTAGAAGTGTTAGTGCTATTAACAGATATGTCATCTCTTACATGTTGGACTTTCATAAAGGATTGAATCCTTTGCCCCTTTGCATCTTTATCTCGAACTGAAAATAAATAAGCAATTTACATTATCACATGCAAGCACTAATAATAGCTAACAATATGTTACAGCATCTCCAACGAGACGCTAAACGCCACGTTAAACGCCAGTAATGGCGTCGGGAGAGCTCCAACCGTCCTGTAAACACCACTCTATTCATGGCTATCCAATTTTTTTTCACTTATTGTTTACTAATTTAGTGATCAAATAATGGGTGTATTTCTTCTCGATTTTTCCCATTCTGCTATTTTCTGTCAAACGGAATTAGGGGTTTTTCACCGACGAACAAGATGATGAGTGAAGAAGACGATCAGTGTTGACGTAGAGAGAGGATAGATAAAATATAACTTTTTTTATATAGAGATAATATTATTGATCATTATTAACTTAAAAGTTATTTAATATAGTCTAAAATTCATTATATTGTAATAGCTCCATTCGAATAGTATTAATATGTTGGGTAAAATGCATATAACCCCTCGTGGTTTCGCCGAAATGCACATAAATCCCCGTGGTTTTTTTATTGCACGGTACTCCCTCGTGGTTTAACTAATGTTGCACCATACCCCCCGAGCAGCAGCTTTTGCCCGAAATTGGATTACACGCTCTCTTACTGCAGGTGGGTTAAGCTTGGATCATATTATTTACTGTTAAACGACCAGAAGGTGAATAGTTCGGGTTATTCTGGTCATTTTACAGTAAATAATATGGTCATTTGAGTGCGTATAATCCAATTTCGGGCAAAAATTGCTGCCCCGGGGGTTATCATTTGAAAAGAAGGTGAATATGTGGGGTTATTCTGATCATTTAACAGTAAATAATATGGTCCAACCTTAACCCACCTGCAGTAAGAGCGCATGTAATCCAATTTCGGGCAAAACTACTGCTCGGGGGGTATGGTGCAACATTAGTTAAACCACGAGGGAGTACCGTGCAATAAAACAACCACGGGGGTTTATGTGCATTTCGGCGAAACCACGAGGGGGTTATACGCATTTTACCCTAATATGTTTAAAATTTAATTACTTATTAATATGTTTAATAGTAGATGTCCGTTATAAAAATATATATTATAATTTTTCAATAATTTTTCAGAAATTTATTTAATTATATAGAAAAATAATATTATACTTAAATATATTATTTTATGAGTATTAAACTCTAAGACGAGAATACAAATTTTTATAATGTAAAAAAAGTAATGGAATATTTTGAGAATATTCTGTATAGAGTAAACTATATAGAGGAGATGACTCGAACTCTATATTTGGAGAAATGGTACTGTAGTAACTGTAGAGTAATTGTTGAAGATGGCCCTTATAGGCTAATGAAAACATATTTGCAGCTTTAGTTAGTAGCAAACCGGGTCAGACTGGTCCGGCCCATCGGGCCCGACCCGCCGGCGAGCAGAACGGGCCTCTATTTGTTAGGCCCGCCTTTTTAGCGGGGCCGCCGACCTGTTATCCATTATAACGACGGCTCTAGGGCAACCGTTTAAAAAAGCGTTTTGTCGCGCGCCATAACGCGCGATTTAGCGTAAATCTGCCTGAAAACGCGACGATGCGTAAGAAAAAAAGCGTACAGGCACAGAATTAGATTTAGCGACGGAAGATCCATCGAAAGCCCGTCGCAAACCGTCTCTTTTTGTGACGAACCTGTGTTAATTTACTTTTTTTTTGGGTTTAGGCTTTAGCGACGGTATTTCCGTCGAAATAGTCCGTCGAAAAATCGCAGAGACGCATCCAATTGTGACGTGACAATTGTTGACTAACATATTTTTTCATGTTTTTCTAACTTCTAAATTATTTCAACCATAACATAAAAAGCTAGATTATTTAATGTAATCTATGCGATAAAAATAAATAAATTTATCTAATTTATTCGTTGCTTAAGGCCATCTCCAACCATAACTCTACATATACAGTTTCTACAGTACCATTTCTCCACATATAGAGTTTGAACAGTATCAATAGACTCCAACCATCTCCTCTATATTTTACTCTATATATAATATTCTCAAATATTCCATTAATTTAATAATATTATAAAAATTTGTATTCTCATTTTAGAGTTTAATATTTATAAAATAAAATATTTATCATCTCAAATTTTATAAAATCTATAATATTTGATAAAATAAATTTTAATATCTAAATAAATAGTCGATATTATAATCATTTTAATATAATTTTTAAAATTATTGATAAAAATTAAATTATCTAAAATATCAATAGGAACTTTTATCGTGAAATAAAATTACGATAAAATCATTACAACCACTTCGAGTTATTTATTTTCAAGATTATTAATTGTCCTCTCTCTCATTGGTACTGTTCATAATCTTTTCTCTGGTACTGTTCATCATCTTCTCCGGACGAATCGATTTCAGACCCAAAATCTATAATCCCAAAACAACTAAATTAAAGAACACAATAAATTGAAAGGAAAAAAAAGATATAGCGGGTGAACAGTGCCCGCTTTAGATCGCGTTGCACTGTTCATTCCTCCAGATTTAGGGTGACGTTTGAAGTTCCCTTGGAGCTTCTCCAACGCCATTGATGGCGTTTAACGTTGTGTATAGGGTCTCGTTGGAGATGCCCTAACAACGATCAAATTGACATGCATATCTTATATTTTTCGATACTCGTAAATCATTTTCCAAATACTACATTTTAGGTTCCCTAAAATTTTTTATTAATCATATTTTTCAATATTTTTAGCGCTGGCCCATGAAAAATATATTTAAAAATTATATTAAATCATATATACATGAATTGTTTAGTATATTTTTATGTATGTTTTTATTGTTTGGAATATATATTAGTAGATTTTACATATATTATTGAATCCAAATTTTATATAAAGCTTGAATAATGTAGTTATGAGTAATAATTTGTTATAAATTATGTTGTTAACGTAATAAGTGGATTGTCTGAAATACTCGCACAATAAGTTACGCTATTTACGCTACCCGCTATCTGAGCTGAAACGCGTCGTGTTGCGCTATACGCGTGGGCAACCCAAAACAAAAAGAAAAACAAAATAGTATTAAATTAAAATATGGGAGAATATATTACCAGCTCACCAAAAGCGAGATATTTTTTCCAAGTGGTCCCCACGACCATACACGTCATCCCCGCACTAACTAAAGTAAATTCCACCAATTGAAATGAACACACATTTATGATTATAGTATTGTAACATTACAGTCTACCTACAGTAATATTCTTACACATACCCCTCTCTCTCTCCATTCCATAGCAGCGATAAACGATCGACGCCCAAACCTTCGTATTTTGGGATTTCAATTATTTGCGGCCCAATGGTTGTGTGTGATCAGTGCGGCGAGCGAGCGGCGATCGTCTACTGCCGAGCCGACGCCGCGAAGCTGTGCCTACCATGCGACGGCCAAGTGCACTCGGCGAACGTTCTCTCGAAAAAGCACGTGCGCTCACAGATCTGCGACAACTGCGCCGCAGAGCCGGCGACGGTCATGTGTTTGACCGACGGCATGGTGCTGTGCCAGGAGTGCGATTGGGACGCTCACGGAAGCTCCGCCGTGTCCGCCGCGCACGATCGGTCGCCGATCGACGGGATCTCCGGCTGCCCCACGGCGTACGAGCTGGCATCTTGCTGGGGAATATCCATTCCGAAGAGAGGCGCCGAGGAGGCTGCGGACGAATCGGCGCCGCTGGACGATTGGGGAGATCTGCTAATGGTCCCTTGCGGCGGCGGTCCGGCGAAGTACGGCAAGAGGAGGGGCGATCCATCTCTGTGTGGGAGGCAGAAGAGGCTAATCATGAAGCAGATTATGGAGATGCTGGAGGACGAAGGAGAAGGTGCCACGTGGCAGCAGATGGGGGAAATGTGCGGCGATGATGTGGATGAGAACGACGCGCTTACGGTGGAGCACCAGCAGCAGAATACTCCTTTACTGATGAGTCAGTCCATGGAGGCTCAGCTCAACAGCAAGAACAGCAATCCGATGTGGAACAACACGGGCCCAAAGGTCTGAGAGTAGTTGATTTCGCCCTAATTTTGTGAAATCGAATCGATTCTTTGCTCAAGATTTACCATTTCAGTAGTTGATTTCTGCAGATATGGGACTTCAATTTAGGACAATCTAGGGATCAAGAGGACTCGAGCCCTCAAGAGTTCGAATTCGGCTTAAGTGAGACGATTTACGATGTAAAGAGCTACGGCGAATTACTCAAAGAATCGACCCACAAGGACATGATTCCTTTTAATGTAATAACGTGAGATTTTTTGTGATTACCTTGAGTATTCAAGCTGCTTACATAGGTTGTGCTCATTGCAGAATGCATCGAGTAAAACAGATCCAAGCTCAGGTTTTATTACCAAATCCTGTAATGGTTTGAACGAGATCCAATTCAGGGATCAACCTCCGTTGATGATAGGTGAGAGCTCGGCTGCTACAATGAGTAAAGCTGACATGGAACTTCTTGCACAGAACAGAGGCAATGCTATGCAGCGATACAAAGAAAAGAAGAAAACGCGGAGGTCTGTAAGTTCTTCATTCGACTCTCATCGGTTAAATCGAATGTAAATTTAAGATTGGACAATTATGTATGTAGATATGAGAAGCAAATTCGATACGAATCAAGAAAGGAAAGGGCTGACACTAGGAAGAGATTCAAAGGCAGGTTCGTTAAGACCGATGGAGCTTCGAATGGATGATGATTTTCTCGCCTTTTTTTTTATCCTGTACGTAAATACATGCTATTTGTTTTCTTGATTTTGCATTTATTTGTCCTTCCATGCCAAATCTTAGATTGTACTTTGATTAAAAGTTTGGTTGCTGATGATGTTCCCAAACAAAAAGTAGTAAACGAGATATTTTGCGTAGTGCTATCTGAGAAAGATATAATTAGGGGTAGGGGAACATGCTATGAACAAGCAGAAGATATATTGCTTCATGATATTTTATTTTTAAAGACTAAGATCTTAAAAGCTTTTCATCTACAAGATCGAGACTTGACGGATTCTACCAGTCCGATGAATGTATTTTTAATAATAATAATGAATGAAGGGCACTAATAAAATTGCAATAGAGCTCGTGAGAATGTATTTTAACGGTATCTATGTTGTAATAAGTACTAATACGTTTTCGTACACTCTATGCGTTTTCGTACACTCTATGCGTGTGCGTAAACTATAATTTTACTTAATATTATTTATAATTTTGAGATTACTAATTTTTAGTGTTTAAGATGAAACATAATTTTTAATTGTAAAAGTAGAAAAATAATATATAAGGGTATAAGTACAATAAATAGAAATATTAGAAGTTATATGAAAAGTATTCAATTAATTAAATTATAAATAGAAGGACTAAATTGTAAATAAGTTACCGACCAAATTTGGCAGTTTATAGCCACCCTAGACCAATTATATAAGAGGATAGGTTAAGGTGACTAAACTAAAGTTTGCGTCGCCGGCCGTCCATTTTGCACGTAATGTCAAGACCTTTCAATATAATTGTGGAAGATGAGAGCCGAGCTCACGATTTATTACGTTGATGATATATATTTTTAATATCTATAGAGCAATTAAGTCAAATGGAACTATTAGCACTAGTTGAATGATAGTGGAGAACCATTTTTAGCAAATAAATCTTATAAAAACAAAATACTGGTAGATTATTGAGTTATCTTCCGCAACCCCATCAATAAGATTCTCAAGGTTATTATATTTATGCATAAACTTAGTTTGATAAGGTGAAAACATGGAACTCGGTCCTAATTGTTGGACTTGGTTCTGTTCGTTTCTTATTCAATATCCGTCCGAAAAATAAGACTTTTGTACGAGACCGGACATTGCCCATGCAGTGGGAGTGGTGAGCCGATACATGTCCAACCCCGGTCGGGAGCACTGGAGTGCTGTCAAGAGGATTCTCAGATACATAAAAGGAACCTCTGATCATGCGTTATGTTATGGAGGTACAAATTTTACTGTCCACGGTTATGTTGATGCTGATTATGCAGGTGAACTTGATAAAAGCAGATCCACAACCGGATATGTGTTTAATCTTGCTGGCGGTGCGGTAAGCTGGGTCTCAAAACTGCAGTCGATTGTTGTGACGTCAACGACGGAAGCAGAATATGTAGCAGCTACGCAAGCCAGTAAAGAGGCGATATGGTTGAAGAGATTGCTGGAAGAACTCGGCCACAAACAAGAGAATATTGTTCTCTATTGTGATAGCCAGAGTGCATTGCATCTTGCAAGGAATCCAGTATTTCATTCAAGAACCAAACACATCCGGGTCCAATACCACTTCGTTCGTGAACAAGTGGAAGAGGGAACAATGGACATGCAAAAAGTTCACACTGCGGATAATCTGGCCGACTTTATGACCAAAGCAATCACCGTGGACAAGTTTATCTGGTGTCGTTCCTCTTGTGGATTGATCGATCATAAGTAAGCATGCAATGACGAGCTAGCAATGATGGTGTGAAGATCTGATTGAGTTTAATCAAATCTTCAAGTGGGAGACTGGTTCCGATTCGCCCACGTAATATAGCTGCACGGTGGATTCTGGTTCGTCCACGTATACAGCTACGCGGCTCATTCTGGTTCGCCTACGTATACAGCTACGCGGCTCATTCTGGTTCGCCCACGTATACAGCTATGCGGCTGATTCTGATTCGTCCGAGCTTAAAACCTTCAACTATAAATAGGCTAGCTCTAAGTCATTGTAAATCATCGAAAACAATAACTTCTTCTTATATTAAGTATATACAAGTGTTGTGAGGAAAAATATTTAGAGAGTTGGTGACTCTCCTATTGTAAGAGAGATAGAGCTAGTGTTCTTCTTACCTTCCCCGTGGTTTTTCACCCCAACTTTGGGGTTTTCCACGTAAATTTCTGGTGTCCCCTTTATTTTATACTGTCCTTTTACAACAAGTGGTATCATCTGTCTCTTTATCTATACTACTTTTGTAATCTTACATCCATCTATCTCTTTATCTATACTATAAACTGTCCAATTTGGTTTGTCAATTTAATAATGATTATTTACAAATTTATCTTTGATAGTTTCATTTATTACAAAATTATCCATAAGTTAAAATTTTGTTGTTTAAATTACTTCATTAATGATATAAAATGTTCGAACTTCGAAGAATAAAAAAATTTAACGTATTTGCACACACATTGGGTTTGATACACATACTAGTTTTATATATTAAGGTGAGAGATGGTATAAACTGCCACTTTGGTCCGTCAAAATATTTACAGTTTAACCCTCCATTAAAATTTTATTAATCTATTTTATTATATTAAATGTTAATGTTGGCTATAAACTGTTGTTTCTTCGGTTGCGGCCTGGTCGGCGACAGATGAACAGAAGATGGAGTGTTATCTTCATAAGCAGGTACAATGATTGAGGATCTAGTAGACGAAGACGGCCAGAACTACCATGAGTAAGCAGTGGAGGATGAACAGCTCATTCCACAATCAGTTGAAATTCTCCATATTATCCATGATTGTGAACAGGATCTGTCGAGGCGTGTGTTGGACACACAGTCCGTAAGACAAAATCGCCCCGATATTCAGTGCATTCGTCTTGCAGTCATCGTCCCCAAGATACAACGACCATTTCTTAACTCATAATCGTAGCACAACGAGTTTTCCGGCGAATCGTACTGAAAATTCGTGTTTTTCTTACTTCGAGATTTTGGGGAGCATAGGAGTGAAAAACGCAATTTCGTGTGGGTTGAAAGGAATCTTTCTATGTCATTTGGGGCGCAGGGGCTTAATAGCAAATTCAAAAAACTGTTGGCCTGCTTCTGTTATTTTGACTTTTCAGTCCAAGGATCAGACTGCAATATTTCAGAACTATCAATTTGACGGCCCGCGACAGGCCCGAATCTCGGGTCGACAGCCCGATTCTCCAGCATGTCGCACCGGCGCTCGACCGACACTTCCTGTTGGGCCAACCGACAGTTCCTAGTATTGGGCCGGATCAGCCCAACAGCCCACTGCGGCCCATTGATCCAATGGAGCATGCCACCTCATCTGAGTTGCCCAATCAGCAGTCACGCAACGCCACCTCATCTTCACCTCAAGCCGCCACGTCACCTCCTGTCGGAGTATAAATTTAAGCTCCTCATCGCTCCGCTGCGGCGTGCGAAGTGCAAAGTGCGCGCCTCAAAGTGCCCATTGCGCACTTTGGCACGACACGGCTCGGCTCGGCCAAGGCCTCAACCGCGGGCGTAAGCTCGGGCTCGATACTCGTCGGTGCGAGGCACCGACTCGCACCCGGGCTATTATTTGGGCCAAAACGCACTTAAGCGTCTCAAACCCACTAAGCCCACTTAAGCCCATTTAAGCTCATTCACATGACAAGCCCTTTTGAATGAACCCACATAGGTTTCTATATTTATAGTGAAGATTTTCTTAGTGTCTAACCAATGTGGGACACTTAATTCCCCCACTTAAGCACTATCAACCATTTTAATGGTTATTGGGGCAACTTCGAAAATTAATTTCTCATTCACCCGATCTCGGTTTTGAGCGTATTAATACGTTGGAATCCCCGTGAAACATAGATTTGTAATCTTTCAACGGTTTCTCGTTCTGACATTAGATGGATTCCCGATTTATTAAATTCGGGCTTCTTTTATTAATGGGTTTATTACTCGCTTTGGGCCCAAATAGCCCATTAGGATAAAAAATCCAACAATCCCCCACATGAATGGAAATTAACGCAAATGCTATGCATGCTGACTCTTGCAAGAAAAACTCGACGACCCGTCACCGCATCAGGATAGGTAGCTTGTGACTTTGAACATTCCCTAGTGAAACGCAATCGAACTTACTCGCTGTTCAGTGAACATGATGTCTTGAACTGACAGCTTTTGTGTAAATTAAGACAACAGCGGACACACAGTGACGAATCTAATTTCTTTCAATTCTCACGTTGTGTCCTTTTCGGCGTTGGACCACATCTTGGATTCATAAGTGTTACCACTGAAGCGGGCCAAGCGGCCCAACTTCTCACTTATATAGGTGATCGACTATTAGGACTTTTAATCCTAGAGTATCCTGAAATACTCCACCATCAGGTATAGACATCATTAAAAGCAATGTGCTTACCGTTCACCACGCGTCGTTGGGTAATTACTCGGGCAGCTTATGAGAATGAGCTTCTTAGTAAAGTCCAAGTAAACTACTGAACTCTACTCAGCTTAGCTGTCTCATTGAACCAAGTTTGTGGATCTCCACTCATCATGGTTGAGTTACCACCGAGCTCATTCTTGGTGTGTGGTTTTTAAGCCCCATTCCCCTTACTGCGTTATAGTGCTGATCTCTAGTAATGTCTTTCGTCAAAGGATCTGATATGTTCTCTTCAGACTTTACATAGTCAATAGAGACTATTCCACGAGAGATCAGTTGTCGTACGGTATTATGTCTTCGACGTATGTGTCGAGACTTACCGTTATACATACTATTCTGTGCCCTACCCATTGCGGCGATACTATAGCAATGTATCATAATAAGTGGTACATGCTTATTCCAACAAGGAACGTCCTCCAAAAAATTCTGAAGCCATTCTGCTTCTTTGCCGGCTTTATCTAGTGCAATGAACTTCGATTTCATCGTAGATCGAGCTATGCACGTTTGCTTGGAGGACTTCCAAGATATTGCTCCACCATCAATGGTAAATACATAACCACTCGTGGATTTGGAGTCTTTGCTGGTAGATATCCAGTTAGCATCACAGTATCCGTCAAGAACTGCTGCATATTTCGTGTAGTGTACGTCATGATTAATCGTGTGCTTCAGATATCTCAGGACCCTTCTCAAGGTTATCCAATGATTACTCCCAGGTAGGGTTGCAAAGGAATCGAATTTTTTTGCTTCGATTCGCTATTCGATTCGAAATTTTAAGATTCGAATTCGAATATTTAGAATACGAATCCTTACGAATATTTTTTTGGTCGAGAAATATCCGAAGACGAATATGAAATCACAATATTCGATTCTAAAATTAATCGATTATTCGATTCGAATAATTTAACATAAAATATAGTATAATTAATATATATTCACATATAATATATGATAACTCAATAAATCATTTAAAAATAAAATATTATAATTCAATATATGTTTAATATTATTTATTATAATTAAATATATATTTTAAATATAATATTGTTTATATTTTATTAAATAGAAAATAAAAGATGACTTTGAATACAAATATTCGATATTCGATTCGAATATTCGAGAAAATATTCGAATTCGAATAAGAATCGATTTTATAATTCGATTAAATATTCGAATATTCGTATTCGTATTCGATTGTCATCCGAATACGAATAGAATACGCAGTATTCGACTCGATTCGATTCGTTTGCATCCCTACTCCCAGGATTACTCGTAAACCTGCCGAGCTTACTGATTGAATATGCTATATCAGGTCGAGTGCAGTTAGTTAGGTACATTAAACTGCAAATCACTCGAGCATATTCTTGCTGTGATACGGGTTCTCCTCTGTTTTTTGCCAGGTGTAGATTTAGATCTACAGCTCTTAGCCGGATGATCGTCGATCTATATTTATAGTGAAGATTTTCTTAGTATCTAACCAACGTGGGACACTTAATTCCCTCACTTAAACACTATCAACCATTTTAATGGTTATTGGGCCAACTTCAAAAATTAATTTCTCATTCACCCGAACTCGGTTTTGAGTGTATTAATATTCCTTGTGATCCCCGTGAAACATAGATTCGTAATCTTTCAACGGTTTCTCGTTTCGACATTAGATGACTTCCCAATTAATTAAATTTGGTCTTCTTTTATTAATGGGTTTATTACCCGCTTTGGGCCCAATGGCCCATTAGGATAAAAAATCCAACATAAACGACCACTTTGGCTTGTCAAAATATTTACAATTTAACCATTCATTTATAATTTTATTATTCTATTTTATTATATTAAATGTGAGTGGTGACTAAAAAATGTCACTTTGACTTGTCAAAATGTTTCCAACTTAATCACTCCATTTATTGTTTTAATAATTTATAACTATCAATTTAACCCCTACATTTTTAATTATTTAATTAACACTACACATTATTTTCCTTTTATCATATATTTAAAATTATATTTCATTCACTAAAAATTAAAAATTACATTACTCAAAACAAAAGTAATACAATTATATTTTAAGCACACACATAGACTTTCTGGAAAAAACTAATCTTCTATTATATAATTGGTGACACCATCTATATTTTGTCCTCTAATTTTTTGCTTTATTCTACTGACAAATCACTTTTTCTTATTTATATTAAGACGATTCTTAACTAAATCGAATTGGAATATTATATATTTTATATTTTAAAGTAAAAATAATTCTTAACAATATAAAATAACATTATAAATAAGATAACATGCATTGAGTGATGACTCATCACCTAAAATAAATAAACATAGTGATGAAAGATAGATCATAATTTTTATTGGAGAACCCAAAAATAAGGAGAAAATGACACAAATATGTTATTTTTAATACAGCTACTACAGACGTAGATAACTTTCTCACCCTACTATAAAACTAATCAACTTTTTCAATTTACACTGATATTCTTTTTAGTTTTCACCATAAATTATGTTTAATTACAATTGTCTCTATAATTAGTTTAAATAAGTAAAACAATTGCTCTTAATTATATTTTAATTCGAAAATATTTTTTACACATTATTTTTTTTTCAATCTCACCATACCATCGAAAATCAATCATACACGGCATTCCTCATCTTGGTACATATATTAAGAAATATTATTCAACGCATTGAAAAAAACTCAAGAAAAATGTAATTGCCATAGAATGATAAACTAAGTATTATTTAACAAAATCAATTTCTAAATTTTTTTTGTCACAACTCATCATGGCTTTCCCTGCGTTTTTCTTGTGTGACATTCGATCAATTTCACATGGATATATTCGTGACCACTTACACCCGACCCTTCTTTCCCGAACGTAAATATGGATTATGTACCTGATGAAAATGAGCCTTCCAACGTGACTTCTCTAATGGACACTCAATCTGATAAGAAAATGTTGTCTCCAATATCTCAGTTCTATAATCATCTGTAATATATTCACATGGATCAACGCTTGCTAACCTCAATGAATATAAAATGGAATATATTTCTTTATTATCAATTAATGATTTGGATTATGTTTTATGTGTATGTATTTCTTAGTAATATCTTCGAAATTAAGTTACTAGTTTTGAATTAATAAGATTGAAATATGAGATTTCTTAGTTTATGGAAGTGTTAAAAAGATTATGGTTAAAAATATAATTTTTGATAACTATGTTGAGAATTTGAGATAAGTACGGTGAAAAAAAGCACTATAAAAGAGATTTATGGTAAAAACTGAAAATAAGACTAATTAAAATAAAATAGTTGATTAGTACTGTAATAAGATGAGAAAGTTATCTACTTTTGTAATAACACTATTAAAAATAACATTATTTGTCACGCCCCGAACCGCGTCGAGGCCGACAGCCGCCGTGTTTCTCAAGGAATGCAAGGCTCAATCAACTCACGCATCGAAATCACATGAAAGAAATTTCAAGAAAACTCAACGAAATAGAGATCCAACGATAACATATATCCACATATGAAAGGACGTTTACAATATGCCAAAAAAATAGCTCAGACATCAATCAATGAAGGAATATAATAACAAAGAAATTTTCTTCCAAAAAAATATCCCTGTTAGTGAGTCCTCCAAAGCGAAACAACAACAAGATACCGAACTGGAAGAAACAACACCATGATGACGATCAACGAAGAGACAACCTCCGGTCAAAAGCGATATCAACCTAAAAAGTATATGTATACACGGGGTGAGATGATAATACAGACACACCTCCTCACAGAAGGTGTATCCTCAACGATGAACTCCATCACAACAACCAAAAATCCCAACCATTCATGTGTAATATGTTTTTATCCTTCCAAACTAAATATTGATTTCGCAAAATGTAGAAAGCGATCATCCACGTTGGACATATAACAATCAATAATCCTATGACGTGCCCAAAATATCACAAAAATAACGCAAAACATATACGACGCGTGGGTGGCCATATCCTCCCACGAACTGAACTCACCGTCGAGAGTCGGACGAGGCCGTCACCGTACTATAGTTAGTGTACCGTGATCTATCATATCAACTGCACATGACATGCATGCATTTTGCACGCCGGTGACGTTGATCGAGTTTCGCAATGGACTTTGATACCTCCCCAACGATCACCCTTCGATAGGTCGAATACGTGGCAAATAGACTGGTGCTCGTTGGGCCTCACTCACCTGGGTTTGCCAACCCACGGGCTACTTACTCGATTTGCCACTCTCCACTCACCCGAACGTGGCCATTCCGCTACTTATGACCTCGGTACCGAGTAAATGCAAAATCGAAGCCAAACCAATAACACAATCAGAATTCCTAGTGCAACTCAATGCACAAGATAATCACACATCAATACGTGACATAATCCCCTATGGAATCATCAAACCAAATTCACGAACCAACCCATACACAATATCTCATCAATATCGATAAATACAAATATCCTATAGCTGACAAGGCTCTATATCACAAGAACACCACAAGACCACTCAAATTTCATCAAATATCGCGGGAATATCAATCATCATTTAGCCGGCAAGGCTCATATCACATAACTTAATAAAAGAACGAAATAAACGACCCATTATGAGGTTCACACATCCCACGAAGGGAAGGTGTCCCAGTATTATCAACACACAAGGTTTCCCCAAAATCCGAGGCTACTCTCGTATGTGTATACGCTGCTCCTTTGCCTAAATTAGGAGATAACAATTGAACTTCACAGTTAGACCATCAATTGATAATATACAACGTCTTTTAAAACTGTATGACGATCTTCCAATAACATAACTGCTCCCAGGGGATTTAAACACTATTATAATTCCGTTTTAAAGATGGTATAAGATCATTTGAAACAACAAGAACGAAAATGTTTCGAAAGCGTTCACTAATTCCTCAAAAAATTTCAGATTTGCAGTCAATCTTCAAAATTTCGTTGAAAATAGTACAATATCGGATCGGATTGAGGTGTTTTCAGCGGCAGCTAAGAAAATTGGCTTTCAAAAGAATTAAACTTCGCAAGAATCCGAACACGTTAGCGATGTTAAACACAGAAACTGCGTCTGGACTCGATTTTGGAAACGCATGAGCTTAGAACAAGAGAATATTGATCTCTACGACAAAGATTATCTTAATATGGAGAAAATACAACAAGACAGTGCAGGTTGTAGGAGCTTGAAACTGGTTTCTTCCCTCTTTACTGCTCGTTACATTTCTATTCTCCCTTTCTTTTTTTTTCACTTCCTTAGCGCTTATAGGTAATGTAGGTTATAGAGATGAAAAAAATAAGAGGTAAAAAATCCATGGGGCTTTGGGCTGAGAAAGTGGGTCAATGCTGTGCTGAAATTTTATTTTTTTTAGGCTAGGTGTTGTCATTCTCTAAAAAAATAAGCACCCATTCATACAAATTGGAGATTAGTTCTTAAAATTTTTATTTTATTAAAACTAAAAAATTACAATAAAGAATAACAAAAGTAAAAATGAAAAATTGGAAAATTATATGATTTGTTTGGTTCTGACCACCCAAACCCTCTTTGGGGTATTTTTGTTATTTAAGATTACTTTTGTGTGAAATTGAAAAAAGGGAGTGTAGGGTTTTTAATTTTAAAAAAGGGATTGGGTGTTTAAAAAATAATCGAAGTGTTTGATTATGATTTTGATCCGCTCGACTGAAATTTCATGTCGAAATGAGGTGTTAATCGATGGGTTCGTGATTCTTAAACTTATTAACCCAAAATCTGAATGAATTTTGGTGTTTCTGAGCCTGAAATCCACGTTTTCGAGTAGAAATCGATTTATTCGAGTTTTTATTCGAGTTATTCGACCTCGTATTTGAGTTACTCGAATAAAATTCTGGTAGAAAAATGCTATATTCGAGTGGAAAAAAAATCGAAAATGAAAATCGAATAAATTATTTATTTTTTAAGTTTTTTTTACTCGAAAATAAAACTCGAATTTAATATAATTTATTCGAATATTTCGATTTTTTTTACTCGAAAAAAGCCAATTTAAGTTGGGGTATTTTGGTAACTTCCGGTCCACCCCTTTTGCTTAATAAAAATACGCGACGCTCCCTACAGTTAAAATAGCCCCCCTCTTTGCTGCTGATTGCTTTCCCTCTGCGTCATTTCCCAATTGCGGTCAGAAACCCTATTCCTTTCTATCCATCGCTACGTACGCACACATCGGACTCTGCTCGCATCTCCAATCCTCTTCTTCTGCAATCTGTTTGATTTCGAAAGCTCTGCTGCAATCGGATCTCTCTCCCCCTTCCCTCTCTCTTCAAGCAGTGATTCTCTTTTTATCATCGATTCGGTTTGATGGCTGAAAGCAAACTACATCTCCCTGAAGATCTCGTCAAATCTGAGCCGGAAGATCAGCCGTGGGCCTCCAACGGTCAGGATAATGTTTTTCTTCTTTCAGATTGTCTTTGAATCGTGCATGTTTTGGTCGCAGTACTTATCGTTTGGGCTTTGCCGATTCTTGTCGAAATTCTTCTATGGATGTGTTGATTTTCTGATTCTTATCATGTTAATTATATCCGAATTTGTTTGTAGGGTTTCCAATCTGGATACCATCATCTTATATAATTTCTTATCTTACTGAATTGCTGATTTGTTTGTTCTTGCTTATTTTACTTCTGTTCGAGGCCTGTCTACCTAGCTAAGGTTTTTACAGTTCTTGATTTTGAGAGTTCTTGAAGTGTCTAATGTTTTTTCAAGTGTTTACGGTTGAAGTTAAATTTTTCTTTTGCTGGAGTCTAGTTTATAATGAATTGGCTCGGAGAGCCTTGATTGAGTTTCGATCTATCCGAGTACCTTTTCTAATGTACTGATTTTCCCTCTCTTTTGTTTTTGAAGTGTTGACTGGAAACGATGAGAACAAGGCCTTTGCTGGGTTGGTGGACGAATCAAAAGGTAACATGTCACGGCACGCCAAGTTTGTTATACCTGGAGTTCTGAGCTCATTGATTTCTTTTTTCTTCAACTAGTAGCTTATTTTAATTACTATGTATTTTTCCGCAGATCCAGGTGCATCAGAAATCATTCCTCTATCTCCTCAATGGCTGCACTCGAAGCCAAATGATTCGAGGACTGTAAGCATATCGTTCTTTACGTAATATAGATGATGTTATTTTAGATGATGCCTTAAAGGTTTTTTGTATATGAAAGGATTTGATCACTATGGATTTGATGGTGTTATTATTCATCAGGAGACCCGTGGGCCTAGTTCTCTCTCTCTTGGCAATTCATCTGATTTCACCCAGAAGGAGGCTTGGCGTTCAGATGCAGTCGAGGAAAAGAGAGATTGGAGGAAAAATGCTCCAGAGCTTGATAGTGGGCGGCGCTGGCATGAGGAAGAAAGGGAAACTGGGTTACTCGGGCGAAGGGACAGGAGGAAGATGGATAGGCGGCTTGACAATGCTCCAGGAAAAGAAGCTACTGATAATCGACCTTTTCCTCCAACTGAAAGGTGGCATGATGCCAGTAACCGCAATTCCTCTCATGAACCTAAGCGTGATAGCAAATGGTCTTCAAGGTGGGGCCCTGATGACAAAGAAAAGGATGCTAGGGTAGATAAACCAGGTGTGGAAAAAGAAGAGCCTCAGAATGATAACAAGTCTTTGGTTTCAAACACTCGTTCTGTACCTGAGCACGATTCAGACACTCGGGATAAGTGGAGACCAAGGCATAGGATGGATGGTAATCATGCTGGAACTGCTTCTAATCGTGCAGCTCCAGGATTTGGAGTTGAAAGAGGACGAAACGAGGGTTCCACTGTAGGGTTTACCATAGGTCGTGGCAGGTCAAGTGTTTCCATTGCAAGGCCTTCATCTTCTGGTCCAATTGGTTCTGGTCAGTACAATAAAACTGCAAGTGTTCCAGGAAAAACCTCTACTGTTGAAAAATATGTTTACCCACGTGGCAAACTGCTTGACATATACCGTAAGCAAAAGTTGGATTTGTTGCTGCGTATGCTCGATAACATGGAGACGGTTCCCGAGATTACTAAATTAGATACTGTTGAACCCCTAGCATTTTTTGCTCCGGATGCAGGGGAGGAGGTAAGCTTAAGAATTGTATTTTTGTTATATTTGTGCTACCTGCCTGAACACTTTGAAATGAGATGTTTTGGTGGACATGTGTTTTAATGTAGGCTATCATGAATGACATATGGAAGGGTTTAGTAACAGCCAGCGGAGCTTTGTACCATTCAGTGAATAAGGCTGGCTTAACCGACCACTCTGAAGGTAATTTATTTGCAGCCTTTTCTCTTTCGGAAGGAATAGCATAGTAACCTGTTTGTTTTTTGTTCGTCTCCATTTATTCTTAATTTGAATTCTCCATTTATTCTTAATTTGAGTTCCTTTCTGCTTGGTGGATGATATAGTAATCACAAATGAAGAACACATGCTTCACTCTGAGGAAGAGAGGCAGAGGCAAGATAATGTCCAGAAATCAGTTGACACTCGTGAATCTGGAGCTTGTGGTGTTATAAACAGTTCTATGACTGGAAGAGATTCCATAAACGGTGAGGATTAGTATTTTTGAAAATTTCTAATAGATTTCTCCTTTATTTTTACATCTGAACGAGCGATTTCAATTTGACTCTAGAGAGACCCTCAGAAAATATTGAAATCCACGGAGTTCTAGATGCAATGGTGAAGAATGAGTTCGACAGTGCCGTGATCAAGTCAGAATTAGAAATTGGTGGCATAGAAGCTTTGACTGCTGATAAATTTCACAACCTCAAGGACCAAGCTGCATATGCCACTATTGATCAGCAGACTGCATCTCAAAATGTTAGTGGCTTGTCATATGATGCTAAAAGCAACCCTGTAAGCGATTTAGACGGCCTTTTAACTAATCTTGCTGCCGAGCAGTACCAAAATGGTAAGGGGCAAATGGTTGGAAGCAGTGTGAGAGAATATTGGGTGGATAAAAGAATTCCTCCTGAAGAATTGAGTTTGTATTATCGCGATCCGCAAGGAGATATCCAAGGACCTTTTTTGGGAGTCGACATAATCTCATGGTTTGAACAAGGCTTTTTTGGGGCTGATTTGCCGGTTAGGGCCGAAGATGCTCCCGAAGGTTCACCATTTCAGGAATTGGGAGATGTTATGCCTCATTTGAAGCTTAGACAGTTATTTGATAGTGTTACTGATTCAAGTTCTGTAAATAAAGATGCACAAGGAATTCATTTGCAACCGGGTTTTCCTGAGTCTGCCGCTATCTCCGCTTCTCATTCTCTGGCAAACATGTCTGAACATCAAAGTCATTTCCCACAGAACCTGGGGTTTCGTGATCGTGATGTCCAAGAAGGTTAATGCTGTTTTTTTTACGGTTGTTTCGACTTTCTTTATACATTTCTCATAAGTCTTCCAATTTTTTCAGGTGATCTTGGCATGAATCAGAAAGGCAACGGGATGCATCCCCTTGGGTTGCTGTGGTCTGAGCTGGAAAATACTTATACTCGGAATAATCAAGCATCTTCATTTAGTGGAATTTCGAGGGAAATGCTTGAATCCCCTCTATCTAGAAGACCTGCCTATAATGGAATGGGTGATTCAGGTCCTGTCCTTGAAAAATTGAATGATGCTTTCGGTGGTAAACAGCTTTCTGATCCTCGCTTGTACCAAGATGTCACGAATGCTCGCCATGGTTCAATGATAGATCAAGAATTTAACCGCTTTGACTTAGCTGATCAGCTGTTGCACCAGAGAATTCAACAACAGCAGCAGCATTCTCAGCATCATAATATGATGGCTTCTCATAATGCTAGCTTGAATGAATCAATGCTAGATAGGGATCAAATTCAGAAAATGATCCAACAAAAACAGCTTTCTGATCTTATGGGGTCTGATGCGGAACATATTTTGGCCCTTCAGCTGCAGCATCAGAGGCAATTACAACTAGAGCAACAACAACAGTTCCATCAACAGCAAATGATGTTGAAAGAGCAGCAGCATAAGATTCTTCTTGAGCGATTGTTGCAGAGCCAGATGGAAGAGTCAGGACATGGGCAATCACACATTGACGCTCTTCGATCCAATAGTGCTCTTGAAGAAGCCATATTGAAGCAACAGCTCCTTATTGACCTGCAACAACGATCTCAGTATCCTGTCGACCACCTGATTCAATCGAAATTTGGCCAATTGCCGAATCAAGCTCACCAAAATGACCTGTTGGACCTCTTGTCATCCCGTGGAAGGCATGGGCAGATCCACCCTCTAGATCAGCACTATATGCAGCAAGATCAGTTTCTAGAGAGGCAGTTATCCTTGGGGCTGAATCAACGCTTGCAAATGGAAGAAGAAAGGCGCGCAAGTCATGGGTGGCCACTTGATGAAGCTAGTCAATTCCTCAGCAATCTTGATGTGCCTCATCGCCCTATATCTGCTGGATCAAGGCCTTTGGATATCTATCCACAACACAGACCCTCGGAGGATCTTGCTAGCCTTATTGAACGAAATGTGTCAATGCAGGAGAGACTTCAACGTGGTCCTTATGATCATGGTGTGACGCCTTTTGAGCGATCAAATTCCCTTCCTGTAGGAGCTTCTGGATCAAACGTCGCTGCAATGAATTCCATGGCTCACGCTAAAATGTTAGACATGCAAGAGCGTATGTCTCAGAGGCGTCCCGATGGTCAGATTGGAGGATTCCAGGCTGTTGCATATCCTCGTACTCCTAACCAATTATATGGATCTGGCCTGGAGAGAATTGAGAATCAGTGGTCTGAGAATAACAGTCAGTTGCCTAATGAGTGGATGGAGTCAAGGTTACAGCAATTACACATTCGTAATGAAAATCAGAATTTGGACTCGAATGCCCAAGTTAATTTCGGAGATCCTAGTTTGTGGATGTCTGATGGAACGAATGATGACAATTCAAAGCTTTTACTCATGAAATTGCTGCATCAGAACTCTGACAACTTGTCAGGCGAGCAATTTGGTGCAGCTGATCGAGTAACCTTAGACAAGAGACCTCCTTCTAGCCACTCGTTTACTGCTTTCTCTGATCAAGAAACAGGATTCAGCAACAATGTCAGTGAACATGCTCAGAGTCGCCTAACTGAGGCTACTAGTGGTGTAAGAAATGAAACGCCCATAATGGGCAATGAGACCCCCCAGGTAAAAAGCAAATATAACAGTAAATTAGTTAAGGCTAGGAAAAACTAGAATTCCTTTCGCTGATGTTGAAGTAAATATCTCATTTATAAATATAGTCACCTGTGATGTCATTCAGGAGATTATTTTAGACGCTCAAGAGAATCGACCCGAGCAAGCGGGATTGGGATCTATTGACATGCCGATGAATGTACGCAGACGGCAGAATGATCCTGGCTCTGCTGGTATATTCACATTTTTGCAGATTATCTTCTTTCTGTCTACTTAGTACATAACTTGCATTATCTGGTTAATTGTCAGGGTTTCACATTGAAAAGATAGCATCAGGTGCTTCTTTTCAGGATGACGCCATGAAGGATCGGTGAGCATGCTGAACTGCTTTTTTTCTGTGTGATGAAACATAGTTCCACTAGCTAGTTCAAAGCACGTACTTTATTGAGTATTGTCTGTGAAAGTCTAATTTTTTGCAGACATCAACAGCTTTTTTCATTTTATATGAATGCAAACTTTGATGAAGACCATCCCGTTCCCGTGCCACTTTTTTTCTTAATAATTTCTTAATGCTCTTTGCCATTTTGTTTCAAACTGAGAGAGCATTTTTATCTTGTGAATCTTCGGTTGATCCCCATACCCTTACTCTTTCTGATGTTACATATCCAGGTCATCTTCTTCTAGTTCAAAGGCACCCCAAAATATCTTGCTGAGACGTCCACCTGTCTCACACACTGCACCTTCCCACGAAGGAGCGTCAGATTTAAGAGCTAATTCACTAACCAGAGGAAAAAGTTCCTCGATTATCATGCCTTCTGATGGTAAGATGCTTCTATTCTCTACTCCCTATCCTCAGAAGAGATTAAAAAACTGTAATAGTAGTAGTAGTTATCCAATCCCGACTGTACTATGGGGTTGGTCTTGGTTACATTACATTGCATTCGTATCGACTCGCTTGTAGGGATTGGACATGAAACGGGACATGACTTAGGAAACGTGGAGACTAGCGGCAAAAAAGATGTTCAGTTCAGACGAACATCGTCGTACAGTGATGCTGATGTCCGAGAGACGTCATTCAGCGACATGCTTAAAGGCAGTGCGAAAAGACAGCAGACTCCTCAAGAAAATCAAAGCAATGCTGCACCTTCTGATTCAACATCCGCGGCTAAGGGCAACAAAAAGAAGGGTAAAAAGGGTAGGCAGATTGATCCTTCTCTTCTCGGGTTTAAAGTTACGAGTAATCGAATCATGATGGGTGAAATACATAGGGCTGAAGAGTAGAATAGTAACTTACATACCTTTTTCTGATTTCTTTTTTTCCTTATCCTCATTCACGATGGCTATGTATAGTGTGTACGTTCTGTTGGGAAATGTCTCTCCAATTTTTTTTCTGGGTATCAGTTTTTGCCTTCATAGCAGAGGATGAGTTTGGATTCAGGTCGGGACTTTTTTCTGTATTATTTCGAGGAATAAAAGTTGTACCTTGTAAGAGAATTAATAAATGACAATGTTTCCCCTTTTTAATGGGATCTTTGACTTAACCAAACCACCTACTGTGCAAGATTTGGTTAACAGTTCTTCCCATGATCCATTCTACGTCAGGCGAAGGTATATTTGCCCGTTTGACAATTCGGTAAATCGCCTCTTTTGCTCCTATATAGCCGCATTCAGAGATGACGAATGGGAAGTCACTGCAACGTAAGATTTTCGATGACGTTTAACTACCGTTTTTATTACAAAGATTCGTAGACGCGTCTAACGGTTAGTTAAGTTAGTTACCTTCCCCACATAACTCGGTTGGCTCCATAACTCGACACTACTCTTGACAAAATGTCGGAAAGATCTTCATAGGGATAAGAATCTCTCGAAACCCTAAACAGGGCGCTGAATTTTACGTAAGCCTGCCCACCACGTTTCGAACAGTAAGCGTCGGATTTATTAAGGAAAAGAGAACCCTTATAAGGTTTTAGCAATAACCTGCGGAAACCTGGAAAGTTGTAGCAGTTTAGAGAAAATCTGCTCTTCTTCGTAGTTCCTGAAGGAAGAGATTAGAATCATGGAATAAGCCTTGCAATGCATAGATGACGAGGGTAAGAATACAGAGATTCTTTAGCGATTTTGCATAGAAGCTTTACTTACTTTGGGGGCTTGCAAAATCCCAGGTGGTCCAAAAGAACGACCGTAGAAGGAAATTCTGTACAGAGTTCTTCGATTTCCTCCAAGTGTAAACCGAGACCCTGTGGACAAGCGCCCGACTTTCAATAAAATACGCTAATAGCATAGAAAGAAAAAGGCGAACAAGTATACGGAATTTCATATGTAATAACTAAATGCAAAGAGAGACCTTCATGCACATGAAACTAACAGGCACGCCAAGCTCCCCGGCTTTGGAGAACAAAGCCTTCCCAACTTCATTAGTCATCTGAGAATGGGCATTGGCGAAGATGAGTTAAGACAAATAAAAGGTAAGAAAAAATATCTAACTTTTAAGAACGCCGTTTCTCATAAACCTCTCGGGTTTTTATGTAGTTGAAGAAATGCACCTTTTCACCAGACGGCCAAAGGTAAGGATTGAACCGTACGGCACAATATGCATCCTGCAGTAAATAAGATTTTCAGACGTAACAACACCGCGTCGACGTACTAACAGATTGGATAAATTCGAACCTTAGTCACGAGATCTTCGAGCAGTTCGATTCCCGACCCATCTTCAGCTGGATTTGCGAGGCAACAACCGACGAACTTCGATGGATATTTCTTCAAGACGCTGCCCAGATTTTCATTTCATGTAAGGGATCTCATCTTCAGTAGTATTGCCAAAGTGAACTTCCATACAGCATCGTAGTAGAACATGAATTTTCTTGCCCGAAAAAAAGGCGTGGAAATTAACCTTGTGACGTAAGAATGATCAAACTTGTGGTTAATGGGCTGCACTATGAGGGCGCCATCCACGCCAGCTTCTTCCATGCACTAATATCGTTCAAATTCAAATTCAAATTCAATTCAATTCAATTCAAATCAAAAGGGTTCAATTCCATTGCGTCATATTTGCCCCAATTGACTTTGAATTATTTTTACCTCAATCAAGAACTCGGCGTGACCCGGAAAAGTCGGCTCCTGACCCGGGAAATACGGATATTTCTCCGCCGCCTGAAAACAAGCAGTCAACTCTCAGCTCAAAGAACTACGAAGCGGAGAAAATTGAAGAATCGCCGCATGGGAAAAGTGCATGTATTGCTTTATTACTTGCTGAGGTGAGGCCCAGACGTGCAAATGCGAGTCAATCGACGCGAACCGACCCGAATTGCGATCCATTCGGGCCGTGATGCGGGTGGAAGACGGAGTTCTTCGGAGCCCGGCGGAAGACACCGACGAGGATGGTTCAGTTGCTAGTAGAGGCTGATGCACTTTGAGCCTCGACGCCATTTCCTTTTCGATTCCCAATAGCTAAAATTGTAATTTCGTAGTAGCAATTCGTTTTTGGTATAAACTCGATTTTGCTTCACTAACACGTCCCCATACAAAAACCATTCACCGTGTAATGCTATCGTTTATCGACCTCTCATTTATTTATCTCTGTCAAAAACTTGTGTTTACAGTTTACCATTTATCATAATAGTTAACTTTTCATCTCTAACTTGTGAATGGTATGCATGGAAAACGTGTGGTTTGAGAACGCAGTTTTTATTACAGAAACAAAAAAAAACTTACAAGAGCAACAGAAAATCTTCCTTAACACCTCTAAAAGCCTCACCAAGCCAAACCTAAAACCAAGAAGTTAAAAAAACTCTTCTGCTCATTCATCGACGCCAAGATCGCCCCATTTGACTCCATACCGAGCCGCGAGATAGTGGGCCCCAACTGGGCCTCGGCTACCGTAAGGATAGTACTCGGGCACTATCTTCTTCTCTTCGAGCTCCTTAAGCACAGGCGTGAACAATGACCAAGCAGCATCGAGTTCATCGCTTCTTATGAATAGCCTCCTTTCCCTTCAACGGCGTCTAATAGCAGCCTCTCGTATGCATCGGGTATCTCGCTAGAGTATCTTTTACCCAGACAAAAAGAAGAAAAAAATATAAAATTGGGACACCATTAAACATCAAGAACGTGCATTTTTACGACATGGTTACCTTGCTTTGTACAGAAGATTAAGGTTGCTTCGATCCAATCTCATCTCAAGGCCGGGAACTTTGTTGTTGATCTTTAGATAAACAGCTTCGTCGGGCTGTACGCGAATCACAAGCTCGTTGGTCGCACGGTCAAGATCTGTCCCAAAGTTTCTGTTGTATAAGTTTCCCGGGACGTGCCTAAACTGTACCCTAATTTCAGCCCTGAAGAAGAGTTTCAAGAATATTACACTATGTCAAATGATGTGGTAAAAGAGTTTCTGTTGTATAAAGTATTATGTGTTGTATTTTGAATTTTCCGAGCGACCTTTTATCGTGCAAGGCTTTCCCAGCTTTCATGAGGAAAGGCACGCCGTCCCACCTAGCGTTATCTATGAACAGAGCAGCTGCTGCAAAAGTTGGAGTTAAGCTTTTCTTAGGCACTGTTTTGTCGTCAGTGTAACCTGGGTAAGTTGAGCTTCCTTTCGTGTGACTTTTGTACTGTCCCACGACGACATCGTCGAGGCGTAAGGGTCTCATCGATCGCAAAACCTTAACCTGAAATGAAATCGAGGAAGATATATCATCAATCTAAACACAAACTGTTTTTTTTTTCTGTCCTGTAATGACGTAGTAAGGGACGAAAAGAACCTTTTCGTTTCTGATATCTTCTGCGTCTAAACTGACCGGCGTTTCCATGGCGAAGAGAGCGAGTATTTGGAGAAGATGGTTTTGCATTATATCTCTAATTATACCATAATGGTCGAAGTAACTGTTACAGAAAACAACAAATTAGCAGAAGTGTATTAACAACCGAGTTGTGTTTTCTTTAATATCTGAGATGGAAAAGTTAATTACCCTCCTCTCCCTTCGGTGCCAAAGTCCTCGGAGAATATAAGCTGAACATTTCTTATGTACTGCCTCGACCATAGAGGCTCGAAGATGAGATTTGAGAAGCGTAGCACTGAGAGATTCTCTACTAGCTCCTTACCAAGATAATGATCAATCCTGTATATGTAATAGATTATCAACCAACCCTACATAAGCATTGCTACCATAGTGTCTTTACTGAAACTAACACGTAAAAGAAGAAAGAAAAGGTATAAGTTACCTAAAAATTTGCTCTTCGTCGAGGTATTGCTTGAGGGCTTTGGTCATGGCAGCCGAGGATTCAGAATCTCGTCCAAAGGGCTTCTCCACAATTACCCGAGTCCATCCATTGGCAGCAGAAGCAGAGGAACTCGCACATCTGACAGCATCGATGAATATGTTTGGTGGGATAGATAGGTAGAAGAGCCTATTAGAAACCATCCCAGCCTAAAAGAAGTCGTGAATAACTGAAATTTAGTCTTCGGAGATAGTACTTAGGAATAGAATGGCAAAATACGTAGGTTTTCTATGAACTTAAAGCTTCAGCAGACACGAAAAAGAGCAAGCGAAAGGAAAATGGCAAAGTTCCCGACAATTCAAGAAGAATTCAAGTATTGGTAAGATTAAGGAAAAGAAAAAGAACAGATCCTCGACCTCGTGCTCCTTGAGCTTTTTATCAAGCTCTGCAAAATTATCTGGGGAATCATACTGGCCAGAGTGGTAGAAACATCTGTTTAGAAACTGCTCCATCTTTTCGTTGCAATTTTCCCTTAAACCGAAGATTGTTATTCGTAAGAGAAATCAAGTCGAAATCGAACATCGAATGATATCTCTTAGCAGAAACTTATGCTATACCTTTTGTCAATTCGGCAAGTAAGAGTCTTGCTGACCATGTTTCGTAACTCTGCATCAGTCATCTTACTACGAGCGTAACCAAAGATAGTGAAATGCTGAAAGAAGATAACAGTCAAAAATCAATCTCCACTATCTAGCAGTAAAGAAAAGCAAAAACGAAGCAAACCTCGGGGAGAAAATCCTCGTAGTAAAGTGCGAATAGAGCAGGAAATATCTTCTTCTTCGCCAAATCGCCAGATGCCCCGACAACTGTAATACTCACAGTGGATTTATTATTACCTTTGCCAAAGTTTTCCACTAAGGATTCTTTTTGTTCAATCGTGGGAATAATTGGTCTCAGCTCCTCCTTCAAATCATTAAGAGGAGTAGTACGGTTTATTGCGGCCGCTTTCGCACCCAAAGAACCTATGAATTTCACAAATTTAGATATCACTGGGCAAATTTGAGCTGCCACCATTTTACCCAAATCAGATACTATCTCAAGACGCCCAAATAATCAATTTCATAGCTGCAGATTATCATGTGAAAGACTAACCATCTTGCATGACGTTTTTCTTGGATTCCATCGACGAGACAAACTTAGAGCAAACTCTCCTCTGAGGAGGTAAAAATTGAACCTTTCTCTGTAGCTGATGAAACCCCACTGAGGAATGAGCTGGCAGCGACGACGACGACGACGAAGAATAACAGTGATTCGAAGAAGGAGAAAGGGAAGCCGCCATTGTTTCGAGCAAATTTTTTCTGCTTCAAGATAGAACGGCGTTGTTCGTTCGTACGTACCAAAAATGAATCTAAAACAAGATGAACGAACAGATGTGCCGAGGACGATGAGGAGTTTGCGTTGAAGGATATATATAAATAACTAATTAATTAGTTAATAAATAATTAATTAAATCTGTGTCTTATTATGTATGAGGCTTGGCGGAGTTCGGAGAAGTCGAGGGAAAGGTTGGGGTTTTGAGGCTCTTGTTATCTCCCAAAGGTCGTTTTCATTTTCTTCATCCCATTATCATCACCCTGTGTATTCCGTACAGACGTATATATGCCGTTTTAATTATTTAATTATTTAATTATGAGGCAACATCAACTAAATCCCCATTTTACATCAACTAACTCCCTATTACATATCACTTATTAGCAAACTCCCTAAATCGAAACTATCTTACACATAACTCCATATGGACGATTTTACCCCTCTTTTATTTATCTTTCTTCTCCAACCCATTAATTGAAGCACCACGTAAACAACCCTAAACTGGTAAAGCTGTCGCCGGCGACATAACAGCCCTTGCCCACGCCGGAACTTCTCGGTCTAGGTAACTTGAGGTAGGTTTTTGTTGGTTTTCTTTCACTGTAGGTTACCCCTTTCGATATTCTTGACCTCGATCGAACGATTTTGAGTTAGGAAACACTCCGGTGGATTTTACAATGAACGTCCGTGGCAATAGCATCGACCTATATTGGGTATCGAGTTGTGGGTATCAAGATTAGGTGTCGAGGTGTGGGTGTTGCGATTTGGGTGTGTAGCTGTAAAAAAATTGAATTTTCCTCATGTTTTCAACAAATTAGCATAATGTGGGTGTCGACGGAGGTTAGTATTTGGTTAAAATTTGGCTAATTTATTGTTTAAAGCAATTTATTATATGCAATACCAAAGTATATTGAATTACAGTACCCACATTTTCTTCTACGAAGTATATTTGAAGCTCTCTAGCAGTATCATATGGTAATGGTTTGTTGTTTTACAGGTCATATTTACGAAGCTATGTTGTCTACGAATGTCTTTGATGGGCTCACGTTTCCATATGCAAAAATAAGAAGATGTTGCCGATAGGTGATCGCACATTCTTACGTCGATATGTATTTTATTATGATGTTGGTGGACAAATGATATTAATATTGTCGATATGTTTAATAGTAATATTGTTGGTGGGTGATGATATTAGTATTGTCGATATATTGATATCAATACTACTATTGGATGAATAATGTTAATACTTTGAATGATGTCGTGTTATTGTCGGTGTTCCAATATGTTATTGGTATTACAGATTGGGGTAGGAGTTTCGATAGTTAAAAACATGGTACAGGAAAATACTACAAGTATCCTACGTATGGTACTACAACCGCTAACTGTATGGTACCACGTATATCTATCAATTGGTACTACAACCTATGTATTTTAGTACTACAAATTGGGGTAGGAATTTCGATTGTTAGAAACGTGATACGAAAAAGATACTACAAGTAACATACGTATGGTACTACGCAATCGTAGGGTATGGTACTATGAACATCTACGTATTGGAATTACAAACATATGTAAATTGGTTCTACAAATTTGGGTAGGAATTTTGATTGTTAGAAATGTGGTACGAAAAAGATACTACAAGTAACATATGTATGGTACCACACTATCGTATGGTATGGTACTACGAACATCTATATATTGATACTATAAACATATGTATACTGGTAGTACAAATTGGGATAGGAATTCTGATTGTTAGAAACGTGGTACGAAAAAGATACTACAACTAACAGAAGTATGGTACCAGAATTTCGTTAGGTATGGTACTACGAACATCTATGTATTGAAACTACACATATGTATATTGGTACTACAAATTTGTGTAGGAATTTAGATTGTTAGAAATGTGGTACGAAAAAGATACTACAAGTAACATACGTATGGTACTACGCTATCGTATGGTGCAACGAACATCTATATATTGGTACTATAAACATATATATATTAGTACTACAAATTTGGGTAGTTTCCGAGTTAGAAACATGGTACGAAAAAGATACTACAAGTAACAGATTTATGGTACTACACTATCGTAGGGTATGGTACGATGAACATCTATGCATTAGTACTCTAAACATATGAATATTAGTACGACAAATTGGGGTAGGAATTCCGATTGTTAGAAACGTGTTACGAAAAAGATACTACAAGAAACCAACTCATGGTACTACACTTGATTATGATATGGTACTGTAAAAATCTATATAGTGTTACTGTACATATAAGTATATTGATACTACAATTTGGGGTAGGATTTCGATTGTTAGAAACGTCGTACGAAAAAGATACTAAAAGTAACATATTTACGGTACTACACTATCGTAGGGTATGGTACCACTGACATCTATATATTAAAACTACAAATATATGTATATTGGTACAACAAATTTGGGTAGGAATTTCGATTGTTTGAAACATGGTACTAGTAACACACTTATGGTACTACACTATCGTAGGGTATGGTACTACGAACATCTATATATTGGAACTATAAACATATATATATTGGTACTACAAATTTGGGTAGGAATTTTTCGACGCCGTCCGAGTTATTTTTGGTCCGTGACTATATTACCATAGTTATAAACACTTTATTGATGATTTGGTATCAATATTAGTCGGTTAATATTTAGAATTATGGATTATTACGTTGAAACCCCAACTTTCTTTCTACTTATTATGATACTAGTAAGAACATCTTACTAAAATAGTCATGATTTTTGATCGATTGAAAGTTAGTGTCTATATTTTATGTTATCGTGTGTTTAATTATATTATGTGCCGTATTTTAGAAGTTCTCATGCCTTATTTGCACAATAATCTACGCATTTTCGATAATTTAAAACGTGGTACGGAAAAGATACTACAAGTAACCTACCCATAATACTACACTAGATTATGATATGGTACCTCAAACGTCTATATATTGGTACTATACATATATGTATATTGGTACTACAAATTTGGGTAGGATTTTCGTTTGTTAGAAACGTGGTACGAGAAAAGATACCACAAGTAACACACGTATGGTACTACACTATTGTAGGGTATAGTACTACGAATATCTACATATTGGAACTACAAACATATATATATTGGTACTACAAATTTGGGTAGGAATTTTTCGACGCCGTCCGAGTTATTTTTGGTCCTTGACTATGTTACCATAGTTATAAATACTTCACTGATGATTTGGTATCAATATTGGTGGCTAACATTTAGAATTAGGGATTATTACGTTGAAACCCTAACTTTCTTTCTACTTATTATGATACTAGAAAGAACATCTTACTACGTAGTCAAGATTTTCGATCGAGTGAAAGTGAGTGTTTATATTATATGTTACCATGTGTTCTAATTTTATTATTTGACGTATTTGGGAAGTTCACATGCCCTATTTGCACAATAATCTACGCGTTTTCGATAATTTAAAATGTGGTACGGAAAAGATACTATAAGTAACCTAATCATGGTACTACACTAGATTACGATATGGTACCTCAAACATCTATATATTGGTACTACAAAATTGGATAGGTATTCCGATTGTCAGAAACATGGTACGAAAAAGATACTAAAAGTAACATACGTATGGTACTACACTATCGTAGGATATGGTACCACGAACATCTATATATTGGAACTACAAACATATGTATATTGGTACTGCAAATTTGGGTAGGAGTTTTTCGAAACCGTCCGAATTATTTTTGGTCTGTGACTATGTTACCACAGTTATAAACACTTTACTGATGATTTGGTATCAGTATTAGTAGGTTAATGTTTAAAATGGATTATTACGTTGAAACCCCAACTTTCTTTCTACTTATTATGATACTAGTAAGAACATCTTACTAAATAGTCATGATTTTTGATCAGTTGAAGGTTAGTGTCTATATTTTATGTTACCCTGTGTTTAATTATATTATGTGCCGTATTTTGGAATTTCTCATGCCTTATTTGCACAATAATCTACGTGTTTTAGATAATTGAAAACGTGGTACGTTAAAAGATACTACAAGTAACCTACTCGTGGTACTACACTATCGTACGTTATGGTACCACAGACGTCTATATATTGGTCCTGGAAATATACGTATATTGGTATTACAAGTTAGGGTAGGAGTTTCGATAGTTAAAACACACGGTACAGTAAGATACTACAAGTAACCTACGTATGGTACTACAGTAGCTACCGATACGGTACCACGAATATCTACCTATTGGTACCGCAAACATATGTATATTGGTACTGCAAATTAGGGTACGAGTCTCGATAGTTAAAAAACATGGTACAAGAAGAATACTATAAGTAACCTACGTATGGTATTACACTAGCTAACGATATGATACCACAAATATCTATTTACTGGTACTACAATATATGTGTATTGGTACTACAAATTTGGGTATGAATTTTTCGACGCCATCCGAATTATTTTTGGTCTGGTAAAGATACTACAAGTAACCTACTCGTGGTACTACATTAGCTTATTATATGGTACCACAAACGTCTATATAGTGGTATTACAAATATATGAATTTGGTACTACAAGCGTTTTTCAGGTATTATCAAAATAATGAGAGCATAAAACAAGTCTCAAGCAGAACCTCAACCTCAGAAACATAAAAAATGTCTAAGAACAGGTTCATTGAATCTCAACCTCAGAACAACATATCAGTCTCAAGTCTAAAATCTTACGAACATTGATAATATCATTCAAAACAAGTGGAACATAAAACCAATAAGATCTCTTAATATTGTGGAAGTTATGGAGCAACGATATGCTTCGACTTCGACATCGTCAAGATACCTTCCACGATCTGTAGGTTCGGCGTGTATTTTATCCATGGAAATTGCAACATGTACGCCACAATCCACACCCTCCGGATTCTTCTCCCTCATGTACGTAAATAAAGTACCATTAATTATGTAATGCAGTACCAAAATCCATGAACAAACAGTACCATATTCAAATAACATATAGTACCATGACAACAAGCAATTACCTTACAGTCGAAACTTACTCTGTCTCTCTCTCGTTCAACAGATGTGTTGGAAAACGGAAGCTTGCATGTTCGCTTGTTCTCTATCTCGAAACCCTAATTTGAAAGATATCAAAACACCGAATTGAATAACGAAAAAGAAAACTCTAATTTTAGCCCTAAACCCCAAATTCAAGCACTAACCAAAGAAATTAAAATTGCCCGACACGAAAGCCTTGAAGAAATGCACATATCGAAGTCCTAAGCTCTACATTAACCCCAAATGCCAAAAAAGTAGAAAAAATAAAAAACTTGAAGCTTACAGTAGCTCGCTCGTTCCTTCTTATGCGTTCAACAATGGTGGAATCTTCCTCGTGAAAGCTTGCTCGTGGAAGCTAGCTCGTTCGCTCCTTACACAGGTGTTTGAAAGTGAAAGCTTGCTCGTTCGTTCGTCATCTCTTTCTCGTCTCTGGTTTGAAGGTGAAAATGGTGGAAGTTGGGTGTTGACTAATTCAATTGGTTTTTTGGTAATATTTATGTTTTACAAGGTTATAATTGTCCATTAGGTAGGTATTTGATATATATGTTTGAAATGGGGAGTTTTATGATAATTAAATGAGGGTGGGGGAGTTAGTTGATTGGTAGTTTGGGGAGGAGGAATTTAAGTGTAGATTTGCCTTTAATTATTACGGGAAACAACACATAAATACCTATTGGAAAAGTTAAAAGTCAAATTAATCCCCTGTCGGAAATAATTTTAAGCTAGGTACCTAATTCAGTAACTTTACATATAGACCCCCTAAGATTACCAATTTACCTTACTAAATGATTTCACAATTTCATTTCACACTTTTCTCTGCAATTTCGAGCTCCATCACGCCATTGACGAAATTACTTCTTGCTGGGCGACAATTATCCACGTTGGTTCTCGGTTTAAGGTCTCGATTTTGTCAGGTAAGCTTTTATTTTGCTTTGGGTTTGGTTAATTGGTTGCACTCGTTTGGTCAAGTTTGGGGCCAAATCCGGAAGCTGAATGCGATCAAAGAGCTCGATGTAATGGTGGGATGTCGATATTTGATAGTTATTGAGGCTAATCCATCGGGATTTCGGATTGTTTATATAAATGTTATTACGTACCATTTGTTGTGTTTATTACGTACCATTGTATGTTTTTTCTCGTACGTAAATATATTATGCGGTACACCTCTATCCGATTGGAATTTATGTTATGTAGTATATTTGTGTATATATATTACATACCAGATAACGTGTCTATACGGTACCAAAATGTCCGCATATGCAGTACCATTATAAACTATACAGACGTACCATTTACACATGTTCCATATTATCTGAAAAATGCCGTCTACAAATTGGTTGGTGGTAGGACGTTATTTGCAAGGGAGTCATTCTTATTATTGATCAATGAAGCGACGCTTATCGATATATACATATCCTCCAAAGAAGGTGGTCAGATATAGAGTCTCGGCATGACTCAATAAATAATCAAGTTTCGTTCGAAAGTTTGTACTCAACATTAAAAAAACTGCGGATATGCTCAATATGTACCAGCTTGCGAAACAAATTTTCAATGATCCCGAAAGAAAATGCGGATGAATTCAATGTATACCAGCTGTTTATAGGTATGGCTCATTCTTTTTGTCCAAATGATGCCAATAGGCTATGGCACACTTGTGATGTCAATGCGTGGATGGAAAACTTGTGTTGTATGTTCATGATGGAATGTAACATGTCCTACGCCATAGGGTTATAAAAAGGTACTGTAATATATGCCAACAAAGTACTTTATTCTATCTAACAAACGTACGACAACATTACACTAGCATAACGCAAAGGATTGATTCATAATAAAACGAGGTTACAAGATAATTTGTGGTGAATTAGAAACCTGCCAATTGTAGAGTCCTCGGATATGGTACGGCATAAGTAAGAAACAGGGTACTATAAACATACCATAGAGGGTACGATATCCTCTCAGAAATAGGTACCATATAAATTGAAGTAAACGTACGGTAGCATTACTTGGAGATATTTCGTCAAAAAATAAGTCTGCATATGTAAGAGAAAGTCTCTGATGTTGTCATAGACAATTTCTGTCACAACTGGACATGTTTCTGACATGCGAGGTAATAAATCACGAAATGCGGCTACTCTGACATGTCGGTTTCTTTCAGAAGATGTTTGAAGTCATATGTAATTTTGGGTACTATAACCGAGCCGGAAATGTATAGTTAAAACAGCAAAACAGATACACCTACAAAGTTAGTGATACATCATACTAGGCTTAGATTTTTCTAGGCCGTACGAATCAGCTTTGCATCCGAAACCACCCTAAAATACTAATATATAGAGTATATGTTACATTTTATATCAAATGAGGTGCATTAACCCTTACGCGCATGAATTAAACCTTCAAACCCTTAGATTCGTTAGAATACAAGGATAGATGCAAGAACAACTTACAACATAGTTTGAAAAATCTGGTGAGTCCAACTGTGAAATTTTTTTTAGTCATTTTATTATTGTTAGGTCTTGTCAAAATCACGCAGCCCTACGCGATTTGCTTAGAAATCTAATTATTTTATGGTATAACAAATGGTACGATATACTTGCATATTATGATGCGATATATGTATATATAAAGGTACATTACTATTAAAGAAAATGTACTTTGTATATTATAGGTATGGTACATTATATAATATATATACGTATTGGTACATATATAATGTTTGTAGATAATGGACCGTAATGATACTTTTGTTTTATCCGAAACCACCCTAAAACACTAATATATGGTGTATGTTACCTTTTCTATCAAATTAGTAGCATTAACCCTTACGCGCATGAATTAAACCTTCTTGATTCATTAGAATATAAGGATAGAAGGAAGAACAAGTTACAACATAGTTTGAAAAATCTGGTGAGTCCTAAATGTGTAATTTTTTTATTCATATCCCCAACTGGGGTTTACTCCTCTCCTTGGGGTTTGCTCCCCAAGAGTTTAACTAATCACTATATGCACCGTAGCTGGATACAAAACTGATTGGTTAGCCAATACACAACCGAAACAAGTCGAACACTAGACACACTAGGTTACCACACGCCGAGTTTCGTTCCTCGAAATCTCCTGATCCCGACAGGCACAGCTCACTACCGAAGGGCCCCCGGAACTCGTCATTCCCTTCACGTGTGCGTAAACGTCGACCTTGCCTCCTTGGTATTGCTCACGTCCGAAGACAGAATATATGGTGGAGGTAGGAATATCGAGATGAATCACTCGTGCAGTGATGGAATCGCAAGTTAACGCTCAGGCAGGCAGAAAGCTATCGCAAGTGAAATGCTCAGGAATCCCTCAGTATCTTTCTGCTCAAAGTTCTCTCGTAGGCTTATATTCTCAAATTCTAAGTACTTCGAAATTATTAAGTCTAGCTCATATATAAACCTTTTCAAAACACTTCACATGGAAAATCATATCGTATAATAATCACCAAATCAAGCATAGTTTCCATGCAGTTTTCAAGAGTTAATATGCCATATAAATCATGCTTTTAATAAATCATCACAACGGTCATAAGCACATTAAAGCATGATTATATTCCATATAAGGGCTCATTTAAGCATGAATATATTCCACATAAAGACTCAATTTCGTTCTCATGCATATTCAATCACTTCGTATATATTTACCATGTCAGAACTTTCCATAAGTGATTCCCTGCTATCTGTTTCTAGTGTAAATCAATCTATATTAACTTTCCAATTTAGCACACAAGATAGCATCATATCAGCACGTTTTCCATATGCAGCTCATTATTAGATCAATATATTTACCTGTTTGGCACGCAAATCAGATCAGAGCATACTTCAATCAATTTATCATATCACGACAGAACTTTCCTTATTTCAGAGATCACATCCGTTTATAGCATATACCATATAATAGCATCTTATCCACAAAGTCGATCAAATCAAATCTTTCCCAAATACAATATTCCGATCAGCATAAGGAAAGATATTAATTCAATATTGCACATTAAATTCAGTGGAAAGCATGCAAACGATTTTCTACTCGACTTCATTCAGGAATAAACAAGTATCAACGGATATATCACTTTCCATATATAAACATCATATTTTCCTTTTATAACTCAGTAGGATATCTCATGTATTATTTCCATATATAACTCAGAACGATATATCCTATCACATGGACTGTCTTTAACATGCGATCACACTGTCTCATCAACAAATCACAGAAACATATGCGAATCAAATATTCAACAATTTAATCAATTTAAGCTCATATATCATGCATGGTTGAATATTATCATGAACTTAGACGTTATATTGATCTCAAATCGAATTGCTTAATTTATAGACCTAATGTCATTACAATTACATTGCTCATCAAACTCTCTACGCTCATGGACCAAAAATGTCAACATTCTCCCCCTTTTTTGATGATGACATGTAATTGATGCAGCACGGAAGCATGTAAGCTTATTTGATCACTTAAGTCCTACCGCATATCTAAGTGTTCCATAACCACAAAGCAGAGCATATGATATTTCCTAATCACATATGATACATATTTGCTCCCCCTGCCTGAGTGCAGTTATCTATATGACATGCAAAGATATATCATGAATGAATTTGCTCCCCCTGTCTAAGTGCAGTATCTCATGTCATACTTAACGATATATCGTGGTTGCAAAATTTTAAGTTACCCGTAAGTGTGCTCCCCCTGCCTAAGTGCGCATTTTCCAAACATGATTCAAGCAGCAGATAATCATCGAGGCACTTATCACTTATCAAGAAATCTCACAAACGTTAATTAGCGCAGATAAGTATCAGAGCATCACTGTAACAGGGAATAAGATCACGCATCGCAGTATAAAAACATCACAGATATATCCTAAGATCAGAGCAAAATATCAAGCATCGTATAAGGGCGTCACAGATATATCAAAAGTGCAGTTATTCCATTCGTGATTGCACATATTCCATAGCATTTATGCAGATATTCCATGTAAAGCGTTCAAGCATCAGGGCAAACATATTAGTGAAGTTCAGAAATTTTACCAAGTTACATTAGTTTGCTCCTCCTGTCTAAATGAGGTTATTCCAACTGTCCAGAGCATAAATTCAAAAAAGTTCCACTAGCATATATAGATATCATATAGGCAAAAATCAGAATTCACATACAATTATGCTCCCCTTGCATATGTGCAGATATTTTCATGCAAATTCAGTCAGCACACATAAGCACTAAGATATATCATAGGCGCATAAAAAATTTCATGCAAATTCAGTCAGCATATAATATCATCAAGGTATTGGCGCATAAAAGGAATATCATAGGCGCATAAAAGGAATAACGCACGCACATCATTACGAATATCTGAGACAGTTCTTAGACCCCCTATGTCACATGGAAGAAAGGTCATGTATGTTCCGCGATGCCTTTGGTGCCATTTCTGCAAAAAAAAAAACAAAACTGTTAGCGAGTAACGAAAAAGCAGTTGCATTTTATTCATACACGGAGTACCAATTTGCCCAAACAGATGGTACCAAATACAATGATCATGTAGTACAAAATAATCCATATAATGAGTACCAAATTCGAAACCTAATGATTCCCTATCATCGGCCATCATCAAGACCAATTTCAAACAACAAAAGGCCCTCGGTAAAGCCACCGCCAAATCAATGTCGATTGGAAAACTAACTGAACCAAATCAACCCCAAACCGAAAATGCCAACCTTAAGAACAAACCCCAACCCGATCACATCAAGAACTCATCCGGAAAAAATACAAATCGAACCAACCCGAGCATTAACGGAAAAACGAACAAAGCAAATACCCGTTCGTAATTACAAACACAAATCAATCATTCAAAAACACGCAACTTACATCACTTCGACGATGACGGGTCGTTCGATTAGGGGAGCGGTGACGGCGACCGATTTGGGGAAGCGAGGTCGAGCGAGTTGGGAAGCGACGAACGACGAGCGATTTGAGTACCAATTTGTTTTTTTTTATGAACTTCAGCTCTAAATAAGAAACCAATGTAAATTTGTAACAAACAAGTCTTTATAAGGTTAAATCTGTCAGTTAGGTACCTATCAGTATAATAAAATCGAAGTACTAGGTTAAAAATGAATATGGCAGGGGACTGATTTGTTTTATTTTTATTCATGTAGGTATCTAAGTGCTGAAACCCCTTAATTATATTGCTTTGCTTATATTCACTAATATATATATATATATATATATATATATATATATCTTACATTATATTTGATGGGTAGTTGACACATAAGTACCTAATAATATATTATAAATCAAATCAGTCCACTGTCTTTTATGTGTAGGTATTTAATAGAATAAAATTTACATATGAGTACTCATTTGGCTTAGGTACATCATATTAGAAATAAAGGTATATATGGAAACGTATTTTGATACATAATACATTAAAAAGAGGTACATCATGCTGACAAAGATATCGCACATCATATTTGGAAATTATGTACCAGATAAACATGTGATATGATACGTAATATTATAGAAAAAGATACGTAAACGATGATTAAATGGTACGTACAGTACAACCAAACGGATAGCTATGTGTAAAAACTTTATTCTACTTAGTACTTATATATAAAACATCAGACATAGTACTTAATTCATACTATTTTATTCTTTTGAGTATTTAAGTAGACTGTAGATACACCTTACATTATATTTTAAATTTTTTGAAGTTTAAAATATCTTAATATATTAAATAATAATGTAAAAATGTATAGATATCGGCCAATTCGGCCCAACATATGTGGCCCAACAAGACATCTCTCAATGGGCTAGTGACGAACAAATTGGCCTAATGCACACGTGGCCAGTAATTGTCCAGACACGTTTCGTCATTCCACGTGGCATCGAAGGAATTCACGACAAAAATAAAAAATCACCTTCTTTGCATATATCCAGAGCTATACACTTCTACGTCCTTCACTTCCAATTTTCCAACACCTATCAATACAATTTGCCTATAAAAAAAATGTCCGGCGTATCCCTAGCCGTTGGCCCAACTCCCCAGCCCGAATCACCGCCCACTGACCCGAAACCGAAGTCCGACCAACGACCCACGCCGACGCCGGTCGGCGGCGTAATGGGTTCGCTCCGCGTCATCGAGCTTCAGCTCGTCGCCTTCATAATGGTTTTCTCGGCGAGCGGCCTCGTACCAATCATCGACCTGATGTTCCCAGCCTTCGCCACGTCCTACATCTTCCTACTCTCCCGCTTCGCCTTCCCCAACGTCTCCGCCGCCGCCGCCGCGCGGCGGAGGGGCGGCGGAGAACCCTCGTCGGAAATCTTCCAGGGAAGCAGGCTATTCAGGCTCTACGTCGTCGCCGGGACGACGGTGGGCCTTTTCCTTCCCCTGGCGTACGTTCTCGGAGGATTCGCCCGCGGCGACGACCACGCCGTTAGATCTGCCACGCCGCACCTGTTTCTGCTGTCGTTTCAGATACTCACGGAGAACGTCATAAGTGGGCTCTCTCTGTTTTCGCCGCCGGTGAGGGCTATGGTGCCGCTGCTCTACACCGTGCGGCGGCTGTTCGTCGTCCTCGATTGGCTCACCGACGTTTGGGTCAACAAAACGCTGCCCGCTAATGCACAGCTCAAGGTTAGACATCATTATTATGTCTTCTTCCTCTTACCACTACGTACAGCCATATGTTGTCTGAATGTTTGCCAACTAACTAACTAACTCCGGCCGGCCAGGACGTGGCTTGGTATTGGTTTGGGAGGAGTTTGGCGGCGGCGAATATGGCGTACTTTTCGATGAACTTGCTGGGTTTTCTGATACCTCGATTTCTGCCGAGGGCTTTCGAGAGGTATTTCAAGGAGAGGGATGAAGTTTGGGCGAAGATGGCCGAGGATAAGAGATCTCAAGAATTGAACAATAAGAGCCATGGCAGCGGCGGCTCTGTTAAGAAGTCTGAGTAGCTTATATATATATATATATATATATATATATATATATATATATATGTTTAGACTTCCTTTTGCTATTGCCACGACGTCGTTTTGTGTACCGTTTTCTAGCTTGTTGTATGGTTTGTTTGCCTTAGTAGCTTCAATGGAGGAGATGAATTCTTGAATGGAATAAATGTTGGAACTAAATCTTTCTTTGAACTGCATTTTTCTTAATCTTAGCCTGCTAATCTGCTGTGTAGTGAAAGTACAGATCGACGGTCGAAATGGAAAAGCTCATCTATCCAACGGTCCACAGCATTTTGTCTAATTATATGCGGAAAGAAAACATTCAATCGCATCCAACCTTAACTCATACTGTTGTTCAGTTCAACGGTCTCTTATCTCCCCCACTTCTAACTTTGCCCAAGATAACCAACAATACCCACTCTTCGCGGGACGGCCGATTTTTCATTTTTGGGTGGCTCTGGACCTTTGCCCTTATGTCGCCTTATTAGAAAATTTCGGGTCTCTTAACAATTTTTTGCCCTTATATTTTAACAATTTTTTGTGGCTCTACGTTACACTGGGCCAAATTTATGACCTGTACATTAGGCTTATTTGTACATGCCCAAATACGGGTCCTTCTTCGCGATGGCGCTTGCGTTGTAAGATCCCAACGGATTCAACAGCAGATTATAGCTTAACGATCACAGAATTCAATTACTTAGCTAACAATGACTCTTTTGAGGTAATAACCAGCCATTCATGGTGGCGAAGGAGTGCAAGGAGAACATTGGAGAAGAGAAGAAGAAACAGGGAGAGAAACGTGAAGAAAGAGGAGAAAATTTAATTCCATAACGTGATAATGTTTCGCTTAAATACACCTCATTAGCAATAATAAAATCATAATAGAAATAGATAAATGGGTCACTAATGTGAGCCCAATTTAGATGGATGGGCCATTTTAATCTTGACCCACTAGTTTCTCCGGCCCAATAGCGTTTGGCCAATCGCCTTCATCTTCTTACAGACTTGTCCTCTCTCAATATCAATCATCTTCTCCAATCTCCTCAGACCTAACACGCATTGCGTCCAAACAAATGTCACCCTCTAACCCCACGCAGAACTCTATCTTCCTCATCGCCCTCCTCTCCTTACCACTCGGACTCCTCGCCGTGGCGGCGCGTGCGCAGCCCCAAGATCCCACACCCACCCCCGCGCCGTGGCCCCACCAGTTCCACTCCATCCTCTTCGTAAACTACAGCGGCGAACTCAGCCTCATCGATCTATGGTACGATTGGACCAACGGCCGCAATTTCAACATCATCCAAGACCAGCTCGGCGAGCTATCGTACGACCTTGAGTGGAACAACGGCACCACCTTCCTCTACACTTTGGGCTCCTCCGAGAATTGCCGCTCGTCCCAGCTCGACGTCGGCATTTTGCGGCCCAATTGGCTCGACGGCGCCGCCTATTTAGGGCAACAAATGGTCGATGGCTTCCTGTGTAATGTGTGGGAGAAGGTTGATTTCATTTGGTACTACGAAGACGTTGCTACTAAGAGGCCCGTTCATTGGGTGTTCTACACTGGTAAGAAAATGGTTATGCCTTTTTGCTTCTTGGGCTTTGCCTAAACTGTTCAAAGATGTGATCTTTGATGGAGTTACCTATCTACATTCTTGATTGGAATTAGCATTCTGCTTAATTCTTGCAATTGGGGTTCTGATTTTGCATCGCTTGATATGGATTTTGGGCAGGGCGATCGATCCATGTAATGACGTTTGAAGTTGGAGCTTCGCTAGAAGATGAGAAATGGCAGGCTCCTATATACTGCTTTGACGACAAGTCGAAAGGCGGTCATCAAAGTGATGATCTCAAGAAGCCCAACATTGGCTTCCTCGAATCCCAGCATGGAAGAATTGAAGCATCGCAGCTGTTGTAGATTGTCAATAACGTTAATGAAACAGAGATTCTGCACTTCTCCTGTTAAAAAGCAAGCTCCCTTTGCCTCTTCTGATTATCTATCTCACTAGCGTCTCAATCCACCTATTGTTCTCTATTGCACAATTGAGGAGCATTGCAATAAAATCCACGATATAAAGCCATTGAAAATTGAGGGTCCTTTCCTAAAATCAATTGGTGATTGGTGATATATTAGTGTTTTGAGATGTAGAATTATCCAATGTCGGTTAGAATAGAAATCCCAACACGACCCTCTCACAAGTGACGTTAATAGCTTAACACGTGGATATTGGAATCTGGTAGCGTTGAGCGAGAAATTGCTCTGATACCATTTTAAAATAAGAGGAAGTTGCATCTTTTATATGAGTGGGTTTGATTTGAGGTAGGATTATCTGATATGGAATAGAATAGAAATCTCAACAAAATCTGCTGAAAGTGGTAAAAATGTACAATGTTTCGTCAGCCGACGACGTCCTTACCAGGGTTTGAGGTCGCCGACGGCCCCAGCTGTCCAATTGAGGACCCTCTCCCCGGGCCTCAAAAACACATCCTTTCCGTGTGGCAACTTACGGGCCAGCCCGTTAAGGATCTGGTGGAAAGCATCGCCGGGCTGGGCCGGCTGGGGGAAGAGCATGGCCTGCTTCATCGACGGGTTTGCCAAGAGCCTCTGCTTCCTCAGGACAACCTCGGCGGGGATGGACGTGAGGATGGTGTCGAGGTAAGGGGCGTCCCTCTCGGCCACGAACACGCCGATCTCCTCCCACGGGATGGCGTCGGCGAATGGGAGGACGATGTCGTCCGCCACGATCACTGGGATGCACCCAAACACCACCGCCTCGACGAGCCGAGGGCTCCACGGGGCCCACCCGAGGGGGCACAGGCAGAACACGGCCCTCTGCATGTCCTCGTAGTAAGTGCTAGGGTGGTCAGTCGAGATGTCGAAGAGCGGGTTGTTCTTGAAGTTCTCCCATATCGTCGCGCGAGCTCCTCTGCATTACGACCAAATCGTAAAAAATTGATTGGATGATCATTCAACTACAGGATTAAACTCGTACGGAGTGTATCATTTTTTTAATTTTATATATTTTATTTCCAGCACAATCCCCCATGTCTAGGCTGATTCCTCATTATCCAACACACTCTATCGCGCCTAGACCGATTTCTTATTATCTAACCCTGAACATTTAGTTTTTCTTAAATGAGTTGTCGTGAGAATTCGTACGCAAGACCTTTTTTGTCATTGAGCTCTATTACCATGTTGAATAACTACTTCGCGTAAAAGCGTAAGCTCGTAGGAAGCGTATCGATTTTTGAATTTTATATATTATTCCTCCAACAATCACGACGAGTGTTATTACTGACTTGAGGAAGTTAAGTTCTACTACCTCGCATAATATCCGCCCTCGGGATCATTGTCGACGTCGTAGAAAAGGCCCCGAAAGTAGACGAAGATGGACCTCGGAGTGTCAGGAGGGATCAATCGGGACTGCATCTTCTCGGGAGGAGCGTAGGGAGGCACCGTGATCGACCCGTCCTTGAGACACACGTGGTTGCGTTGTCCAAACGTCTGCACCAACGTGGCCCGCCGCAATAGTGGAAGAATTCCCCTCTTTATCGCCTTCTCCTCCTACCAAAAAAAGGCGTCGGCCTAACTAACTCAACTCAACTAGGGTTTCCAGCCGTTGAACCAATATTTTTTTCTTTTTACCTGGTAATGGAAGCACGCGCCGAAATCGTGGGGTACGATGAAGAAGTGATCGGCCCCCTCGGTTCGGTTCCAATAGGGCCAACGGGTCGAGACGAGCTGAACCGCGCTCCTAACCATCCTTGGGGACTTGAAGGGCAACGGAAGGCCGTTGGGCGCCAGGTCGCACGTTGCGTAGACCGGCGCGTAGAACCAGTCCGCCTCGTCCGGGTCGAGGGTTCGAACCGGGCTCGTCAGCAGAAATCGGTGCACGAATATCTCAGCCGCAAACATGTGGGTTAGGCATCGGTCGTCCTTCTGCAAGATCTTCCTATTGTACTTGCTCGGAAGATCGTACACGTAGACTTTGATCTTCCCCACTGGGTCGTCCTCGAGAACGTCCCCCGCGCTCCCTGCACGTCGAGAAGAGATTATAATTCAAACTCTTCCAACCACTTAATACCATCAAGAGGCTCTCTCCTCCTATCACCAATTGATTTTAGGCAGGACCCTTAATTTCTCATACTGCATTACTAAACGATACGCTAATCGAGAAAATGATAATTGGATTCGTAATGAATGTTTGAATACCTTCGATCCTCTCGGTGGGCACGGATGGACGGTGGAGATTTGCCGAGGCCGAGGTGCTCGGGGCAATGACGTGGAGGATCAGGAAGAGGAAAGACGTGGAGAACCGCCTCATAGTTACGGGAGGATCGAAAGAAGTTGTATAAGCATAGAGCTTTGCAATGGAGGAGATTGGGGGAGATATATAGTAAGGGGGGAAATGTGGAGTAATAATGCGTATAGTTGGAAGGTCGCATGGTTGATTTGGTGAGGAGTTGCCTTTCAAGAGTGAGTTTTTTGGCTTGCCATTGAAGGGTTGTACTTGACATGGAAAGGGATCGGAGAAATTTATTAATACTATATATATTTTCTTGCAACTATGTTTTGTTGTGTTATCTTTTTTTCTTTCGTTTCGGTTATAAAGAGCTTCTTCTAACGTAGAACATGAGTTTGGTGTGTTGGTGTAATGTTATCTTACAGTTTCAATACTAACACGTGCTAGTTTATGAGAGACGATGACGAGGCGAGGAATTCTTTTGCATGAAATTGAAATCGTTATCGTCAAAGCCGCACGCATATTTGTTTTAATTTTTCTTTAATTTTTTTGTTGGGTCGCGATTAAATCAGAGAGGTCTGAAAGGTCGTTAACCTTTTATATTATGTTTGGGCTTGAGACTCAAATTGATGGACTATAGGCCCAGCCCCATTGTCGGTGACGAGTGATTAAAGCCATACATGTTACATTTCTAAAATCTTCCATAAAAAAAAATGTAATGGTCTTTATTATGAGGACAATCTTATGTTCGTGGAGGGAATGGATTTCAATAGTAAAGATCATTTAAAAAAGTGAGTGTTAGAAATCGCGAATTTGAGGAATTCAGATAAAACAGTTGTGGTGATTGACTAAACTTACTGAGTATACCGGTTAAACATAAGAGAGATCGAATACCAGTCAGCAGTTCAACAAGCGCGCCAGCAATCGGATGAAGACTGCTACCGGTAGCTCACTGAAGACCGGAATGCAGATACCGGACCCGCCACGTGGACGAAAATTCAAAAGTATTCAAGGGCGGGATGCTGAAGACTTCTGATAAAGCATTTAATGCAAGGCTGCAAGGAGGAGTCAAGTTGAAGACAAGCCAAACTTAAAGAGGAAAAAGCAAATGGCACAGCGAGAACTGCAACGAAGACCGGACATTACCCATGTTGAGTAAAGAGCATTTAGTGCACTGTCGGATGAGAGGAGCTATCTCAAAACGGTCTTCTTCAACAAAGCCCAGCTATAAATAGCAGAGAAGAGGCATGGAGATCTTTACGACACTTACTCACGAAAAATCGAACAAGTGATTTAGCTCAAAGTTCTCAAAGCAAAGAAAGAAAACTTAGGTGGTGTCCTCACTGTACTAGTTAGTAAGTGAGTGAGTTTTTCTCAAGGGATTGTAAAAACCTCTTGAAAGAGACGGACTGTAAAAAGTTGTCTAGCTGTGGTGTCTAGGAGTTTATTAGCAAGTATAGCTGGGGTTATACGTGTTAGTCTAGCTACGTAGGTTATACGACGGGGGTTGTGTCGAAACCGAATCTTCTATAATAGCTTTCTTGCGGGAAAGGGGGAGACGTATGAGATCGTTTTTGCTCCGAACTTCCAATACAAACTACTGTGTTTTTTTCACAAACTATCACACACACAGCACACTGTGTATCCAGTTTCAGTCACGACTGATCGGTTTCACTTCCGCACAAGCCGCACACTGAATATCAAGTACTGGTATCTAACCTTAACCGGTTAAGAACCAAAAAGAGCGAAGTGTTTATTCACCCCCCTCTAAACACGCAAATCGATCCTAACAGCAGCTACTGATTACTCTTTCGGGTTCCTAGACATGAGTACTACGTTCTTGAAATTAAGAGAACTACATAGATATGGAGTAAGAAAATCAATGAGCTGCAATCGACTGGCCTTTCAACCGTGTTTATGCGTGCACGAAAGTTGATCTAAATTAATCGAGCAATCGCAAGCTCGATCGGAGCGAATTGGCAGCTCAAAAAATACAGAAAATAAAGACAGATTTACGTGGTTCGGCCTCGATTTTAGGCCAACTCCACTGACCAACAGAGCTCCGATTATATTATCTCCAACCACGATTTACAAGACACTCAGTCTACTACAAAACCCTAGTTGAGACCTCTCGCTAATTCTCACCCTAACGAAAGGTACAAGCTCGTGAAGATAACTAGTTGAACTTAGTTTCTGGTATTTAAAAGAACATAATTCTGCAGCCCTGCATCAGCGAACTTGTATGCTCAGCTTCGTCGATTGTACCTTGCCCTCAGCTATAACTTATAGAATCGCATCTGATACCAGCAACTTTAATATGAGCCGTCGGATTCACTTTAGAGCCTGATCCGACATATGAGATCTAAACATAAACTTTAAATGATGAACCTCTCGCTCGAATCCTCATCCGACGGTCCTCATTTGTTCGAAGGTTATCCTTTGGGACTTGACATATTTCCAGCTCATTTGGTCTTCTCAAGATGTGATTGTCCAGCCAACTTATCGGCCGTCTCCCAGCCTAACCCCGACGAGTTTAGGCTCTCCCAACAGAAACAATCATAGTGTCGATTGTCATGTCATTGGAGTACGAGATTGCTTCAACATGAAAAAACAAAGATTTTGGGACAACAGTTAGAAAACAATTACACATATTACATGAATGATTTGTGTAGCATAGGGTTTCAAACAAATCGAATCGAGTCGAATACCACAATATTCTATTCGTTTTCGGATGACAATCGAATCCGAATACGAATATTCGAATAATTAATCGAATCATAAAATTGATTCTTATTCGTATTCGGAAATATTCGAATCGAATATTCGAATACTCGTATATGGATTATATTTGAGTATTGATCTTTACATTTAATAAAAATATAAATATTATTATATTTAAAATATATTTTTTAAAATATATATTGAATTGTAATATTATGTATTGGCATCCCCTCTGAGGGTGGAAAAAAAACCTTAGAAATTCGATTTCTTAAAATTTTGTTCTCCATCAATAATAATGTAAGTTTTAATTTATTACATTTTATTCATGAATGCAATTATTCAAATGAAATTATTTACGCATATATGTTAATTTTGTAATTAATGGTGGAAGTTAATTCCACACTTTACCATTAGAAATAAACAAAACTTCTAAATTTATAAATATTATTCTTTGATTTTATTTTTAGAAAACTTTTTCATACCATAAATATTTCATATTAAAATTTATAAAAATATATAAAATTATTCGAATCGAATATTGTGATTTCGTATTCGTATTCGGATATTTCTTGAATCACAAAAAATTCTTATTCGGATTCGTATTCTAAATATTCGAATACGAATCTTAAAATTTCGAATCGAATCGCGAATCGAACCAAAAAAGTTCGATTCGTTTACAACCCTAGTGTAGCAACATAATGACATCTAACGAAATGTGATAGTGGAATGTTAAAAGTGAATACCGACTTTCAATATCTATCCAAAAGGTCCAGCGTGGAGGGGCAATTTGGGTACTGACACCTCCTTTCTTAAAACGCGACATAGAACTGAAAAAGAAAACGTTCATGTTGCTTGATAAACTTCGATTAAAAAATTCTTTATTTTCATGAAAGCGTTGCGCAATGGTAGAGTTCTAGGATGTTGTAAGTAGGGCTGGGGAAATATACCGAAATACCGATATACCGTCCTTATCGTATCGTAACGTACCGAAAATATCGAAAATTTTGGTATACCGAAGTTTTTGGTAAGGTATGATACCGTACCGAAAATTTTCGGTACGGTAATGGTATGAAAATTTTGAAAATTAGATATACCGATTATACCGAAATACCGAAATACTAAAATTTTTAATATTTTATATATTTATAGACACACACCTACATATACTATATTATTTCCAAAAAATAAAAGTGGATAAAAATATTATAAGGATCTTCATTAATTTATTTAGCCCATAAATTATTAACTATACCCTTGACGCCCACCATATTTTGTTAATCTTCACTAATTTTTTGTTAATCTTGATGCAATTACTTTTTGTTTATCTTCACTAATTTTTCTAAATAACCATTTCGTTTTAATTAATCTGTATATAAAGTTGTATTTTGTGGTTATGTAAAGTTCTTGTATTACTAAGGAGACTGACTAACATATGTAAATTATTTAAGGTTAATTTATGAATTAAAGATCTTATTTTGGAAAATTTGGTATTAATAATCCATCTTATTGAGGCCTAAAGAGTTTAAATTTACTAAAAATTCGAAAACAACGAATTAACGAGTTACGAGACACGCATGATAAAAAACCCTCCGTGTGAATGGTATGAAAGGTATGATACCGATACCATACCGAAATTTCGGTATGATACCGTATCGAAATTTAAGGTATACCGAAATTTTGGTATGGTATTGGTATGCTTTTTTTCAATACCGAAGTTTCGGTACGGTATACGGTATCACAGTTTTGATACGGTATACCGTACCGAACCACCCCTAGTTGTAAGGTAGTTGCATCTTTCAATATAAATGTCCTACACTACGTAAGTTCGAGTATATTTTTTGGGCTTTGAAAACCTATGTATTGACAGCTTCAACTACTAGCGTACCATCGTATAATATTTTACGGTTCGCACATACTGAAAGTAAGAGAATATTGTTGCATACGTTGTCTTAAGGTATTATCGTTGCTTATAGAAATGCTCATTATTGTAGTTTGCCTTCTTACAATTTTACTATGCATATACGAATTCCAAATTAAATTTAAAATGACTGGACAAATGTAAGAATATGTTAGAAAGAAAAGAAAAGAAAGGGTCTATATTCATCGTTGGGTCAAAATCACAATTTAACATCAAATTCAACGTAGTGCAGCTCCACAGACAGCATACTGAATGCCAACGCAGAGAGAGAGAGAGAGAGAGAGAGAGAGAGAGAGAGGGAGAGAGCTACAAAAACTGGTACAAACACCAACCACCATCTCACCTGTGCGCATTGATTAATAGCTCACTTGGGTCTTTGTCTATGGTTCTTTGAGTCCACTCTATTTCCCAAGAAAGATAAAATCTCTCTTGAGAAAAACAGATCGGAGAAGATGACTTCGTATCTAAAGGGGAAATTCCAGTCTCTAACTACGTTTTCGTCGGCCACAGACGAGGCCGAACAAGAAACTATCACCCCTGAGAATAGAGAAGAGGTTGAGCGTGCTTGCATTGCCAAAGTGAGGACCCTTGTCGAAGCCCAAGACCCCTCTGCAAAGGTAAAGCCTTGATCTTCCTTTCTTTTTCTTGTGAGATCGTCGTGATTTTCTGTGTCTGGGAGCTTTCTGTCCTTGGAAGGCTTCTATGTCTAGTCCAGAGCTATGTTTTAATGGAGGGTTTCTGACCTATGTACGACTGATTCAGACCATGTTCTTGATATATGAGAAAGAACACAAACTATGCACGTTTACTGTTTGTAAATATTCGTCTGAGAAATAAAGGGATCTGAATTCTGAACTATAAGTAGGACCTTGGAACTAACTAGTTGCTAAATCAATCACGAAAAGATCAGAAAATCGCATAAATCCATGTAAAACACGATTTGAGACGATTATTCTTGTGTGGAATCTCAGAATTTGGATGATTTGGCGGTACGGAGGTTTCTCAGAGCCCGAGATCTTGACGTGGAAAAGGCTTCGTCCATGCTGTTGAAGTATCTCAAGTGGAGGAAGGAATTCGTACCAAATGGTTGCATATCCCCGACGGAAATCACTAGCAATCTGTCCCACAACAAGCTGTTTATGCAAGGATATGACAAGATCGGGCGACCCATCACAGTTGTTTTTGCAGCTAGACACAAGCCCACGAATGTCGAAGAGTTCAAACGTAAGTACAGCAGTTCGTTAACCTTAGTCCTTAAACATGTCGGCTCCTTTCAGACATTGCTGTTAATGGATGCAATATATTCATGGCTCTGATTTTTTATCTTCGACGGCAGGTTATGTTACTTTCACTCTTGACAAGATCTGCTCTAGGTAATAATTTATGGCATCATTCCTCGAATTTTTCATATTAATATGCTAAAATTTTGCTGCTGGCTAATATTATTACAGAATGCCAAGTGGGCACGAAAAGTTCATTTCGATCGCAGACTTAGAAGGATGGGGTTATACAAACAGCGATATTCGCGGGTACCTCGCAGCTCTTTCAATCTTGCAAGTACGAGATTTTTCTATTTTCAAATGTTTCGAAATCATGCGATTTTGTCTTGAATCTGAAACTAAAATGAGAAAGAAAGTTACAATAAGTTTCAGTTTCTTTGTATCTAACCAAAGTTCGATTGGGCTTATAGGATTGCTATCCCGAGAGACTTGGCAAGCTGATCTTCATCCACGTTCCTTATATCTTCATGACTGCGTGGAAGATGGTGTACCCCTTCGTCGACAAGAACACCAAAAAAAAGGTGATCTTTTTCTTTTCTTTTTCCTTTCTACTCAAAATGTTGAACGAGAATTATGAGATTTTTGCAGATTATCTTTGTGGAGGACAAGAAAATGCAGAAAACCCTATTGCAAGATGTTGATGAGAGTCAGCTTCCCAAGGAGTTTGGGGGAAAACTTGATTTAGTTCCCATTCAAGATTGCTGAGTCGAGCTTTAGAGCCTTCTTAAACTTTGTCTCCCCTTCCTTTTGTCTTGATAATTATATAATAACTCTCAAGGAAGAACTGCTAGTAGAGGCCATATTAATTGAAGGGAAGATGTTATATAATCCCACAGGTGATTATTTTATAAATTTGAATCAGGCTATGTATCACTGTTACATGGTTATTAACCTGCTGCTCATCACACGAAGGATAGCAGGAAATCGCACTATTTGTTCGTTAATAATTTTTTCTTACGATTATATCTTATTTTATTTTATGCTAATTATATATTTAGTAGATTATTTTAATAAGAATGAAACCAAATATATTGGGGTTAAAATAGATATGACTCGAACACTTAAGTGGGAAGAAGCAAGAACCCATCTCCGTTTGATTTTTGACACGTCGAAAGTTCGATCTTTTTGATGTTGTGTCGAATATCAAACAGAATTCGTCAATCTTCACATTGATAGACAAAATTAGAGGTGGGAACGGGCGGTAACGGCAGGCCCACGGGCCAAGCACACGGGCTCTAGGTGAGTTGCGGTTCGGGCCCGAGCCCACTTACTACGGGCCATGCCGTGGTGTGCTCAGAAATTAAGAATTCTGTCCGCAGTACGTCGTGGGGCTCGCGCCTTGCGAGCCAGGCTCGGGCTGCCTGCGGGTCGAGCTACGGTTGTATGTAATTTATATGAGTAAACTTGCAGCTAGATTATAGATGCGGGTAAATGCCTGGGGCTGTGGGCCGTGTTTGCGGGCCAGAGCCGGGTCAAAAAGAGAAACCGTTGAACGTTGGAAGCACGTGGCCCGTGAAGCGACTAACGGGCCCTGCTCGTGCCTGTTACGGGCCCGTGCCGGGCAGCCCGCGTGCTATCCCGGCCCAGCCCACCTCTAGATAAAATAAATCAAACTTTAAATGAAAGCACGAGTTCTATCGTGATATAGAAATTGATACAGAAGCATTAGAATCGAAGTTAGGTATGTATGGTATGATGGAATACCAAGGGCAAAATTTTTTTCTCTTCGAAAAAATAGTATTTTGATTTGATCCGTCGACTTTCGTAGCTGCGATCATCTTCTTATCAAGCCTCGGATGGAGCGTGACGAGGAGGGTAAGTGTATTTTTTTCTTTATGCAATTTCATCTTCTAAAATATCGAAGCAGACTTCAAATTATTCGTATTCCCCGTGCAATGTAGGTTGGCAATTCGAGAAATTTTATCTCAAAAGAAAACAACTAGTTTATATTATAAGCTATAATAGAAGTAATTTGAGGACAAATAACTTTTGAATGTTGTAATTTTTATGACATTAGGTTTTATGGGGTAATTTTAGGACAAATAATGCTAGAATTTTGAAACTTATTGTCGTCAAATTGGTTTAATTTTGAAATTTAATATTCTATAATTGCAACATCTAATTTAAATTTTCTCAAGTCGCTACAATTTCTAAACATAACGTCCTAAATTGTCATCCATAATTTAGGTGTTCTTAACACGTCGCTCACCAAAATATACATGACTATAGAGATAACTAAAGCCTTGTAAAAATCAAATCTATATAGTCCGTTCTTAATTTTCTGGAGAATACATAAAATTTAATTATGTTGTCCTTCCAAATTTTCGAAATGTACCTAACAAAATTAAAGGTAATAAATGCCATTTTATTGCAATAAAATAACACCGTAAAAGCAATGATGGCAAATTAACGTTAGCAATAAAGAAAGAAATCATTGAATAAAGCCCAAGAAAGAGTCTCACACTATTAATCACACTCGATTTTGTGATCATAAAGCTTCAACCTTTTTCTAGTAAAGAAGAATTGACTCTTTGGTCATAAATTACAAAGAGGAGGAAATTACAAGTCATGGATTTCTGTAATTAATTGCTCCATGGCGAAAACAGCCAAAAGAAATTGAAAAAAATTGAATTTTTTTCCTTCGTTGCGTGAAAATTTTCAAGTCCGCGCCACACATCCTTCGAATCCTCGCCTTTATTTATAACTCGAGCAAAGCCCCCATTTCCCAAAGACCCACAAACTCCCATTTGCTTTTCCCCCTGAATTTTCTTTTTATCGTGATTTTTTTCTTCTCTAGCAAATTCAGAGTAAGCTTTTATCAATGGCTTCTGAGCTTCCTTGCGACGGCGAAGGCTTCTGCATGGTATGCAAGGAGAAGGCGGAGGGAACGATAAGCTGCACCACTTGCACCACGCCGTGGCACGCCGCGTGTCTCAGGGCGGCGCCGAAAACCCTAGCGGAGGAGGCGAGTTGGGTCTGCCCGGACTGTAGCGGCGTCGATGCGGCCGCGCCGCCGTGCGTCGGTGGAGGAGGGGAGTTGGTGGAGAAGATCCGGGCTATTCAGGGCGACTTGACGCTGACTGAGGCAGAGAAGGCGAGGAAGCGTCAGGCGTTGTTGAGCGGCGGGAATGGGGACGGCGGCGGAGATGAGAAGAAGGCGGAGAACGGAGACGGCGGCGAAGGTGGTCTGGGGATTTTAGATGACAAGTTTAATTGCTCCATTTGCATGCTCCTTCTCGATAGGCCTGTCTCGGTATGATTTTACATTATTATTCAGTGCTTTTGCCTTTTGTTGTTAGATCTTATTTCTTGTTATGTCCTTCATACCATTTGGATAATTTTGCTTGTATTAGGGGAAGTATGCCAACCTTTCTATTATGAATGTGCCTTCTTCTTTCTGTTTTATGCTCATGCCTTCCATGATTGTTCGTCTATGATATGTCCTATCTCTAAAGATTCAATTTTTGTAGCTGGTTCAAAATCAGTAAGGCATCTATCTGTGAGTAAAACTTCTCATGGTTGAATTTAATATTTGCTTTGACATTCTAATGGAAACTGTATGTTGATTTGCTACAATTTAGGCATCGTTGAGTTCTCCTTTGAAAATTGGGAAGTCCATAGCTGGGGTTTTAGTTTTACTGAGTTTTCTCATGTGGGATATGAACAATTTGATTGGTGATGCTATTTTCATATATGGCTCGCAGATGTATGTACTCAGTGAATTGAGTGATGCATGATTTCATTCTATACACAAACATAGCGTAATCCCCTTTCAACTGAAGAGCCTAATGTGCGTAATATGTGAATATACGACTTTATACTTGCGTAAATGCTTCAACTCTCTCCATTGTCCAGACTCCGTGTGGCCACAATTTCTGCCTAAAGTGTTTCCAAAAATGGGTCGGCCAACAAGGCAAGAAAACGTGCGCCATGTGTCGAGAGCCTATTCCTGCGAAAATGGCTTCAGAGCCGCGCATCAACTCTGCCATAGTTATGGCAATTCGAATGGCGAAGCATTCGCTGGGAAACTCTTCAGAAAACGTCCCCAAAGTATACCACGTAATCCACAACCAAGACCGCCCAGACAAAGCATTCACCACCGAGCGCGCGAAGAAATCTGGGATTGCAAACGCTTGCAGTGGGAAAATCTTCGTCACGATTCCTTCGGACCATTTTGGTCCCATTACGGCGGAGTACGACCCTGTAAGGAAACAAGGCGTCTTGGTTGGCGAAACTTGGAGGGATCGAATGGAGTGTAGGCAGTGGGGCGCGCATTTTTCCCACGTTGCTGGGATAAATGGTCAGTCTAACTATGGGGCGCAATCTGTGGCACTTTCTGGGGGCTACGAAGATGACGAGGACCATGGAGATTGGTTCCTCTATACAGGAAGGTATATTATATCCCCCCATCATTATTCATTGTATCAAATCACGTCATATGCAAATGTTAAAAACAGATCGATTCGATTGGGTTATGTATGTGCTGATTTTCTTGATAGGATCTCGTAAGTTGATGTTGAGTTGAACTGCTGAAATGTGTGCGAATATGTTTCGTCTAGTTCTTTTATACTGGCCGTGTTACTCTCTGTTTTGTGGGACGAATCTCCTTTCAAGATTTGGTATTTGGATTTTCCAGTTCTTTGATGCTGCAGCCATGTGCTTGTTATGAGACGGTTACCGTTGAATTTTGATTTATATGGTATTCATTATATGTGATCGTGCAACTCTTTCCTTATGAATGGCATTTCAATGTTAGAATCTGCCCTATATCTTCACTCTTGATTTACGGTTTGCAGTGGTGGCCGTGACCTCAGCGGCAACAAAAGGACAAATAAATTTCAATCTTTTGACCAAAAATTCACAAAGAGTAATGAAGCCTTAAGAGTTAGTTGTAGACATGGTTACCCTGTCCGAGTTGTGAGGTATATCTTTGCCTGAAACAGTTATGTATGGGCTTCCTTTTTTCTGTAATGGATTTGTGGGTTGTCAGAAGCAATTCCTGCCTATATTTTTAACAGATCATTAACAATGTACTTAACTTTACAAAAAGGCATTGTTGCCTTTGTTCTTGCTTTCCTTCTCTGACACTGCTTTTTGTCAATGGCAGATCTCATAAGGAGAAGCGATCTTCTTACGCACCAGCCGAAGGAGTGCGCTACGACGGTGTTTACAGAATTGAGAAATGTTGGCGAAAAGTTGGAATCCAAGTAAAAAAAAAATCTGCTTAGTGCTGAAATTTTGTGATCATTGTCTTATTATATCATATATCCTCGCACTGCTTCTACTTTGCAGGGATTCAAAGTCTGCAGATACCTATTTGTTCGTTGCGATAACGAACCCGCCCCATGGACAAGGTTTTTGACGAACCTATATCTTTGTTTTCGTTTGCCTCTTTTCTTTTATTCTGCATGTAATAATTAGTTACTTTATGCTTCAGCGATGATCACGGCGATCGTCCAAGACCTTTGCTGCCTCCAATCGAGGAATTGAAGAATGCCACTGACGTTTTTGAGAGAAAAGGGAGCCCTAATTGGGATTACGATGTAAGAACTTTGTGATCATTTTTCTCTTTATATATTTATTCGTTCATTTTTCTTCAGAATCTCGCGTTTGTCTGAGTAGGAAGAACAGAGTCGCTGGATATGGAAGAAGCCTCCGCCCGAAAGCTGCAAAACAACCGGCGATCTCGACCCTAATGACAAAAAGAGAAAGCGTAACAAAGTAAAAGGAACTGTAAAAGAGAGGCTCTTGAAAGGTAATAATAATAGTACGTCGCCCCTAAATCTTCGTCAAAATGCGACCGATGTATATAAATAAACCTTCCTCCGATACGCAGAATTCAGCTGCCTAATCTGCCGTAAAGTGATGGTCCATCCTCTCACCACTCCTTGCGCTCACAACTTCTGCAAAACTTGTCTCGAAGGAAAATTCGCCGGCCAATCGTTTGTGAAGCAGAGGAACTGCGGAGGACGGAGGACTCTTAGGGCCCAGAAGAACGTAATGAAGTGCCCATCTTGTCCAAACGACATATCAGAGTTCCTTCAGAACCCACAGGTAATAAATAAATACATAGACTGTTTTTTTCTTTTTTGTTATTTCTTTCTTTGGTGAAGTTAAAGCTTATAGCGATGATGTGCTGTAATTTAGGTCAATAGGGAGCTTCAGGACGTTATAGAGTCTCTTCAGGCGAAGATGAAGGAGGAGGCTGAGGATAACAAGGCTGATGAAGGTAGTGATAGTGAGGTGGAAGAAGATTGTTCTGAAGGTAATGGTAAGGAGAACTGTGGTGAGAATGCTGAAGCTGATACAGAAGAGATTGGTGAAGAAGATGGTGACGAGGTGAGAAGAAATCCCAAGAGGAAGAAGCTCAGCAAATATGCTGATGCTTTAGTAGCTTCAGATGCAGTGAAGAAGTAGTAAGCTCTAGTAGTTATATATGGTACATGTTTTGATTTTGGACTGCTATCGATTGATAATTGATTTTGATATTACCTTTTGACGTACTTTATGGGTCTTAGTTTATAACATGTTTTGGGCGAGTTTCGTTTCTATGAAAGTTCTATTTGAGATCAATATGCCTATGTTGTGAAACATAAACGAGCATATATACGTATATTTATAAAACCAAGTTGTGGGAAACCTTTTTTGGTTATTAGCTCTTACAGCAGCTTAATTTCTAGATGTGAGAAGCTTTCAAGTGTGAGATTTAAGAAAAATCAGTGCCAATGAATGCAGATTGCAGTTTTATTACATGGGTGAAGAAGTTTTGTGGGGAAAACAACCGGTTGAAATCGTCTGTCCCATAATTTCTGTCTCATTTCCTGTCCCACTCTGTTAAAATTGATTTTTATGATTATCGTAAAATATATGATATGAATATCAAATCGATCATCATAAAACAAGAAATAAATTGGACGTGTTTATTTATTTTTATCATATAAATCTCATGAAATAACGACGATTTTATGATTTGATGGAATATATGATTAAAATAATTAATAAATAACAAAAAAATTTTGTGAACCGTCGGATTTAAATTTTAACGGATCTGATCATTTGGGACATACAGATGAACATAATTTGTGGGACAGATGATTTATGCCGAAAAAACCACTTGAGCAACCAAGGCTATCGAAAATCTGCAAAAAAATATAGACAATGGATTTTTTTTTCTTTTTACTCCCTCTATAGCCCACATAGAGCATCTTCTTCGGCAAACGTTCACTGTTACTTCATTGCAAAATATATAGAAACTGCTTATAATGAAACATAAGGAAAGGATCACAAAAGCAAAGATATAAAGCTTCAAAACTAAACGTTGATATCCAGTTTCAAAAAAAGTGATACAATACATGACAGGTTCGTCAATTCACAAGCGAATCAAAATTTCGGGGAAAAAGAAGGAAATGCATCGTCGACAAGTACGACAAGATATTTACCAGCCGTAGCTAATGAAGCTCTATACATAGCAGAATCGAAATATTGATAATCGTCCAAAATTGAGAAGCTTAACAAATTGTTCCTCGGTCGACTGATGAATAATGCTCCAACGAGTAAAAAACAAGTCAAAATTCAGAAAGGGAAGGAAGATAAAAAAAACATTACGGTTTTTGCATCATACATCCTCTGGGCTCGCTCCTCTGCGCTACTATCAGCAAGATTCAGAAAACGACTATGATATACGTTCATCTCTAGACGGTTATCGGTCAGTTCGATAATTCTTTGCCTGAAGCAGACAAAAAGTCTCCATTCGCTAAATCCTCTCCATTTCTTGGGATCTCTTGACTGTTCTCTTCGGATGATGTGTTTGCTCTAGCTTTTCCAGGTCTTGATCGATTATTATTACCCACAGGAAAAGGAACCTGTCATTACAAGGCAAGGCAGGGAAGGTTATGAGTATGACCCTTGACTCTCTCTCTCTCTCTCTCTCTCTCTCTCTCTCTCTCTGTGTGTGTGTGTGTGTGTGTGTTTACAATAGGCTTGTGATCTAACCTGATCTCCCGCGTTAGGACCATCGGTATGGAAAAGTATAGGGCGGCATCTTCTGTCTTCGTTCATCAAGCTTGAATTCTGAAAATGTGCAATAAGGGCAGCTTTTCCCTGAATTCTTGCATACGCCAAATATGCCACCTTTTCGCTGTTGAACTTCTCCCATTTCTTTCCGTTGAATGTCTGCAAAAGGTTGAACACAGTCGTTGCTTATGCCTATCAGTAAAACATAACATTGAGATGAGTGGAAAGATGCAAACAGCACATACCTCGTGAAAGGGCACTATGAGGGAAGGGTCGGTCATGTTTATAAATGCATAGCCTACATTGCATTTATTCTGCAAAAGAAGCAATAGAATGAGCTAACGTTTATACGCTTTTCTTTATTCGATTCTCCGGAAATTATTGGCGAGTAAATATGATAAAATTATTCGGAAAAACCGAAGGAAGTTTACCTTGAAATCAATAGGCAAGTATATGAAATCATAAGTCCCCTTGTGACGTTCATCAATAGCAGCCAAAAGCATCTTTGATGTGTACCTAAAGTTCACCAAAATTCCAAATTGATCGACTGAACGTGCATAAAGAAAAGGTACATTTTCTGACTCGAACGCGATCAACTTATATTCATAGCTGAAAAATAGTTTTCTGATGAGCAAATTGCTTAAATAGTAAGAAAACATTCAACTGATCTAATGCAGAAAAACGTACTTGTTAGGAATATTCTTCAGCATGAGAGTCGTCCGTTTATCCTCTCCACGTAAGATCCTGTCAATGTCGAGCTCAAACTGTTTCTTGTTGCCTGTTATATTCGAACCACCTTCGTTCCTTCGACTCCTAGAACGTTCGTTCGGAGAATCGAGCAAATTAATCATCGGAAGCATTTGGCCCCTTGCAGGAAAAATCACGCCCCTCTGATTGTGAGGATGTAATGCAAAACTTCTAGAAATCTGAACATCCATTCCATCACCACCACCACCTCGAGGGAACATGTTGGGATGGACAAACTCTAATGGGTGCGGTGAGTTTCCCGAAATTCTCATGTTACCCAGCGATCCCGGGTGAAGCACAGAAGCAGCATCAGTGGGCTCGCCCGCATAAGACGGATGCCTTTCCCAAATAGAATGGTTCGCCGATGGCGCTGATCCCATGTTACTGTTATTTGAAGGGATGAGTCCATTCATCATATGAGATGGCGCTCGAGGAACTGAAAACTGTTGTGGGCGAGCAGAGTTGATTCCGTTCATGAGTGACGGTGAACCAGGCCATATCATTGGTTGAACTCGTGGACGATGAGAGTTGTTCCAAATAAAGTTGCGTCCATTGCCAGAGGACCCAAAGGCTGCAAAAGAGACCAGAAATAAAGTTGCAGAGGATAACACACATAATCAAGCAAAAAAGACAATCAAAGTAGTAACCTTCATTTAATTCCATGGACTGCATATTGGAGTCAACTCTGCGAAACTGATGACCATCTACCATCTCTGTTGCATGAATGTTGGCAGCCATGGTGCCTGTCGAACAAAATGGAGGTCCATTTGCCAAATTATCGTGAGGGCGTAATGGAGGGTGAAGATTGGGAGATCCCGAGAGTCCAAAGATTAGATGGTTTTGCATGTGCGCCGATTCCATAGCGGTGTGTTTATTTCCTGGTTCAGTTCTTACTGTAGAGGATAAGTTGTTGGGCACACTAGATGATATCCAATGGTGAAGAGCATTATCCAGGTGTGGACTCATTACACTTCCATTAGTTGAACGAGGTCCCATAAGTCCATAATCATTGACTGCTGAAGTTTCACGAAGGGAAAGTTGTCCTGAACATTATTTCGTTACGATAGAAATGTTAGCGAATCTAAGAAATGAACGGAGTTACAAAAACCGATCAGCTGCTCATACAATAGCCGATGTGCTTACCAGGAAATGCAGTTTCCAAGTTACTGGGCAAGCTATGCTGTTGCGACAGAAATACAGACTCTTCCAGTTCCAGTTCAGAAGAGAAGGGCTCTACTGACCTATACGTAGGATATAGTCATTCATTAGAACTACAGAAATTCTTACATCAGGCTCTACCGAATGCCAAAAATTATATTACCACTGCATTCACATTCTAGAAAGCTGATTTAATGTGTATGAAATATGAAAGGTGAAGGAAGGGACAAATAAAAAGCAATAACAAGTCTTGAAAAATGATACCGAGCAAAATAGCTAGCTATAGAAAAATGGATTCACCTCGCGGAGCCAGAGGGTCGGCCTGGTTCAACCTTAATCTGCTTCCCAGCAATGTCAGAATTGTTCAATGCATGAAGAGCAGATTTCGCAGCTCTAACATCAAAATACTCCACAACTTTGTGACTAGATCTACTTGACGCCGCACGTACCTAAACCAAAGATAACATGTTAGAAATCTTTTGTCGACGAACTAAAACATCAAATTAACATATAACACATGGTTACCTCCTTGATTTCACCATATTTACCGAAAATCTTGCAGAGTTCCTCATTTGAAACAGTAGGATCAAGATTGCAAACAACAACAGCCCCAGCATTTACATCCATCTCAGTCGGATTATCCTGACAAACCGACAAGAAAATGAATCAGATAATGTTTCGGGGTTGAGAGAATAAACATACATAGAGAAAGTGACAAAAAGGACATAAAAAGAATACCTTCGGAATTGAGAAATGTATGTCAAGTTTCCTCTGCCCAAATGGTTTGTTTTGCATATCTTTCATGGCATCGCAGGCTGCTCTTATATCAAAATATGAAATCATGACAAACCCTTGATGCTTGCAAGCAGTATACAGAGCCCGGATATCACCAAATTGCTGAAGTAATTAAAACATTAAAAATGTCAGAGAAAGCTTAATCTTACGTTGGGACTTAGAAGTCCAAAAGACAGCCAATAATTACCTCAAAAAGAGTGTGCAGTTCGTCATCATCAACATTGCTGTTGATATTTCTTACAAAGAGCGTTCTCGAAGGATGCCCTCCAAACGGGACTGAACTACCCGATCCAATATTAGAGTTCAAATCTGAAATTCCATTGTTCCTCAGCGAAATTGCTTCTTCTCCAAGTTCCAGTCCCCCAACGTTGCTGAAAAAATCCATATGTTCCATTTCTTCACCAGATTTAATAGCACTATCTATTCCATCGGTCACACCAGAGAACAAGTCATCATCATCTGGGAGAAGATTGCCGATGGTTTGAGCCTCGATTTCTTCAAGTGATTGAAAAGCCTCCTCTTCCTCGTTCTGTGAGGTTGCAGCACCAACACCAACACCGACCGAGTGGCCATGTGCAGATTCAAATGATAGCTTTACTGAAAAAGGTGAGCAAAGCCTGTGATGATGAGAAAAATAAAAAAGAAAAAGTCCAATGAGCTGATGAAACGTACGGTTTCTACTAAAGAGGTCTGACAACGAACTTGAGAAGAGACCGTTTTCGCACTGAGTTCCCATGAGTTTTACTCTGTTTCCATCAATGAAATAGGAAGCAGATTCCAATTTAAAATTAGCCTGAGCACCGGGGTCATGAGAGTCTCCTGGCAATGATCGACTGACTTCTCTTTCTGCCTCCATAACATGTTTCCCAATAGTGGTTGGACCGCGGTTTAGATAATATTGTGGAAGACCAAATCCTTTCTCCATTACAGAGTTTGAAGAAACACCTTCGGCTCGTACGGAACCATCCGAGTTTAAGCCTGCAAAACAACCAGAAATAAGCAAATCTTAACGAAGTTTCCATCAATGCTCATGACTACATCACTATGTTATGTGGAAAAGGTTTATATTATTTGCCGGTCAACCATCATTCAAGATGCATACGCATAATAGGATTTTTCCGGTCAAGCCTAAGATAAGACTCTCATATAGATCATAAGTAGTCAAATTATTTAAACAGTTCATTTCATTAGGTCAAGGGGAGACCTCTGAAATTTAGGGATCGACAATCAACAGAAACGGACACGCCAATTTATTTCATTAAGTCAAAGGGGTGACCCTTGAGATTTAGATATCAATAATCAACATAAAGGGACAGTAACCTCATCATGCGCGCACACAGGATTTTGAAAATCAGAGAGCACTCTAACAACTGATTCTAACAGGATAAAGATCAAAGAAATTAAATAATCATGCAATAGATCTTACTAAGTCAACTGAACCCTGATATTTCGATATCAATAATCAAAAGAAACGAAAATGTTACTCGATACACACACAAACACACTACATGTTTCGAGATTTTGAAATCCCGGTGCAATAATAGATTTCAAAAGATAATCAACAAATGTCAAATCCATAAAGGAATAGGATATAACTGGAATGTGGCTTGGATCATATACAGGTTAATGGTAGCTAAGTCTTAACCTAGGGAAATTAGTAGTAGGGCACCAAAATCCATCATCAGGATACAATACGAACAAAACCAATATAAATGTTTCATGGACTAACGTAGCTGATCAAAATCGAATATCAATATGCATGATAAGGAATGTACTGAAAACAATTTTGCACTCTTCTCAGCTATCATTAAAATTTAAAACATAAACGACAAAATTAGCAATGATCACTGAGCTGAAGTATATATTCTGGCAATAATCTCTATCATGTAGTGCCACAATATTTCACTTGTTCTGAACAGAAACTTCGTACATTCTTGTGCATGAGTTGCATGGATACATAAACCTAAAACTCACCAGAATTACTCGTCATGTGTTCCATCCTCCTCGCACCAACCTGTCTCTGCAAAGTATAAAAATAAGCGATCATCCCTCATCAATTGCGACTGCAATTGCACTAAAAAGTGCGGAATAAACATCGAACAAGCAGCAAAGAGTTGTAGAAATAGCAAACCTTCAAGGCACTCAATAATTACCTCATCAGAGAAGCTAAGTTCATCAGAGAAAAACGATGAAGGAGAAAACCCCTGCGACTTCATCGTTTCGGATGGCATGGTCAATCTACAGCTAACCAAGCGCTTGGCTTTCACCAGAGGATAAGCACATCAATTGCGTACAGAAAGTTCCAAGAAATTTACAAGGAAAGCTGCATCGACGAATCATACCATGAGGTCTGCCAACAAAATGGATAATCGAGAACTCAGTAAATCATAAGGAACATCTAGAGATTACAAAATACAAATTTCTGGTAAGCAATCTAGTACCCATAAAAAACATCTAAAGATTACAACATACAAATTTCTGGCAAGCAATCTAGTTCCCATAACAGCAATAAAGCAATTTGCTGGATAAAATTAGAGCAGATGCAGTGGAATTTTCAGTGGTATTACTAGTTTCCCAAACCCTATTCTCGGTTCAGCAAAACACACATGAAAAAAAAGACGCATTAAGATGTGATAGCTAAAATGCCATCCATAAATGAAATCTAAAACCACTGAAATAACAAATAATGAACTTCGTGATGCTTACAAAATTTTTAAAACAGAGAAGAACTTTCTTGGAAAAAAGAAAAACTAAAACTAATTAATGAAGAGAAAAAGTCAGCTCGACAATCCCATCAATCTAAATTCAGGTCGGTTAAAAACAGTTCAACAATTAGATCACAAACTGAAAACCCTCAGAAACTCAAAACTCTGTCTTCAGAATTAAACCACCAAGGAATTCTCAAAATTTCAAAATGACCTACCTTTAAGACAAAATACACGACGAAAATAGTCGAATAGATTGCGGCAAAAGGTAAGGGCGCCGTTAAGAGAAAGATTGTGAGCTTCGTAACAAAATAGGGAGAGATCTACTCCATTCCATCAATATATATATATATATACTACGTATCTGCCAACGCACGTTTCGATTTGATGAGGTAGCAGTTTTGGAATCTGTGCCGTGCACTCAACCTCCTAGCTTCTTCTTCAGCAAAGCTTCTTTGTCTACCTTCCTTTTTTTTGCCAGAATTTCTACCTCCTTTTAGCTGCACCAAAAGCAATTACATGAACAAAATGCTTTCTGCCTATCTCCCATCTTATTCGTCATCGCCGCTTCTCTAGCATACACGTTAACCACATGCCTCGTTCCTCTTCTTTCTCACTCTATCTCTCTTCTCCTTGTTCTAATAATCAATTCAATTATTATAATCACGACGATCCTCTCTGTGCGTCGTCATTCAGAAATCAGCTTTCTCCTCTACGCCATGGCGGAGATCGCAATCTCCACCTACTAGTTCGAATTAGAGCAGCAAAAACCGTAGAAAGATGAGAAAAAGGTTGAGACTTTGGAGAAAGAGAATGCAGAAGAGATCGAGTTGAAAAAAGGAAAAAAGAAACAAAAAAAGAAGAAAACAATGAAATAGCAGAAAATTTAGGGAAGAAGAGAGAGGATCATTTATGAATTATGATTCTCTCTCTCTTTTCTCTTTCTTTTTTTTTTTTCCTTTTTTTTTCCCTAAAGAGAAACACAAAAACAAATGGCGTATTGTTTGTTGTTCGATGTGAGGAAATTCAAGAAAACACGTGAAAGATTTGACGATGCCAAAGTGAGCTTATCTACACTTGTTCCCTTATTAACCTACCATTCATTAATTAAAAATGATTATCAAATATGTAAAATTTGATTATCAAAGAAAAAAAATTTCATTAATGAAATTTGAAGACATCACGCAGTTCATTGTTTGTGTTGGAGAACATCATTTTCCATTTAAAACCACCCGATTTAGACATACTAGTATTTCTTGCACACTCTATATATGTACAATAAAACATAATTAATTATGTTTACAATAAGGAGGATTAGTAGTGTGTAGTTTTTATGTGTACGTGTAAGTGGTAGGTAGTGGCCAGTGGTGTTGAAATAATTTTTTTTATTATTATTATTTTATTAATGAGAAATTTTACACACTAAATCAATCTTTGGATTTGAACGGTTTGCATCAAACCCTGAGCTTTTGTATAATAGTAAAGATAATAAAATTTCGACAAACCTAAATATGCAAAATTATATCATCCATAGCAAGAGTATTTGTTTAGTCCTTTGATGGATTGGATTAAAAGTTTCTTCTATTAAATGGATTGTGCAGATGTTAATAGGTTGTTGATTTATTTATTGCTTATCTAAGGGTAAACAAATTAGTCTTAACCAGCTCCAGTTTATTAAATTTTAGTATTAGGTTGTGTTTAATATTGTTCGCTTTTAACTTGTTATGATTATTCTAGAGTTACTATATCATTAAATACGGCCACAAAAGAACGTTGAAGGTGTTAAATGTTGTTGTAGCATAGGGCAAAACAAAATGTAATTGTCACATAAACGTACTATAATCCATGACTCTCACTGGAAAATGTTAATAATATTTGTTAATAAAAAGGAAAAACTAATTTCTAATAAACTATACATTTATTTGCTAGAGCTATTGTAACTCATTCATTAGACTAGAAGTTGAGCACGTTGTGTACGTACATGTAGTATATTGTAAAAATATCTATACGTTTAATTACTATTAAAAGATAAAAAATATTGAAGTACCTTCCATAACATCATAACAACTACCAAATTCTATTTTCATATACTATTTATAAAAATTATTCATTAATAATTTTATTTTATCACACATAGGGTGTGCTAAAAATATAGTTAGAAGACTAATCTATCACTAATCGCTTGTAGTTAGTAGGTGATTCCTTTAAATTAATTAATGGAACTTATATTCTATTATATTAAGGGCGACGAACGACTATAAACGGTCACATTGGCATGTCCAGTTATTTACAATTTATCAATTTATTTATAGTTTAATTAACTGAATAATTATCATATCACTTATAAAGTTTTTATTATTGTATTTATACCCTGCACACTATTTTCCTTTTATATACTTAAAATTATATTTCTTCTATTAAATGTTAAAAATTATTAATTTCAAAGTTAAAAGTGAAATTAAATCGAATTATATTTCAAGCTTGAGTATACATAAAAGTATTAGTATTTATTAAATAAATTAATATACCAAACGACATTATAATTTAATGTTTTTGCATTAGACTTATAGATGTCATGGTCATTGGTTATTTAAGGCTAAGGTACTGGAATACATCGTTATTTCGATGAAAAATTCTTTATATCCGAAACTAAATTAAATACGATACTTAAATACATAAGGGGATTTTGCAGAAAAATACCCACTTATATAAAAAATTCGCAAGTCAGACCCCTATCATGTTTCTTATATGCAGGTACCTGTCAGAATAAAATTTTTGCACATTAGTACCCGTTCAGCCGCAAGTACGCCATAGAACACATTTAGGTACCATAGGAAAACATATTCTGGTACATAATACATTGAAAAAATGGTACACAACACACATTAAGGTACCATATAGACCGTATATAGGTACCATATGTGGGTACCATATAAACGATGGTACTTAGTACATACAAAAGGTACATCAGGACTAGGAAAATGGTACGCACAATCGAACGAGTACTTATATGAAAATTTTTCTAACAGGGGGTCTGACTTGCAAATTTTTTATATAAATTTGGTATTTTTTCTGTAGATACATCAATAAATAATTGAATACATGTTAATCAAATAAACATTTCTTGCGTGGAGCTTCATGTAGAGGAGTAACGCCTCCCACCCCCTCAAAGCATTGGCCGGTTCCGTTAATGCGATTTACGGCGTTAAGAAAAATAAAATGATTATTTGGGTTGATTTGATATTTGCCTATCATTAAATAATTGGATGAATGTGAAAACTTTTAGGTGTGGTGATAGCAAGTTTAATTTGAAGTGGTCCTAGAAGTCTGTGCCGTTGCAAGATAAGACAATATGAATTAAAGAAAATATACGTTTTTTGAACGTAAAATTATTTGAATTACAATTAAACTATAGAAAGTTAATAAATCTTCGTGGGTGTCTTGATGTGATCACAACTTATCCATACCAACAAAATAATTTAATCTCGCTGGATCAAGCGAGAGCTTGTCCGAATATAATGGCTGACAACGTATAAATCATAAAATATCAATCATTGGAAGCCCATAATTACAATGCAAATTACGAGTCAGGCCCCAATTCATATTTTCAATTAGAGATAAGGACCTTGTAAGTTTCATTTATAGATAAGGACTCAATTTAAGTTTCATTTAGAGAAAAAGACTCATGTGTTACCACAGATCCATGAAGTGTTACTACAGCCCCATGAATTGTTACCACAGCCCCATGAAGTGTTACCACAGACCCGTGAAGTGTTACTACAGACTCGTGAAGTGTTACCACAGCCCCATGAAGTGTTACCACATACCATGAAGTGTACCCAGACCCGTGAAGTGTTACCACAGACCCATAAAGTGGTATTGAGGAACCATTGAGTGTTTTTTAAAAACTGGGTCCTCAAAACAATGAATTTTCTAACAGGGTCTGAACTCTCATTGAAACTTAAATGAGGACCTGAAACGTAAATGTCCCTAATTTAAACTAATATTTCTGCCGCATCATATGTGTGTAATAAAAAAAGTTAATTATTATTTACAAGTAATATACTAAAAACACAATTTGGTAGTTATTATGATGTTCTAAAAGGTACGTGGGTTAATAGTTTTTTTTAATGGGTGTAGAAAAATGTGATTGTTCATCGTACAGATCAATTGACGCTTTATTGTAACCTTTTACCCTAGGCTCCGCGGACCAATGCACCCTTATTATAATAGAATAGATTAAAAATATTATGCTCTAATCTCATGCGAAAGTAAGAAAATTACTAGAGCATGGTTAGAGAGAAGAACCAAATGTGTTCTTTTTTTATTTGAGGAGGTCTTGTTGTGGAATGGAGATTCTCTCATCGAGTGACACCCAACATCTGAGCGGCCCACATAAAGCCTCTTCAGCCCATAATGAAGAAATAATTTTATTTATTAAAAAAAAAAAGAGATTGGGCACTACTATGTCACTGGGAGATGATTAAGACATAACATTAACCCCAAACACTTAAATGACTTAAATTACGTAAGTAGTATAAATATCACGGCAATAACCATATAATATGCCATAGAATATAGAGTCACACGATAAGCTCTCTCTATTAAATATCACAGTATCATGTATCATCCATTCAATTCAATTTTCCACAACGAATATGTCAAAGTGCTGGTCATCACAAAAGGGGCTATGAATTTCATTTTTTGTTTGGTTTCCTTGATATCGCAGTTTGTTTATGTAGACTTAGAACTGATCATAAAAGAATAGATAATTAAATAATCAAAGAAAAGGAATGAAATCTTATATAAACGCAAATCGAACGATTTGTAGATACTATTTCACCGCCTGAATTACTATTCACCACCCTCTTTTTCCTAGTCACCGCCCCTAAAGGACTGTAGAAAGATGATTTTGCCCTTTTGAATAAAAAATTTTATTTAAAGTCCTTTTCCAGACAACACTTTTCATATCGCAATCACACATCCAAATCAGACTCGAACAAAACAAAAAAAACTCAAATCGCAATGGATCGACGACAGGGATAAGGAAAAGGAAAGGGTTTATTCGCACGGCTGGTAAGCAAATTCTCGTAAAAATCGTTCGTATGTAGATGAATTATCGAACACGGGTCGGAATCATTTGAAACGTCCCGATCAAATGAACTATTGGGCCGGCGCATGGTACGACCGAAAAATATTTTCGGCCCTGCCATAGAAGGCCGAAATTGCTATTCGGCCGGTGCTGCGGCGGCCGAAAATACTGATCGGCTAGTGCTGCACAGATCGATGGCACGAGGCTTAGGCACCTCACAGATGCCATGGTGGGTAATTTGGACCAGCCTATACTGCGCGCTTTTGTGGAGCGTTGGCAGCCCGACACGAACACCTTCACATGCCATTCGGGGAGATGACGTGTTAGGGAGTGTGCCCTCGGAATGCCATACGAGGACTACGAATAGTATAGGGCGCATGATGATGTATAGGTTGTTAGACATGTTTATTGTATATACCGTCAAATAAATTAATGAATATTATTTTCATTATAATAAAGGCATTATTATTTATTTATCAAATTTAAAGTCTACTTGGCATCCGGCAGTGCGATAAATAAATAACACTCAAATGTTTGAGTTGGATGTCTGATTCTCGTGGGGACGAGAGAGGAGACACCGGAAGATCCTTAATCTCAGCATTAAATAAAAAGTCCGTAAGTCTAAGGATTCTAGGTGAGTGACTAGATATCCGAATATGACTTATCCATTGACGACCACATATTGTCGGTAGTGCAACAGATTACCTGAGAGGTTGTGGGTCGTGATGGAGATATCGGTGATTGGAGAGATCGTGTATTCGGACATTCGGCTCGTATTCGTCTCAATCACATGGCTAGGATGTTGTCTATGATTGAACGAATGACTATAGCAGCCTCAGATCGATAGGGTCATTGACGGATTTGTTTTCACGATTTCGGTTTGTCGCTAGTTAGCTAGGCTCGCAAGTGTTCATAAATGAGACATGGGTCAGCGACGAAACGCAACCGACTTTACGGAGGTGATTGCCGGGCTTTGACGGCTATCGGGATTCACTGCCTATATTCGTATAGGTTAATGTCCTATGAGGTAATCAGAGAGCGACGATTATAAAGCCTTCGGCCGAAGCTTGGAAAACTTGCTTATACGGAGCAGAGTTTAAAGAATCGGTTCGGTCTCGATTATAACATAGTGTTAGGTTAGTGAGTTTGACATTTGCATGGCTCTCACCTAACCGGGACGCAAGTGAAAGGCGTAAGAAGTATTTAAATGTATACACTATAGTCGGTTCGCGCGAATTTCGATTAGATCAAAATGCGTTCTCAACTGGATCTGTCCGGTACTGCGGGATTGGCTAGGCGAATACCGGGACTCGTGGATTCCTCCCATGCCACTTGAGACGGACCTATAGAGTCGTGCTTAAAAATGGTAATGAACTCGAACGAAATCGGCGGGCTTTTCTCTGAAATCTAACGAATGAGATTCGTTAAGGTTGTGGCATAGTTGATACGAGGTGTCAACGACTTAGTTAAATTCCAGTGATTGTCACGGAAGGACTTGAAATTGTCTTAAGTGCTTAATTAATTAACTAAGTGGGCCCAATTATAATTAAAATAAATAAAAAAAGGAAAACTATACACATCACGTTGGGATGTGTAGAATGAAAGAGTCATTTTTGTTTTTTATTTATTTTGACACTTGTTAAGACAAGTGTCTCAATAAAATTACAAAAAATAAATAAATAAATAAATATGAATAAGTAGAACTAACGTGAAGAAGCTTGTGAATTAATTAGGACTTGTACTTTTGCTCAAAAAAAAACTAGAGAGAAAGGTAGATAAAAGTTCTAAACATTTTCTCAAGCCACGCTAACCGAAGGGTTCGTTTGACGAGTCCCGACGCCCGATCCGAACTGCGCTAGCCATCGGGAGCAGTTTCGGAGGTTCGCTCAAGGTCATACTGGCGTGACAATCTAGCCCGTAGGCCCCGGGATCCAGACGAGGTGTAGCCACGTCCATCCGAGGCGACGACAGAAGAAATCTCGTTCACCGAAGGTATACCTCGAACCCTAACGATTTGATTTACGAAAAATACCAAACGATATCAGAATAATTGGAAAGACCCCTTGTTGCGAATGTTAGGAAGTGTAGAATTATTCAATAAAATTTGGTATTGATCGGAAATCGTTTCGGTCGTCAAATAGTCCAAAGACTGCAGACTGCCGCTTTACTCGAATTAATGATTTCGAACCACAGATTTGATTTTGTGAAAAGTACCAAACGACATCGGAATAATTTGAAAGAGCTATCGTTGCGAACGTTGGGTAGTGTAGAATTATTCTGGAAAATTTGGTATTGATCAAAAATCATTTCGGTCTCCAAATAATCGAAAAACTGCTGGTTGCCGCTTTGTTCGATTAGTTTGGATCGAAATTATTAATTCGAGTAAATTTGAAATAAATTCGAATTTTGATAATTCGAATTAACCGCGATCTCCCGAGGCTTAGGGCAGTATCTCAGACCCTCGGGAGAAGCTGAATGGCGTAAGGATGAATTTAGATATTAAAAATCGAAAATTTGCCACCCTACGCCGCTCTGTACAAACCGCACTTCCGCTATAGCCACGTTGCGCTGTTCGGGGGCCGGCGTCGATTAATCGGGCCCACCCCAACAGTGGTATCGGAGCCAAGGCTCATGAATGTTTCGACCGAAGGCCTCGAAGCTGATGTGGTGAACGAACGGTCGACGTAGTTTGGAGACTATCGTCGCTCGTGACGTCGGTTGGGCACCCGACGTCAAAATTCTCTGTTGCATGTTTATGTGGGACATTTACGCGGGCTTAGGTTCTAACCGGGTTATTTGTTTAAGGGCCATTTGCCGCCCCCCGGTATGTACATGGATTACGGGTTGTTTGGGAAATAATTCCCCCCTGTTGTATTTTATCGCTTTATTAGATAAGTTAGATAAATAACGGCCGTTCGATGCAAGACGAGGTTGGAGGGTTCGACGACCATAGTGTCGATGACTCGACGTTTGAAGATCGAAGACCCCGGTCGTTTTACGACCCATGTAATAGGACCAGTCTAGAAATAGCCCGCATATTTGTCCGTTTAAATTGCTTTCCTAGGGTTAGGAATTTATTTAATGCATTGACGTGCTCGTGCTTAATTTTAATATGCTATATGAGTTACAAAAATTTCCCGTACGAAGACTAAGTGAGTAAAGGGATTGGATGCCCTGTCTTCTATCAAGCTCGGGTCTAGTTGTTACAAAACCTAAATGCAAGGTTTGGTTTTGGGTATGCCAGCGCCTTGCATTTGTTTTTGTTTCAGCTTGCTCGGTGTGCCGCTCGCCAAGACCACACTGTGCGGTAAAACGTACGGTTCAAGTGTGCGGTTTTGAGCAAAGTTGATAGGTGCACTTAGACAGTCACACCGCCTTGTTCTGGGTTTGCCGGCGGGGGTCCTTGACTGAGACAAATATAGTTGAGACATTCGACAAGGTCGGATTCGTACGGAGCGCGACTTCGTGGGCCGCTGTAAACCAATAAAACGACAGAGGTTGAGGTTTGCATCCGCCCACGGGGACGTCAACTCCACTATCGCAGTTATCAATGAAACTTCCAAAACATCCGTAGGGAGAATGGTGTTTATGAAAAGATAGTGGGAGTCAAACGGAATAAAAAGTCCTTGTTCGCATTTGATAACCTATACAATCGACTTGCCTTTTATTTTCTGCAGCATTTTCTCTCTTTGTGAAATTATGTCGACCGCTTTAAATGTACTGCTCAAGGAGAATAGGTTAACTGGGTCAAACTATTCAGATTGGCTTCGCAACTTGAGGATTTTTCTCGAGATTGAGAACCTAGTTTATATCCTTGACTCCGAAATGCCGCCAGCCCTAGGGGCGCGGGCATCCGAGCAGGCTCGTGCCGCTTATGACAAGCGACTGCGTGACGAGAAGCTCGTAAAGGCTCATGTCCTCGGATCGATGAGTAACGCACTGCAGCGTAGCCATGAAGCTGATGCTCGGGTGATGGTTCAACATTTGAAAGAGCTTTACGGTGAGACGTCTAGGACAGCTCGTTATGCGACTTCGTCGCAGCTCTTCCGATCGAGGATGTCTGAGGGTGAGAATGTTGGCGAGCATGTTATGAACATGATCACCATGATCAAGAGGTTGGAGAATCTCAATTTTCGATTTGATCGGGAATTACAAAATGATCTCATCTTGCAGTCTCTGCCTCCGTCTTTCAACGTGTTCATTGTGAACTACCATCTGAACAGCATGACGCTATTGCTTCCTGATCTGATGAATCAGTTAGCAACGGCGCAAGGTCAGATGAAGAGGGCAAAGCAGACTGCACTTGTCGCCACTTCTTCGAAGCTCCTGAAAGGCAAAAAGAAGAAGGGCAACAAGCTCAAGCAAACAGGGAAGGTTTCCAAGAAGAAACTATCTTCTGGGAAATCGAAACAAACCGGTGTAAAGCCGACGGATAGGTGTCTGCATTGCGGTGCGCTGGGCCACTGAAAGCGGGACTGTCCGAAGCTCAAGGGTGAGCAGGCTGTGTCAGGTATGGAACTTAATATTTTAGAAATAGTTTGTTCTTCATCTGTATACTCTACTTCCTGGATATTGGATTCGGGGGCTAGTACTCACATTTGTGTTTCCACGTAGGGTCTGCGACCAAGTAGAGCGCTTGGAGAGCGTGAGATCGAGGTCAGAGTGGGAAGCGGGGATAGTATCTCGGCAACCCACGTCGGATCAAGATCTCTTGTATTATCTTCTGGGCATGTGTTACGTTTGTACGATTGTCTTGTACTCCCGAGGGGATTTAAGAACATCGTCTCCGTTCCTGTTTTGAGCAGGAATGGTTATGTAGTTAGTTTTAATAATAATACATGCCACATTATGTATCGAAATAAAAATGTTGGCAGCGCGACACTATTTAATGGTTTGTACTATTTAAATATCCAGAACGACGTATCTGTGAATATTGTCACAAATAAACGAAAGACGGGAATAAATGCGAGATACTTATGGCATCTTGATTAGGTCATGCTGGAGAACGCAAGATCCACGAGTTGGAGAAAAACGGGATATTGACACCGTTGGGATCAGATCCCTATCCGACTTGTGAGTCATGCCTCAAAGGTAAAATGACCCGATCACCCTTCACCGGGACTTTTAATAGAGCCACGGAAATTCTCGATTTAATTCACACGGACGTTTGCGGGCCATTCATTGTGAAAGCTCGAGGTGACTTCCACTATTTTATTACCCTTACGGATGATCACAGTCGTTACGGACTCGTGTATCTGATGAGGTATAAAGCTGATGCTCTTGAAAGGTTCAAGGAGTATAAGGCGTTGGTGGAAAACCAAACTTCGAAATTCATTAAAGTCATTCGATCGGATCAATGTGGCGAGTACATGAGTGTCGAGTTTGACCAGTTCTTGAAGGAGAATGGTATAATATCACAGATGACTCCGCCTGGCTTGCCACAGTTGAATGGCGTGGCCGAACGTAGAAATCGAACTTTATTAGATATGGTTCGTTCTATGTTGAGCTATAAAGATTTACCGATGTCATTATGGGGATACATGCTTTTGACAGCGGCATATACCATCGGTGTCCCTCGAAGTCTGTTAACGGCATTCCGTATGAGATATGGACTGGTCGTTTACCAAGCTTATCACATATCAGAATTTGGGGTTACCCCGCCTATGTGAAAAAACTGAAAATGGATAATTGGAATTTAGGTCAGTAAAAGGACGTTTCATAGGTTACCCTGAAGACTCTATGGGGTACCTATTCTATTTTCACGATGATCAGAGGATCGTCGTAGGTTTACACGCACATTTTCTCGAGGAAGAATTCATTCGAGATTGTGGCGTTGGCCGTGAGGTCACTCTCGAGGAGCAGTCAATCGAAACGCCCACACAAGATTCGGATGGTCCGAGTGAACCAGTCATGCGACGATCTGAAAGGGTGCCTCGTCAACCACAGCGATATGGCATGTCACATGTCGGACAAGGTTATGTTGCGACTAGGGGACTTCTAAGAGAAGATCCCGCTACTTTCGATCAAGCTATATCCGACATTGACTCAAAGAGATGGATTGAGGCTATGCGAGTTGAGATGGACTCAATACTCTAACAAAGTCTGGACTCTTGTAGATCTACCGAGTGGTTTTAGACCAATCGGCTGTAAATGGATTTACAAGAGAAAGATTGGATCTGACGGGCAAGTTGAGACATACAAGGCCAGGTTGGTTGCCAAGGGCTATAACCAAAAAGAGGGAGTCGACTATGAGGAGACTTTCTCGACTGTAGCTATGATCAAGTCTATCCGGATAATGCTCGCCATAGCTGCGCACTATGATTATGAGATTTGGCAGGTGGACGTCAAAACGGCGTTCCTTAACGAATTCCTCAAGGAGGAGATCTATATGGAGCAGCCAAAAGGTTTTGAGTCCCATGCAGATGCTCACAAAGTGTGCAAACTGAACCGGTCAATTTACGGACTGAAACAAGCATCTCGGAGTTGGAACCTACGTTTCGATGAAGCAGTTCGGAACTTTGGATTCATAAAAAACGTAGATGAGCCATGTGTCTACAGAAAGAGCAGTGGGAGTATGGTGTCGTTCCTTGTATTGTACGTGGATGATATCCTTTTGATAGGAAACGACATTGGGATGCTCTCGTCGGTGAAAGCATGGCTTTCAACCTCCATGAAAGACCTGGGAGAAGCGACGCATATATTAGGTATTCGCTTGTTCAAGGATCGAGCGAACCATACGATCGGCTTATCTCAACCCCTTGGAAATCCTGAAGAAATTCAGAATGGATGACTCTAAGAGAGGGTTCTTACCAATGCGACATGGGATCCGTTTGTCGAAGTCAATGTCACCTTAAAGTGAGGAAGACAGACGGCGGATGAGTGGAATACCCTATGCATCTGCAGTGGGTAGTCTGATGTACGCAATGTTGTGTACACGCCCGGACATTGCTTACGCTGTGAGCGTAGTTAGTCGGTTTCAGGCAAACCCAGGGGAAGAACATTGGACAGTCGTTAAGAATATCTTTAACTACCTTAGACGGACTAAAGACTTAACGCTGGTTTATGGAGGAGCGGGACTAGAAGTAGTTGGTTATGCCGATTCGGACTTCCAGTCGGACGTGGATGACCGAAAATCTACTTCAGGTTTTGTATTCGTGCTCAACGGTGGGGCAGTGTCTTGGAGAAGCTCCAAGCAAAGCACAACTGTCGATTCCACGTGCGAGGCAGAATACATAGCAGCCTCAGAGGCAGCTAAAGAAGCTGTTTGGATGAAAAAGTTCTTGGAGGAACTTACTGTGGTACCAGTTGCTGACAGACCGCTTACACTTGGTGCGATAATAGCGGTGCAGTCGCACAAGCAAAGGAACCACGATCTCATAGCAAGTCCAAACATATTGAGAGAAAATATCACGTATTACGTGAGTTCGTTGAAAACGGGATGGTCGTCGTGCAGAAAATTGCCACCGCAGAAAACGTGGCGGACCCGCTCACGAAGCCCATGTCCCAAGCAGTTATGGAACAACATCTGGACAAGATGGGGCTACGATACCATTGAGACTGGCATTAGGTGCATCGCATGGCATTCGAGTGCAAGTGGGAGGCTGTTAGGGAGTGTGCCCTCGCAATGCCATACGAGGACTAGGAATATTATAGGGCACGTGATGATGTATAGGTTGTTAGACAGGTTTATTGTATATACCGTCAAATAAATTAATGAATATTATTCTCATTATAATAAAGACATTATTATTTATTTATCAAATTTAAAGTCTACTTGGCATCCGGCAGTGCGATAATAAATAACACTCAAATGTTTGAGTTGGATGTCTGATTCTCGTTGGGACGAGAGAGGCGACACCGGACGATCCTTAATCTCAGCATTAAATAAAAAGTCCGTAAGTCTAAGGATTCTAGGTGGGTGACTAGATATCCGAATATGACTTATCCATTGACGACCACATAGTGTCGGTAGTGTCACCGATTACCTGAGAGGCTGTGGGTCGTGATGGAGATATCGGTGATTGGAGAGATCGTGTATTCGGACATTCGGCTCGTATTCGTCTCAATCACATGGCTAGGATGTTGTCTATGATTGAACGAATGACTATAGCAGCCTCAGATCGATAGGGTCATTGACGGATTTGTTTTCACGATTTCGGTTTGTCGCTAGTTAGCTAGGCTCGCAAGTGTTCATAAATGAGACATGGGTCAGCGACGAAACGCAACCGACTTTACGGAGGTGCTTGTCGGGCTTTGACGGCTATCGGGATTCACTGCCTATATTCGTATAGGTTAATGTCCTATGAGGTATTCAGAGAGCGACGATTATAAAGCCTTCGGCCGAAGCTTGGAAAACTTGCTTGTATTAGATACGGAGCAGAGTTTAAATAATCGGTTCGGTCTCGATTATAACATAGTGTTAGGTTAGTGAGTTTGACATTTGCATGGCTCTCACCTAACCGGGACGCAAGTGAAAGGCGTAAGAAGTATTTAAATGTATACACTATAGTCGGTTCGCGCGAATTTCGATTAGATCAAAATTCATTCTCAACTGGGATCTATCCGGTACCGCGGTATTGGCTAGGCGAACACCGGGACTCGTGGATTCCTCCCATGCCAGTTGAGATGGACCTAGAGAGTCGCGCTTAAAAATGGTAATGAACTCGAACGAAATCGGCGGGCTTTTCTGTGAAATCTAACGAATGCGATTCGTTGAGGTCGTGGCATAGTTGATACGAGGTGTCAACGACTTAGTTAAATTCAGTGATTGTCATGGAAATAATTAGGACTTGAAATTGTCTTAAGTGCTTAATTAATTAACTAAGTGGGCCCAATTATAATTAAAATAACTAGATTGGATTTAATTATTTTAGTATTTAAAATTGAGGGACTAAATTGAGAATTTAGAAACCTCAAGGGACCAAAAGGAAATTATCAAAATAAATAAAAAGAAGGAAAACTCTACAGATCCACGTTGGGATGTGTATAATGAATGAGTCATTTTTGTTTTTTTATTTATTTTGACACTTGTTAAAACAAGCGTCTCAATTAAATTATAAATTATAAATAAATAAATAAATAAATATGAATAAGTAGAACTAACGTGAAGAAGCTTGTGAATTAATTAGGACTTGTACTTTTGCTCAAAATAAACTAGAGAGAAAGGTAGATAAAAGTTCTAAACATTTTCTCAAGCCACGCTAAACTGAAGGGTTCGTTTGACGAGTCCCGACGCCCGAACCGAACTGCGCTAGCCATCGGGAGCAGTTTCGGAGGTTCGCTCAAGGTCATACCGGCATGACAATCTAGCCCGTACGCCCCGGGATCCAGACGAGGTGTAGCCACGTCCATCCGAGGCGACGATAGAAGAAATCTCGTTCACCGAAGGTATACCTCGAACCCTAACGATTTGATTTACGAAAAATACCAAACGATATTAGAATAATTCGAAAGACCCCTTGTTGCGAACGTTAGGAAGTGTAGAATTATTCTAGAAAATTTGGTATTGATCGGAAATCGTTTCGGTCGTCAAATAGTCAGAAGACGGCAGACTGCCGCTTTACTCGAATTAATAATTTCGAACCACAGATTTGATTTGGTGAAAAATACCAAACGACATCGGAATAATTCAAAAGACCTATCGTTACGAACGTTGGGAAGTGTAGAATTATTCTGGAAAATTTGGTATTGATCAAAAATCATTTCAGTTTCCAAATAATCGAAAAACGACTGGTTGCCGCTTTGTTCGATTAGTTTGGATCAAAATTATTAATTCGAATAAATTTGAAATAAATTCGAATTTTGATAATTCGAATTAACCGCAATCTCCCGAGGCTTAGGGCAGTATCTCAGACCCTCGGGAGAAGCCGAATAGCGTAAGGATGAATTTAGATATTAAAAATCGAAAATTTGCCACCCTACGCCGCTCGGTACAAACCGCACTTCCGCTATAGCCACGTTGCGCTGTTCGGGGGCCGGTGTCGATTAATCGGGCCCACCCCAACATGACGATCATGCTCCACGACGTCGAACAGATCCTGAGTATCCCGATCGACGGAGAGGCGATATCGGGCACCCCAGACGTCGTCGATGGCAGATCGCGGCGAGGGAGATAATGGGTATCTCCGCGGCGCGCTGAGGAGTTCTTGGAAAAGCTGTGGGGTTGCGACGAAAGACGTGATGCAGAGGATGTGAGAGGGGGGGATTGGTCGGCGGGGTGTCAGGCCATCGCTTGGTTGTGGATTCTCTTGGGGTCGACGTTGTTCGTCGTCAAGAGCGGGACCCGTTTGAAGCCCGACATCATGCACGAGTTCTACCGCTCGTTGGCCTCTGCCAGGCAGTACTCGTGGGGATCGGCCGCACTTGCGTACCTTTATCGCTAGCTTGGCCTTGTTGGGGATGTGCCCTCGGAATGCCATTCGAGGATGTAATGAATAGGGCATGTATTTAGTAATCGATGTATTATTCATTATGTATTTGAATAATGTATTCTTATATGTATTAAGGGAATTTATACTTTATTATTTATTCTTTAAAAAGGCATATTATTTATTTACCTATAAAGTCTTACTAGGCATCCGATGAGACGGTAAATAATAAATCCCATATATCGTGAGTTTAATCACCAATTCTCATGGGATGAGAGAGGGGCACCGGTGAGCTATTATTCTCCGATATTAAATTAGTCCATAAGTCTTAGACCTTAGTAGGGTGACTGAGCGTCAATTACGACTTATTTATTGACGACTCTTATATGGTTGTGCCAGCCATTCGCTTGGGAAGCGGGAGGTCGTAATGTTGGTATAAGTTGAATTAGGGAATTGACTTGTACTTGGACACGACTCGCAATCGACGATCACATGGGCCTTATCGTTACTCTGGGTAGCGTCAATGATCGATCAATTGATTATAGTAGTGTGCATGGACCTTAGACCAGAGGGTTTTTGACGGAGTTGACTTTGGGGTCTTGACATGTCACTAGTTTGCTAGGTCCACCTTGTTCGGGGACGAACATGGGTCGGCGGCGACATGCGGTCTTGACAACAAAGGGTAACTGCCGTGCTTAGACTAACATTAGGGATTCACTATCTCGTTAGTAACTGAGACATGTGTCCTATGCATATTCGGGGATGAGAAATTACGAAGTCTTCGGCCGAAGCAATAAACTGACTCATGTGGGACGTGGAGAGCAGTTTAGTAATTTTGCCAGTCACGAATTAGTCATAGAGTCGAGTCTAGTGAGTTTGACGTAACTATGACTCTCACTCGATCGGGACAATTGTGAAGGGTCTATACGTACGGCAATAATCTATAGTCGGTTCGTAGATCGAAGATCGTACTCAACACGGGATCTATTTGGTACCGCGGGATTGGCTAGGCACTTACCAAATTCTTGGATTCCTCCCTTGCCGGGTTGAGACGAACCAAGAGAGTCGGGCTTAAAAATGATCATTGTGATAGTGCCTAACTAATATGAGATGTAAAATGGTTTAACGATCTTAGAGATGTTAATAAAAATGTTAAATATATGTTTTAGAAACTATATTTACATGGGCGGAAATTTATGGAACGGAAAAGGTGAAGAATGAAGTGTAAATAGGGTTCACAATGACAAACAAGGCTTGTCACGGTCATGAAGTCCCTCTGCAAAGTAGCAGTAGCTTCAAAAATTCATATCTCACAATTTAGACCTCGGATTGAGAATCCCATTGGTCAAAATCAAGACTGGTGAGTCTTTCCACTATGGTTAAAATTTCAGATCAATCGGACATCGTTTACCCCTCGATCGGATTGAAATACAAAACTGCCGCAAAGCTGTCAGGGCAGTCACGGCCGTGACAGCCTTGCACGTGGCTGTGACGACCGGCAGTGGCGAGCAAAAATGGTGCCCGACAGTGTCACGGCCGTGACACTTCATGCCCAGGCCGTGATAGCCTCCAGAAGATGGTCACGGCCGTGACTGAGGCCGTGACGAGCGGCAGAAGTCGTCCAATGATGTGTCACGGCCGTGACAGGTCATGTCAGAGGCCGTGACCGACAGTTTTTTGGTCAAATTTGATCCAAATCAAATCCAATTTCGTTCCTTGTTCTTTTGTTGTGATTTTCGTCCATAATAAGTTCATAAGCTTTCTCACACTAAACTTAGAGATTTTAGAGAGAAGCTAGAGCATTTGGGGTTGTTCTTGAGAAAACACTAAGTGTTAGTGAGTTTTAGAAATCACATACACATCTAAACATCTCTATACAATACTCCACACCATCTCTAGCCATCCGTGGGGTGGTGTAGGTTTACGGCACGTCACGGGTCGGCGTGACTCTCTTCGGCACAGTTCGTGAGCTACGGGAGCTAAGGATCTTCGCTACAAGGGTAAGATCCTTATTCCTTTATACGTGTCAATCATGCAGTTTTCTTTATTTAACCGAGTATCCTGGGGAAACCGTATGGGGAACCCGGGAAAAATTTTAAATTCCGCTGTGTCCGGGGCAAGCCTCGGGTCACCCGGGGTTTCCCAACAGTGGTATCAGAGCCATAGGCTCGGTTCTAAGAAACGACATAAACGAGTCCGAAACGAACTCGATTGTGCAAGTCACTAAGTTGCTCAAGCGTCAAAGCATGAGTTGTACTTAGTTCGAGTTTGTAAACCGAGCGCTCGCTTGGTCGGAGGTCGCTTAGTTGCGAGCTTTCCGACGTAGCGTAGCTACGTGGAGAGAAAACCCTAGTGGGAGTCTCGTCACGGTTCGTAACTTGTGGGTCCGTAAGTCTAGGACTAGCCCAAATTTTGTTTCGGTTTCTTTTAGCGTTTTGTTGTCGTGAACGTGTTTATGTTGTATGCATGTTTGTATGACACGTATTAAGACGTCGGCGTGGACTTAGGCTCTATTTCCGGGTGATATGTTAAGGGTGACATGGTTCCCCCGGTTTGTATTTTATTCGTTAATATACGGGTTGTCTGGGACAGCTGATCCCCCCGTTGGTATTTTAAATATTTAGAAAAATTATTTTTTGTACGATGGCCGTACGAGTACGACACGGGTCCACGAGAAGGCCGCTCGAAGACTTGGAGGTCGTTCGAGAACATAGTGCGAAGCTGAAGAGAAGAGATGTAATTTTATAAAAATAAATGTAGTAGAGTAGAAATAGTCCACGCAGACGGTCTTATAGGCAAAGTAGGTTTACCGTGTATACTAGCATGTTTGTTTGACGTTAGTGCATGTTTAAGTGCTTAAGTGTGTGAGACATATTCTCCCGGTTGGACTAAATACTAAGTGGGTAAAGGGACAGGGTTCTTGTCTTCTATCAAGCACGAAACCATTGCGGCTTGAGTGTCGTGTGCGGTTTGTTCCGAGTTATCGGCGCCAATCATCTCGCTCTTGTCGTAGTTGGTCCGGGTGCGTTAAGACAATGGAGTCAATCTCATTATTGAAACGACTTGAGTGTATGTGCGGTTTGTTCCGAGTTATTGGCGCCCAACATTTTACTATTGACGTGGATATTTTGGGTGACTGTCTAAATGCCGCTCTCCGAAACATATTCACGCCTTATAAAGAGTTATCCTACAGGCGGGAATTTCTAAATGTTAGGATTGAGCCAGACGTTGATAGGTCACACTTAGACGGTTATTTCCCAATTGTTCCTGTTAGGGTGAGGGTTCCTGACCGGAGACAAAGTTGTTGAAGCACTCATGAGATGGACTCGTGTGAGACACGAGGTCATTTATGAGTTCGTGTGGGACACGGCGCCGTCCGTGTAATGAGCCGACAAACTGTTAGGGTGAGGCTCATTTCTGCAGAGCGGGGAAATCAACTCCACTACGAAACCATCAACGAGGTTTCCGAAATCTCTATCGTGAGAAAGAGATTTTGAGAAAAATAGTGGGAGTCAAGCCAAATTGTAAAAGTCCTTATTTGTGCTTGTAGAATAATACGTTGACACCTTCAATGCTTTATTTTCTGCAGATTGTTTTTGTAGACCTTTTTGGTCCAAATGATTATGAGAGTTTTGATTATTCCAAGTAATTATGTAAATTGGGGGTTACAAATTAGAAAACTCGATATGCATGTTGTGTGATGTTTAAGTATGTGAAAATGTTTGATTAAGCGCTTAAATGTGATTAAACTGTTAAGAAAATCGAATTTGTGTGATCTTATGCTTAACTGGAATATTCATTGTGATCACATGGTTATGAACGTCTTCGCATGAATGGAATCTCGTTGCGTGCTATATATGGAAAATATATCATGTTGAGTGATATGCAAACTGTATGCGAGATTGAGTTATTTTAGGAAAGAGTATCGTTGTGATCACCCTGATATAAATGATTGTATGTTATATATGGAAAAGATATTCTGATTGAGCTGAAACGTGATTGAATTATTTTAGGAAAATATCGATGTGATCACCCGGATATGAATGACTATGCTGTATATATGGAAAGGATATTCTGATTAAGTGCTTATATATGATTGATCTATTTTAGGAAAGAATATGAATGATATATCCGTTGAGTGTGATATTAAATGACTCTTAAATCAGTGAATCATGATCCAGCTTTCCTTGTGCGACTTGGGATTTACATTTTGGAAATCGATTAATTGATTGAGCTTATATGTGATAAGATGCTGATTGAGTCTATTTATGGAATGTGCTGAAATCGGATGAGATCACCATACATGGAAAATATGCTTTGCATTATACTCAGTAGATCAAATCTTTCTATGTGCGATTGGCTATCTTATTTTGGGAAAGAAATTAGTTGTTTGAGCTTACCATTGATAATATGCCGAGTGGAATTATATATGGAATGTGCTGACTAACGGATGAGATTACCCATGAATGAAAGCAAATCTGTGGTATTTATGATAAGAATTCATGTTGACCGTTGAGCTTAATTGGTTTATTCTTGGCATGATTTCTTGAGTTAATGCACGTGTTAATTGAGCTGTCTCTAGCATATTTTTCGTGCTTAACGTTCCTTGTGAAGTGGAGAAACGATTCGTGGCCTATATAGAAGACAAACACTTCACGCGAAGGGAACACACAACGAACACACAAGCAAACGAATCCCTTAGAGTTCTTGAGCGAAATTTGCGATTCATTCGTAGTTTGTGGTTGAGCTTAATTTGCGAATCTGTACCCTTTGAGCGATCTTTAGTATCACCCTATCCTAAAAACCCTTGTCTTCGGACGTGTTGTGTCTGCGGGCACGTTGAGCACACAAAGGAGCACGAGTGGAGTCTTACGCACGTGGAGGGACGAATTTTGTGGATTCGGTGGCCCTTCGGTAGCAAGCTGCATCCAGCCGAGGAATAGGTTTCCTGGGTAAACGGCGTGGATCGAAACTTGGCGTGCGTCAGCCTAGAGTGAGGTCTAGTGTCCATAGTGCTTCGGTTGTGTACGGGTCAATCATAGTGTAACCTGTAATATCTAGTGATTGATTGGAACTCTTGGGGAGATCACACCCCAAGGACAAGGTTAACCCCAGTTGGGGATATAACCTGTATAAAAATCCCGTCTCACTTTACTTTCTGCTATTTACTTTTTCTGTGAGACAAACCCGGAACGTTGGTAAATAACTAGGTGATATCGTTTAAAGGATTCCTGAGACTAACGTGATATTCTGTAAATAGGGTTAGGGAGACAACATAGACAATCTTACTGCTCTATAGGGAATAACGTGCTCTACAATATCTTCTTAAAGAAAAGTAGTTTTCAAAGGAGAAAAAGCCAAAACTTTTTAAAGCCTAATTCACCCCCCTCTTAGGCATATTTTACACTTCATTTGGTATCAGAGCGGGTTACTCAACGATAGGCCTAACACGCCTGAGTTAAGATCTAATGGCTTTTTCGAGTTATATTTTTGCAGAGGGTCAATCCCACTCCAGGCCTCCTCTCTTCGACGGTACAAACTACGCGATATGGAAGAATCGTATGATCGAATTTTTGATCGCTGTCGACTACGAGCTGTGGGAGACAATCATCAACGGACCGTACACAGCTGCGAAATCCGATGGAACTCCAAAGGATACTAAAGATTACACTGCTGATGACAAAAGGGGAATCACGCAAAATGCAAAGGCGAAAAACATGCTCGCATGTGCACTCACACGGGAAAAATACATTCGGGTCAGTTCCTGCTCATCAGCGAAGGCCATGTGGGATATGCTCCAAGTCACTCACGAAGGAACCCAACGAGTCGTGCAAGAAAGACTGGCTCTACTCACTCATCAGTATGAACTGTTCTCAATGGAATCTGACGAAAATATAAGCCAGATGTACGCCAGATTCATGGGAATCATCCCCAAATGTTCTCTCTCGACAAGAAGGTTCCCGACAGTGAACAAGTAAGAAAATACTGAGATCACTGCCACGAGAATGGAATGCCAAGGTTACTGCCATCTACGAAGCAAAGAATCTAGAAGCACTTAGCATCTCCGAGCTGATTGGATCTCTTATATCCTATGAGATGATTCAAACATCAATGAATGAGAAGCAAACATCAATGAATGAGAAGTCTCACAATAAAAATCAGAAGTCTATTGCATTCAAATCCAACCAAGAAGAATCTGATTCTGACGACGAAGAAAAGGACCTGATGAATGATCTGGCCATGCTTACAAAAAGAATTGAAAGGTTCCAGCAGAAAAAGAAATTCAAAGGGAACTTCAACAAATTCCAGAACAAGAGCAAGGGAATATCCACGCCTGGGAAGAAAGTTCAGAAGTGTTTCCGATGCAACAAACCAGGCCACTATGCACATGAATGCCCCGCAACTAGCGATGAGAAACTAAGGAAGCAGAAGGCAATGGTGACGGAATCAAATGACTGTGAACTGGAACAAAGTGAGGACGAGGATCACGCTTACATGGCTGACGAGAATCAGGTATCTCGCTCTTCCTCCATTGAGAAAATTCATATCCTAAACAGTTTATATGGTTATGAAAGTGACTCATCTGTTTCTGATATAGAAGAAAGTAAGGAAGATTTGTGTAGGTTACTTCAAAAAGCAGAGAGAAAGATTAAATCACTAAATTCCTTGAATAAGGAACTGATAAGGCAGCGAGATGAACTAGCTAAGGAAAAACATGAGCTGATCTAGAGATCTCACGTTTGAAAGGAGAGTTAGTTACTGCTAAGAACGAGGGAATTCCCTGTGACTGTGAGAAAACAGAAAAGGAAAACAGTGACTTATCCAGAGAGATTATAGAACTTAAGAACTCCTTAGAGAGGGAAAAACAGAAAGTTGATAGACTCCTTGAGGGTAGGCAGAACCTAGACATGCTGTTGAATACTCCTAGCAACATTGGTAGGTCAGGGATAGGTTATTCCACTGATGAAAAGCATGTTAAACATTCTGTGCCTAAGTTTAAGTGTTTCTGCTGTGGTATAAATGGTCATTATGCATACAACTGTCCATTAAAGAAAGTTTATAAAGCTAAGTATGTTTGGAGACCTAAGAAGTCACCTATAGATGCCACTGTTATATCTGACTCTAACAGGAGATCACCATCTATACAGAACGATATCGCACATATTAACAGAAGTTATTTTCCCGCTAACATGTTAGGACCCAACAGAAATTGAGGATCTCAGAAGAATAATTCTTTCTACAGGTACGAAGGAAGAATCCCAGTAAGAAAAGTAGGTGGTACCTCGACAGTGGGTGCTCCCGCCACATGACAGGTGATATAGGTAATTTTGTGTCGTTGGAGGCGGTAGATGGAGGATATGTTTCGTACGCCAACGACGCAAAAGCCAAAATCGTGGGAGTTGGTACTATCGGTAACAATTTAAATATCACCATAGATAACGTATGGTTCGTTAGGAACTTAGAACATAATTTAATAAGTATTAGTCAATTATGTGACGATGGACATATCGAAGCTTTCGCCAAAGATAAATGCTTTGTTAAAAAGGATGATGAGATTGTGTTTAGTGCATCTAGGCATGGTAATATTTACTGCATCACTCTTGATGATATTGCTAACCAAAACGTCAAGTGTCTAGCAGTTACGCAGGACATCACATGGTTATGGCATAGACGTCTGGGACATGCTAACATGGAACTAATGTCTCACATATCATGCAATGAGTTGGTGAGAGGTATTCCAGATATGAAAGCCACCAAGGACAGAATCTGTAAAGCGTGCCAAATGGGGAAACAGGCCAAGACGTCCTTTAAGCCTAAGAATGTGATCTCTACGTTCAGACCACTGGAACTGCTGCATCTTGACCTTTTTGGTCCGGTACAGGTTATGTCATTGAAAGGTAAACGATATGCCTTTGTGATCGTAGACGACTATACTAGGTACACATGCGTCTTATTTCTTGCGCACAAAAGTGAGGCTTTAGATAATCTTGCGCCACTGATTAAGAAGCTAGAAAATGAGAAAGAAATGAAAGTCCGTAACATTAGGAGTGATAACGGTCTAGAGTTTGATAGCAAATCATTTGCATCTTTTTGTGATGAGAATGGTTATAGTCATAAATTTTCAGCCCCTATGTTGAACAAGAAATAGAGTATAACAAGAAATGGCTAGGACTATGTTGAACGAATATAATACTCCAAAACATTTTTGGGCCGAAGCTGTTAGTACGGCATGTTATGTGTCGAATAGAATTTTCCTTAGACCGATTATTAAGAGAACTCCCTATGAACTTTGGAACGATAAAACCCCTAACATAGGATATTTCCATGTATTTGGTTGCAAATGTTTCATTTTGAATGATAGGGATAAAAGAGGAAAATTCGATTCCAAGGTAGATGAAGGGATATTCCTAGGTTACAGCCTTCATTCCAAAGCTTTTAGAATGTTTAATAATAGGAAGAAGACTGTTCTAGAATCTGTGCATGTTACGTTTGATGGATTTCCTAACGCAGATGCTACTGAGGAAGGTATAGTTGTGTCTCCTGCAGATATACAGGTTACTGACAAAGAAACGAACGCAATTCCGTTGGAACTAGATACTAAGTCAGAGGAACCTGAAGCTTCAAACAAACAACAGCGCAGAAAATTCAAACATGCTTCCAGCCATCCCACTGAACAAGTCATAGGGAATATGACTTCAGGGATCAAAACGCGAGCAACTGCACGAAACGATATTGCTGAGGAATCACATGACGTGCTGTTGTCAACCATGGAACCTAAGACAGTGAATGAAGCGTTTGACGATGAATCATGGGTGATTGCCATGGAAGAAGAGCTGGCACAATTCGAAAAGAGCCAGGTGTGGACTCTTGTGGAAAGACCAAACGATAAGTCCATAATAGGCACGAAGTGGGTGTTTCGCAACAAACTGGATGAGAACGGTAATGTGACACGAAATAAGGCCAGATTAGTCGCCAAAGGTTATTCCCAAGAAGAAGGTATAGATTTTCAAGAAACCTTTGCACCCGTAGCTAGGCTTGAGTCAATACGCATTTTACTTGCATATGCATCTTTTAAAAGATTTAAGCTTTTTCAAATGGACGTAAAAAGTGCATTTTTAAATGGTTTTATAAATGAGGAAGTTTTTGTCGAGCAACCTCCCGGTTTCGAAAAAGAGGAATTTTGAAATCACGTTTTTAAATTAAACAAAGCTTTATATGGTTTGAAACAGGCCCCGAGGGCATGGTATGAAAGATTGAGTAGGTTTTTACTAGACATGGGATTTATAACAGGAACAATAGATAACACTCTGTTTATCAAGTGCGAAGGGAATCACATATTACTTTTGCAGATATATGTTGATGATATCATATTTGGTAGCACTGACATCACTCTTTGCGAGAATTTTTCTAAGTCTATGCAACAGGAATTTGAGATGAGCCTAATGGGAGAACTCACGTACTTCCTTGGATTGCAAATCAAGCAATTGGATACGGGAACATTCATATCTCAAACAAAGTACACGAAGGAACTACTTGAAAAATTCGGAATGGCTGATTCCAAGGTACTTCCCACTCCTATGCACCAGACCGCTAAAATTGATAGTGATGAACAAGGTACGCCTTTTGACCAAACAAAGTGTAGAGGTATGATCGGAAGTTTGCTATACCTTACGGCAAGCAGACCCGATATTATGTTTGCTATTGGTCTATGTTCTAGATATCAATCAAGTCCTAGGGAATCTCACTTGACAGCTGTCAAGCGAATACTTATTTGAAGGGAACAATCAATCATGGTATATGGTATCCAAATTCCAAGGAATTCCCATTAATGGGATACTCGGATGCGGATTACGCCGGTTCTAGGGAAGATAGGTAAAGCACCAGTGGAACTTGCCAATTACTAGGGAATTCCCTTGTAACTTGGTCCAGTCGGAAACAAAATGCCGTAGCCCTATCCACAACCGAAGCAGAATATATGGCCTTAGGAAGTTTTTCTCAGCAAATCCTTTGGATGAAACAGACCTTGAGTGATTACGGTTTAAGGTACGACCAAATTCCCATTTTTTGTGATAGTACTAGTGCCATTAGTATCACTAAGAATCCTGTACACCACTCTCGAACTAAGTATATAGAGGTGAAACATCATTTTATTCGAGATCATAGTCAGAAAGGGAATATCGGCGTGAACTTCGTAGGAACTAATGATCAGTTGGCTGATATCTTCACGAAACCCCTTATTGAGAGTATATTCTGTGATATCCGTGACCGATTAGGAATTATTGAGCTCAAATAGGAAAGGTGACTAGATATGTTAGCCCTTAGTATTTCCTTGATCTTATCCTTTAGGATCTCCTCGATTTATTCCTTAATTCTATTAATATTTTTCCTTATTTCTATCTTTCCTATCTATTAAGATCTTTTCCATTCAGGGGGAGATTATTCTTAGACTTGCTTCGACATTTATATCAAAATCTATTTTCAGCCAATATTTTCTTTGAACTCTGATCTTTACTTATTTCCTTCCTTAATCTCCGCGAGATATCCTCTGATCTTCATTTAATTCCATCTAATGGACAGTTTCCTTATCCAGCCATGATCTTTGAAATTCAAATTTTGAAATCTTTTCCTTATCTGCCTCACGTCAAATCTTTATCACATCTCTCCAAAATCCTTTTCATTCTTATCCAAGAAGTTTTTGGCCTTTCTAACCATCCAATCTCTTCTATTCAATTCATTCAACACTAAGTCTTTCACTTCATTATTTCGCTCCTCAATCCTTCGATCTCAACGTTACGAAAACCAAAGGCGCCGGATCTGTCTCTGACAAGAAGCGAAAGGCTGCTCTGATCAAATCCCAATCTCTCCGAAAGCCACTCGTTCGAAATAAGGAAGAAAAAGGATCTAGAGAGCAACGACGAGCATGGAACCATAGCTGATTTGAGACGGAGTATCAAAGGCATCAGGATGAGAGCAGGAAGAAATTCGATGAGATCTCATGGCACTTTAAAAGGGTTAAAAAAGTTTGTGAAGGAGATCTCCACGGCTCTGAATGTCACTAAATTCTCATCTGCCTCATCTGATAGTGATTCCAGCCCTTAGAACTTCAATCCACAGTGATCTTCTAGCTCTGGTATGCCTAATTCCCGTCTGCGCTTAGTACTAAGTTGTTTTACTTTCCTTGTTTTTGGGTTAGTAAGTTGAGGTAAGTTGCACGTTTTTGGGTAAGTTAGTGATGTTTTGGATCCCTCCTTTTTGATGCTGAAGGGGGAGAATTTAGGGAAATTAATGCCATGATCTGGTATGCCGTGTTTTGGTTCGGTGTTGGGTCGTCCATTTTGTTATCATGGAATGCTATAATATAATCGGCTTGCTTGCTTTTATATGCTTATGTCTTAATCCTCTGTTCTTGAGTTTGATGATTTGTTAAGGATTAAGGAATTCCGCACATAGGCAGGGGGAGCAAACTGATGTGATGTGATAGCTTGAGACATTCCATGATGACTTGCAACATTCCATGGTATTGTGACATTCCGTATGATATGATCTGAAAATGTGTGACATTCCATGGTGACTTGTGACATTTCATATGATATGACCTGGTAATTGCTATATGTTTTTGCTGCTGTGCTTTACATGGGAATACTAGCAATTAGACAGGGGGAGCATGCTTCGAAATCTGATAAAATTATTTGTTCTGATCATATGTCGCATGCTGTCATACTTAAACATGCTACGTGCGTAAATGGTTTCATATCGAGTGTACTCATATGCTTAAGATAGGCATTAATTACTTGTCATCATCAAAAAGGGGGAGATTGTAGACCTTTTTGGTCCAAATGATTATGAGAGTTTTGATTATTCCAAGTAATTATGTAAATTGGGGGGGTACAAATTAGAAAACTCGATATGCATGTTGTGTGATGTTTAAGTATGTGAAAATGTTTGATTAAGCGCTTAAATGTGATTAAACTATTAAGAAAATCGAATTTGTGTGATCTTATGCTTAACTGGGATATTCATGTGATCACATTGTTATGAACGTCTGCGCATGATGGAATCTCGTTACGTGCTATATATGGAAAATATATCATGTTGAGTGATATGCAAACTGTATGCGAGATTGAGTTATTTTAGGAAAGAGTATCGCTGTGATCACCCAGATATGAATGACTGTATGTTATATATGGAAAAGATATTCTGATTGAGCTGAAACGTGATTGAGTTATTTTAGGAAAGAATATCGATGTGATCACCCGGATATGAATGACTATGCTGTATATATGGAAAGGATATTCTGATTAGTGCTTACACATGATTGATCTATTTTAGGAAAGAATATGAATGATATATCCGTTGAGTGTGATATTAAATGACTCTTAAATCAGTGAATCATGATCCTGCTTTCCTTGTGCGACTTAGGATTTATATTTTGGAAAGTGATTAATTGATTGAGCTTATATGTGGTAAGATGTTGAGTCTATTTATGGAATGTGCTGAAATCGGATGAGATCACCATACATGGAAAATATGCGTTGCATTATACTCGGTAAATCAAATCTTTTTATGTGCGATTGGCTATCTTATTTTGGGAAAGAAATCAGTTGTTTGAGCTTACCATTGATAATATGCCGAGTGGAATTATATATGGAATGTGCTGACTAACGGATGAGATTACCCTGGAATGAAAGCAAATCTGTGGTATTTATGGTAAGAATTCATGTTGACCGTTGAGCTTAATTGGTTTATTCTTGGCATGATTTCTTGAGTTAATGCGCGTGTTAATTGAGCTGTCTCTAGCATATTTTTCGTGCTTAACTTTCCTTGTGAAGTGGAGAAACGATTCGTGGCCTATATAGAAGACAAACACTTCACGCGAAGGGAACACACAACGAACACACAAGCAAATGAATCCCTTAGAGTTCTTGAGCGAAATTTGCGATTCATTCGTAGTTTGTGGTTGAGCTTAATTTGCGAATCTGTACCCTTTGAGCGATCTTTAGTATCACCCTATCCTAAAAACCCTTGTCTTCGGACGTGTTGTGTCTGCGGGCACGTTGAGCGCACAAAGGAGCACGAGTGGAGTCTTACGCACGTGGAGGGACGAATTTTGTGGATTCGGTGGCCCTTCGGTAGCAAGCTGCATCCAGTCGAGGAATAGGCTTCCTGGGTAAACGGCGTGGATCGAAACTTGGCGTGCGTCAGCCTAGAGCGAGGTCTAGTGTCCATAGTGCTTCGGTTGTGTACGGGTCAATCATAGTGTAACCGGTAATACCTAGTGATTGATTGGAACTCTTGGGGAGATCACACCCCAAGGACATGATTAAACCCCAGTTGGGGATATAACCTGTATAAAAATTCCGTCTCACTTTACTTTCTGCTATTTACTTTTTCTGTGAGACAAACCCGGAACGTTGGCAAATAACTAGGTGATATCGTTTAAAGGATTCCTGAGACTAACGTGATATTCTGTAAACAGGGTTAGGGAGATAACATAGACAATCTTACTGCTCTCTAGGGAATAACGTGCTCTGCAATATCTTCTTAAAGAAAAGTAGTTTTCAAAGGAGAAAAAGCCAAAACTTTTTCAAGCCTAATTCACCCCCCTCTTAGACATATTTTACACTTCAGTTTTCTTTCTAGTTTGTATACAAAATGACGTCACCATTCAATTTACTGATCACGCAAATCGTTTGGAGGGTCCAAACCTTGCGGACTAGCTCCGTAACTTGAGGATAGTCCTCACTTTGGAACGCCTAGAGTATGTCCTTGAGGAACCATACCACTCGAACCCCAAGAGGGTGCGAGTGATGCTGACAAGGAATATTATGCCAAATGGATGGCTGATAGTGCCCGTGTCAAGGCTTATATGTTAGCTGGGATGAATAATGATCTGCAGCGCCAGCATGAGGGTATGCAAATGCGCGAGATATTGATTCATCTGAAGGAGTTGTATGGCGAGCAGTCGAGATCGTCTCGATACCGTGCTGCCGACAATCTCTTTCATACCAAGATGCCTGAGGGCGCAGATGTTGCGGCACATGTGCGTAAGCTCATTGGGTACATCGAGGAACTGGCTTCTCTCGGTTGTCCCATTCACAACGAGCTTCAGATTGACCTGATCCTTCAGTCACTCCCAGCTTCATTTGCTCAGTTTATTATAAACTATAATCTGAGCGATAGACGATTTTCCCTTCCTGAACTCATGAACATGCTGGTTCAGACTCAGAGTGAGCTAAAGAAAGGAAAGGGAAAAGAGGTTGCGCTTGTTGCGACTACAAGGTCTAAGAGATCTAAGTCGAACAAGCCCAAGCCCAAGCCCAAGCCTAATAAGCCAAAAGGAGGGATTAAGAAAAAGGGCAAAGAAAAAATGAACGTGCCTAAAGTTCCGAAGGCGACTGATAGGTGTCTTCACTGCCAAGAGCTGGGCCATTGGAAAGGGGACTGCCCCAAGCTTCGAGCTTCTTGGGCATCAGGAAGTTTTGGAAACTTATTGTTCATTTACTGTATTTTCCACTTCGTGGATTCTTGACTCGGGAGCTAGTGCTAAAATTTTGTTATAAACCAGGGTCTGGAACGAAGTAGAAAGCTTGTGGAACAAGAAGTCTTGATCAACTTTGGTAGCGGACATAGTGTACCTGCTAGTCATGTTGGATCGAAGACTCTTGTATTAAGTTCTGGACATGTATTATATTTATCCGATGTACTTGTACTGCCCAAGGGGCTGAAAAATATTATTTCTATTCCTTCTTTGAGTAAGAATGGTTATGAATTTCGGTTCAATAATAATATTTGTGATATTTATTTTGGAAATAAATGCGTCGGAAATGCAACGTTAATAAATGGTTTATATTACGTTAACGTCCAGGAACATGCGAATGTAGTTACCGACAAACGTAACTTAGAGTTAAATAAAAAGTATTTTTGGCATCTTAGACTTGGTCCCGGAGTTCGAAAGATTCAAGAGTTGGAGAAACACGGCATTATTAAGCCTACGGAATCAGATTCCTATCCAACGTGCGAGTCCTGTATCCTCGGCAAAATGACTAAGTCTCCTTTTACAGGGACTTTTCAAAGAGCCACTAATCTTTTGGATTTGATCCATACAGACGTTTGTGGACCGTTTAGTGTAGCAGCCCGAGGTAATTTCCATTATTTCGTGACTTTCACAGATGATCACTCTCGCTACGGCTTGGTGTATCTGTTGAAGCACAAGTCTGAAACACTTGAAAAGTTCAAGGAATTCAAGACTTTAGTGGAAAATCAAACTGGGAGACAAATTAGAGTCGTACGATCAGATCGAGGCGACGAGTATATGAGTATCGAGTTCGATGATTTCTTGAAAGAAAATGGAATTATTTCGCAGTTTACACCGCCCGGGACACCACAACTGAATGGTGTTGCCGAACGCAGAAATCGGACATTATTAGATAAAGTTCGATCTATGCTAAGCTGTACAGATCTTTCCATATCGTTATGGGGATATGCTTTGTAAACTGTAGTTTATGTTTTGAACAGAACCCCTTCGAAGTTTGTAGATAGGGTACCTTAGAAATTTGGAAATGGTAAAAAGCCCAGCTTGAATCACTTAAGGGTTTGGGGATGCCCCGCCTATGTGGAAAAGCTATTAGCAGACAAACTCGAATCTAGGTCCATGAAAGGATGTTTCGTCGGATATCCCGATGATAGCATGGGATATTATTTTTACTTCCATGATGATCAAAGGATCGTCGTAGCTATTCATGCTCATTTTCTCGAGGAACAGTTCGTTCGAGAAGGTGGAGCTGGCAGAGAAGTGACTCTTGGAGAGTTAGATGAAACGCTTCCAGAGACATCAGTGCCTGAGGGCACAGACGAGCAGTCCGAGACGCGCCTAGAATTGCGCAGGTCGGGTAGAATATCTCGCATGCCTGAGAGATATGATATGGTACATGTTGAGCACGGGGGTGCTACGACTGAAGGGATCGTTGGTGACAACCCTGCTACCTCTGACCAAGTAATGATGGATGTCGACTCTAAGAAATGTGTCGAAGCTATGAAAGCAGAGATGGACTCGATGCATACCAACCAAGTATGGACTCTAGTAGATCTGCCCGAAGGTTTTAGACCTATAGGGTGTAAATGGATCTACAAGAGAAAGATTGGATCTGATGGGCAGGTTGAAACCTACAAAGCTAGTCTAGTAGCGAAAGGGTATAATCAAAAAGAGGGCATCGATTATGAGGAAACCTTTTCACCCGTTGCAATGATTAAGTCTATCCATATTCTGCTTGCTATAGCAGCATACTATGATTACGAGATCTGGCAGATGGATATGAAAACCGCTTTCCTAAATGGATTCCTCCCGGAGGAAATCTATATGGAGCAGGCCAAGGGTTTTACATCGCAAGCAGATGTTCACAAAGTGTGCAAGCTTAACAGGTCTATTTATGGACTTAAGCAAGCGTCTAGGAGCTGGAATCTTCGATTTGATGAAGTAGTTAGGAACTACGGATTCTTGAAGAATGAAGACGAGCCTTGCGTTTACAAGAAGGTCAGTGGGAGTAAGATATCGTTCCTCGTATTGTACGTGGATGACATCCTTTTGATGGGAAACGATATCGGAATGCTTTCGGAGGTGAAAGCTTGGCTTTCGACCGAGTTCTCCGTGAAAGACCTGGGAGAAGCAACCTATATTCTTGGAATTCGGCCTTTTAGAGATCGAGCGAATCGAATGATAGGTTTATCTCAGACCCTTTACTTAGAAAAGATCCTGAAATGGTTTCGTATGGATGAATCTAAGAAAGGGTTCTTGCCAATGCGACATGGGATTCATCTCTCGAAATCCATGAGTCCTCAAAGTGAGGAAGCAAGGAAGGAAATGAGTGAAATCCCTTATGCATCAGCAATAGGTAGCCTAATGTATGCGATGCTATGTACGCGACCTGACATTGCGTATGCTTTGAGCATAGTAAGTCGGTACCAGTCGAATCCTGGTAAGGAACATTGGAATGCAGTAAAGAATATCTTTAAATACTTTAGACGGACTAAAGATATGGTACTGATTTATGGAAACGGTGAATTAGAGGTGGACGGTTATACCAATTCGGATTTCCAGTCAGACGTGGATGACCGAAAATCCACTTCTGGTTTCGTCAATACGCTCAATGGTGGAGCAGTGTCTTGGAAAAGTTCTAAGCAAAGCACTGCCGATTCCACCACTGAGGCGGAGTATATTGCAGCCTCCGAGGCAGCAAAGGAAGGTATTTGGATGAGGAAGTTCTTAGAAGAACTCCAAGTTGTTCCAGGCATAGTGGACCGCCCGCTACCATTGTGGTGCGACAATAGTGGGGCAGTAGCACAAGCCAAGGAACCTAGGTCTCACTCAAAGTCCAAAAACATAGAAAGAAAGTACCACGTGCTGCGTGGGTTCGTTGAGAATGGCTACATAGCTGTGCAGAAAATAGCCACCGCGGATAATGTGGCGGACCCGTTCACCAAGCCTCTCTCACAGGCAGTGCTTGATCGACACCTCCATAAAATGGTGTTACGATATCATAGCGCATGGCATTGAGTGCAAAGTGGGAGATTGTTGGGGATGTGCCCTCGGAATGCCATTCGAGGATGTAATGAATAGGGCATGTATTTAATAATCGATGTATTATTCGTTATGTATTTGAATAATGTATTCTTATACGTATTAAGGAAATTTATACTTTATTATTTATTCTTTAAAAAGGCATATTATTTATTTACCTATAAAGTCTTACTAGGCATCCGGTGAGACGGTAAATAATAAATCTCATATATCGTGAGTTTAGTCACCGATTCTCATGGGATGAGAGAGGGGCACCGGTGAGCTATTATTCTCCGATATTAAATTAGTCCATAAGTCTTAGACCTTAGTAGGGTGACTGAGCGTCAATTACGACTTATTTGTTGACGACTCTTATATGGTTTTGCCAACCATTCGCTTGGGAAGCGGGATGTCGTAATGTTGGTATAAGTTGAATTAGGGAATTGACTTGTACTTGGACACGACTCGCAATCGACGATCACATGGGCCTTATCGTTACTCTGGGTAGCGTCAATGATCGACCGATTGACTATAGTAGTGTGCGTGGACCTTAGACCAAAGGGTTTTTGACGGAGTTGACTTTAGGGTCTTGACATGTCACTAGTTTGCTAGGCCCACCTTGTTCGGGGACGAACATGGGCCGGCGGCGACATGCAGTCTTGACAACAAAGGGTAACTGCCGTGCTTAGACTAACGTTAGGGATTTACTATCTCGTTAGTAACCGAGACATGTGCCCTATGCATATTCGGTGATGGGAAATTACGAAGTCTTCGGCCGAAGCAATAAACTGACTAGGGTTGGCAATGGGGCGGGGATTCCCTGTCCCCGCGGGGATCCGCCCCGAACGGGGCGGGGAATCCCCGAGATTTTATCCCCGCGGGGCGGGGATGGGGAATGATGTCTCCCCGTGGGATCCCCACGGGGATCCCCGCCCCGTCCCCGAACCCGCTTTTATATATTATAATATATATAATATTACATTATAATTTAAATAATAGTAAAATAATATCAAAATATAGATTAATAAATATTAAATTAATACAAATAATATATAAAATTATAATTTCTATAATATTATTACACAAATATATTCAAATTTATATATTATATTAAAGATATTATTTTTTTTAAGAAAATTAAGGGGCGGAGAATCCCCGTGGGGAATCCCCGCCCCGCGTGGATCCCCGCGGGGACGGGGATGGGGACGATTTCGTCCCCGAATGCATCGCGGGGACGGGGATGGGGATTAGATCCCCGCCCCCGCCCCGCCCCATTGCCATCCCTAAAACTGACTCATGTGGGACGTGGAGAGCAGTTTAGTAATTCGCCAGTCACGAATTAGTCATAGAGTCAAGTCTAGTGAGTTTGACGTAACCATGACTCTCACTCGATCGGGACATTTGTGAAGGGTCTATACGTACGACAATAATCTATAGTCGGTTCGTAGATCGAAGATCGTACTCAACACGGGATCTATTTGGTACCGCGGGATTGGCTAGGTGCTTACCAAATTCTTGGATTCCTCCCTTGCCGGTTGAGACGAACCAAGAGAGTCGGGCTTAAAAATGATCACTGTGATATTGCCTAACTAATATGAGATGTAAAATGATTTAACGATCTTAGAGACGTTAATAAAAATGTTAAATATATGTTTTAGAAACTATATTTACATGGACGGAAATTTATGGAACGGAAAAGGTGAAGAATGAAGCGTAAATAGGGTTCACAATGACAAGCAAGACTTGTCACGGTCATGAAGTCCCTCTGCAAAGTAGCAGTAGCTTCAAAAATTCATATCTCACAATCGGAATCGTTTACCCCTCGATCGGATCGAAATACGAAACTGCCGCAAAGCTGTCAGGGCAGTCACGGCCGTGACAGCCTTGCACGTGGCTGTGACGACCGGCAGTGGCGGGCAAAAATGGTGCCCGACAGTGTCACGGCCGTGACACTTCATGCCCACGCCGTGACAGCCTCCAGAAGATGGTCACGGCCGTGACTGAGGCCGTGACGAGCGGCAGAAGTCGTCCAATGATGTGTCACGAGGGTGACAGGTCATGTCAGAGGCCGTGACCGACAGTTTTTTGGTCAAATTTGATCCAAATCAAATCCGATTTTGTTTCTTGTTCTTTTGTTATGATTTGTGGGACAATATAGTCAATAGATGATAAAATAACAAGAGAATCAAACAAAAATGAGTCATGTAGGACATCATCTCATTTAAACAAATCTAAAGTCTATTTCATGATTTAAAACTTGGTTTTACAATTATAGACTTGTGATTTTCGTCCATAATAAGTTCATTAGCTTTCTCCCACTAAACTTAGAGAATTTCGAGAGAAGCTAGAGCATTTCTATGGGAGCTAAGGATCTTCGCTACAAGGGTAAGATTCTTATTCGTTTATACGTGTCAATCATGCAGTTTTGTTTATTTAACCGAGTATCCTGGGGAAACCTTATGGGGAACCTGGGAAAAATTTTAAATTCTTTGCGTCCGGGGCAAGGCCTTGGGTCACCCGGGGTTTCCCAACAGGCCTCGCAAGCAGGGCGGATGTGAGGGGTGTAGCTGGGTGCCTCTCGTTACTACAGGCGTGGATCTACGAGTACTTCCCATGCTTCCGCCCACACCATCTCCCCCACCATGTGGAGTCTGGCCAAGCACGATCACGCATGTGGTCTATATCTTAGCACGAGAAGAAGGTCCACCGTAGACCTGGGCTTTGGGCCGAATTGGGCCGGTTCTACCGGTTCCGGTTCAACTGGTTCCGGCACTGTTCCGGTTCCGGTTCCTGTTCTGGGACCGTTTTCCCGAGAACCAGAACCGCGGAGCTGGACCACGGGCCTTAAATGGGCCGGTTCCGGTTCCAGAACCGGAACCGCCCATTTATTTATTTTTTATTTTTTATTTTTTTAATGTATTTTTCGAATTAAAAAAATAATAATAAAGAGACATTTGGGCCGGTTCCGTTCCGAACCGGAACCGGAACCGGAACCGGTAATCCGCGTTTCCGAGTTCCGTGAACCGGCCCAGTTCATTTTAACTGGGCCGATTACCGGTTCCATAACCGGATCTACCGCTTCCGATTTTGGGCCGGATTAATGGGCCGGTTTGGGGCGGTTCCGTGTTGGCCCGGCCCAAAACCCAGGTATAGTCCACCGTTTGGTTGAGATCCGCCGTCATATAGATGTCATGACTGCAAGCGAGGTATCTAAACAATTTATATTCTATATTTATGACAATTATTTAAAAATTATGAACTGTTATTTGGTTGTTTGGCTGCCGTACGGTCCCGATCCAGCGTCGCAGCACCCGGGGACGCTTTTCGTGGATTGGATTAGATATCGTGATATCGGTGAGCCTACGCACCCTCGAAGTGTTGCGCCAACTGGGGTACGTGCAGGTCATCCCGCCACCGATGAGTCCGCCACAGAAATCGGTCATGCCAGCAGACCCGACGAGGTATAAGGTGGACTATTCTGCCGGTTCAGCAGAACATGATTGGCGTCAGTTCCCGTACGCCTACATCCTCAACCTCTTGTACATCAACCGGGCCGCCGCGGAGTACCTTGGTGAAACCGTTCAAGGGTACATGGACCCTCGCCTGCTTTCGTCGGCGCCGGGATCCTCATCGGCCGGCATACCCCCACGCAGCCACGGCGACTACGTATGTAATTTAATCTTATGTCGATTTTTTTTAATTTATATGTTTAATCACTTTTTATATGTATTATTTCTATGTACAGTGGCACAGCTCGATGTACACCTTGACTAGCGATATGCTAGCTAGGATGCATCTGGACAGTTGCCCACGGACAAGCTCAGAGAGAGGCTCGACGAGCTAAACGACCGGTGGCGCCACGCCCCATGATGTGTTATTATTTTGTTTATGTTTCGTTTATGTATCGGACGCGTACTGTTTATGTTTGGAATATTTTTTTGCATCTTTATTCCATTTCGAATTACTAATACAATAGATAGTCACAAATTATAACACAAAAAATTTACTAATACGAATAATTATTCCCGTAAAACTTAGAAAAAAATGCGGTCGATCGAGATTTTCGGCCAGGCAGTGCAGCGGACGATCGAAATTTCCGGCCCTGCAGTGTACCGGCCCGATCGATTTTTTCGGCCAGACCTGTCAGAGCCGAAAATTTCGATCGGCCAGTACACTGCAGGGCCGAACGACTTTTTCGGCCAGGCATTGTCCAGGGCGAAAAAATCGATCGGGCTCGCACACAGCCCGGCCGAAAATTTCGTTAGGCACGTGCACTGCATGACCGAAAATATCGACCGATCGATCCTAAAATGTTAAATCGAATTTTTTTTTCCGTATCGATCGTTCGAATTTATTTGTATATGGAGTTTTCAGTATTTCATACCGAAATTAGATATTTAGTTTTTTCTTTTTAAATTAATTAAATATCATAAGGGTAAAATCGTCTTTTTACAGTCCTTTAGGGAGCGATATATATAAAAAGGGCGGTGAATAGTAATTTCGTTTCACCTCACAAACTACAAAATCTCGGCGTTTCTACGGAGCTACGTGGCAGTTCTCTTGGCTCCCCCTTCAAAGAATCAAAGCTGAATTAAATCATGGGGCTTTTAAGAATCAGCCCCTCTTTAAGTTTCAAAATATGAATCAGCCCCTGTCAGTATAAATCTCGGTTTTAAGGACCCAATATCTTTTAATTTTAGAGAAAAGGACCAACTACATGATCTGACCAAAATACCCCTACAAAGTTGTATAATAAGTGGTATCCAGAACCAGTTTTCTGTTATCATCGTTACCATATTAATAAGTAAATAAAATATTCTTTTGACGATCAAAAATACTCGCAGATCTTTCGAACGATCATCGGAAACGAAACGGAATCTATCCCCGAGGGTTTATTTTGATATTCAGGTCTCGAAATGTTTGGTTTTACAGGCATATTTTTCGAACTCTTTTGACGCAAATAATAAAAACTCGATGAAATCGAATCTCGATTCCGTCGAAATTGAAGATATTTTGTACAAATTCAAGAGACCCATAACCTAAACAAATCTCTGAAACACAGTATTGGCTCTATTGTTCGTCGCTCGTGGTTAGCCGAAATTTAAAATCGTCGTATTGTTGGCTAAACATCTGTTCCCGAAACGTGGTATGAATCGTCATGTATCCGTCACCCTGAAACAGTTAACTGGTATTTGTGAGCTGGCATATGGTATATATACTGATTTAAAGGTATCTTTAAGCTGGATTTAGTACCGTATGTCAATTATCTGGTATCATTACAACAGTAAAAATTCGATCAAAACAATCGATCGTATATATTATTTCCATCTGCACGACCTGCACCAAACCAAGTTGGGTGTGTCCTAGACGGTTTATCATGTTATTCAGGTCTCGAATGTTCGATTTTTGTTGGTAAATTTTCGAATTCTTTTGACGCAAATAATTAAAACACGGTGAAAATCAAATCCTGATTCGGTCGAAATTGAAGATATTTTGTACAAATTCGACAGACCCATATCCTGAACAAATCGCTGAAGCACAATACTGGCTCTATCGTTCGTCGCTCATGGTTTGCCGAAATTTAAAATCGCCGGATTGTTGCTAAACAACTGTTCCCAAATGTGGTATGGATTGTCAGACATCAGTCACCGTAATAAAGTTAACTGGTATTGGTAAGCTGATATATGGTGTATATACTAATTAAAAGGTTCGAGTAACCTCGATTTGGTACCATTTGCCAAATATCAGGTATCACCGTAACAGTGGAAACTCGATCGAAACATCGATCATATATATTATTCCATCTGCACGACTTGCACCAAACCAAGTTGGGTGTGTCCTAGACGGTTTATCATGTTATTCAGGTCTCGAATGTTCGATTTTACGGATAAATTTCTCAAATTCTTTTGACGGAAATAATTAAAACACGGTGAAAATCGAATCCCGATTCGATCGAAATTGAAGATATTTCGCACAAATTCGAGAGACCCATATCCTGACAAGTCGTTGAAGCACAATACTGGCCTATTATTCGTCGCTCATGGTTGCCGAAATTTAAATATAATCGCCAGATTTGCCTAATTTTTCGAAATAAGAAAGTGGTACCAGTAAGTTATTAATTGTTATTCCCTGTGTAACTTGTGTTGTCCACTTTAGGCGAGATTTCAATAATTTAGGCGGGATCTCAATAATTTAGGCGGGAATTGCATTATCTGGAATGTTCTATATTGTCAAGGGATATTACCACATAATACCGAATCTTCGATATAAAAGAACAATACAAATCCAAGAACACTATTGTAGATATTGATACTGCATAATAGGTTTTTCATACCACACTACTAATATCATTAATTTCGCTCACAAATCCATTTTTCTTCGATTGTTTAGGGTTTGAGGTCTCGAATTTTGAGTTTATGGTCTATTAAATGCTGTTCTTGCTTTAATGTTGAACTTTGAATACGTTGTGATGGAATTCATAACGTTATTTCTCATCAAAAGAGATACTGGTATATTTTGTGAAAGAAGATCTATGTTTACATGACTTTTGACCTCAACTTTCACATATTGATATCAACATTCGCATAACATGTCTTTAAGGGAGTTTGGTTTGTTAACTTAGTAAAATCACATACTTACATGAACACAAATCTTATACATTCGGGAAAAGGTGAATTTACGAACAAAATAAGTCTAATTAATGATGTTATACTGAAAAGCGTATTATGTGGTATCTGTACCAAACAATATGTCATAAATTCGGTTGATATTGTTTCTTTATATCAGACATCTGGTATTATTTGCAGGTAATGTGGTAATATTCTAAAACATTTCATTAATTACGCTCACAAATCCATTTTTCTTCGATTGTTTAGTTTGAGGTCTCGAATTTTGAGCTTATGGTCTATTAAATGTTGTTCGTGCTTTAATGTTGAACTTTGAATACGTTTGGGATGTAATTCATAACGTTATGTCTCATCAAAAGAGATACTAGTATATTTTGTGAAAGAAGAGCTATGTGTTTACATGACTTTTAATCTCAACTTTCACATATTGATATCACCATTCGCAAAACGTGTCTTTTAATGAAATTTTGTGATTTAGCTTCATCATATCACCTATTTCCATGAATTTCAATCTTATACATCCCAACGAAATGAATTTACGAACGAAATTAATCAAAAATAGTAATTTGGTATTGATTAGCTATTTTGTAGTTCTCGTAGCTACAAATGTGGTATAATCATTGTTTATATTGTTATTGATTATCAGACATGTGGTATTATTTGCAGGCAATGTGGTAATATTAAGTTATTGTACTGTTAATATCTCTGACAATCTAGAACCTTCTAGAATGTTCTTAGTTACATGTTACCCAGAATGCGTGAATCGTTACTCAGAATAAATGAAGTGTTACCAACCAACTTTTTAATTGACAAACGTTCCAATACTTCGCATCATCGTTATTCCGTGACTAGCATCGATAATTATTGTCGATTCTAAGACCCACGCCCGAATTGGTGTGAATCCACGAGCATAAAATTTGAGATTTCACTAGTTTTTTTTACCAAATTTTCGAATTGGGTTTGTTGCACTATTCCAACATAACATCGAAAATTTTTTCCTTGTTTATGAGAACCGATTACTAACGTTGAAGATTTCTTCAATTTAGGGGAGTTTTGGGTGGCATACGAATTTTTTATCTTTCTCTTGACACCTTAGTCCGTACCAGTTGCATGTAGTAATTATAGGAAACAAACCGTTATTGTTTTTTTATTATTTGTTATAGGTGAGGCAAGACTTGTTACCATTTATTAGTAATATGTTACGATTTTTGAAGGTAGAGTTTTGGAACTTGCAGAAAATGGTATCCAGATAAAGTGATGTGTTACTGAAATTGAAAACATTTCGATCTTAGTTTGTAGCAAAATTTGTTGTTATTTCATGTCGATTACGAAGACCCACACCCAAATTGCTGTGAATACTCATTATTCGAGCATTAAAGTCGAGATTTCACTCGTTTTTTACCAAATTTTTTAATTGTGTTTGAAGCATTATTCCAACTTAACATCGAAAATTCTCCTTGTTTATGAGGACCCATGAGAAATTGAGATCGGTTTTAGCTTTTCCGATTACTAACGTTGAAGATTTATGTGATTTCAGAGAGTTTTGGGTGTCGTACGATTTTTTGATCTTCCTCTTGACGCCCTATTTTGTACTAGTTGCATGTAGTTATTATAAGAAACATATCGTTATTGTCTTCTCGTTATATGTTATAAATGATGCAACTTTTATTCCCTAATGTTAGGAATCTGTTATTGTTTTTAGGGTAGGGTTTCCAAAATAGTAAAAAGTGGTACCTAGAGAACGTGACGTGCTAACTGAACTGATTTGTTATTAGTGAGGCAACATTTATTCGCCAATGTTAAGAATCTGGTATAGTTTTTCATGGTAGTGTTTCCAAACGAGCATAAAGTGGTACCCAGATCAGGTGATTTGTTACTGAAATTGAAAATGTTCGGATCTTAGGTCGCGGCTAGATTCGTAGTAATTTCGTGTCGATTACTAAGACCTACATCCGAATTGGTGTGAATCCACATTATTCGAGCACAAACGTCAAGATTTCGCTCGTGTTTGTACCAAAAATTTCGAATTGAGTTTGAAGCATTATTCCAACATAATATCGAAATTTTCCTTGGTTAAGAGAACCCATGAGAAATTGAACTCGATTTTACCTTTTCCGCTCAATAACGTCGGAGATTTCGGAGCTTTCAAGGCTTTTGGGTGTTGAAATAAATCAACAGATGGCAATTGGGGCTAATGGTTCGCAGGAGAGGGATGATGGCATTCTTCGTAAATTTTCGCAACAGATGAGGACAGATGGGTCTTTTTAACACATTTGGGTCCTTAACTCTAAGGCAAACTTGAGATGGGTGTTTTAAACTGAAATTTAAAGCAATTGGGGCTGAATCCAAATGAAAGTTGCTTATGTGGGGCTTAAACGAAATTAACTCTTAAATCATCTCTGGGTAGAACAATCGATCAGGTTTGATTAAATTACTAATTTCATCTGCATTTTGAGCCTTTGGTGTTTGCCTATGTATTACCAATCGAAAAGGGTACTGATCTTTTACGGCCCTTTTGTTTCTGTATAGATCAGATGAATTGGGAATAGGGGTTTTTTATCCTTAGTTTTCCAATTGAGTTCTTATTTTTCTGCTCAATAGGAGAAATCGATTCGCTTCGCTATTTACTTGCATTACGAGAGAAAAAGAATCCCCTTTTCTGAATATTGCTGAGTTGTTGTTCATCAGATTTGTTCTAAAAATGGAAGTTTCTGGCAATAATCCCATCAGAGTACAGAGCCTCGTCGAAGGCGGAGAAACCTCAGTCCCACCACAGTACATACAACCTCCACAAACACGCCCAATCGAAAAAAGAAAAATCGACGAAACAAACCGTCAAACTCTACCCTTAATCGACCTCAGTAGCAGCAGAGAAACCACATCCATCAAACAACAGTTATCCCAAGCCTGCAGAGAATGGGGAGCCTTCCACGTAATCAACCACAATGTTCCCCTCGAACTGCTCGACTCAATGAGGAAAGTGGGGCGATCGTTCTTCGAGGATTCCACCATGGAAGAGAAGCTTCTCTACGCATGCGATGCGAATTCGCCCGCCTCCGAAGGTTACGGTAGTCGAATGCTCGTCTCCTCAAACGAAACGGTCCTCGATTGGAGGGACTACTTCGATCACCACACGTTGCCCGTCGCCCGAAGAAACCCTACGAATTGGCCCCACTTCGTAAAAGATTACAGGGAAGTCGTTGCGGAGTACGGCGATCGAATGAACGCTTTGGCCGAGGAGTTGTTGGGACTGATTTCGGAGAGCTTGGGACTTGAGTTTTCTTGCGTGAAAGATATGATGGGCGAATTCTATCAGAACATTACGATCAGTTACTACCCGCCTTGTCCCCAACCCGAGCTCACCCTCGGGTTGCAGTCCCATTCGGACATGGGAGCGATTACTTTGCTCATACAAGACGACGTTGGAGGGCTCGAAGTGATGAAGGATGGAGAATGGGTGCTCGTGAATCCGATTAAAGATGCCATTTTTGTGATCTTGGCGGATCAAACTGAGGTATGGGTATAGCTAATTTCCACCGACGAAGACTGTTTTGTACCACATGTTGATTCTGGCGTAGTTATTTTTAGTCGTGTAATTTGGGGATGACATTATAGGGACAACGAATTTAGCAATTTAGGGACATCATATGTCAGAATCCTACTTTTGCCCCAGTTATAGGGTTTTGATGCATTTTTGGGATGTAACCAAACAATAACTTTTAAAAATTTTAGCAATTTAGTAACACGTCAGAATCTAGATTTTTACCCCAGATTACAGGGACAGAGAAATTAGGGGGTGGCATTATACGGACAATACCTTGAAACATTTGAGCAATTTTTGGGATAAAATCCAAGGTTACGACCTATAATGTCCATAAATTGCTAAATTTTGAAAATTATTTCTCGTGTCCCTACAATGCATCCCCCCTAAATTACTGCATTGAAAAAATAATTAACCTTATTGATTCTTGCTTCTGCAGATTGTCACGAATGGAAAATACAAGAGCGCGACGCACAGGGCGGTGACTAATTCGGAGAGAGCGAGGCTCTCGGTTGCGACGTTTCACGACCCGGCGAAGACGAAGGTGATAAGCCCGGCTTTCGAGCGGCCTAAGTATCGGCATGTGATGTATGGGGACTACGTTTCGTCGTGGTATACCAAAGGGCCTGAAGGAAGGCGTAACCTCGATGCCCTTTTGATCGAATGAATCGCTAGGAAGGCGTAACCTCGATGCCCTTTTGATCGAATGAAACGCTAACGGGCCCTTTTTGATCGAATGAAAAACGGTACTTTTTTAGAGCTTAATGTGTTTCTTATGTGTTCCTAGTTTTTCGCCTGAAAGTAGGAACTGTTCTTTTGTCCTAATTCTTCGCAGAGTTGAAAGATTGCTGCATCAGTTAATCATCCCTCACTCTCTCTGTTTTTTATTTCGTAAGTCCACAAAATCTTTCTTGTATATGCGTCTGTTCTGGGATATCAAGAAACAACGAATGGGTAGAAGAATGAGCCACACATTCTAACAAAATCAGATAAAAGGTGCACAGCAGTTTAATAGATGCATCAATAAGCTTTGGACCACTGTCAAGGAAGAATAGCCCCTTTAACATCGTAACCTTAAAAGTTATCTCAGATTTGATGCAGAAATCTTGGGCGAATTCAAGTGTTTTAGCATCAAAGAACATCGGAGTTTCGAAATGATTTCTGAGCGAATCACATTTAAAGCTTTTTAGCATCGGAATATGATATCGGAGACGGTGTCTGGCCGCTCTATAATAGTGAGAAAAAAAGTACAATCAATTAGTTTATAATGTCGAATACAACAACAAAGAATGATGAATTTCAAAAAAGGAAAAGAGGGGCAACCTTTACAGTGGACCATTGAAACAAGTACTAGATAGAAACATACCTATAAATCCAAAATCAATCAAGCTCCCTGCATTACATGTATAACATCTCTCGTGTAATAACTAAAAAGCTCCCTTCATTCGATTCTTGGAACTCCTAACTCCTGCCCGGCCCAGCCTTCGATGGACTCGCACATCGAATCGAAACCTATTCCCAAATTCAGCTAATTTGCTCGCCTATTAAGTCGAGTCCGACGACTAGAAAAGTGACCCCTTGAAACAGAAGGAAGTAGAAATGAATCCCCTGGGCAGACAACAAGCTCCTCATCGAAGCAGTCAATAGTATGAAAGAAAGAGCCAATTCTTTCCTATAAAGACGGTTCCTCCTTCTCTTTACAGCCTTAATGCTCGTCTCTAACTTGTTGATTTCAGACATGCCCGACTCTGAAGCAGATCTTGCCACCGACGCGTTACTGTCCACTAAAGGGGTGGATTCGTTTTCCACGATCGCTACTAAGTCGGCCTCCGAGGATCTGCCTAGTTTCTTGGTCACAATCCATTCGTATGAGCTTCCAAGCTTGAAGAGGCCCGAGATCATTGCGTTGAACTTGGTTACAGACATTGTGTTTTCGAACAAAAGGTAAGGTACGAGGAAGGGGAAAGAACGTGGAGATGGGAGTATGTTTAGGATTGAGATAAGTCCTGGGACGTAGCATACGACCCAAAATGGCAGGTCAGCTTCGGGCAAGAACATGGTTAGTGGGAGGATTATGCAGAAGAGGGTGAATGAGTAGAATGGCAGGACGAGTTTCCTTAGGAGGAAGAATAGGAATATCAAGTTTGCTTTCTTGAAAATACTCACCTGAAAAAAAAAAGCATTTGAGCATGAGTTCACAAGAAAAGGAAGGTAGATTGCTATTAGGACAAGAATCATAAAAATTATCTAGTATATGATGTTGGTTAAAGAAATAAAGTCCTCTGGGACTTTACTAACCTTCGAACGTAGTATGTCGAGGAAGCACAAGCGAAATAACATCATGGGACCTGAATGCCATCGGTACTGCTGTTTTTTGTACGCTTCGTAAGACTCGGGAAGTTCACAAAGGCACTGCATAGATATGTAAGTATGTATATTCATCTGTTCATGTGTGCTATATATATGTATGTATCTATCTAAAAAAAAAAAAGAAAATTCACCTTGACATCATTTAAATAGATGAATTTCCAGCCACACAAGTGAGCACGAACAGCAATATCCATGTCCTCGACGGTGGTTCGATCCAACCAGCCACCGCAATCTTCTAACGCTTTTATCCTCCAAACGCCGGCAGTTCCATTGAAACCGAAGAAGTTGATGAACCAACCGTTCACCTGCTGCTCAACCTCGAAGTGAAATGCAAGGTTAATGTTCTGCAACCTTGTAAGAAGGTTCTCATCCTTGTTCACGAAAGACCACCTAGCTTGCACCAAAGCAAGGTCATCTCTTCCCTTGTAATATTACTCAACAAGTTAGTAACCCAAGTTTTGCCTAACTTTCTCTTGCCTAGCTAAAGAGTTACCTTAAAATAAGGGATCGTTCGCTTGAGGAAATCTGGGTTGGGTTGAAAATCTGCGTCGAAGATTGCTACGAATTCGTAATCTTTCACATAATCACAGGCCATTGCTGATTTTAGATTCCCGGCTTTGTACCCAGTGCGGATAAGACGGTGTCTGTAGATTATGTGGACCCCTCTTTGTTTCCAGTTCTGTACTTCGCTCTTGATAAGATTTTGACAGTCTGGGTCGTCGGAATCATCTAAGACTTGCACGAGCATTCTGTCCCTTGGCCAATCCTGAGAACATACGGCTGCAATAGATTGATGGTATACCTGAGAAAAGCATTGGCAAGAATGTAAGAATCAATACAAAATCATACTGAATGGTTAATCCACTAGCAATCATCTGCAATCAAAACTGTTGCTCACTGCATTACAGTTTCCAATACGATCTACATTACATTTTTGTTAGCCCGGCATGCCTTCAGACCAGTGTTCCCCAAAAGACAAAAAAGAAAACAACATTCATTCCTCAGATAAAAAAAGCTAATGAAAAGTATCATCAAGTCGATGTCAACTACGAATGGCAACAAATTTTCAGCACCCATCAGTTGAATGTATCTAATCTAACCTCCTTTTCGTTGCACATAGGTATCTGCACCAATACCATTGGAAAATTCAATCCAATCCCACCTTCTTCCTCGTCATTTTCGATAATCTTAGGCCTCAATCCCATCAATTTAATGTAGAAAAACCCCAATACCAAAAGGAATCTGTCCATGGACTGCACGAGGAACAAAACAACGCACAAATCCGCTAATCTCTGCAGCAGAGGAGCCAAATACCTACCCCTGAGAATCAACCACTTTGCGTACAGATTCTCAACCCAATCCTCGATGATGTCCGATTCCAAATCGGGCGGACTAAAATGCCATCCCTTGTAATACGCTACGAGTTCGACGGCGAGCAACGTGGAGCAGAGGAGCATGAAGACCTTGATGACGCGGTAGAGCCTCGATTGGGTGGCGCGCGGCGGCGATGAGGAGATTCTGCGAGTGAAGGAGCGTACGAGGGACGTGATTGACGGGTGGCGCCGGTGGTGCGCGCGGGATTTTCTGTCGGGCGTCGGCACATCTTCTCCTTCTACTTCCTCCTCGGCGGCGAGGAATGTGGTTGGGTCGGAATCTGAATTACTGCGGCGGTGCTTGTTCCACCATTCCTGGAACTCGCGGTTGGGCGGACGAGACATTAGGCGTTTGCGTGCCTCCGATTTGCGTACACGTGTAAGAACGCTAATGGCGAATGATCATCGTGCGTGTGCGTGTGCGTGTGTCTGTGTCAGTGTGTGTTTTTTGGATCCGTGGAAAAGGGAAGGAAGAAGGGGAAACGTCTGAGGAGGGAGGTGAAATGGTTAAAATTAAGAATTAATTATATTTCAGGCCCATTTAATAAGTTTGATTTATGATTCAGGCCCCATTTGTGTTTCAAATCGATAAAAGCCCCAAGTTGAAGTTCCATTTAGAAAAAAGGACCAAATCCATGCAAAAAGACATATTTGCACATGATAAACAAAAAAAATTACGAATCATGCCATCGTCTTATTCAAACGTGCAAAACAACCATGAAGAAGTGGTATACAGTGTACATGAAGTGGTATTGTAGATCCAGGAAGTGGTACGTGTGAATAGTGAAGTGGTACTGTAGACCCATGATGTGGTATGAGTGAACAGTGAAGTGGTACAGTAGACCCATGAAGTGGTACGGGTAAACAGTGAAGTGGTACAGCATTGTAGACCCATGAAGTTGTAATGTTGAACATAGAATAAGTGGTATTGTATACCCATGAAGTGGTACTGCTGAAATTTTTGGGAATTCATGGGTCTACAAACGCTGTACCACTTCTCTGGTCAGTTGTACCACTTCATGGGTCTACAGTACCACTTCATGGGTATACAATACCACTTCATGCTTTACAAATGCTGTACCACTTCACTGTTCACCAGTACCACTTCATGGGTCTACTGTACCACTTCACTGTTCACCAGTACCACTTCATGGGTCTACAGTACCACTTCACTGTTCACTCGTACCACTTCATGGGTCTACAATACCACTTCATGGATCTACAGTACCACTTTATGTAACACTTCAAGTTATGTGATAACTGATAACAGAACTGACGCGCTGGATACCACTTTATAACTACTCTTTTATAAGGGTATTTTCGTCCGATAACCTTAATTCTAACTTAAATTGTGAAATAGGTCCTTCAAACTAATGTTTTTCTGACAAGGTCCTTGGGCCTATACAAAATTTAAAATGGGGCCTGAACCCCAAACGTCCCTAAAATTAAATGTTTCTTGCATTCATTTCCATTTTTCTTTATTATTTTCTTAAAATGAATTCTAAAACAGATCATAAATAAAACGTTTATGTCTCAGTCGGGCGAAAATTGAGAGGAAAATCTCAATATAATGTGGACATGTAATGTAATGAAATCTTGAAAAGTTAGTTTAGTTAGTTAACTTTGATCATTATTGCCTTTAGTTAAGTTGCTGAAAGCCTTAGCAATATGAACGAATGATTCACCAAACGCAAATTGTCTGGTTTTGAGTTCACGCGCTCTTACCGAAGCAATTGGCCTGGCCTCAATAAAGCCCATTGAGCCGTTCATGGATCTGATCCATTAAAGCCCACTGGGCCTCACAAGCCCAATTAACAAAAAGCATATCTGGACAACGACAACGAGGAACGTGTGGTCAACGTCCGAAGTTAAGGGGCAATATCGTAATCAACGTCCAATATTATTTGTTGTAGGAAATAAAATCGAAATAGAAAAGGAAATTACCTTGGGAGTATTTTTATATACGTTATTGGTTGTTTCTTCCCCAACGCTACTTCGTATTTTTCTTTCTTTTCATATATAATAATATATTCTAGCAGAGCATATCGAATCATCGGTACAATCATCTCTGTTGCTCTCTCTTGGTTTCGACGATTGGCGTTTGTGATGCTGTGTAGATGTTCTTGATCGGAGTATCCGATTTTCGCTTCCATCGCACGGTCATACGTGTTTATATAGGAAGATCTTTCGTGTTACTGTTACATACATGGTGAGTTCTTATTCTCTTTTCTTTAAGCCTTGTTCTTGAGTGCAATCTGCTAGTTTGATTAATGTAGAGACCGTATTAGGCTGCGATGGCGTTAATGTTCGTGTTGTTGCGATTCGATTGGATTTCTTTTCGGCTCGGAATTCTCTCTCTCTCTCTCTCTCTCTCTCTCTCTCTCTCTCGATTGGCTTATTTTTGGGAGTCGGAGCGTTCTCTTTCGGTCTGCGTTTGTTTATTTCCTCCCTCTTTATTCGTTGCTTCTTGGAATTTTTATTTTCCGCCCTGTGGTTGTTTTTATTTAATTATTTTAGTACCTATGTGAAATCACTTGTAATGAAAGAGAAGATCTGTTTTCTATACACACATATGTTGCTTGTAATGTGGTCACTGACATAAATTATACTGATGATTTTTCTGTGCAGATTTGTTGATACTTGAGTTTCTTGGGAGACTTCATGTTTGAATGAGTAGTATTTTGGTCCTTCTTCTTGAAGTTTTAAAAGCTAATTACAAAGACAGTGGGTGTTTTTAGATGAGAATCACTCCTTGCAGCTTCTAGAGGCTGCATATCTGAAGCATGTTGATAACCATTTGGTTAATACTAAATCATTCTTACAATGAAAAGCCCACACCGTATCACATGCACTATCTGGTGGATGAAAGCAGAGACCTTTTCATACAACTAGAGAAAGAACATTGTCTCAGCAGTGGAAGATTACATCTTGAGAGGATACGAGTCAATTGATCTAGCTTTGACTTCCCTTCTGCGAATTAAAAATGGAGAAGTATATCTGTTTTTGGTTATTAGTTTCACTGTTTCTATGTTACTTTTGCTTGTTGTTTCTGAGCCTCATGGTACCGTTTCATGTTGTTGTGCGCTAACAGATATAATATTTTGGAAGAGCTTGGAGATGGAACTTGCGGTATTGTATATAAAGCCATAAATCGTGAAACCTCAGAAATTGTGCGGACATAAGAACTCGGTCTTATTCCTCCTGATTTGTTCGTTTTTGTGGAATATAATTTATATTATGTTTTTGTTCCAGGTTGCTGTGAAGAAAATGAAAAGAAAGTTCTATTACTGGGCAGAGTGTTTGGATCTCCGAGAAGTAAAGGTATGTGAATAATTTTATGTCCAGTTTCTATTTGCAGCTGATGTAACCTTAAGGCCCGGGGTTTGCATGGGCTATTCCTGTGTTCCTTTAAGTTGCAACAGCTTAAAGTTATTTTCTGTTTGCAGTCGCTCCGCAAATTGATTCATCCCAATATCATCAAATTGTTGGAAATTGTTCGGGAAAATGATGATCTTTTCTTCATATTTGAGTATATGGTATGATTTAATATATTGATTATTTGTCGTGCACATTATTGTTCCCTATTTTATTTATTAGTTCAAGTTGCTTTGTTCATGTATAAGTTGGCTACGTCTCATGTCATGTTGAGAACTCTGTCGAAAGTCCTCCATCAGTCAGACTCAAACTCAACATCACAATATGTCTGTGTTTCCAGGAACACAACTTATACCAAATAATGAGAGAAAGGCAAAGGCCTTTATCAGAAGAAGAGATTAGGGCCTTCATGTCTCAGGTGCTACATGGGCTCGCACATATACATAGAAATGGTTATTTTCACCGGGATTTGAAACCTGGTACAAGCCATAAAATCCACTCTTTGTCATCACATTTATGTAGATATTATTATGTTTTTGAGAAATACAGTGTCATGATTTCTGACTTTTTTTCATCAGAAAATTTACTTGTGACAAATAACACTATAAAAGTTGCTGACTTTGGTCTGGCAAGAGAATTGACATCACTGCCTCCCTTTACTGATTATGTTTCTACTCGCTGGTGAGTTCATGATGACCAAAACAGAGAGTTTTTCCGGCTATCGTTTAGTTGCATTAATATTATGGAATATATTGGAAGGTATCGAGCACCAGAAGTATTACTGCAATCTTCATTCTATACTCCTGCCATTGGTACGTAACACCTCCTTTTACTGGTTCCAGTGGTGTATAACATATGGGCATGGTCTCAACACCTCCTTTTGATGATTTTGAACGAAATGCACTTTGGCAGATATCTGGGCAGTTGGTGCAATAATGGCTGAGCTTTTTACTTTTACCCCAATTTTCCCTGGGGAAAGGTGAGTCATTTCGTAATCTATTCGTAGTATTAAAAGTTTTCACCTATGTAACTTCTTTGTTTTTTTCTTGATCTGTTGGTTGCTTGCATGAAAATATGTATCGAAGGTAATGGGAGGATCCTTATATATTACCTAATAATATTTGAATATGGTTCCATGGGTTGGCAGTGAAATTGATCAGTTATACAAGATATGCTGTGTGCTGGGGTCACCTGACTGGAACACCTTTACCGATGCCAATATTTCTCGCTTGGTTGATATAACCTGCTCAGAAGTGAGTCAAAATCTGTAATGATGTTCAAATTCTTTTCGATACTTTCGAATGCTAATTTTTATCTTTTGCGAAATGTGGCGGTAGATAACTGCTTGTGACCTTTCTGCAATTATCCCAAACGCAAGCCTGGAAGCAATCGACTTAATTAAGGTCAGACTGATTCACATGGCTCACCATTTATATTAAGCCATCTTTCTGTGTTGTGTCCCGTTTTCTGATACCATCAAACAAGAAATGTTTGTATTGCAGCAACTATGTTCATGGGATCCGTTAAAGCGGCCAACGGCAGATCATTGTTTACAGCATCCATTTTTCCATGTAATGTGTATTGTTTTCTCTTTACACCTACACATATGCTGCTTAAAGATACTCAAAACTTCTTCTCATGAGCAGGTTGCCACATGTGTTCCTCGTCCGCCTGTAGATACCCTTCGATTGAGTCTAGGTAGATTTGTTTGTTATCTCTACCGTGTTTGTCATTCTTAGTGATGCACACAAGAGCAGTTTGTATGATTATTTTCTTGCATTTTTTCAGGTCCCGAACCTAATCTAGAACTGAACCTATGGAGCTGGGGAATGTCGCCTGATGATTGTTTTCTTGGCTTATCTTTGGCAGTGCCCAGTGCTCCACACTTGGGTAATCAAATATTATCCATATCAAGGAATAGAAAATCTGCATAAAATCTCCACTTTTCATTCTGAGTTTAACGCCTGCCTTCCGAAACATTCTTGTTTTTAATTTATGTCTTTCTGATTAAGTTACTTTGACTTCTTGTAGAGATGGTTCAAAATGGTCACGGTAGCAAACAGGTATGTATATGTGCCAGATAACGATACAGAAGAGACACGTTTTCTTAAATCTGTTATCATAATGTTTGAAATCTTTTGTCGCAGGATTCATTGATCAGCCGCGACTTTCTCAATCGTTCGCAACAATCAGGTGAATTTTACCTGAAATAGGCTATATTCTTGTATTTTTCGATCTAGGCCCCTAAAGCAGCAAAGCTTGTATTTATATATATATTCTATCTACGTATGATGGTTCAGTTTTCTGGTCTCTGTTCCCTACTAACGCCGACGTGAAAACGCCAGTTGAGACCTCACTATCCCTTTCCTGCAGGTGAGCTAAAACGCCACATCATCACACGACATGATTGGATATTTTTTTATTATTATTGTATTTAAACTATGATCTTTTTGTTTTATGTTTAACGAAAACGAACGTTGCTTTTTTCCAAGTTCCTTGGCAAACTATCCATCGTCTGCGTGGCTGTCCATGGGCTCGTTCTCCTCAGACCACCACTCCTATTTTCAGCAGCAACAGCAGCAGCAGAGAAGCTACCTTTGATGATATGAAAATGGGTTTACGTTTACTTTCTTTCTGTCGCCAACATGGCTGAACAAATTTGGTTTTTTTTTTTTTTTTTTTTTCGTTTTTTTTCAATTGGGGGTAAATAATCAATTTCAAGGTGAATACTGATTCTTCACCGATTTTCTTTGGTTTATAATAGAGTATAGTGTCTGTCCTTTTTTGCCTAGCAGGCTTTGAAAAGCTAAGTTGAATGTTACTACTATATTTACGGCCCGGTTCAGGGACGGGAATGAGTGGAAAGCATTAATCCCATTCCCATCCCGTCCCCGTTCTTTCACTAACGGAGAATCACCGTCAACTCACCATCCTCGGGGATTCCCCATCGGTGAAATATATATACTCCTAACCAATCAGATTTTCTTTACATTAATTACTATTAAAAAATAAAAAACTTATTAAACTTAGTAACCTTGACCTCGTAAAAGTTAATTTATTCTATTTTTAGTATATCACTTATTGAAATAACCAATTACCAATTTATTTTATTTTATTGCACGTATATAAATGTGCTAACTATATTAGCATTATTAATGGATATAATAATAGAGTCGGTGTATATTTCCAATGTTTTAGTCGTAATTAATAGGAGAATTTAATTTACTTATTGATATTTTAAAATACAATTTTAAAAAAATATAAATGGGTGAGCCGTAAAATTGGTTGTGTATCGGAACCGGAATTGAAATCGTTGTAAATGGACTCAGACCATCTCGAATCGAAAAATTCATTTTCAAACTCAAACTCATTCTCAAACTCAAAATTCAGCAATTCTTCCCCAACCAGCAAACCATTCTCAAACTCAAAAGATCATTCTCTTATATCCGATTTTGTTTTTAATATTACCCTTAAGCGATTATACCACAAACGCCCTGATTGCTTTAATCCGTAAAGTGATTTGTTTAATTTAAGTATTCAACTCGTGGTCCTGAATTTCAGGCAGCCGAAATCCTTCCGGAAGCTTCATATAAATGTCATCATCAATTGAGCCATATAAATATATAGTGATAACGCCAATAAGATGCATATCGAGCATTCACGTTGCCAGACTAATTTCATAACGAAAAGTTATTGTGCCCACCACAGAAGAATATGGCTCCTCAAATTAATATCAGATAGACTTTGTGCAACAAGTCGTGCGTCATATTCACAATTTTGCCCTTTTCATTTCTCTTTCGGATTAAAACTCATTATATCAAATCAGCTTTACAATTTCTGGTATGCGGACTACAGGTCCGAAAACTTTCGTTGACTCAATTAAATTTGCCTCGATTGCATCTGTTCATTGGCCAATTCTTTCTTTGTTTGCCTTATTATACAGACCTTGGTTCATGATCATCATTCTCAGAAATCTCATTCATTTCACGCAGCGCTACGTTAAATGTGAATTTATTGTCAACGTTGACTTCATCTCGGTTCCTTCTAATTTCATTATGGGTGTAATTGATTGAGATCTCTTCATTATCATTATTATCAATAGTTCAGGTACCTGAGTTTTATTCTCATCATTATTTATGCCCATCGTCTCTTCTTTAGTCAATAAATCCCCGATTAGTCCATTCTTATTATTTCCTCCTTTTCTTTTTCGAGGATTTTTATCTTTGGAACCCGATGGCCTACCACGCTTCAGTTGTGGTTTAGGCTTAATGCTATTTCGTGTTTGTTCAGCAGGAACATCAATTTTTGCAGGAGCATTAACCGCTGGAATATGTGACTTAGTCACTCTGTTTGGGTCAGTAAAACTGTCTGGCAATATGTTCGCTAGTAAAAGAATTATCTTCTGAACTTCTAGTTCACATTCTTTTGTTCGATGATCATAATGGTTTAGCGATAATTCATTCCAACCACTATTTCTTTCCAGCTGTTTCTTTCTCCCCCAGTGTCGGAAAATTTAATTAATCGAAGCGACGGCAAATCTGACCGTGAATAAATCTCAAGTTAAGGGTTCTAATATCTCATTACCGACGGAGGTTCAAATCCGACATATATTCCAACTTCCTTGTTCCAACTTTGTGTGTTGTGGTGGCGCAACTAGAATTTATACATACCGCACATTCAAAATTTCTTAGATGAGAAATATCTGGTTCCTGACCAATAACCATTTGCAACGGGGAGATATCATGATAACTTGTTGGCCTGATGCGGATTAATATCGCTGCATGTAATATAACATGTCCTCAACAAGATGAAGGAAGTTTAGACTTCAACAATAATGACCTTGCAATCAATTCAAACATTAACGGTTCTGCAAGATCGTTTCGCGTATAAACACGCGGCATGAAAAAGGCTCTATTTCAATTCTAAGATGCTGCAGCATTTTTGAGGTGTCTTTATTGGATAAATGTGCACTTAATCGAATCAACTGAGTAAGAAATTTCACTTCCACGTTCCGCGTATATAACAGACATACATGCGACCATTTACTTGATGCATCAATTAATACCATTAAATATTTAAATGGTCCAAATGATGGATGTATCAGTCTATATCACCATGTATCCAATCCAAAATACAACAAATTCATTATCTATTTTCAATGTTGATGGTTGAATAATTAACTTCCTTTAGAGCAAGCAGCACATATAATTCATTAGATTGAGAAAGCTTCTGGTTTCTCATTGAATGCTCTCGTGAATTTCAATTATTTTCCTCATCATAATTAAACCGGAATGGTCCAACCAGTCATGCTAAACATTAAATATTTTATTAGTTAAGAATAAATGGATTGAATAATATGAGCATATAAACAAGCATCATGGATATAATAAATTGTTGGCTCAATTATGTCATATACTCAATATCAACACGTACGTTCAATTAGGCATCTCATGCAATAACTCTGTCATAAAAAATGTTTCACTTCACAAGGCACAAGGTAACATGCTAAATGGTTAGTACGCGTCACCAGCAAAGCAAAATACTTATTCTATTTAATCGTAGATGTTTCGACAAGTGGATGTCATTGTTATCAATATTGGTATTATTTATTTCATTTGTTACGTATATGTGGTTGTAGACCATGACTCACTTCCTTTTAGTATTTTATTTTATATATACATCTCGTCATGATTGATAAAACCAACCACATGTAGTTATTTCAACGTGTTGTGTTAGGAATATTTTATTGTGTTCAATTAAATTAGATTATCTTAATCTTGTAGTTTATTCTATGCTAGGACCTAATTGTAAATATACCCGACTTGTGGGTATATTAGTTATATTAGGCCCAGTAAGCCCATTAGGGCTTATGTATAAATACCCTAAACACATCAGTGTTTAGGGTTTCCGATTCATTAATAGAGTTGACATATTATTGCTGAAGAACTCGCGCGTATCTCGCCGTCAAACTCTACAATCCGTCTCGTGGTATTACTGATTAATCGCTTCCGTATTCAATCGTATAAGGTAATACTAATCCTATGAATCAGATCAAGGTTGAATAAATCGGCCTAACAAGTGGTATCAGAGCAGAATTCGTGGATCAAACTCATCGAAACTTCGCTGATATTATTCGCTCGTCTTTCTTAAATTTTATCAATTTTTTCTCATCCTAATTCCCAGATTCTTCTCGGCTCATGGAGAACGCTTAGGTGTATATCGGCTTCTCTTCATTCGTGATCGAAGTTTTTCGTTTTTTTTCCGCCGAAGAACAGATTTTGACGACGAACAGGAAATTTTTCCGAAGAAGGAGATACTTCTCGAGATCTTTGAGTTTAAACTGCTCGTCTCGATATCTAGCTCGACATTTTGCTCGACATAAGGATCTCAGACATTTGCACTAGACATTTTACTAAGATATAAGGATCTCGATATTTTTACTCGACATATCTCTCCAAATCCTTTTAATTTTTATTTGCCAGATCTCGACATTTGAAAATTCATCAGATCTCGACATTTGCTGATGTTCCAGTCTCGAGATCATTTGATTTTAAAATTGGATTTCTCGATAAAATCATCCCACTCACAACCTCGAAAAACTCATCATCCACTTGTCCACTTTTTCCATTGCTCACTGCCACGTATCACCTATCATCAAGTTATAAATTAATTAAAAAAAATAAAAATAAAAATATATATTTATTTGCCCAAGGACTGCTTATGCTTTTCGCATCACCATATCATAGCAATCTCTCAAGAAGCCACACTTCATTAAGAATCTCGACATCAAGATCTCGATATCCTATTTTATTAGTTCAAATTCTTTCCACTTCTGGACTAATCTCATTTCGAATCTCTCAAAGTGCCAAGATCTCCACATTCTAAATCTCGACATCTAAGCTGTCGAAATCATTTTCTAACTTAGCTCGACATCTAAGCTCTCGACAACTTATGCTCTCACATCTTTAGCCAATTGCACTTACCCACCTATCAACATTAATCATTACACATATCATTACCTAATCATTTTTTTCTATATATTAAAAAAAATCATTTGCGAACTCATAATTCCACTAATCATTTGTCTTTTATTTGTCAAGTTATATATCATTACATATATATATACATACATATATTTAAAATATATATCATATATTTTAAATATATATATATATATATATTAGTATTAATGATTAATTAAATAAATAAATTAAATTCTGTGATTATTTTATCTTTCATATATCTTTCTAACATTGTTTGATTTTTCTTTAGTTAGAGATCTAAGATTTAGCTGATCAACACGATTAAGATCCATATCCAACCAAAATAATTCTAGAACTGAACTTTCAATATCCATTTCAATATGTCATATATGCCGTATCAGTGGGAATAGAAAGTGAACAAACAAGCTAAAGAAATTGAGGAATTAAAAGCTCGCTTAGAGAATAATCATAAATGTCTCCTTGCCAGCTTAAGTGAAAAAGCGCATCTCAATTGCAAGCTTGAAGCAATGCAAATGAGAGTCGATGATCGTGACAAAGAAATAGAAAGACTTGAAAGTGAAAATTAGTGAGTCAACTACTAGTTTGAAAAAGAGCGAAGACGATATACTCACTAAGACTTGTCAATATAACTTCATATATAGCGAGCGTAACGAGTTATACTCTAAACTTATGAGTTTAGAGGACATTCTAACAAAAAGAGGGCAAGCGGATCAAAATTCCTCTAAGAACCTAGCGTCAAACGGGGAAAATATTTTACCTTCTAACAAATCTACTTCTTGTTGGGAAATTCCAGAGGTTGCTGATAAAATTTCTAAATTGAACGCAACTTTGGAATCAGAAAGAGTAGGTTTTCAAGCAGAAAAACAAAAACAGTCGGGTGCCGTATTCATGGCAGAACAGGATCATGGCTCAAGGATACATCTGAAAGTGAAGAAGAAAACCTGGCTCTCATGGCAAACGTCGAAGCTGACTCTGAAGATGAAGCACATACCACTGCAGCTACTCTCCCAACTGACTCATCTTCTGAGACTGAGGTACACGACTCTCACTCCAATTTACATAAAAAGTTATGTCTTCTTCAAGATAGACTAACATCTATGTCTAGTGAAAACCAATCATTAAGAAAACTAGAAACTAGGTTAGTGAACAATGAAAAGGTCTTGCGAACCGAACTAGTAGAAAAGGCTAAGTTAAACTCGTTTCTAGAACAAGCTCAGGATACATCCCTCAGACATGAGACTAGGATAAGAGATCTAGAAGAAAAACTTTCCGAAAAGGAAAATGATTTCAAGAAGAGTGAGGAAGAGCGTAATTCCATATCCCAAAAATATGAATTCTTATCCAAGGAACGAAATCGTCTATATTCCAAAATAAAGAAACTTGAGTATATCCTAACAAAAAGAGGACAAACAGATAGAACGATTTTTTTAAACAGCCTAGAGACATAGAATTTTATGATCCCCGTGAAGGATTAGGCTTTGTTCCAGGTTCCGTACAAACAGTCAAGAAACCCCTCCCTCTTTATGATATTAGCTTCCTAGGCTTAAATATACCTAGTGTACTCCCTTTCACTAGTTCATCTACACTTGACATCCTAGAAAAGAAAAAGAGAAATAGAGAGGACAGGGAGACTACGAAGAACTGAATAAACGTGACAGAACCACGGACACATCCTTGTCTGACGACTACTTACCTCTATATACACCCTCTTCAGAAGACGTAAGTGGCCAAAATTCAAATCGTACTACTACATATATCCCAGCATCTCTCAAGGAAATCTGTGATTTGCGCTCGATTCTTGAGTCCGAAAAGATTGCCTTCCAAGTGGAGAAAGACGTACTTCTGACAATCATCTCCTCACTCGAAAAACAAGTCAACAACCCCATAGGTTTATCCCCACCATTGCATTCAGCTAAGTCTAAGATAGAAGCGTCACTCCACAAGGAAATTAAAGGGAAAGAAAAAGCCACAACAGACGATTTGCTATTTGAAAAATATGTTTCTCCTTCAAATAATTACTATTACTACGATGATGCACTTGCCCTAAATTCTCGTTTCAGACTAGCAAATGCCAGCACAATCAAGAACGATGCACGCTTCTTTGCTAAGTCAGGCTCGCAAACTCAACCAGACAAGACACAAACAAAAGGAACGACTGACTTTCTAGCTGAAATCTCGCATCTCCAGAACATCAATAAATTACAAGTAAAGGAACACCAAAATCAAATTGAAATCTTCAAGTTCGAAAAAGAGAAACTACTAAATGAAATTTTCCTCCTAATAAATCTCAACGATCATTCATCTGAAGTTGGTTCCTCTTCGACTTATGATTTAACTCCTAACAATGTGTCAAATTTAGCTACATGCAAGAAACTAACCAAGAAGACGAAGACGATGGACTGGGTCAGGAAATCAAAACCTAAACCCTCTCCTACCAAGGCTTTCTACTCTACAAACTATGCTTCTGATGAACATAACTTCATTTCATCGAAGACTATTAAGTATTGTGATGTTTCCCGTTTTAATAAATCTAATATTTATAAGATGCATCATTCTTCTACACGACAGCCATCATCTCATGCAAGCCACATCTCGAACACTCCCGTATTCAATCGGTTGATGCATAAGAACTCAACAGGGTATAGTCCTAATGTTAAACAAATTTGGGTGCCCAAGCAAAAACATCACTCCACATCCCGTCAACATTCAAAACAAGGATTGAACCTATGGATTCCTAAATCACAAATCAAATTGAAAAGGACTTCAAATGATGACTTAGGATCAATATCTGAACCAAATGTGCTTAACTTGTTTTTTGCTAACAAGGGAGGACCCATCCAAAAATGGGTACCAAAGTCCCGATAAAGTTTTTGCAGATATCCCAGCATGAGTAGGTACAAAGAGAGCTGCTCCACACTCATGACTGGTGTGCGATGAGGGCAGCCAAACATCCCAGCGTGTATGGTATCTTGGATTGCTCCACATACACGACTGGTAAGCGATGTACGCAACTATGTAGGTAAATTCTATGTGCATCCTATAATAATTTTGGCATGCATCTTGAGCTGACAAGACAATATATCTACTTTGAAACCATAAGGTACATTATAGTTATGCATGCTTCAAAAAGATCTTAAATTCCAAATTTTTGCATGCATACATGAGCTGAAATGCATTAAATACCATGTTATAGATACATTTTCATTATGCATACATCTTAAAGAATTTTCGAGCTTAACCTTTTACGTATGCATATAAGCTGAATTGATAAATGCCTTTATTTTTTCAAAATGGTACATGTTCAAGTATGCATTCTCATAACCTTGCGAGATTTTGAAATTCATAAGGCGTATTCCGTAGTCAACTAATAAATGCCATTTTTTCTATTTGAGCTAAATTTGAGGGGGAGCAAATCTATTTCTAAAGAGAAACAACTCTTATATTTGTCTTAAGGGGAGCAATAATTAAATTTTTGAGGGGGAGTGAACTTAATGTGTGAGCTTAGGGAAAGAGACTCTCGAACGATAATTTTAATCCGAATATGCAGTTTTAAGGAGCATGATTTGAGGGGGAGTAATTCAGTTTTAAGGAGCATGATTTGAGGGGGAGGATTTAAAAATATATATATATATATATCTATATATAATATATAAATAATATAATATATAGTTACTATTATATTATTAATAAGATAATACATATATATAAAAAAACGAAAAGGGAAAAGAAAAGGAAAGGCCAAAAAAAAAGGAAAAGGCCTCATACTCTCGTAATCTTGCTTCAAAAGAATTCCCCTGTCTTCCAAAGATAAACTTCAAGGACGAATCTCAAGCCTACAACAGTCAACTCTCTTCAAAAGGTGATGGTGGCTTCTAGTGCTAACTCGGCAATGACCTCAACAGACCTGCTCCGAACCGCTGACCAAAATCAAGCAGCACGCATCACTTCGTACCGGATGTATGGATTTCAAGTTCCCATGGTTCTTTCAGACCAAACAGAACCTATCCCCGGAACATTGCCGAGTGTTAGTGACGATCTTAAACTCATAGAGCTACCTCTATTTGGAAATTCTTGACAAGACCGAAGAGCGGAAGATACAAAATTCCCTTAGTCACAAATTACTCGGACCAACCCCCATAGGTACAGGTGCTAATTTTATTAGCCCCCGGGTAGAAGTCGCCGCATTAGGTCCAACGGCGCATGCACAACCAAGCCTTACCCACTCATCGATCTCCCAACAGACCGATGTTTCACTAAATCACGGGGAGCCGCATAATCTATCACTGCTTCACTTTGAAGCAGGAGATATTGAACTAAGTGGTAGACAGCCCCACACCACTGAATTTTATTGAACACATCGAGTCTAGTATGTCCTCACCATCCATATGTTTTTATATCTTTTTAGGACACATACACTTTTTTCTTATCTGGACTTTGTGACCAGATCAGAACTTTCGTAGACATGTCCTCGTACGACATGATTCGATGATCGGAAGGAAGTCCTGCCGTTGCAACATCAAAACAACAACGGTTTCAGGCCATCGCCTATGAGCTACGCTCCTAGATTGATGTTAACGGGACGCCTATGTGGCCCCGGTTTATAAAGCCCTGTTCTCACAGGCCACGTCTCAGAGTTTAACTCTAAAGTCGTGTCGACGGACTGCCTTTGTGGCTCCGTCAGGTTATTACCCAACCTGAGTACCCACCAATTCCGCCGTGCATACTGCTCTGAAGCTGGGCTCTCGTGCTCTTTTGAGGGACAATCTGAAGGGGCCCAGACACATTTTCGGAAAATACACACTACGTACACCTACTTCTTGTCACGACGGCGCGATCTTCTTGCCAAAGATGATGCCCATTTTGGCCCATCGCATGACGATCTCCCTAGCTCGATCTTCATGAGGGGGAGGAGTACTAGAGCAAAATGGGAGCAGCACTACAACGAAAGTGCAATACAGATCAGAAAATGCCAAATCTCAAGCGTCGTCAAAGAATCAAGCGAAGACCACAGAGTCCAACGATTGAAGTTGTCACCTCATGTACGATCCTCCGATTTTAAAGAAACACCCCAATCACAACACAAGGTTGAACAAACATAGGGGGAGCTAAGCTACAATTGAACGGAGAGATCGGACTCAAATGACAAGATACGACCAACAACTTTAGCATGGACTTCAAGAATCAAAGCTGCCGACTCGTGTACAACTCCTCGAGTTTAAAGAAAACTCCCAATCCCAACACAAGGTTGAAAAAATGTAGGGGGAGTTGCGACAAGTGAAGGAAGAGCTGGAACACCTAAAGAGAAGATTCGACTCGTGTACGTCTCTCCAAATTTAATGAGAACTCCTCAATCCCAACAAAAGGTTGAAGAAACGTCGGAGGAGTGGTAACTATCCAAGGGAGAGATCGAACACAAAAAGAGACGATCCAACAAGCAGCTTTGAACACTTAAGAAAAGAGAAGTCCAAGAGAGTGTGATTGACGAAGAACACGCATGCAATTACAAGACGAAGATAACCAGCGCTAAATTGCAAATTGAACACAAAGGGGGAGATTGTTAGGAATATTTTATTGTGTTCAATTAAATTAGATTATCTTAATCTTGTAGTTTATTCTAGGCTAGGACCTAATTGTAAATATACCCGACTTGTGGGTATATTGGTTATATTGGGCCCAGTAAGCCCATTAGGGCTTATGTATAAATACCCTAAACACATCAGTGTTTAGGGTTGCTGATTCATTAATAGAGTTGACATATTATTGCTGAAGAACTCGCGCGTATCTCGCCGTCAAACTCTACAATCCGTCTCGTGGTATTACTGATTAATCGCTTCCGTATTTCATCGTATAAGGTAATACTAATCCTATGAATCAGATCAAGGTTGAATAAATCGGCCTAACATGTTGGATGAAGCATCTATCACATCATGTATGAACCCACTCAAGTGTTATATAATATTTATTTAACAAAGCTTTATTATTATTATATAGTATGGAATAGAGATATGCTATTAAACGTATGTAGGAGTTTTATTAAGGTTCTTATCATATTATTACAATGAAGGAATGTGGGCTATTTATAGAAAGACATATAGCTAACGTAATTAAAGCATTAATTGACATCTACTAACTAGTAACAATATTCATAATAATTTAATAAAGCTTTATTATTATCATATAGTATGGAATAGAGATATGATATTAAACCTACGTAGGACTTTTATTAAGATTCTTATCATATTATTACAATGAAGGAGTGAGAGCTATTTAGAGAAAGACATATAGCTAACGTATTTAAAGCATTAATTGACATCCACTAACTGCTAACTACTAACAATATTGATAATACTCCCAATTGGATGTCTATTTAATGATAGCTCCTTAAAAATTTGATGGTATAACTGCCTCATTAAAAACCTTACTGGGAAAACCACAGTGAAGGGAAAAAGTGCAACCATATTTACTCCCCCTGATAATAATGTTATTTCAAATCTCAAAATCTTCGAACTCCAATTGAATATACCAAATTTCTAAAAATTATAGGAGGAAGTGCTTTCGTAAATAAATCTGCGAGATTTTCGCTAGAGCTCCTTGTTGTACATCAATATCACCATTTTTCTCTAAATCGCGTGTAAAGAAAAATTTTGGTGAAATATGTTTTGTTCCATCACCTTTGATATATCCGTCCTTTAATTGGGCGATGCATGTCGCATTCTCTTCATATAATGTTGTCGGAGGTAGTTTCTCTGATAATAAACCGCAAGTTTGTTGTATATGCTGAATCACCGATTGCAACCAAACACATTCTCGGCTAGTTTCATGAATATTCTTTTTTAATAAAGAAATTTGTTCTCCTAAAACAATAACATACATATTTGTATAATTTTGTTGTTTTAAAAGACTATTAATATGATTAATAGTAATAGAAAGCGTATCATTTTCCTTTTCAAATAATTTTTGAAAAGCATTAAAAAATCTAATTTCATTTTCTTTTTCCATTTGGAAACTGGTTTGAGGAGGAAAGATAGAATTAATATTTTTCCCATTCGAAAGCTTATAATTTCTTTCAAGAACAGAAATCATATTTTTAAAATATCTTGATAAAAACCAAGGAACGAAAGGCAATTTTTCATTTCGTCTTTCAAGATCTTTGTAAAATTTTTCTTGAATAATAATTTTATCTTCTTTATTAAAGTTTTCGAAAAACCATTTTCTAAAAAGTTCCCATTTGAGTTGATTAAATTCTTGTTGAGTTTTCTTTCTTGCCGGTGATCCCGGACTAAAATCAATTTTTGGTTTAAAATCCATTAAACACGAAAATCCATTTCTGACTCGGTTATTTCCTCGTCTTGATTTTTAAAAACACCATGAACAATATTATCAGGACTAAATCTTAATTCTTCTACCTTATTTTGAAGGTAATCGCTAGAGGTTGATTTCTAACCTGAGAAGTCGAAGCTTTAGAAGGAGATCTTATCATATAATCACATGGTGATATATGATAATGTGATGAGCTCGATCTAGTAATTCTAGATCTCGGAATTTTTACATCGACAGATTCTCTATCCTGCTCAAAGTGTATTTGAACAGTTCCATCTGTTGTCTGTATTATTTGAGTAGGATTTTTCTTAATTTTAGGTTACAGAGGCATAGCTCGTTCAATAACCCAATTTTCTGGGAATTGAATTTCTTCCCATTTAATAGATCTACGAGTTGTAATATTAGATCTACTAAAATTAGTTTCTATTAAAACAGTTTCGTTAATGGGTTTATCAACGATTTTGCATTGAGGATTAAGCGTATATAAAGGTTTATAATAAATTCTATAACAGATACAAATTACTTCCGAACTCGGAGCATAATTATATCCGTGAGTTTTGACATTTAATGTCAGAGCATCCAATATATTGACATCAGTCAATGATAATTGGAGATTTGGATAAACATTAAAATAGACTGGACCATGTGCCAGACTAGACTGAATTATTCCCATAAGGGATTGTTTCCAGTCGAGATTACGACCATCTCTAAGAGATGCTATAAAGCTTTCTGGTAAACCTTCTAAAGTCAAAGGTTTAAATGCTACCTGAACTAACCCGATATGAATAAACTTATGGTTTATTCTATATTTTTCTAAGTCTCTATTGCTTAGAAGCCTAATAACCATCTCTTCATTATTAAGAGATATAGTTTCTTCGGTAGTTTTGACTACCTGTTTCAAACCTAATTTTTCAAAGGTTCCTAATTCATAAATTATTTTATGATCAATTTTAGGAATTGTCCAACGATTTAATTTGTCTAAATCTTGAGGAACATCATATTCCTCTTCAATACTGTTTTTAACAGTATCTTTTCTTCTCATCAAATTCATTTGAAAAAAGACGTTAAACTACACATTAACTTCTTAATACCCCCCATGGCTCTGATACCATTCTGAGAGGATCTTTACAAAAGTTTAAAAAATATTAAAAGAGAGTGATGATTTGATACATGATAAAAACAACTTATCGAACCTCGATAATGATACACGGACTTTGTTTAACCAGTTTAGTCCAATCGGACCTGAGGTAGTCAAGCCGTCATACCAAAAATCGAACTTTCGTTAGAAAGCTTTGTTCAAAAGTAGTTAAACCAAAATACCAAACATCAAAAAAGAAATTGGAAAAGGTATGTGGCGTTGTTAAACCTATTAGTCCAGTTATCAAGCTGTAAACAGTTTGATCCCGTTCGGACCCAAGGTATTCAGCCTATATACCACAATTCCAAAACAAAATAAAATTTATTTTTGTGATAATTAAAATTAAATCATCTGATACAAGGATTTTTACATGATAAAATTTTCATTTGACTTAATTCAATCGGAAACAGCCATGCCCTCAAACGCCAAACTTCGGCAACACGGGTTTTGCCAAGAGCCGACACAGAATTAATCAAAATCAAATTTTTTCATAACCTTTATCTAAGATTTAATTCTTTTAATCGATTTTAAAGGTTTCTTTTCTTTTTTCTTTTTTTATATAAATACATCATATTAATATATGTATAGAAATATGATATAAACCATGATTAAAGTATTAAGGCATCTTGGTGTAGTTTAACTATGAATTTAGCCTTTCATTAAGGCTAAAATAATAAAAGATAAATAAAAATAAGAATAAAATAAAGACTTACTTTAGAGAGGGGAGTCGTACAGCAAACTTCAAATTTTATTCCTTAAAATATTTTACAGTAGAGGGAATTACAAGAGAGAAGGAAGAGAGAGTACAAGAGAATGTAAAATAAGGCACACTTGAAACTTATGAGCTTCGACACTATAAATAGAAGGAAAAAGTAAAGTACAATAATTAAGGTAAAGAAAATCTTTCTCCATGGCCATCCCACTTTGTCGAGGAATCTTGACAGATGTGATGAATTTGGCCAAAAAGTCTTCGTCTTTATCTTTAGCTTTATTAAAGTTAATAGTAATCCATTTTCCATCGTTGATGTCTCCATCAACATTATTTGAGTCCATCAATAGCTTCTTTAATCTTTTGAGCCTCTTTAGCTCTAGACTCCTTGATTTCATTCTGAGAGGATCTTTACAAAAGTTTAAAAAAAATTAAAAGAGAGTGATGATTTGATACATGATAAAAACAACTTATCGAACCTCGATAATGATACACGGACTTTGTTTAACCAGTTTAGTCCAATCGGGCCTGAGGTAGTCAAGCTGTCATATCAAAAATCGAACTTTCGTTAGAAAGCTTTGTTCAAAAGTAGTTAAACCAAAATACCAAACATCAAAAAAGAAATTGGAAAAGGTACGTGGCGTTGTTAAACCTATTAGTCCAGTTATCAAGCTGTAAACAGTTTGATCCCGTTCGGACCCAAGGTATTCCAGCCTATATACCACAATTCCAAAACAAAATAAAAATTTATTTTTGTGATAATTAAAATTAAATCATCTGATACAAGGATTTTTACATGATAAAATTTTCATTTGACTTAATTCAATCGGAAACAGCCATGCCCTCAAACGCCAAACTTCGGCAACACGGGTTTTGCCAAGAGCCGACACAGAATTAATCAAAATCAAATTTTTTCATAACCTTTATCTAAGATTTAATTCTTTTAATCGATTTTAAAGGTTTCTTTTTTTTTTATATAAATACATCATATTAATATATGTATAGAAATATGATATAAACCATGATTAAAGTATTAAGGCATCTTGGTGTAGTTTAACTATGAATTTAGCCTTTCATTAAGGCTAAAATAATAAAAGATAATAAAAATAAGAATAAAATAAAGACTTACTTTAGAGAGGGGAGTCGTACAGCAAACTTCAAATTTTATTCCTTAAAATATTTTACAGTAGAGGGAATTACAAGAGAGAAGGAAGAGAGAGTACAAGAGAATGTAAAATAAGGCACACTTGAAACTTATGAGCTTCGACACTATAAATAGAAGGAAAAAGTAAAGTACAATAATTAAGGTAAAGAAAATCTTTCTCCATGGCCATCCCACTTTGTCGAGGAATCTTGACAGATGTGATGAATTTGGCCAAAAAGTCTTCGTCTTTATCTTTAGCTTTATTAAAGTTAATAGTAATCCATTTTCCATCGTTGATGTCTCCATCAACATTATTTGAGTCCATCAATAGCTTCTTTAATCTTTTGAGCCTCTTTAGCTCTAGACTCCTTGATTTCATTCTGAGAGGATCTTTACAAAAGTTTAAAAAAAATTAAAAGAGAGTGATGATTTGATACATGATAAAAACAACTTATCGAACCTCGATAATGATACACGGACTTTGTTTAACCAGTTTAGTCCAATCGGGCCTGAGGTAGTCAAGCTGTCATATCAAAAATCGAACTTTCGTTAGAAAGCTTTGTTCAAAAGTAGTTAAACCAAAATACCAAACATCAAAAAAGAAATTGGAAAAGGTACGTGGCGTTGTTAAACCTATTAGTCCAGTTATCAAGCTGTAAACAGTTTGATCCCGTTCGGACCCAAGGTATTCCAGCCTATATACCACAATTCCAAAACAAAATAAAAATTTATTTTTGTGATAATTAAAATTAAATCATCTGATACAAGGATTTTTACATGATAAAATTTTCATTTGACTTAATTCAATCGGAAACAGCCATGCCCTCAAACGCCAAACTTCGGCAACACGGGTTTTGCCAAGAGCCGACACAGAATTAATCAAAATCAAATTTTTTCATAACCTTTATCTAAGATTTAATTCTTTTAATCGATTTTAAAGGTTTCTTTTTTTTTTATATAAATACATCATATTAATATATGTATAGAAATATGATATAAACCATGATTAAAGTATTAAGGCATCTTGGTGTAGTTTAACTATGAATTTAGCCTTTCATTAAGGCTAAAATAATAAAAGATAAATAAAAATAAGAATAAAATAAAGACTTACTTTAGAGAGGGGAGTCGTACAGCAAACTTCAAATTTTATTCCTTAAAATATTTTACAGTAGAGGGAATTACAAGAGAGAAGGAAGAGAGAGTACAAGAGAATGTAAAATAAGGCACACTTGAAACTTATGAGCTTCGACACTATAAATAGAAGGAAAAAGTAAAGTACAATAATTAAGGTAAAGAAAATTTTTCTCCATGGCCATCCCACTTTGTCGAGGAATCTTGACAGATGTGACGAATTTGGCCAAAAAGTCTTCGTCTTTATCTTTAGCTTTATTAAAGCTAATAGTAATCCATTTTCCATCGTTGATGTCTCCATCAACATTATTTGAGTCCATCAATAGCTTCTTTAATCTTTTGAGCCTCTTTAGCTCTAGACTCCTTGATTTCTCCACGAGTCTTGACAATTTGAGCCACTTTGTCTTTAATAATGGCAATTTCTTGTCCAATCAGGTCCATAGCATTTTCTTCAATATCTTCAATAATAATATTATCCGGATCTTCCGGATCTTGTCCTTCACCAGCAAGGTAAAAGTCTTCATCTTCTTCAATTTTTGAAGATGTTTCCATTGAAATATCTCCGATGTCCATGCCAAAATTTTTGGCAATATCCTTCTTCATTTCTTCGAGATAAACATCAATTATCTCATTCGGCTTCATTTTTCCCTTCTGAAGATTAATTCTTCTAGAAATAGCTTCAAAGGGACTAGGAGCTTCCCTTTGTTGACGATTATTAATCGCATCATTATATAGAGAAATTTTCTCTTCGATTTTATCAATCGTTTGCTGGCTTTCATATTCACCAGTCTGAGTTTTTCGAATCATTTTTTTCCAAAATAATATAAAAATTTCTCTGGAGACAAGGAATTTTTTGTTGGGTATAACCCATTTCTGGAGTCCATCTCCAAATCCAAGGAATAGAAAATTCAATGTAAAAATGTAAAGAAGCCATTCCTTCTATACATTGTTTATTATGCTCCGCTTCTATTAGAAATGGAGAGACTTTAACCCATTCTTGGTATAATCCGAAGAAAGGTTCTTTTAAAATTTCAATAGATGCGCCATATAATAGCCACCACTGATAAAACCAATTAGGAATATCCTTTTTGTAGACGTCTAAGCAGATTTTAATCCACCAAGAATGTCTTTTATTATCATTTTGATATAAAAATACCTTATTAAAGGCTTCGATATAATCGTAATAATTAAATTTAAATAAAATTTTTGATTCAGGATGGAGATATTCTCTATCCTTTAAAGGGTGAAGTGCCCAATTTTCAGCAGTTATTATCTGCTTAATGATAATTTTACTAAAAGTATAACCTTTTCTTTGAGCAGTTTGGGTATTGCCCGCACTGAAATGCTCAAAGTCAGCTGTTCCAGTAGCTTTCAAAATATTCTCGTAATTATCACGAGATTTATAAAATTGAGCAGCAAATGATGCTTTTTCTAAATATCTAGACATTATTGTTCAGGGTTCGTCAGACCATTTTAGATCTTTAAATTCTAACAGAAGTATTACCTCTGTATGATTCTTTTTCTCATAATCGACATCTTCGTCGTCTTCTGCAATAATTTTTGCATAGGAAGTACCTTCTTTATTTTGAGATTGCCCCTTTTGTTTCTTGTATTCAAGAAATTCTTTGTAAATTGGATCATCCTCATTCAAAGCATTGCTTGAAGACATAGAAAATTGTGAAAGATTTTCTTCCACAAGTTTCTTGTTACCCCTTTGGGCGATAACATTACCACGACCACGTCCACCTCTATTAGAGGTGAAACCTCTCCCATATTGGGACATCGCTGCAATTTGTAAAAAATTCATGTTAAATATTCACGAGTAAGATAATCAGGAAGACTATTATCACTCCCTTTTTTGTAAATGATTTCAAAATCGAATGGGGCTAAATGAGCCTGCCATCTCGCAAACATTTGTTTGGAGACATCATGTTTGAAATCTTTCTGGAACATGAACTTTGCAGCTTGACAATCAGTTTTTATTAAAAACTTTTGATTGTATAAATCATCTTGAAATTTAAGCACACATTTAACTATAGCAAGAACTTCTCTAGCAGTAGTAGCATAATTTTTCTGAGCATTATTCCATTTCCCCGAATGGAATCTAACTAAATATTCTTTTTTATCTTCTGGAGAAACTTGTTTTAAGATTCCTCCGAAGCCTAAATCAGAAGCATCAGTTTCAATAATTTTTTGCCAATTAGGATTTGCAAGCATTAAACAAGGTAAATGTGTAACCTTATTCTTAATTTTTCTAATTGCTTCAGTGTGATTATTTGTCCACTGACATGGAATCTTTTTTAATATATCATATAAAATAGATGTATCTATTGCAAGATTTTCATAATAAGGAGAAATATAATTAAGACTCCCTAAAAATCTTTGAAGTTGAGTTTTATCAAGAATTTGATCTGGAAATTTTGACGCAAACTCAATACTTCTATTAATTGGGTTAAAATTACCCTTTTCAATAGTATGACCCAAAAATCGAACTTTAGTTTGAAATAAAACCATTTTTGGGCTGGATATAACTAAACCATTTTGAATAACAATTTTCTTGAAGATATCAAGATGTTTAAAATGAGTCTCGATATCTTTGGAAAAAATTAAAATATCATCAATATATACGATGATAAAATTACTATAAGGAATAAAATATCATTCATAATATTTTGAAATTCAGAAGGAGCATTTTTAAACCAAAGGGCATAACATTCCACTCAAATTGTCCAATTGGAACAGTAAAAGCAGTTTTATACCGATCTTCTTCGGCTATTTGAATTTGCCAAAAACCTGATTTTAAATCAAATTTTGAAAATATAATGGCATTAAATAAACGATCTAAAAGATCTTTTTTATTAGGAATAGGATACCTAATCCATTTTAAAACTTTATTTAAAGGTTTATAATTAATAACTAACCTTGGTGCTCCCCTTTCATTTTCTGCATGATTATTAACATAAAAGGCAGTACACGACCAAGGAGATTTTGATGGTTTTATTAAACCTTTCTGTAAAAGAGAAGTTATTTCTTTTTTACATAATTCTAATAATTCAGAATTCATCTGACAAGGACGAGCTTTAGTGGGAATTTTTTCTCACTAAAATCTTCCTCATAAGGTAATGTAACAATATGCTTTTTCTTATTCCAAAAAGCATTAGGTAAATCGTTACATATTTGTAACGTAAATTCATTATGTAGTACTTTTATTTTTTCTTGTAACTTAAGATTTTGGAGTTTATCCTCAATCGTAAGTATACTGATTTCTTGTTTCAGATAATTTACCTGATTTTCTTTCGCTTTGATAAGAATTGAATCTTTAATTTCATTAAGAATCCTAGAAAAAGGTTCTGTAATGAATTCAAAGTAGACTTCTTTGTTATCGAAGCTTCCTTTAAATCCATATTCATCAATATTTTTTATAGGAAATATTTTCCTAAGAAATGGAGTACCAAGAATTACTTGGTTTGTGACTTTCTTGACTAACAAGAATGAAGTAGGAATACAGACCTTATTTTTACAAATATAGGCCTTAGGAATTTTATAATTAATTTGCAACTTTTCTCCGCTTGCAGAGCTAAGAGAATGAGTTGTTTTATGAAAATATTGTGTAGGAATAATTCCTTCCTGAATACAATTTAAATCTGCTCCACTATCAATTAGTGCAATCAGATTTTTTTGAAAATTTCCTTCAATGAGTAGTGATATTTTCACTAACCATTTTTGCGAAGTTATTACTTCAAGTGTTGAAAGAAAATTATCATCTTTATCATTTAAGGAAATATTAGTAAATCCTTCATAATTTTTTAATTCTTCAATTTTCTTTTCCTTTTTCTAATCTAGAAAATCTTCGTTCTAAGTCAATATGACTTAATTTTAGACTTTTAATTTCAGTTTTAAGATTTGAAATTTCAATTGTCAAATCTTTAATATTAACAAGAGACTCGATTTTAGATTTATTTTTATTTTGAAGTAATTTCATTACTTCTGACATTTTATAGGGTTCAGTTTTAGGAATAACTTCTTTTGAAGTTTCTTCCTCTTTTTGAATTAATCTTTTAATTATATAATTTTTTAAATCTGGATCAGAAGATAATAATTTATATCAAATTATATCTCAATTTCAAGAAATAAATGTTCTTGATAATAATCTTCTTGAAATACATGGGGGGTATTAAGAAGTTAAGGTGTAGTTTAACGTCTTTTTTCAAATGAATTTGATGAGAAGAAAAGATACTGTTAAAAACAGTATTGAAGAGGAATATGATGTTCCTCAAGATTTAGACAAATTAAATCGTTGGACAATTCCTAAAATTGATCATAAAATAATTTATGAATTAGGAACCCTTGAAAAACTAGGTTTGAAACAGGTAGTCAAAACTACCGAAGAAACTATATCTCTTAATAATGAAGAGATGGTTATTAGGCTTCTAAGCAATAGAGACTTAGAAAAATATAGAATAAACCATAAGTTTATTCATATCGGGTTAGTTCAGGTAGCATTAAACCTTTGACTTTAGAAGGTTTACCAGAAAGTTTTATAGCATCTCTTAGAGATGGTCGTAATCTCGACTGGAAACAATCCCTTATGGGAATAATTCAGTCTAGTCTGGCACATGGTCCAGTCTATTTTAATGTTTATCCAAATCTCCAATTATCATTGACTGATGTCAATATATTGGATGCTCTGACATTAAATGTCAAAACTCACGGATATAATTATGCTCCGGGTTCGGAAGTAATTTGTATCTGTTATAGAATTTATTATAAACATTTATATACGCTTAATCCTCAATGCAAAATCGTTGATAAACCCATTAACGAAACTGTTTTAATAGAAACTAATTTTAGTAGATCTAATATTACAACTCGTAGATCTATTAAATGGGAAGAAATTCAATTCCCAGAAAATTGGGTTATTGAACGAGCTATGCCTCTGCAACCTAAAATTAAGAAAAATCCTACTCAAATAATACAGACAACAGATGGAACTGTTCAAATACACTTTGAGCAGGATAGAGAATCTGTCGATGTAAAAATTCCGAGATATAGAATTACTAGATCGAGCTCATCACATTATCATATATCACCATGTGATTATATGATAAGATCTCCTTCTAAAGCTTCGACTTCTCAGGTTAGAGAATCAACCTCTAGCGATTACCTTCAAAACAAGGTAGAAGAATTAAGAATTAATCCTGATAATATTGTTCATGGTGTTTTTAAAAATCAAGACGAGGAAATAACCGAGTCAGAAATGGATTTTCGTGTTTAATGGATTTTAAACCAAAAATTGATTTTAGTCCGGGATCACCGGCAAGAAAGAAAACTCAACAAGAATTTAATCAACCCAAATGGGAACTTTTTAGAAAATGATTTTTCGAAAACTTTAATAAAGAAGATAAAATTATTATTCAAGAAAAATTTTACAAAGATCTTGAAAGACGAAATGAAAAATTGCCTTTCGTTCCTTGGTTTTTATCAAGATATTTTAAAAATATGATTTATGTTCTTGAAAGAAATTATAAGCTTTCGAATGGGAAAAATATTAATTCTATCTTTCCTCCTCAAACCAGTTTCCAAATGGAAAAAGAAAATGAAATTAGATTTTTTAATGCTTTTCAAAAATTATTTGAAAAGGAAAATGATACGCTTTCTATTACTATTAATCATATTAATAGTCTTTTAAAAAACAAAATTATACAAATATGTATGTTATTGTTTTAGGAGAACAAATTTCTTTATTAAAAAAGAATATTGAAGAGATTTCGTCTTCAATAAAAGACATAAAAAATTATCTTTTAATAAACAAAGATAAAGCTGAAGAAAAAACAGCTAATAAAGCTTCTCCGAGTGTTCAGCCTCCTCCTAAAATTATCGATTTTAAATTAGAATCAATTTCTAATATTGAAAATTTACTTAATGAAAAGCTTAAAGATTTAAAACTTAATACTTTAAGCGAAGAATTTGAAGAAAAACTTGAAAATTTTGATAGTATCTATAATACTTTTAATGAAGAATTAAATAAAATAAAACAAGAAAAATATTCCAGTAAACTAATTCAAACTAAATTTTATTATCCAAGACCAACTCCTCAAGATGTCTTGTTCGAAGAACAAGAATTAACACTTAATAATTCTTATAGTGGTAGGAGTATTTATGAATGGAACTTAGACGGTTATAATGAAAGACAAATTTTTAATATGATACATAGAATGCTTATGTATAGTACAATATGCAAAGCTAATCATAATAGCGACAGAGTTGTTGCTAAAATGATTGTTGCTGGCTTCACTGGTCAGTTAAAATGATGGTGGGATAATTATCTTACTCTTAGAGAGCAAGAAGAAATTTATCTTACCATGAAAGAAGAAAATGACGAATTAGTCGAAAATGCAGTTTATACACTGTGTATTAATATAATAGAACATTTTACAGGCCGATGGTCTGACAATTCTGAAAATATCAGAAATCTTCTCCAAAACTTAAGATGTAAAACTCTTACATCTTTTAGGTGGTATAAAGATACCTTCCTTAGTCGTGTTATGGAACTTCCAGAGTCTAATAGTACTCACTGGAAATCCAAATTTATTGACGGATTACCTTCACTCTTTGCAGAAAGAGTAAGGAATAATCTTAGAAAAGGAGAACCGAGTATAGATTATAATTCTTATACTTACGGTAAACTAATTGGTATCTGTACTCAAGAAGGTTTAGCTTTATGCAACAAAATAAAGCTGAACAAACAAATTAAGAGAAATTCTTTTAATGAAAAGAAACAATTAGGAGATTTCTGTGATCAATTTGGCATAGAAAATCCTTCTACGAGTAAACCTCGTAAAGAATATAAACCTAAAAAATATTCTCCTAAACAATATGAAAGGAGAAAATATCGAAAATCTAAACGAAGAGAACAAAAACTCTTAAAAGATAATAAAGATTATCAATATAGAAAAAAATTTCCTCCAATTGTTTGTCGAAAATGTGGGAAAATAGGTCATAAAGCAAAAACTTGCTGGACCAAAAAGAAAATTAATAATTTAAATATTGATAATGATTTAAAAGAAACATTATCAAAAATTCTGTTAGAATCAGACAGTGAAACTTCTTCGAGTGATGAAAACAATATCATCGAAGATATTTCATCGTCAGAATCTGAAGAATGTCAAAATTGTCAAATAGGACAATCTTGTTGTAAAAATATTAAAAGCTCAGAATCTGAATCAGAAGATAATAATTTATATCAAATTATATCTCAATTTCAAGAAATAAATGTTCTTGATAATAATCTTCTTGAAATGCTAAAACAAACAGAAGATCCAGATTTAAAAAATTATATAATTAAAAGATTAATTCAAAAAGAGGAAGAAATTTCAAAAGAAGTTATTCCTAAAACTGAACCCTATAAAATGTCAGAAGTAATGAAATTACTTCAAAATAAAAATAAATCTAAAATCGAGTCTCTTGTTAATATTAAAGATTTGACAATTGAAATTTCAAATCTTAAAACTGAAATTAAAAGTCTAAAATTAAGTCATATTGACTTAGAACGAAGATTTTCTAGATTAGAAAAAGGAAAAGAAAAAATTGAAGAATTAAAAAATTATGAAGGATTTACTAATATTTCCTTAAATGATAAAGATGATAATTTTCTTTCAACACTTGAAGTAATAACTTCGCAAAAATGGTTAGTGAAAATATCACTACTCATTGAAGGAAATTTTCAAAAAAATATGATTGCACTAATTGATAGTGGAGCAGATTTAAATTGTATTCAGGAAGGAATTATTCCTACACAATATTTCCATAAAACAACTCATTCTCTTAGCTCTGCAAGCGGAGAAAAGTTGCAAATTAATTATAAAATTCCTAAGGCCTATATTTGTAAAAATAAGGTCTGTATTCCTACGTCATTCTTGTTAGTCAAGAATATCACAAACCAAGTAATTCTTGGTACTCCATTTCTTAGGAAAATATTTCCTATAAAAAATATTGATGAATATGGATTTAAAGGAAGCTTCGATAACAAAGAAGTCTACTTTGAATTCATTACAGAACCTTTTTCTAGGATTCTTAATGAAATTAAAGATTCAATTCTTATCAAAGCGAAAGAAAATCAGGTAAATTATCTGAAACAAGAAATCAGTATACTTACGATTGAGGATAAACTCCAAAATCCTAAGTTACAAGAAAAAATAAAAGTACTACATAATGAATTTACGTTACAAATATGTAACGATTTACCTAATGCTTTTTGGAATAAGAAAAAACATATTGTTACATTACCTTATGAGGAAGATTTTAGTGAGAAAAATATTCCCACTAAAGCTCGTCCTTGTCAGATGAATTCTGAATTATTAGAATTATGTAAAAAAGAAATAACTTCTCTTTTACAGAAAGGTTTAATAAAACCATCAAAATCTCCTTGGTCGTGTACTGCCTTTTATGTTAATAATCATGCAGAAAAGGAAAGGGGAGCACCAAGGTTAGTTATTAATTATAAACCTTTTATTCCTTATAGTAATTTTATCATCGTATATATTGATGATATTTTAATTTTTTCCAAAGATATCGAGACTCATTTTAAACATCTTGATATCTTCAAGAAAATTGTTATTCAAAATGGTTTAGTTATATCCAGCCCAAAAATGGTTTTATTTCAAACTAAAGTTCGATTTTTGGGTCATACTATTGAAAAGGGTAATGTTAACCCAATTAATAGAAGTATTGAGTTTGCGTCAAAATTTGCAGATCAAATTCTTGATAAAACTCAACTTCAAAGATTTTTAGGGAGTCTTAATTATATTTCTCCTTATTATGAAAATCTTGCAATAGATACATCTATTTTATATGATAGATTAAAAAAGATTCCATGTCAGTGGACAAATAATCACACTGAAGCAATTAGGAAAATTAAGAATAAGGTTACACATTTACCTTGTTTAATGCTTGCAAATCCTAATTGGCAAAAAATTATTGAAACTGATGCTTCTGATTTAGGCTTCGGAGGAATCTTAAAACAAGTTTCCCCAGAAGATAAAAAAGAATATTTAGTTAGATTCCATTCGGGGAAATGGAATAATGCTCAGAAAAATTATGCTACTATTGCTAGAGAAGCTCTTGCTATAGTTAAATGTGTGCTTAAATTTCAAGATGATTTATACAATCAAAAGTTTTTAATAAAAACTGATTGTCAAGCTGCAAAGTTCATGTTCCAGAAAGATTTCAAACATGATGTCTCCAAACAAATGTTTGCGAGATGGCAGGCTCATTTAGCCCCATTCGATTTTGAAATCATTTACAAAAAAGGGAGTGATAATAGTCTTCCTGATTATCTTACTCGTGAATATTTAACATGAATTTTTTACAAATTGCAGCGATGTCCCAATATGGGAGAGGTTTCATCTCTAATAGAGGTGGACGTGGTCGTGGTAATGGTTATCGCGCAAGAAACACTTGTGAAAGCTTTTTTTTCTATGTCTTCAAGCAATGCTTTGAATGAGGATGATCCAATTTACAAAGAGTTTCTTGAATACAAGAAACAAAAGGGGCAATCTCAAAATAAAGAAGGTACTTCCTATGCAAAAATTATTGCAGAAGACGACGAAGATGTAGATTATGAGAAAAAGAATCATACAGAGGTAATACTTCTGTTAGAATTTAAAGATCTAAAATGGGCTGACGAACCCTGGACAATAATGTCTAGATATTTAGAAAAAGCATCATTTGCTGCTCAATTTTATAAATCTCGTGATAATTACGAGAATATTTTGAAAGCTACTGGAACAGCTGACTTTGAGCATTTCAGTGCGGGCAATACTCAAACTGCTCAAAGAAAAGGTTATACTTTTAGTAAAATTATTATTAAGCAGATAATAACTGCTGAAAATTGGGCACTTCACCCTTTAAAGGATAGAGAATATCTCCATCCTGAATCAAAAATTTTATTTAAATTTAATTATTACGATTATATCGAAGCCTTTAATAAGGTATTTTTATATCAAAATGATAATAAAAGACATTCTTGGTGGATTAAAATCTGCTCAGACGTCTACAAAAAGGATATTCCTAATTGGTTTTATCAGTGGTGGCTATTATATGGCGCATCTATTGAAATTTTAAAAGAACCTTTCTTCGGATTATACCAAGAATGGGTTAAAGTCTCTCCATTTCTAATAGAAGCGGAGCATAATAAACAATGTATAGAAGGAATGGCTTCTTTACATTTTTACATTGAATTTTCTATTCCTTGGATTTGGAGATGGACTCCAGAAATGGGTTAGACCCAACAAAAAATTCCTTGTCTCCAGAGAAATTTTTATATTAAATTTTTGAAAAAAATGATTCGAAAAACTCAGACTGGTGAATATGAAAGCCAGCAAACGATTGATAAAATCGAAGAGAAAATTTCTCTATATAATGATGCGATTAATAATCGTCAACAAAGGGAAGCTCCTAGTCCCTTTGAAGCTATTTCTAGAAGAATTAATCTTCAGAAGGGAAAAATGAAGCCGAATGAGATAATTGATGTTTATCTCGAAGAAATGAAGAAGGATATTGCCAAAAATTTTGGTATGGACATCGGAGATATTTCAATGGAAACATCTTCAAAAATGAAGAAGATGAAGACTTTTACCTTGCTGGTGAAGGACAAGATCCGGAAGATCCGGATAATATTATTATTGAAGATATTGAAGAAAATGCTATGGACCTGATGGGACAAGAAATTGCCATTATTAAAGACAAAGTGGCTCAAATTGTCAAGACTCGTGGAGAAATCAAGGAGTCTAGAGCTAAAGAGGCTCAAAAGATTAAAGAAGCTATTGATGGACTCAAATAATGTTGATGGAGACATCAACGATGGAAAATGGATTACTATTAGCTTTAATAAAGCTAAAGATAAAGACGAAGACTTTTTGGCCAAATTCATCACATCTGTCAAGATTCCTCGACAAAGTGGGATGGCCATGGAGAAAAATTTTCTTTACCTTAATTATTGTACTTTACTTTTTCCTTCTATTTATAGTGTCGAAGCTCATAAGTTTCAAGTGTGCCTTATTTTACATTCTCTTGTACTCTCTCTTCCTTCTCTCTTGTAATTCCCTCTACTGTAAAATATTTTAAGGAATAAAATTTGATGTTTGCTGTACGACTCCCCTCTCTAAAGTAAGTCTTTATTTTATTCTTATTTTTATTTATCTTTTATTATTTTAGCCTTAATGAAAGGCTAAATTCATAGTTAAACTACACCAAGATGCCTTAATACTTTAATCATGGTTTATATCATATTTCTATACATATATTAATATGATGTATTTATATATAAAAAAAAAAAGAAACCTTTAAAATCGATTAAAAGAATTAAATCTTAGATAAAGGTTATGAAAAAATTTGATTTTGATTAATTCTGTGTCGGCTCTTGGCAAAACCCGTGTTGCCGAAGTTTGGCGTTTGAGGGCATGGCTGTTTCCGATTGAATTAAGTCAAATGAAAATTTTATCATGTAAAAATCCTTGTATCAGATGATTTAATTTTAATAATCACAAAAATAAATTTTTATTTTGTTTTGGAATTGTGGTATATAGGCTGGAATACCTTGGGTCCGAACGGGATCAAACTGTTTACAGCTTGATAACTGGACTAATAGGTTTAACAACGCCACGTACCTTTTCCAATTTCTTATTTATTTTTATAAAAATAAAAATAAATAAAAATTAAGATTTTTTCTAGGCGGGCGGGCCGGGCCGTGCAGGCCGGTCCCCATTTTTTAGGCCCGCCCCCGCCCCGCCAAGTGGCGGGCTTTGGCGGGCGGCGGGGACCCGCCATATTGACAGGTCTACTCAACAACAACGTTCATGAGCTTTTGATCTTCGTGTAGGCCATCAATGAGAAGATTCTTTCACTCCACAATGGCGACTTCCTCACTCTGATTAAGACGGTCGACTCGCAAATTCACACAATGGTGGGGTTCATGTGCTTGTTACTGGCCGTGTAAAAGGGAAGGACAACACACTTCACATTTTCATTCAGAGTTTCTTCCTCGCTCCTCAGGAAAATGTGTATTTTATTATGAATGACATGTTCCGCTACGTGGATAATGACACTGTGAATCCACCCTTCACTTGGTGAAGGATGCTTTGGTGCCTACTGCTGCTGAACCAGGTGGGCCTATTTTCTCTTTATAACTTATGCTTTATTTGTTCCTTCTGTTCATTGTTGCTTCGTCAAATTTTACTTGTTCTTATTCCTTGCAGTTTCTGATCCAATTGAGGAGACCAAGGTTTCCGAGGAAAACACACCATGCTTCACGCAATGCATATCGTCCCTCGGAGAATGGTGATGTTAAGATGGTTGTTGAAGTTACCGAAGCAAAGGTTGTCAATGAAGTGCCGGTTGTCGCCCAGGCTGTTGTCGGTGGCAAAATTGAAGCGCCAAAAGATGTCTTATGCTTCCATTGTAAGTCCTGCTTGGCTGTTATTGTACAATGCTGTATTTTCTAATACTTGTTGGTTTTAAGCTTTTATGTTCGAATTGTGGATCAAGTGCTGGACTGTTATATCGTTTTGCTGACAAAAAGCAACAATCTTTTTCCTGGTACAAATCTTTCTTATGATATCATTTCAGGTGAAGCATATCAAGAAAACTGCTGCAATGGACCAATACCCAGTTCCGAGCCTGTGGACAACGGAAATAATCAAGACGGAGAAGGAATGCTATGTTAATTTCACAATTTTTTTTGGTTTTCATATTGCTATTTAGATAAACTAATGTGGGTTTAGTTCATCAATAATTATGCATATGCAGCTGAAGGCCACTCAATTTACATCAAGGGCCTTTCCGATGAATGCGACAGAAGCCATGCTTGAATAATTATTCAAGAAATTCGGATATCAAGCAAAATGGTATTCAAATTAGAAGCAAAATGGTATGTTTATATCCATGTTTAAGATCCATCGTACAAAATAGCTGTCGAAGAATCAGATATCTGATGGTTGTTGTCCCTTTTCTTTGAAAATAATTCAGCTACAAGGCTTTTGCTTTGGCTTTGTGGAATTCAAGGACGCAGCTTCAGTCCAGAGAGGTACTTTCATTGGGACTTTCAACCATGAACTCTTTTTCCGAACAAATCAAACCACGTAAAGGATAGTAAGCTATTGAAATTGTCTTGCTGCGACCTCCGACAATTTTTCTTAGTCACACATCAGGCTCCCCCATGGCAATTGGCGGGCGTCAATGTGTGTGGAAAGAGAAGAGGTCTACAAATACCACTGTCTACCTACAATGTTGTATTAATTTTTTTTTTCATGAACGAACAGGTAACAATAATAACAGGGGAAGATATCCACCGCCAGGGCTGAGAAACGAGGCGGGCGTGGTTCTAACATTGGAGTAGGCATAAGGAGGGTATTTAACAGCAACAGAGAGGAATTCTACAGCAGAGGTAACTTTAGCAGTAGCAATAGGGGCGTTGTGAGTCGTGGGAGATCGGAAAACACTAATAGCAGTAGCTTGAGCACCCTCTCACTTCATCGGCGTGTTTTCGCTGATGGTCGTAGAGAACTTTGATGTGATTTTAGGCTCGAGTAGGCTTATCATTCATTTGCTCATTCGTTCTTGGAGCTTATTTTTTTTTTAGGTTGGATTAAGTTGATCAGAGTCATGTTAAATCATTGGTTATAACTGAGCATCATTCTTTCTGTGGTTAGCATGCTATTTGGGTGTGATGTGGTGTTCTGGGCATTAATAAATTAAAAAAAAAAAAAAAACATCTTTTAAACCGATAGCTGTCTAAAATTGATGGGCAAAAGGTAATTGTAACAACAAAATTGAAAGAACACAAGTTTGAAGCTAACTAAATCCAAACGTAGGAGTACCATCTACGGCAAAGGGAACAACAAATCATAGGGAGCATCCTAACAAACCTACTCTGTCATGATAGGTTTGTTTTCATTTGCCTTTGGCCTTTGTTCCTTGGGCTTCTGCTCTTCCATTTTCCTGCATTTTGTATCATACGAATACAAGAAGATATCATATGCTAAGTAAGAGCTGTATGTAATAACCCTTTCTCATTTCTCATGTCTACGAGAAAAAAGAAATGAAAAAGATCATTGCTATCTAATCTATCTTCCCTTCAATCTTATCTACACGTACCTAATCAACACAAACAAAACACGACGCAGAACATATTCTTTTTTTTTTTTTGAGAATATGAAGCAGAACATATTCAATTACATAAAGCCAAGCAACAATTTTTGTTGAGGGCTCACTGCTCTACGATCAATTTTTCAAAACTAGCGCCAAACGCACTTCTTCATAGCATACTGAAAGGGTTTAAACAGGAAATACGCACACAAACTCGCAATGACAAACTGGTCATTGAACCAATTAAGTAAACATAAAGCACGATTTATAAGAGACCAACTTCTTGGGGATTGATTCGATGGCGATAGATGGCGATAAAAAGTCAGTAAAATTCGGTACCTCTTTTCAGAAGCTCCGCCCTTTTGACTGAGGAATGAACGGAAGAGAGGAGAATTCACGTCGTAAATCATGCCTGGAGACCAAATGACGAAATTTCCAAACCCTAATTCAGCTTCTGAGTGTAAAGAAAGAGCTTCGTTTCGTTTCACAAAACCAAGAAATATGGGCCGGGCCGTTATTTACGGCCCGTTATATAATGGGCTCTTGGCCTAGTTTGGGTTAGGTGCAATTTTAAATTCTTTTTATTTTTTTATTTTTATTTTATGGAAGCTCATCACCGCTTATTTTACATACCCCTCTGTTTCAAATGGCAGAAACTCAATATTTTAATAATATAGTTCAATTAAAATGTGAAAATGTGTATATTTGACACGTCTTTTTAGAGTATTTAATATTATTGTATTGATTGTTTGTGATGGTTTTTTGCTATGAAAAGGAAATGTACAGAAGGGGACAGAACGTCCGATATAGTAAAATGTATAAAATGATTTGGGGACGGAGGAAGTTATTTTTTTCGCCGTTTGCTGCATGTTTATTTTTATTTAGGTCTGCAAAAAAATCACACACACAAATGCATATAAATATAGTATATTTACATCTGAAATTCACATATGTGAAACGTCTCAGGTCACTCGGATTCATTCACATTGAAATTTTAGTTGGGACCGAAAATTAATCCACCGCAAATTCAGGAAAAGCATTTCAATAGTCTAATTATAATAAATCATAAGTAATAATAACAGAATAATAATGATAATAATAAGAATAAGTTGACGAAGTCTCTAGATGAGCTAAGTAGCTTATAAGGTATGGCAATGGCAGGCGTGATATCCAACAACGGTTTTTAATATTTCCCATCTGCTACCAACCATAACTATTAATTAAATATATATATATATATATATATATATATTCTGGAATATTACATAAACATACATTGATAAGCGGCCAAACTTCCCTTTTGTAAAATTATAATACGGTAACATATCCTGTAAACTAATAAATATACATGGCCCATACCCAATTTCTGTGACATGGACGGTATTGCCCTTGTGATATTTCGCTTCATAAAATACGTTCTATGCCACACATTATATATGATCATATTCTTGTAAAATCGTGTAACAAATATTATACGCACGCAAGACACGTGCATGCTTTGATGATACAATGAATTATTACTACTATTATTGAATTACAATGGTGATTATCATTCAATTTCTTGGATATATCGTCCCCCTTGTTTTCTCCTACCATAAAAGTACGTTACGATATATGATTTATTTAATTGTTATATTTTTAATTTTGCGTTTCTATGTGTGGTTTCCCCGTAGGGTGATGGCAAGGCATATGAACAATTGAACTAATTTATGTAATATTAGTAAAAGGACCCACTCAAATGTTTTATTTCAATTCTGACCTCACTGGATATTTATCATTTAAATTTGGACCGAGATGAAATTCTAGCTCAATCACTCGATAAACTCTCCAGTATGCGAGGATTCGTACCATAAACCCGTGGAGACTCTATCCACCAAATTACTAAAATACCCCGACGATATCGAATTACTTGTCTATTTCCATCATTTATCACTATAACACCTCATTCTTCATTGAAAAAATCAAAACCTAATTGCCAACTTTTTTTTATCAAAAGGTTGCCTCCATTCTTCAATGACACTTCAATAGATGCAAGTTCCCCAAAGGGCATTATTGTCCATTTAACCTAATTATTTAGATTGAGAAAACAACACTTGGCCTTGGGGTCCTTGAAGCAATGTATGCCACTCTTCTTTTACAATTTATTCAACATCTCTCTCTCTCTCTCCACCTTACCCAATTGAACAGCATCATCATCAATAAAATCGGATGTAGTGAAAAAAAGAAAAGGAAATTGGAGAAATACGAAAGGTGGTGGTGGTAGATGCATGAGTTAAAAACAGCAACCAACTAATTCTTGATCCGTAATATTATTACTCAAAACCAAACTCTCTCTATCTCTTTCTCTTTCTACACTGTCACCACCTTCCCTTTTCTAATCCACACATACCGAAGAAGAACAAAGAAAAAAGCCCTTCTCAGGTATTTCTCTTGTCCGTTTCTTACAAGGTATTTTCTCCCAACATAATTAAAGGAGATGCGCCTTTTTGCTGAATCTGAGTTTCTCTATACATAAACATATGTGGGTTGTTGTCTTGTCTGGAAAAAGGTTGACTTGCGGGTCGGGTCGGGTCAATTGGTTACGTAGGTTTTGAGTCTGAGATCTGTCTTGTGCTGAGACTTTTGTCTGATTTTGAAGATGGTTTTCTCGACTTGTTAGCTTTTGCTCCTTATTGATGGAACTTTATTTCCTTGAAAAATTATCTTTCTTGTTTATTTGGGGACAAAGGTGGTAGGTTACGACTTACGAGCGTTGACTTGTTGGCTTTCTTCATCTTTTGGGACAACCTTCGTTTCTGTCGGTGATAATGAACATACCAATCTGTTGTGCAGTTAAAAAGGGATACAATCGATTTTTTTTTTTGAAAAATCTTAGCAGCTCTTTAATGGTTTGGTTTGGTTTGATCAATTTTTATAGGAATTTATATAAATCGAAAAGCGACGATGGTGAGCATTCGAAGGCGTAGGCTCTTAGGGCTGTGCTCGGGCATTCAAAACAAGGCGTCGAACGAAAGGGCAAAGCCCGCCATTGCAGCTCTTCCCTTATCGACGCTCAACGATGCAAAAGAGGTACTAAATAAAGCTTCCATTTATTATTTTCTTACAGTTAGTTCCATCTAATGAACACACCTGAGTTGAGTTCTGAGATGTTTTATGAAAGCTTGTGCAGGACATTATTATTACGACGTTGGGCGATGGATCTAATAATTTGTCGAAAGAAGATCACGCCTTCGTTCGCCATCACTCTCCTGGTAATTCGTTTTCCTTTGCTCTTCCCTAACAAAAAAGGACTTCTTATCTCCGAGCCCATTTGTTTATTCGATTATTACGTAGAGGTAAAACGAAGAAAGAGGCACAGAAGAAAGCAGGTCGAGAATCAAGAACCTTGCGTTATGAGGGGCGTTTATTACAAGAACATGAAGTGGCAAGCCGCCATTAAAGTAGATAAGAAGCAAATCCATTTGGGAACAGTAGGTTCCCAGGAAGAAGCTGCTCGCCTCTACGATAGGTAAGTTTGTTTTAATAATCTTCGAAATTTAGCATTTTCTCACTCGAAATTTGAAGAAATTTAAGTTACGGGGCTATTTTTTCAGGGCTGCGTTTAAGTGCGGGAGAGAGCCCAACTTCGAGTTAACGGAGGAGGAAAAGAACGAGCTGAGGAAAACGAGCTGGGAAGAGTTTCTAGCCATGACTCGAGCCACAATCTCTAACAAGAGTGAGCACAAAACTACGCTTGCGTGTTCGTGTTGTTTCTGTTTGGGTAAGAAAATTATACTCACCTTTTTTTTTCTTTCTTAAATTTCAGAGAACGGTCGAAAATCTCGGTCTGGCCCACATAAAAAGGTTCAAGAAAACGACTCAGAGCCGAACAATGGCTCCTCGGCTTCAGACGACGATACTATGTTGCTCTTCTGATACTTCTGTTGCAAGTTAATACTACTTACTGTATATGCCTGGAGAAACATTTTATGATCATTCTCACTGGAGAAAAAATGAGTGAACTCACAGTTAACTAGTTTGGCAAAATATGATATTCAGAACAAAAACTGCAAAGGACATATAATATACAAGTGAGCAGCACAATCATTGTAGTAAACTTGAAGCAATACTGAGTGAGAATGGACATATACCAAAATGATAATACCATCAGATCAGAATCAAATAACACACACACACACTCCACATCAAGGCAGAAGAAATCGATCAATGAGCATAAACAGTACCATTACGCCTTGGCAGACGATCATCATGTGTGCCGGCGGGCTTGAACTTAGAAGCTTCGTGCCTAGCCAGCTCAAAGGGAACGGCGCTCTTGCACTGAATCAGCATCTGCTTAAGGTCACAGAAGACATTGGTGTCATCAAGGGTTAGGAGAGTTGTAGCCACGCCCCTCTTCCCAGCCCGGCCCGTCCTACCTATACGATGAGTGTAAGCTTCGATACTACCAGGCATGTCATAATTAATCACGTGGGCCACGTCAGGTATGTCAATCCCGCGCCCAACTACATCAGTCGCAACCAAAACGTTGTATCTCTTCGTCCTAAAACCCTCGAGGCTCATCTCTCTCTGTTCTTGGGACCTCCCGCCGCGCAATTCTGTCACGCGATAGCCCTCCCTGTCCAAATTCTTGGCAACGTTGTCAGCAACCTTCCTCGTGTTGACAAAGACGATAGCAATCTTGTCGTCGCCGAGTTCGTCTAAAACCCTCCTCAGCCTATCCATCTTATCATTCTCCTTCACCACAATCACGTTTTGGGTGATCAAATCAGTGGCCTTACCAGCCGTGCCTACAGTGACAACCGTCGGGTTTCTCAAGTACTTCTTCGCCAGCCTCTCCACGGCAGGTGGCATCGTAGCACTGAACATATGTGTGGTTCTGTAAATCATCTTCTCATCAAGTTCCTCGTCCTCGTTCTCAGGCTTCATATTGCTAGCAGGCATCGCCTCTAAAACACCAACTATCTGAGGCTCAAAACCCATATCTATCATACGATCTGCCTCATCGAGAACCACGTATTTGCACTGATTCAATACAGCATACCGCCTTTCCAAGCAGTCAAGAAGCCTACCAGGGGTTGCAATCACAACCTCACAGCCCTGACCGAGTTTAAAACCTTGCTCCTCTATAGATTGCCCACCGACGATAGAGACAACCTTAATCCCCAGATAATGGGCAAACTTCACCGTCTCGTCCTCGATCTGCTGGGCGAGCTCCCTTGTGGGAGCCATAACCACAGCGTAAGGGCCCTCCGCTTCGTTCTCCTGTATAATACGTGGCAGTCTTGTGATATGCATCAACATGGGAAGCACGAATGCAGCTGTTTTACCTGTCCCCGTCTCTGCAACGCCAATCACATCTCGTTGTTGCAAAGCCAATGGTATGGAAGCCATCTGAATAGGAGAAGGCGTCTTATATCCTGCCCTCTCCACAGCCTTCATCAACTCGCTACTCAGCTTGCTCTCAGCCCAGCTCCTCATTGCCCTGGGCTTTCGTGAACCCTTGTAAGAAATATTGAAATCTTCTCTAAAGATCCTCCAATCCCTATCAGTCATCTCCCATAACTTCTTCTCAGACCAATGCCCATCAACTCTCATATCGACTGTGTCGTACAAGTCTGCAGCTCGCTCCTTTCTCCTCTGCGCAACAGCTTCTTCCCTCGTCTCCTCAATTCCATCCATTTTCCGAATCTCGTCCCTAATATCTTTCTCATTCTTAGCCGCTAGCTTCTTTTGCTCCCTTCGGTCCATACCCGCAAAAAAACCACGTCCGAATAATGGTCGAGCCTCATGGTACAGAGGATTCATATCTCTAGAAGTATCCTCCGCGTCCTTCCAGCCGAAGTAAACCCTAGACTTCTCGCTAGGCTTGACGAAGGGTTTTTTGAGTTCCTTCGACCCTAAGTACTGCTCCCTAATGGCGGCAAGCTCGACTTTTTGCTCGCTCTCAGCTAATTTCTCCAAACCAGCATTTTCACGAAACTTTTGATCCTCCTCGTGATTTCGATGATCATAATCGCGCCAATTTAGGCGTTCAGAGTCTCGATCCCTAATACGGGCCCCGTCACGGTGGCGGAATCGATCGGAATTGCGGCGACGATCACGGTAAGTGGAAGCGGCTTTGAAGTCCACCGTATTTTTCTGATCAAAAGATAACTCAAAAGTCTCCCTAGGCTTACCGTCGCGATCCCTTTTGGTGCCTTTGATTCTGCCAAGGACGACGTTCGATGATCGACTAATCATGGTTGATGATGAAAATTGTCGACCTTTGCTCTCTCTCACACGATAATTTTGCTCTCTCTCACACGACTTCGGAATTAAGGTTCATCTTCTACTAAATATAGGCATGTTAATAGGGATGGCAGCTCTCGGGTTATTTTTCAAATATTCGAATATTGGTTATTCTCAATCCAATCGGGTCCCGAGTCTCGGGGTTTTCTAACTCGCCCCGGTATATATTTATATACAAAATTTGTTTTCTATTTAAATTTATCCTATATATACAATCAGTGTAGTTTTATTGTAGAAGCGACACGTGTCCACTAGAAAAATGTCTATTCTGTCCTTGGCATTAGTTGGTTTCGTTTGCTATAATTAATATATACAAACCGACGTGTTATTCAACAACTTCCCACTAACACAAAGTTCCAATTACGAAGTCAAACTAATTTTAATTTATATTCCCCACATTATGTAAGTTATCAAAACTCAACAACAAAAAAATCGGGCATGTTACTCACAGGGCCGGTTTTTCAATTTTGTGCTCCACTTCATATTACAGTAAAACCTCTATAAATTAATAACATTGGGACCATGACATTTTATTAATTTAGAGAGATATTAATATATCGATAAATTAACATTTTATTAATTAAAAGAGAGACTCTTTAAATTCAACAAATTTAAAATGTATTGACGATAAATGAATTCAAATATGTCTCATTAACTATATTCATGTACTTAAAACAATTTACAACTGTGAATTAATGAAAAATATCGTTTCAAAATTAGTCAAGGTACAATATCAAATGCTCTGGATATCATTGAAGCGTGTTCAACCAACTTCCAGAAGTGTGGGAATACTAAGCGACATAAAATAGCGACAACAACCACAATTTTTGTTGCCTAGAAAACTCAACATCGGAACTATTGACTATAATTAAAAAAGTTGGGGATGAAATCCAAAGAGGAAAAAAAAGAAAATCTAGTAACAATTAGATTCTTATTTTAGCAAATTATCATAATTTATAATTGTAATTTATATGAAATATTAATAGAGTTTTAACGGGACCTAATATTTGCAAAGGAATTTACAAAAAAGTTATTATCTTATTATCTTATCGAATTTGATGATTTTTAACCAAGGCCCAAGTCGGGACCGGAAGATTTTATTAATTTAGAGAGGTTATTAATTTATCGAGTATTAATTTATAGAGGTTTTACTGTATATAGGAAGGCACAAATATAATATAAATAAATACAGAATTATTATAATTTTTAAAGGCCCACTGTTATTATTTATGGAATTTGGGTTATAAAATATTAACTCTAAATATAATTAATAGACTTTAAACTTTAATTGGGGGCCCTAAAATAGCCCCCAAAGATTTTGGGCCTTGTGCGTTAGGCCTGGTTGTACAGGCCCAAATTCGCTCCTGATGTTAGTAAAGGTAATGCTAAATAGGAATAGAAATACGATAAGAACACTTGGTTAAATCTCCATCAACATCTGCGCTCCAGCAAGTTACGTTCTTCTTGAACTCTTATATGCCTTGCCATTCAATGTATATTTCCTATTATTCGATTCCTTCTCCATTCTTCACTGTGCAAATTGTAACTGTACTTTATTTAATTATTTGATTTATCAACGTAGAGTGTGCATATCCCAACTGGCTACCTAAATTGCATTATTTTAGGTGTAATTTAGTTGTTGTGTTGTGTTGGCATGATTTTTGCTTGGGGTGAGTTAGAGAATCGAACCCTAAAAAAGTATGGACTTTTGTGTTCAATGTCTTTGTGCTTCGTTTATCATCCTACAAAAGTTTTTTTCCTTTTTCCTACTAATTATGCAATTTGTATTTGAAATATTAAAGGTATAATTTAGTTTTTGCTTTCGTTGTTGTTTCCATTCTTTTTCCTACAAATTTATATTATAATTGATATGCAAACACAAAGTACAGTTCTTGTGTCTCACAAAGTCAATTATTACTAATATGATTTGTCATAATACTATTTTTAAAGTATAATTAAGTTGTATAATCGACTTAAAATAATTACAGATAATTATGACCGGTGCAATGCACGACCAAACAACTAGTTATAAATATATAAAGATGTATTAAAAAGTTATGTGTTCAATAGATAAGTAGTTTAACAAAGTGGAGAGCATGGTTTCAATCACTAAATATTTCAAAATATGTAATACCTTTTAGGTTTAAAAATTAAAAATAAAAATTTAAAAGAATTAACATAAATCGGGGTCTGGCGGGTTCGACCCGATTCATGGGGGTTCGGAGTGGGGAGGGGAGGGTCCAGACTTTAGGCGTGGTGGGCTGTATCTCGTCCCAACATAAATTAATCGGGGCGGGTCTCAGGTCCTGCCAAATCCAGTTTAGACCCGCCCCGTTGACACCCCTACGTATGAGCTGTCAAAAAGGGACGGTGGGGCGGGCCGACCCCTAGCCCGCCCTTTTTTTTAAAAAAATAAACATAAGGAAAAAAATAGGAAAAAATAAAATATTCAAGTTGGAAAATATATGTAACTTAATCAACTTTTTAATATTAAGTTATTTATGTTATTAAAGTACAAATCATAGCTCACAAAATATAAAATTCAATATAGTTTATTTATAAATTTTATTATTTAATATATAATTTTATTTTTTGGCAGGCCTGCCCGTGGCCCGCCGGGCCCCGATAACTTATTTTTTCAATCGAATTGAATAATTAAGTAAAATGACAAATTCGATCCAAAATGGTGCAGTTAAGTAGTGGACTATCACTGTTCAAGAGACTTTCAATATCTCCCGCCAGGCACGACGCACACAAGGTTTAGAAACTTGAAGCTGATTTGCATTTTAGCAATTTCCCCTTAGCTCTCATATTCAAGAATTTAGGGTTTTACAGTAGCCACGTGATCTTGAGAGCTCCAATTGAAGAGTTTTGTTTTAGGGCTTTCCCTGAGAATTAAAATTGGTTGCGTGATGAAATTTGTTTGGTTGCGCTTGTTGGGTCTGTGAAGGTGTCTTTGGAGTTGAAGGTTTCATTGGCATATTAAGGTCTCTACATGGATTCGTCTCTACATTACTTGGATTCTTTGCGCAATATGCATACGTTGCTATCAGATAACTATTCCAAGCTGGCGAATCTTTACCAGTGTGAATCTTGGGTTGAACTTGCGCAGGAGCTCAAAACGTTTGCGAGAACCCTTGGCTGTGAGGTATTGATTAAACAGTTCTATCAGAGCATTGCACTTCCTATTATCTGGCTCCACATTTTCTTGATTTCTTTATATATATTAAAGTTGAATTCGTCTCAAATACCTCTCATATCCGCTCTTCGTTTTCTTATCCTCTCAGAGAGTACTAGAAGATCCGTTGATAGAGCTCTACGAAAACTTCATAACTAAATTGCAGAGGAAGATTAGTCTTTGGAGGTTTACTCGTCTTGCTTCCATAGTTCCTTACCGGTACGAAGACGTAGACAAGGGTATGGAGTTTATTGAGCGAGTTATTGCTGTAGTCTAGGACACCAGTGAATCATGTCGACTTAATAAGCCACACCGCTTGAAAAGTCAAAGAAGAAAAAAACATGTGGCATTGATTAGTCAAAAGAAGAAGAACGGCGCAGTATTCTCAAATGGTAGCTGAAGACTTTTTTTATTATTTTCATATGGCCGTTCACATTGCTCTGATTGCCTATAAATACGATGGCTCAGTGCAGAGCAAATAGCATCCCACAGAAGAAATCCAAAGGGATCAGTGAAGAGAGAATAAATAGAGAAAAATAATAGAGAGTTTGTCGGATATTTTCTCCGACTATAAAGAGAGATATTGAGGATTTTCTTCTTTGTAGTACGAAAGGTTGTAACTCCTATATTTCCCCTATAGTGGATTCTTCTTCATTGCCCGTGGTTTTTACCTCGATTTGTTTGGTGGTTTTCCACGTTAAATCTCGGTGTCCACTTTTATCTTTAATACTCAACTATTAGTCACGGTATTACTCGACCGGGTCCGCTGCCACGCCAACAATTGGTATCAGAACCTAGCTTGAGTTTTATATATCTATTTATCGTATGCTCTGTGGTTGCCACTAACGTGGACCCTCCACATCAGAAAATAATAAATATTATACTGCCCTTGTTACGGTGACGAAAAAACCGGTACGTATTCAATAATTATCTGTTGCAACCCCGTCGGAGGTATCGCTCACGACTGAGCAGAAATTATGGCGGCAAAGTTTGATATCGAAAAGTTCAACGGGAGAAATTTATCACTGTGGAAATTAAAGATAAAGGCAATCTTACAGAAGGACGGTTGCGTGGAGGCTATCGATGGAACAGCCACGCTGAAGGACGGAAAAAAAAGTTTGAGGACGAATAATGGAGAAGAATATACTGGCAATGAATTTAATAGCTTTTGCAAAAGGAAAGGCATCAAAACGCACTTCACTACGGCGTATACTCCACAACAAAATGGAGTGGCAGAGCGGATGAACATGACTCTGTTGGAAAGAACAAGAGCCATGTTGGGAGCTGCGGGTCTGGATAAATCATACTAGGCAGAAGCAGTCAACACCGCATGCTACGTGATCAATCGATCGCCTTCAACGACAATTGATCAGAAGACGCCGATGGAGATGTGGACTGGAAATAACAGGAAGATTTGGCTCTCCCAGAAGAACTATCTGAGGAAGGTCTTGCGACGCTTCAATATGCAAGATTGTACGTCAATTTCTACCCCACTTCTTGTTAATTTCAAGTTATCCTCAAGTATGAGTCCTAGCAGTGAAGAAAGGAGGATGAAGATGTCTCGAGTACCGTATGCATCATCGTGGGAAGTTTTATGTTTGTGATGATTTGTACACGGCCAGACATTGCACATGCAGTGGGAGTAGTGAGTCGGTACATGGCGAATCCGGGCAAAGAGCATTGGAGCACGGTGAAGAAGATCCTACGATATATCAGAGGAACCTCAGATGTTGCATTATGTTACGGGGGAGCATACTTTACTGTCAGAGGGCAATCAACACTGACAAGTTCATTTTGGTGTCGTTCCTCGAGTGGCCTAGTGGAGACGTAAGCAACATGAAAGGCAAGTGAGAAAGAATGGTGTGAAGATCCGATTGATCCTCAATCAAATCTTCAAGTGGGAGACTTTCGACTTAATAAGCCACACGGCTTAAAAAGTCAAAGAAGAAAAAAACATGTGGCACTGATTAGTCAAAAGAAGAAGAACGGCACAGTATTCTCAAATGGTAGCTGAAGACTTTTTTTATTATTTTCATATGGCCGTTCACATTGCTCTGATTACCTATAAATACGATGGCTCAGTGCAGAGCAAATAGCATCCCACAGAAGAAATCCAAAGGGATCTGTGTAGAGAGAATAAATAGAGGAAAATAATAGAGAGTTTGTCGGATATTTTCTCCGACTATAAACAGAGATATTGAGGGTTTTCTCCTTTGTAGTACGAAAGGTTGTAACTCATATATTTCCCCTACAGTGGATTTTTCTTCCTTGCCCGTGGTTTTTACCCCGATTTGTTTGGGGGGTTTTCCACGTTAGATCTCGGTGTCCACTGTTAGACGCTATTCGAGGCGGACCGCTAAGGAAGATATGGGCCCTCACGATCCTGTGCTTTCGGAAAGAGTCCATGCAAATTAGAAATATGCTTACTAATAGCATGTTAGTTAGGATTGCTTAGGGAGATTGAGATAATTTAGGGATTTGCTTTTTATTATAAATAAGTCATTAGTATAAGCTGTAGGATTATGTTTTGGGTAGTATTAAACTGGGAGGAGGAACGGGTGTTTGCGGGACTTTCATTGTCAACACTTCGACTTTTCCATCCTTGCAGTTATATCAATATATCTATTATTTCTATTCGAGTCTCTTCGCAGACAACTAATCCAATCACCAACCGTCTTCACTCTAACAAATTGGTCCGACCTGCCGCGCCATGGTCATCACTCGTTCGTCAGACGAGTGTTTCGAAGGGTTAGAGAAGACAGTGGAAGCACTAAGTACACAGATGGGGGAGCTACTAGCACTATTAAAGGCAAAATCATCAGAAACAGACCCGCCACCAGAAGTCGAGACCACGGGAGGCGATTCTCTACCGGCGATGGTCCAACGTCGCGTAGAACTGCCATCGTTTAACGGCACGGATACCCATGGTTGGCTTGCCCAAGCTGATCAATATTTTTTCCTCAATAAAATCCCAACGACTCAGTGGATCTCGTGTGCGATGATATGCATGGAGGAAACTGCAAAACCATGGATTCGGTGGTTATTGTCCACCCAACCTAATATCACGTGGGAGGTTTTCACACGAAAATTGATTGACACCTTCGACAACCAATATGCGGGTCGACCGGTGCAACGTCTCGCAAGTGTTCACCAAACCGGCTCGATTGATGAATATTTTCACGAATTTATTCGCATGGTATCGAATTTGCCCGATATCCCGGCCTATCAGCACTTGGATTTCTTTTTGATGGGCATGCATACAACACTGCGAGATGAGGTTTCAATTTTAAGCCCGTATTCCGTCGAAAATGCTTTTGAACTGGCTCGCGGTGTCGAGCGAAAACTGTTGAGACAAAGACAGCGAGACTATACAAGCATGATCAACCACTTGCCTAATCACCAATTACCCGCACGGACGACCCAACCGTGTGTTCCCTCTCCAACAACACGCTACTCTTAGAATCTGCCCTTGACCACGCGGGACTCGCGCTCCACCGATCGTTATATCCCGCCCCACAACCGTCCCAATGCTATGCACCCACCAACGACCACTCGCCAACGGCCGTTCCAGCGTTTATCAGATCGAGAACTACAGGACCTACGAGAGAAGGGACTTTATTTTCGTTGTCGTCAACCTTTTATTAAGGGACAACATGTCTGTCCACGAAAGGAATTTCGAATGATCATCGGCGGCGAGGATGAAATCCAGGTGGCATCGGAGCATCCAGAACTAGAAGAAGAGGATACCGCTTATTTCGACGAGGAGGAAGTTATGACAAATCTGGCGGCTAACCTGTCCATTATGACATTGCCGTTATTCGCCCTTGGAGGAATTTCTGGACCCCGCACCCTTAAATTATCCGGGCTCATCAATCAAATCAAGGTCATAATTATGATCGACAGTGGGGCAAGTCACAATTTTATCTCGACATCTCTCGTAGATCAATTGAAATTGTCAACAGCTATTGATAAATTTTCAAGTGCGACTGGGAAATGGAAAATGCGAGATGGGGGTTTGTCGAGGGGTGCAATTACAGATGGGCACGTGCCAAGTCGAGTGCGATCTGTTCGTCTTCGAATTAGGGGGTGTTGATGTGATTCTTGGAGTAGATTGGCTTCGAACGTTAGGTGACATCAAACTGAATTTGGCGAAATCAACAATGCAATTCGAGCAGGAGGGTCGATCTCACTGCCTTACCGGGGAAGCTAATTTGACGCGCTCACAGATTAGTTGCCGTTCACTATGTAAGCTAGGGGACAATGTCAGTGATTCGTATTGTTGCCTTGCCGTGACGGAGCATGATACTACATCTGTCAAGGATACACTCTCACCGGAACAACAGACGGACATCGAGATCATCACCAGGAAGTTCCCAAAAAATTTTGAGCCACCTTCGTCTCTTCCACCGACTCGCTCCAATGACCACCAAATTATTTTAACCCCAGGGACTTCTGCCGTGTCTGTTCGCCCATATCGTTACGGACATACACAAAAGAGCAAAATCGAAAAGTTGGTCGCAGAAATGCTTACTGCTGGTATCGTGAGATCGAGTTCTAGCCCCTTCTCAAGTTTCCTATTCCAGTCATTCAAGAATTACTCGATGAACTTTGGGGCGCAAATTTCTTCACAGAGCTCGATCTCCGCTCAGCCTATCACCAGATCCGATGCGCGCTGAAGATATCCCAAAAACGGCATTTCGAACTCATGACGGCCATTACGAGTTCTTAGTCATGCCGTTTGGGCTAACCAATGCCCCAGCGACTTTCCAAGCTACGATGACCAACTTATTCCGGCCTCTACTTCGCAAGTTTGTGCTGGTATTTTTTGATGACATCCTGATATATAGTCCGACATGGTCCTCTCATTTACAGCATGTCTCGACAGTCTTGAAGATTTATCGGAGAACCAATTCTTGATCAACCAAAAAAAGTGTCAGTTCGGACGGCGCACTATCGAGTATCTCGGGCATATAATTTCAGCGGGCACGGTGGCGATGGACCCACAAAAGATTGCATCCGTGCTCCGTTGGCCGACACCAACAACTCAAAAAACTGTTCGTGGATTTCTCGGGCTAACAGGATATTATCGTCGTTTTATCCAAGACGTTACCCCGATTTGTTTGGGGGGTTTTCCACGTTAGATCTCGGTGTCCACTGTTAGACGCTATTCGAGGCGGACCGCTAAGGAAGATATGGGCCCTCACGATCCTGGGCTTTCGGAAAGAGTCCATGCAAATTAGAAATATGCTTACTAATAGCATGTTAGTTAGGATTGCTTAGGGAGATTGAGATAATTTAGGGATTTGCTTTTTATTATAAATAAGTCATTAGTATAAGCTGTAGGATTATGTTTTGGGTAGTATTGAACTGGGGGGAGGAACGGGTGTTTGCGGGACTTTCATTGTCAACACTTCGACTTTTCCATGCAGTTATATCAATATATCTATTATTTCTATTCGAGTCTCTTCACAGACAACTAATCCAATCGCCAACCGTCTTCACTCTACACTCTAACATCCACTTATATCTTTAATTACTCAAATATTAGCCACGGTATTACTCGACCGCGTCCGCTGCCACGCCAACAAATCACATGGTGATGAGCACAGTGATAGGGTCAGAATCCACCATGCTCTCTCGTTGCTGGAACTAAATGTTAGATAAGAAAACAAAAATCAACTAGATGAAGGGGAAATAAAAACGTGACAGCAGTACTGAGATTGATCCATCGATAGTTGTAAGTTACTTGGACATTATGTGCGAGATACATATTTTAATATCAAAGTGGTACAACGAGCTTGCGGGGCTTTGTTGGAGAAGTTCATGGCATGCGCTCGGGCAAGCGCTTGAACGTTTTATGAGGCTATCCTTATTTCAGGTGACTATTATTAGATATGTATTAACTTTTGGCTTTGGGGTTTGGGCTTTGGGAGTTTCCCGTATTATTGATTTATGAAGTGACGCATGCATCAAAATATTCATTACTGAGATGGTTCGTCGCATATGTTTTGGAGATATCTACACTAGTCCTTTTTCATTGCTTCTTTCAGAGAGCAGATTCTCTGATGGATCTCTACGTGAATTTCATAACTATTTTGTCGACGAAGATAGATATATTCGTCTTTGTGGAACTTTCTGCCATGGCCGCAAACCAGCAGACAGATTCAAGTGATGCTAACTTTCTTCAAGGAGTTATTGGAAAGCTCCCAAACAGCACCGAACCACGCGCAGAAGAGGCTAGGCTGTATCTGAAGTTCGATCTCGCTCTCGCGTTACTTAACACGGGAGAAGAAGTAGGATGCAAAAGCATTCTAGAAGAAGGAAAGACCAAACTAGCGGGTTTGCCAGATGTGGATAGATATGTATATGGCATGTATTATTGGCTTTTATCAAAGTTCCATAAGACGCGGAAAGAATACTCGTTGGAATACCAAAATAGTCTACTCCATCTCTCGTTCAGATCGCTGGATCATGTCGAAGCTTTCTCAAAAAGGGTATGTGATTTGCTGATTTTCCGTCGTCTTAGTTATGGAGATACTTCGTCAGTTGATTGTTGTTAATCGATGGAGTAGATATTCGTCAGTTTAGTTTGCACGATATTGATGTTTTTGCATGTGATAAATCTAACTCGCTCTTTTTCTTCTTTTTACGAAAAAACTTTCATTAGGAAGCTGCGTTTGAACTAGCTTTGTCAGCATTGCTTGCTGAAGACATCTACGACTTTGACGAGCTCCTTGAGCATCCAATTGTAAGCTTTTTCATGTGCAGTTTTACTTGGTTTTCATCACTGGCTGGGTGGTTATGCACTTGTGTCTATAGTATGATCAGTTTTGATCCTCATGCTCTTTTTATTTATGTTATTCGTTTTGGAAACCTTCTTTGACATTAGTAGATAGATAGATTCCCATTTCCTTTTATTCAAATTAATATATTGGCATATGGAAAGTCTTCATGGGACAGAGAATGAGTGGATTTTTCCCATCATTGAGACATTCAATGCTGGCGATGTCGATCGGTACCAAGAGTTATGCCTTCTCCACGAAACTGCCAGGAACTCGCAGCCTGCTTTAGTAGAGAACAAGAAGCAGCTTTTGGTGAAAATTAATGTCGTAAAAGCAAAAAAAGCGCGTCAAGTCCACCGGGAAAATAGAACGAAGCAAGTTCGCTGTTGCAGTCTATATGTGAATGAAGGAAAGGAAGCATGCTTTGAAAATCTCTTACCTGCTTCCTTCCTACATGAATAGAACAAGAACTCATTGTATGCAGCCGCCTAATATAGAAGTGTGTAATAATAGTCCAAAGGAGGGGTCGTTTAAAAAGATAACCTTGGACGCAGTCAACGTTGAAAAAATAGCCTTGGTATTTTGACCATTTTAAAAGTAGCGTTGAATTTAAGGGTATTTTCGTCTTTATACAGGAATTACTTTGAAAACAGCAACGTGTCCCATAGCAGGGGACTCGCGCACACCATGAGGGGACCCCTACTTTATAGCAGGGGTCCCATGAGCAAGGGACCCCTTCTATAGAGCAGGGACCCCTGCCTTATAGAAGGGGACCATTGCTCTATAGTAGGGGTCCCATGAGTAAGGGACCCCTTCTATAGAGCAGGGACCAGTGGTCTATAGTAGGGGTCCCATGAGCACGGGTCCCCTTCTATAGAGCAAGGACCCCTGCCTTATAGAAGGGGACTCGTGCTCTATAACAGGGATCCCATGAGCAAGGGTCCCCTTCAATAAGTCAGGGGTCCCTGCTCTATTAAGGGGACCCGTGCTCCATGGGACCCTGCTATAGAGCACGGGTCCCTTCTATGGAACCCCTGCTATATAGAAGGGGACCCGTGCTCTATAACAGGGGTCCCATGGAGCACAGGCCCCCTTTTATAGAGCAGGAGACCCCTGCTATATTAAAAAAAAATTGTTGGGGATTTGAACCCACGACCTATTACTTGAACGTCTGACACTCCACCCACCCGCCCTAAACCGCACGACATTAAACATATTGGTTTCGAATGTGGGCCCAATTAGTAAGGGCATATTGGTCGTTTTACATTTGAAGGCTATTTTTTTAACATTGACTATGTCAAATGCCATTTTTTTAAATATTCCCCAAAGGAGACACTACGGAGATCTTCAAAAAACAATTATAAAAGTGTAAGAGATGGATAAGACGACGGTTCTCGAATAAGGAAAGGCATTTACCAAGCAACAGAATTTCCCTCTTTAATTTTTCAGTGTCGGCGGTTGCATATGCTGCCTGCCGCAAATGGTATATTGAAATGCATATTCTATTCTACATACGTGTTCCTTAAGTAGTCATTGACGTTGGTAGTGGTAGTAAAAGATGAAGAAATTTAAATTCCACAAAACTAATTCTATGTAGGATATCGAGAGAAATTTCAGTGCCCTAATGCTTCTTCTGTCTTGTTTCCAGAGTTGGGAGATCGAGATTACAATTAGATTGATCATTGCTTAATGAAAAAACAAAACTAAAAAAAAAGGCCTCAATTATAGCAGTACTACATACATGTAGATGTAGTACTAAAAAGATGGCCTCAGATGTAGTACTATATGCGGCCCAGTCGGTCCTAAAAATTAAAAATTAAATAAGCACTCGGTCCTTAACATAATAATATAAAGATAAATGGATCAGCATGGCCCAATTAAAAGTAAGTACTCCTAAGCTTGCGTTGGCAATTGCGACGATTCTGAGGATAACGCCATAACGGATGCTGATTACAAATAACTTAGTCACGTTAATTACAAATGTAGGCAAATTTCAAACTTAAATTTCAAAAATAGGCACTTGTATTACAAAAATAGGGGCATTCTTTTATTTCATATTCTTTTTGTGAATTAATTTTATTATATGCACAAAATTACTACAAAAATAGGCATTCTTTTAATTTATTTTTTGTATGAATACAACATACACAATTAAAGAAGTAATACAATTTAACTATTATTCATAAAATGAATAAAGATAAATATAGGATTCGAGCAAATAAATGAAATAGACTACACAATTGAAAAAAAAAACGCAACCGCAATTATTACCAGTAATTTTCCTCCATTTTAAAAAATTTTTTAAAGTATTTTTCGTCGAGACGAAATCCGATCAAAATCAAAGTTTTTTGTCATGAACAGGTAAAACTTGCACAGATGACAAAACCAATGAAAAATAAATCGGCGAAGCGAAAAAAATTGTACATTGATGTGGTTCCAAAATATTGCATGCTAATTCAAAATAGAACATTTTTATACTATTTATTTAGTCATAAATACTACTATGTGAAATAATAAAAATATAAAAGTTTGGCTTTCGGCAAACCGAAAATAATATGTTATAAAAATTAGAAACTAAATACCGAACTGAAAATTCGATTCCGTAATCGAGATAACGGTTTCTAGTTCTACTTGATTCAATTTGTTAATCGAACTATGAAGAACCTATTAAATTTAAGTAAAAACATAAATGAGAAATATATTGCCAATAAAAAATTATGAAAAAAATTATAAAAAATTGTTCCTATTTTTGTAATAGCTTACACATAGTGCCTATTTTTGTAAATGACAATAAAAAGGATGCCTGTTTTTGTAATCCCAAAAGTCCACTTTTTTTTATCTAAATAACCGGGGGCCTGAGCTCGCCATTATAAAATAATAATAGTATTTATCTAATTGATAGACTAAATTGACATTTTTTGAAACCATGAGCTCACATAAAATTGTTATTATTTTATAATCGGTGACACATCAACAATTAGATAAATACTATTACAAGTTTATCCTTAATATTTTAATCAATAACTATTTTAGCTTAAGATGTTTTTTAAACTACTTACTTAATAGTTTAAATATTTTAAATATAAAACAACATGATATATTTGCCCATTTTTCGGATTTGCTAAACGAAATACTATATACTAATCTGGTTATATATATAATCTATTTTATTAGGGAGAGAGTAAATCTTTCATTTATACTAGTATTTCTTGCACACCCTATGCGTGTGCAGTAAAAAATAATTAATTAATTTATACTAAGGAGGGTTTAGTAGTGGGTAGTTTTTTATGTGTATGTTTAATTGGTAGGTAGTGGCTAGTGGGTGTTGATTTTAGTTTTTATTATTATTATTTTGTAATGAGATAATAGTTTACACACCAAATCAATTTGGATTTGAACGCTTTGTATCCAACCCTGAGCTTTTATATAATAGTAAAGATAATTGTTAGAGGCATTAGAGTAACTGTCCTATGTAATTTCGTATGTCAATTTTATCATGCTAAATTCTAATTTAATCCTTTAACTTTTTAGTGTTTTTAATCACACAACCATAAAATAATTTTCCCATTATATATTCAAAAGATTTCTTGATTAAAATAGATTCATATCTTTATATTAAACATATCGAATTAAATATAATCCTATAAATATAAAATAATATTGCATATATTTTCGTATTGGATCGACACATAAGAGTGTGCTTAATATACTAGTTAGAATAACTACCCTCTAATTGATTGGTATGTCAATCAATCATAATTACCATTGTATCCTTACTTTTAAATTTGTTCCGATTATATCCTTTAAAAATAAAAACATGCATACTTAAAATACTATAACATTAACTTAACATATTAAAAGTAACTTGACATATAATTTAATATTATATGTTTAGTAGCCAGCCCACATCATGTGTGCGAAAAACACTAGTATATACTAAGAGCCCGTTTGGTTGGAGGGATGAGTTTGGATGGTATTACGTTTAGTTGGGTTATATAATGGAGGGTATGAGCTTTTTAGGGTGTTTGGTTGATGTGATTCAGTAATGATGTCTGACATGTTTGGTATATGGGTTTAGATGTTATTAGATTTAAATAAATACAATTACAAATTTATCATTCCTTTATTTAAATAATCCGGTAGAGAGAGAGTGGGAGAGAGAGGAAGAGAGGTAGAGGTAGAGGGAGAGGGGTGAGGGGGAGAGAGAGATAAATATAGAGAGATGGCGAGAGAGAGCGAGAGAGAGGGGGAGAGAGATAGAGAAAGAGAGAGGAGAGATGGAAGAGAGAGATAAAAATAGAGGGAGAGAGAGAGAGATGTAGATAGAGGAGAAAGAAGGGGAGAGAGATAAATATATAGAGAGAAGGCGAGAGAGAGAGGAGGGAGATGGGGACAGAGAGCGATAAGTATAGAGAGAGAAGGCGAGGAGAGAGAGAGAGGGAGAGAGGAGAGGGGGGAGAGAGATAAATATAGAGAGAGAAGGCAAGAGAGAGGAGAGAGAGAGAGGGGGGGAAAGAGATGGAGAGAGAGAGTGAGGGGAGAGAGATTATTATTAAAAGAAAAAAATTAAATAGAATTTAAAATAAAAATGGTTAATAGTAAGGTGTGATTAAATAAAGGGAGAGGTAGTGACTCCTTTAATTAAACCTCTATAAGGGGTATTAAGGAGAGAATTACATAATGATATTATTTTGATAATGGAACTACAAAACTAGTTGAGTTTTAAAAGCTATTACAAAACTAATCAACGTTTTTTATTCTAACTATTTTTATTTTCATTTTAACCACGAAAATACTTAAAATTACAAAATCACTATTGTTATCTTCAAATAGCACAACACTTGTTAATAATTAAATTTTTATCCCAATTTAATTCAAATATATTAAAAAGAAATAATCATAAGAAAAATAGAATTGCTTGGCGTGACCGTGACCTACTCCTCCCACGTGAGTTAGATATCTACACCTATCAAAACGGGCCGGCGTAGCTCGACAAAGCCCGCCATGGGCGGGGCAGGCGTTGAAGGACCGCGCCCGCCCACATTGAAAAAAACAAAAATAAAAATTTAGAAAAATAATAAAAAAACAATAAAAATTAAATATTCAAGCTCGAAATTAATTCTAATTAAATCTAATCTCGTAATAATAATTTATTTATATTATAAAACTTGAGTAAATTTAAAATTGGAAAAACAATACTAGCATACCTATATAATTCATTTATGTATCTATATTTAATAAATTAATATCATATTATAATTCACGGGCTCAAGTACGATATTTTTTATTAAATATTGATATACAAATAAATTATATAGGTATGTTGGTATTTTTTAGCTCTGATTTTAAATTTACTAAAGTTTAATAATATAAATAATTTATTATTACGAGATTAGATTTAATTAGAATTAATTTCGAGCTTAAATATTTAATTTTTATTGTTTTTTCTTTATCATTTTGAACTTTTTTTTTTTAATTTGGGCGGGGCAGGCCTTCAATTTTTAAGGCTTTGCCAAACGGCGGGCTTACCCGCGCCCGTTTTGACAGCTCTAGATATCGAACTTACGTGGGAGGAGTCGATAACGCCAAGTAATTTTATTTTTCTTTTATTATTTCTCTAAGAACTATGTATTTAATATATTGAGTTAAAAGTTGGGGTAAATTTTTAATTATTAATAAGTGTTGTGCTATTTGAAGATAACAATAGTGAAAATTTGTAATTTTAAGTATTTTCGTGGTTAAAATGAAAATAAAATAGTTAAAAATTTAAAAAGTTGATTAGTTTTGTAATAGGTTTCAAAACTCAACTAGTTTTGTAATTCCCTTATCCAAATAACGTCATTTATGTAATTCTCTCGGATATTAAGAGGTATTAATTAAACCTCATCTTTAAATAAACCTTCCAACCAAACATTGTATTTGTTAATCCTATTCCCCTAAGCCCCTAAGGATAAAACATTAGAGTAACTTTCATTTAATTAATTGATATGCCACGTGACATTACAACCTTATCCTTAATTTAGTTACATTTACAATAATTTTTTCATAAATTACATTTTAATTACTTTAATACAGTATCCCAACATCAATTTTGTTTACAAACTTACAAAATAAACACAATTAAAAATTTCAATTTTGAAATATAAAACTCATACTAATTTTATATTGTATTACAGGACGTGTGCTAAAAAATATTAGCCTTAAACTTAACTAATAGTCTTGAATTGGGGATAAAGATGATTTCAAGCAAGTTCATGCTTGGAGAAAGTAGTCAACCTTCCATACTCTTCCATCATAATGGAGGATAAGGCCTTCGAATTTTGTGTTTTTCTTATAATTTCATCAACAGTCAACTCATCTTGGGATTTCGTAATCAAACATATTAAGTGAATGGAGCCTTCTTCAAATTTATATTGCCAAAATCTCAAGCGGAAAATTTCAAAAGGAAAAGAAAAGTTCAGCAAAAATCAAAGATTTTCCAGAGTTGGTACCAAGATTCTGGGTTTTCGTGAGGGGGCATTTATGATTTCTGTTGAAAAGATTGAAAAGGGAAAAAAACACCTCTTTGATTTTCAATTTTCATACCCGACACGATTAATCGATTCTAGACCTAGTATAAATAACCCTTGTTCCTCACTTTGTTGGGGCACAATCACTAATTTTCATCTGCGGCGGCTGCCTTTGTGGTTGATTAGGTATGGTTTTCTGTGACCCTCAGCCTTGTTTTGTTGACAGTTAAATTCAATCTGCTGTTTCCGTTCTCATTTGATTTGTGGGGTGATGTGGGATTTATACATGAATGTTTTTCACCCTGAGTTTTGATTGTTCTTCCGATTTTTATTGCTGTTTCTTTTTCAATTGTTGAAATTCAGTTCAATTGTTCCTTGTGGCTGTCATAGTTGTTTTGGTGTCGATTTCCTGATTTTTGGATGTGGTTCATGTGTAGATTTATGTTTCTGAAACTGGAATATTGTTGGTTCATGTTATGTTTCTGAAACTAGAATCAAAAGTCCCTTTTTTTTAACTATTTGTTGTGATTTGTTTTTTTAAACATGATAATTATTCGAGGTCTATTTTTTCAATTTTTGATGGTTGTGGATCTGCTTTTCTGATGATTAACTCTAATGCTTTTGTGCTATCATCATCCATTCTTTGTGATATCTATGGATTTTTTTTTATGATTAACCCTAGTGCTTATTTGTGATGGTTACGGTGTTTTTCAATTTCGTACTAGTAACCCTAATGCTGTAGTGATATCATATGTGATATTTTGTGATGGCTTGATCTGTTTTTCTGATCATTAACTGTAATGCTGTTTTTATATCATCTTTCGATTTTTTGTGATGGTTGTGGATCTGCTGCTGTGATAATAATTTTTTTGTGTTTGCTTGTCTGGATTTTAATTTATGGACTTAGGGTGTGACGTGTTTAGAACAATTGAGATATACATCTGATTGGCCATACAGAAACAATGATGAATTCACATTCACTAATGGAAACTTGGTTTGATGTGTTTTGTTGGTTCAATTGTTGCATATTTTTTTTAATAGAACTGAAATGAAATCACTGTTGGCTACGGCGACTTCATTCTGCACTTTCTTTAAATTTTTTTTAACAAAACTGAAATGAAATCGTCGTTGGCTACGACAACTTCAATCTGCATGTTCTTTAATTTTTCTAATTAAACTGAACTGAATCGTTGTTGGCTACGGCGACTTCATTCTGCATATTCTTTAACTTTTTTAACAAATTTGAAATGAAGTCGTCGCTGTCTACTGCAACTTCATTCTGCACATTCTTTATTTTTTTAACAAAACTGAAATGAAATCGTCTTTGGCTACGGCGACTTCACTCTGCATATTCTTTATTTTTTTTAACAAAACTGAAATGAAACCGTCTTTGGCTACGGTGACTTCGTTCTGCATAATTTTTTTTTAATTTTTTTTTTGACAAAACAGGAATAAAATCGTTGTTAGCTACGGCGACTTCACTGTGCATATTCTTTATTTTTTTTAACAAAACTGAAATGAAATCGTCTTTGGCTACGGCGACTTCGTTCTGCATATTTTTTATATTTTTTTTAACATAACTGAAATGAAATAGTCTTTGGCTACGGCGACTTCATTCTGCATATTTTTTTTTATTTTTGACAAAACAGGAAAAAAATCGTTGTTGGCTACGGCGACTTCATTCTGCATATTTTTTTGATTTTTTTAGCAATACTGAAATGAAATCATCTTTGGCTACGGCGACTTCGTTCTGCATATTTTTTTTTATTTTTTATTTTGACAAAACAGGAATAAAATCGTTGTTAGCTACGGCGACTTCACTCTGCATATTCTTTATTTTTTTTAACATAACTGAAATGAAATCGTCTTTGGCTACGGCGACTTCGTTCTGCATATTTTTTATTTTTTTTAACAAAACTAAAATGAAATCGTCTTTGGCTACGGCGACTTCATTCTGCATATTTTTTTTATTATTTTGACAAAACAGGAAAAAAGTCGTTGTTGGCTACGGCGACTTCATTCTGCATATTTTTTTGATTTTTTTAGCAATACTGAAATGAAATCATCTATGGCTATGATGGCGACTTCGTTCTGCATATTTTTTTTTATTTTTTATTTTGACAAAACAGGAATAAAATCGTTGTTAGCTACGGCGACTTCACTCTGCATATTCTTTATTTTTTTTAACATAACTGAAATGAAATCGTCTTTGGCTACGGCGACTTCGTTCTGCATATTTTTTATTTTTTTTAACAAAACTGAAATGAAATCGTCTTTGGCTACGGCGACTTCAATGTGCATATTTTTTTATTTTTTATTTTTGACAAAACAGGAAAAAATCGTTGTTGGCTACAGCGACTTCATTCTGCATATTTTTTGATTTTTTTAGCAAAACTGAAATGAGATCGGCTTTGGCTACGGCGACTTCATTCTGCATATTTTTTTTTTATCTTTTTTTTTGACAAAACAGGAATAAAATCGTTGTTAGCTACGGCGACTTCACTCTGCATATTCTTTATTTTCTTTTAACAAAACTGAAATGAAATCGTCTTTGGCTACGGCGACTTCGTTCTGCATATTTTTTTTACTTTTTTTTTTGACAAAACAGGAATAAAATCGTTGTTAGCTACGGCGACTTCACTCTGCATATTCTTTATTTTTTTTAACAAAACTGAAATGAAATCGTCTTTGGCTACGGCGACTTCGTTCTGCATATTTTTTATTTTTTTTAACAAAACTAAAATGAAATCGTCTTTGGCTACGGCGACTTCATTCTGCATATTTTTTTTATTATTTTGACAAAACAGGAAAAAAGTCGTTGTTGGCTACGGCGACTTCATTCTGCATATTTTTTTGATTTTTTTAGCAATACTGAAATGAAATCATCTATGGCTATGATGGCGACTTCGTTCTGCATATTTTTTTTTTTTTTTTATTTTGACAAAACAGGAAACTACGGCGACTTCACTCTGCATATTCTTTATTTTTTTAAACATAACTGAAATGAAATCGTCTTTGGCTACGGCGACTTCGTTCTGCATATTTTTTATTTTTTTTAACAAAACTGAAATGAAATCGTCTTTGGCTACGGCGACTTCAATGTGCATATTTTTTTATTTTTTATTTTTGACAAAACAGGAAAAAATCGTTGTTGGCTACAGCGACTTCATTCTGCATATTTTTTGATTTTTTTTTTAGCAAAACTGAAATGAGATCGGCTTTGGCTACGGCGACTTCATTCTGCATATTTTGTTTTTTTATTTTTTATTTTGACAAAACAGGAATAAAATCGTTGTTAGCTACGGCGACTTCACTCTGCATATTCTTTATTTTTTTTAACAAAACTGAAATGAAATCGTCTTTGGCTACGGCGACTTTGTTCTGCATATTTTTTATTTTTTTTAACAAAACTAAAATGAAATCGTCTTTGGCTACGGCGACTTCATTCTGCATATTTTTTTTATTTTTTTGACAAAACAGGAAAAAAGTCGTTGTTGGCTACGGGCACTTCATTCTGCATATTTTTTGATTTTTTTTTAGCAAAACTGAAATGAAATCGGCTTTGGTGAATACAGCGACTTCGTTCTGCATATTTTTTTTTTTGCAAAACAGGAATAAAATTGTTGTTAGCTATGGCTACTTCACTCTGCATTTCTTTATTTTCTTTTGACAAAACTGAAATGAAATCGTCTTTGGCTACGGCGACTTCGTTCTGCATATTTTTTTATTTTCTTATCTTTTGACAAAACAGGAAAAAAATTGTTGTTGGCTACGGCGACTTCATTGTGCATGTTTTCTAATTTTTTTTAACAAAACTGAAATGGAATCGTCTTTTGCGATGACGCTATTATTTTCTTCTTTTCCCAGATAGCCAACTGCAACTTCATTTATTCGACTTGCTTTTCTGGATGTAGTAACTTCACTAATTTTTAAAAGCAGTACATTTTCTTGTAGCAGCCTTTGCATGGCATATCTGAATTTTTTTGCTGCTGATAGTGTTTTCCTTCCCCGTGGACTTATTGGATTGAAGGTTTTTTTAATATTATTTTAACGGCTGATTCGCAGAAAAATTCTGAACTATGAACAACAACGACCATTCGACTGAGGACGGTAATGAGACAAGCGAATGGATACCGTTTTTTGACCTCAACGAACCATATCCAGACGCCGACGCAGAGTACGATTGGCACTTCGCTCCCCCAATCAATAATCTCGAGGCAGATAATGGTGGCAATGATGATGTCTTCATACCATCACAGACGCAATTCGAACAAGTATGAATTTGTAGCCTTTTGTCTTCCATTTGCTTTTTGTTTGGATTCGACTTGAAAGCATATTAGAAAAGCTATGTGTGACTCTATGTGCTGCTTATATTCTTTCAGGCATGGAATAACGAGGCAGATAATGGATGCAATGATGATGTAATCATACTACCACAGATGCAATTCGAACAAGTATGAATTCATAGCCTTTTGTTGTCTATTTGCTTTTTTGTTTGAATTCGACTTGATAATAGTATATTAAAAAAGCTATGGATGACTCTATGTGCTGTTTATCTTCTTCCAGGCATGGAATAACGAGGCAGCTAATGGTGGCAATAATGATGTAATCGTACCACCACGGACGCAATTCGAACAAGTATGAATTTGTTTGTAGCCTTTGTTGTATATTTGCTTTTGTTCGATTCAATTGATGATTTGTTAAATAAAAAGCTAAATCTGAGACTATGTGCTGTGTTTATCTTCTTCCAGGCAGGGAATAATGTGGCAGATAATGGTGGCAATGGTGTAATCATACCACCACAGATTCAATTAGAACAAGTAGGAACTTGTAGCCTTTTGTTGTTTATTTGCCTTTGTTCGATTCGACTTCATATATTAAAACCAAAAACTATGTGTGACTTTGTGGGTTCTGTTTATCTTCTTCCAGACGAGTAACCACCTTCGCGTTACTGTTGATCTTGAAATGGGTAATTTTCTCTTACCTTCTCTTGCCTTCTCTGATTATTTATGGGCTCTTTCTCATTCATCTTCTTGCAAGAAAGAGTTTTTCATGAACTTTGCTTTGTATATTCTCATTGTTCGATTACGTATGCCTCCTTTTATTCTTCCCTTTTTTTTTTGCGTATTCTCGTATAGAATTTGTTTTATCGTTCATCTGCATAACAATTTTGGCAGACGCCTCCCGCCCCAACAAGCGTGTACGAGTAACGAATCAGACAATCGACGTCGATGATATCATCTATGTGGACGTAGTCGATTCCCCAAACGAGGTGCCAATAGAAAAATGAATATTCGTTAAAATCTATTAAATGATTACCCGTTGTTTTTCTTTTCCTTCAATTTCTTACTGTTAGTTTCCTTAATCAATTGATTTTCTCCATTTACGTACGTAGTGTTTGTTTTTCTTCAACACGTGCTTGATCGATCTCTGTTGTAAATCACAGTACCCTTTTTTTTTTTCTTCAACGCATTCGTTCGCCGATCTCAGTCCTTGTTTTTCTTTTTTCCTTAACAATCGATTTCTCCATCTGTATAAGTAGCATCTGTGATTGTTTGAGCTATGTGTTGATCGTTACGTAAGACGACTTTTTTTTTTTATTATTTTATAAATCGATGTTTTTAAGGCGCCTCCATCGCCTCCCCCGCCCCCGCCCGTGTTTTTGTGCCCGATCTGCCTCGACCAACTGATCGATGAAGTGTCGACAAAGTGTGGGCACATATTCTGCCAAGCCTGCTTAGATTCTGCGCTTGGTGCGAGCAAACAGTGTCCCGTTTGCAGGAAAAAGATGACCCATAGGGACTTCTTTCGCATCTACCTTCCCAAGACGAGATTCATTTGAGTTCAGGTTCTCTCTCTCTCTCTCTCTCTCTCTCTCTCTCTCTGTATATATATATGTATATCTTTGTATTGATTCATGGATAAGTGTAGCTAAAACTGGGAATTGTTTCTGTTTTGGGTCTTTGTGTTAGCAGCGGTTTGCTGGGATTCTGTGATCGTAGCTTGTTTTGCTGCTGCCGTCGTCGTCGGCGTTGTTTTTTTTTTTTTCTGAAACGGTTAATTCGTCGGACTTTTTTTCGGATCATATTACTATTAAATCTTGAGTTTTTATGTCGCATTTTGCATTTGCGTTTGCTTTTCGTTGTTGAACAGCTGTTGTGAAAGAAAATCCGTGATGCATCATCTGATTATGATTCTTCATCTGAATAGAACAGAAATAATACAGTATCTTTAGTAGCGTTGTTGCTTGCTTTGATGAATAATATATTATCACTAATATGTGAAGGTCACTCAGAATGTGTCCAATCCATGAGTATATAGTTTTATTTATAATTAAAAAATTCATAGTTAAACTAAGGATTTAATTAAAATCAATTAAAAATTAATGGATTAAATTTACATCAATTTGACGCACCAAATTGAAAGAATAGTTATTCAGTCTAGTTATTCAGTGGCTTAATTATTTTTTGGTCCCGTAATTTAGGGGGGTGGCGTTATCGGGACACATAATTTAGGTGGCGGCATTATACGGACATTAACTTTCAAAAGAATGACAATTTAGGGACAATATACGCCCGCCCGGTATTTTGACTCAAACCCGCTGACGTGGAACCCACCCACTGACATGTATGCTTAATCGAATTAGCGATGGAATTTCCGTCGCTAAAGGGAAAAAATTAAAAAAAATAAAAGCAATTGAAAAAAAAATAAAAAAAATAGAGTAATAAGTTAAAAAAAAAGAGAAAATTACTAATAAACTAAATAAAAAATATATAAAGAATAAATAATAATTTTAAAAATAATAAAATTAAAATGAAATAAAATAGAAAGAGAGAGTGAAAATATATTTAGAGACGGAAATTAAAATAAATAAAGACCAAATAATAACATTAAAATAAATAGATACAGCTAGATTAAATTTTAATTTATTATTTATTCTCTAAATATATTTTCATTCTCTCTTTCTTTTTATTTCATATTAGTTTATTATTTTTAAATTTTATTATTTACTCTTTTGTTATTTTAATTTACATCTCTAAATATATTTTCATTCTCTCTTTTTCTATTTCATTTTAATTTACTATTTTTAAATTTTTAATATTTATTCTTTATATATATTTTATTTAATTTATTAGAAATTCTTTTTTAATTTATTACTAGTTTTTTTTTTCTTTTTTTTTTTCAATTGCTTTAATTTTTTTAAATTTCCCTTTAGCGACGGAAATTTCATCGCTAAATTCCGTCGCTAATCGGATTAAGCACACATGTCAGCGGGTCGGGTTCCATGTCAGCAGGTTTGGGTCAAAATACCGGGCCAGGGCATTATTGTCCCTAAATTGACATTTTTTCGAAAGTTAATGTCCCTATAACGCCACCCATACTAAATTACGGGACCAAAAAAATAATTAATCTTATTCAGTCACTCGAATTTTTGATATTCCGTTTATTCCTCATCAAATGAATGGCATCCTCTTCTAGAAATCTTAGCTATTCGCTGTGGCCCTTCGGAACAACCTTGCTAATTGCGGACTGTTTATTCTTTTGCCATTTACTAACTCATAATCACATTTTTGAAAAAAAAAATATATATTTGCATGCTCTCCTAAGAAAATAGATATGCCAAACATGAGATTACACTCAGCTCAGATAACGTAATAAATGTGAAAATTAGAGCTGAAAATTTGACGGTCGGATCGGATCAGCTCGGCCCGGATTGAGCGGGCTGGGGCGGCATGGGCTTCCCCTTTTGTGGGCCTAAGATTCCTAGGCGAAAGTCCATGATACGATGGGCCGGCCTGAATTTTTAAATCTTTATATTTTCTTATTTCAAAAGTTTTTAGTTATTAATTAGTCAAATCTACAACTAAATCTGCATTCCCCAAACTATCCATCAACTAACTTCCCCTTCCCATTTGTTTATCATCAAACTCCCCACTTCAAACAATTAAATCAAACACCTACCTAATGGATAATTTTAGCCTTATAAAACAAAAATATTAGCAAAAAACCAATTGAATTAGTCAACACCCTCCTTACTCCCACTTTCACTTTCAACCACAGTGAACACGACGAGATAGATACGAGGAAACGAGGGAGAACGAGAGAGACAACGAGACAGAGAACGGGAGAACGAGAGAGGGATTGAGAGAACGTGCAAGCTTCCAATTTTCCAACACCTCGCGAAGTAATTTCAACTGTAATCTATGCTTTTTTTATTTTTTATTTTTTTGGCTTTTTGGATTAATGTAGAGCTTAGGGCTTGGATATGTGCATTTCTTCAAGGATTCCATGCCGGGCTATGCTTATTTCTTTTATGAGTGCTCAAATTTGGGATTTAGGGCTTCAATTAGAGTTTAGTTTTTCGTTTTTCGATTTGGGGTTTTGATATGTTTCAAAATAGGGCTTTTTAACTTCTATTATGCTTCGATGAAACATCACAAAGGTATTGTATTTGTAACTATCTTTGGTACTAGGCTTGGTTAATTCTGGGTACTATAAATTTCAATGCTGCCATTTGTGTCTGTTTCTGAGTATATTATGTATATTGTGTCATTTGTGTCTGTTTAGTGGTACTCTAGACGTGATTTAATTGTTTGGTGTTTTAATACCGAATATTAATTGAATTGGTACTGTTTGTCTTTTTTTTTTGTATTGCCTTACATAATTAACGGTACTGTAAATTCATTATTTGAGTACACGAGGGAGCATAATTCGGAGGGCGTGAATTGAGGCGTACATGCTGCAGTGTCCATGGATAGATACCTCGTCAGACCGACAGCTCGTTGGAGGAATCTTGACGATGTTGAAGCCGAAGTATATCATGGCTCCATTATTGTCATAATACTTAGAGATCCTCTTGTTTGCATGCTCCACTTGTTTGAATGATATTATCGGTGTTTATAAGATTTTAGACTTTTTGAGAGTGATATGCTGTCATGAGGTTGAGGTTCTGCGAACCTTTCTGAGATATTTTTTATGTTTATGAGGTTGAGGTTCTGATGTTAAGACTTGTTTGTGCTCCAAGTATATTTATAATACCTGAAAATGGTTATAATACCAATATATAGATGTTTGTAGTACCAATATATTGACATTTGTAGTACCATAACATATGCTAATATAGTACCATTCGTATGTTATTAGTTTGTCGTACTGTGATAATCGAAAACACGTAGATTCTTGAGCAAATAAGGTCGGAAAGCTTCCAAAATATGGTACATAATAAAAAACAAATATATGGTAACATAAAACATAGACACTAACTTCCAATAGATCAAAGCTCTTGACTATCTAGTAAGATGTTGTTACTAATATCATATAAGTAGAAAGAAAGTTGCGGTTCAATGTAATAATCCTTAATTCTAAATGTTAACCCACCAATAATGATCCCAAATGATCAATGTAGTGCATATAACCATGGAAACGTAGTTACGGACGACAAAAATAATTGAAACGACGTCGAAAATGCATACGCTAATTTGTAGTACCAGTATATAGATATTTGTAGTAGCAAAAAATATATGTTCGTAGTACCATAACATACGCTAGTGTAGTACCCTGCATAGGTTACTTGTAGTATCTTCGGACCACATTTTAATTATCGAAATACGTAGATTCTTGTGCAAATAAGGCTTGAGAACTTCCAAAATTTGGTACATAATAAAAAGTAAATACATGGTAAAATACACATAACCCTAAACTTCCAATAGATAAAAAATCTTGACTATAAGTAAGATGTTGTTACTAGTATCATATAACTAGAAAGAATGTTGATGTTTCAATGTAATATTCCTTAACTCTAACTCACCAATATTGATACTAAATGATCAAATATAGTACATTAGACAATTGTAACGTAGCCACAGACCAAAAAATAATTCAAACGGCGTCGAAAATGCTTACTTTAACTTGTAGTACCAGTATATAAATTTCTGTACTACTAATATATAGATGTTCATAGTATCATAACATATGCTGGTGTAGTACCCTGCGTAGGTTACTTATAGTATCTTTTTCGTACTACGTTTTTAGTTATTGAGATTCTTGTGCAAATAAGATGTGAGTACTTGAAAATAAGGTACACAATAAAAATTAAATACATGGTAACATGAAACATAAACACTAACTTCCAATATTTCAAAAATCTTGACTATGTAGTACGATGTTGTTGCAAGTATTATATAAGTAGAAAGAAAGTTGGTATTTCAATCTAATAATTCTTAATTATAATTAGTAACCCATAATTGTGATACTGATCAATATAGATATAGTCGCGGACCAAAACATAATACGAACGGCGTCGAAAAACGCCTACCCTAATGGTAGTACCAGAATATACCTATATATAAATGTTTATAGTACCATAAAGTATGCTCGTGTAGTATCATTGCGCAGGTTACTGATAGTATCTTTTCGTAGCACGTTTTAATTATCGAAAACACGTAGGTTCTTGTACAAGTAAGGCCTTAGAATTTCCAACGTGATACAAATAAAATATATGGTAACATAACACATAGACACTAACTTTCAATAGATCAAATATCTTGGCTATCTAGTAAGATGTTGTTACTAATATCATATAAGTAGAAAGAAAGTTGTGTTTCAATGTAAAAATCCTAAATTCTAAATGTTAACCCACCAATAATGATACCAAATGATCAAATGTAGTACATATAACCATGGTAACGTAATTACGGACGAAAAAATAATTCGAACGACGTCGAAAATGAATACGCTAATTTGTAGTACCAGTATATAGATATTTCTAGTAGCAAAAAATATATGTTCGTAGTACCATGACATATGCTAGTGTAGTACCATGCGTAGGTTACCTGTAGTATCATCAGACCACATTTTTAATTATCGAAAATACATAGATTCTTGTGCAAATAAGGATTGAGAACTTCCAAAATACGGTACATAATAAAAAGTAAATACATGGTAACATAAAACATAACCCCGAACTTCCAATAGATAAAAAATCTCGACTGTGAAGTAAGATGTTGTTACTAGTATCATATAACTAAGAAGAATGTTGATTTTTCAACGTAATAATCCTTAATTCTAAATTTTAACCCTCCAATATTGATACTAAATGATCAAATATAGTACATATAACCATGATAACGTAGCCACAAACAAAAAAATAATTCAAACGGCCCGAAAATGCTTACTTTAACTTGTAGTACCAGTATATAAATATTTGCAGTACTAATTTAAGATGTTCATAGTACCATTATATGCTGGTGTAGTATTATGCATAGATTACTTGTAGTATCTTTTTCGTACTACGTTTTTAATTATTGAAAACACGTAGATTTTTGTGCAAATAAAACGTGAGAACTTAAAATAATAAAAATTAAATACATGGTAACATAAAACATAAACACTAACTTCCACTATATCAAAAATATTGACTATGCAGTTAGACGTTGTTACAAGTATTAATATCATTAATCTACCAACAATATTAATATCAACATATCAACGGTATTAATATCATTCATCCACCAACATCATAATCCAAATCATATCGACAAAAAAATATGCCATAATCTATCGACAACATATCGACAAAATGATATGTCATAGCCTATCGGCAACAATACCACCGCCATTTGTCCAACTTGTCATTCATTAAGCCATAAAAATCACGAATAGCAGCTCCTTTGCTTCTGTAAGCCTTTTGGTACCTCACCTCTCTGCTCCACAACATAGTTTCGTATCACGGAACCTATAAATTAGAACAACAAACAGTTACCATATGATACTGCTAGAAAGCTTCAAAATGTACCTTATATAAGAAATACGAGTACTGTAAATCAATATACTTTGGTACTGCATATAAAAATTGCTTTAACCAACAAATGAGCTAAATTTTAACCAATATTGATCTCCCTCACGAACAGTATTTTAATGATTGAAAAATGGGGGAGAATTCATTTTTCACAGCTCGACACCCAAAATGCGATACCCACATCTCAATACCCAGTTTGAATCTGAAGGAACCAAAAGCATATCACTCATATCTTGGAAAACAAAAACGAGTCAGTGGAAATTTACCTGACCACGACGGCCTTGAATAATCGAATTGCCTTGAGAACTGACAGTAACCACCACGTTCTTACCTACCTTCACCAAATCTTCTAACCTCGCCTTATCTGATTCCCTTGTCCCAATTAAAGCCCCTACCAAGAATTCACCATTATTGCCCAGCAAAGGTGACCCCAGTTTCGGAAAAGCATCAATCCTCTCCACATCATCAACAGCCACACAGGTTCTTCGTCGTTGATTTCCCCATATTTTCTCATTAACGGCATTAATTCGAGCTTTTCCTTGGCCAAATAACACGCCGCGTCCTCAAATCTGTAATATGCTGGAATTGTAGAAGATAATTTAGGATATGCGGAAGAACGATCGTTTCAATTGATGGTTTAAGAAGAAAAGAGTTAAAAAATAATAATAAATGAGGGGTAGAATTGTCGTGGTGTAGTGAGGTGTACGATTGTTTTGAAATAGGGAGCTTGATAAAAAAATAAGTGGGAATGTGAATTTAGTTGATAGAAAGTTTAGAGAGGGGGATTTTTTTAAGGTTGCCCCTATTAATTACATCAATAATTTATACTAGTTATTATACACAGCACCACAAATACATAACTATGAACAATTTTCACATAATTTTTTTCTTGAATTTTGTAATCATTTTATATAGAAATTTTCATATCCGTTATGTAATTCTCTCGACTTGTTAGGTTGTTTATATGCCTCGCCACTCTATCTCGGTATAATTCTACATAGTTTCTATGTTCGATAGGTGACAAACACCAAGTACGCTTAGTCTATGTTGAAACTCTCAAAGTACTTAATTTCGGCACTTTGCAGTCACCTCCTATCTACCCCATTATAAGCACTTCGATCACCAATCAGCAGACCCTTTCTCTTTCCGATTTCACTTTCGTCCCCATTTTTTTTTCCCTATGAGCTGCTACGAAAAAGAAAAAATGTCAAACTGCTTTTCAATCAGCTACAAATCCCCATACTTAAACCAAAACCTCAGAATCGAAGAGCTGATCGGCGAAAGTGATGGCAAAAAGCGCATCTTAGTAGTCGTCGATGCACTGAAAGAGTTTCACCCGAATTTACTCGAAAGCATACTCAGGTGTTTCACTACAAGGGACTGCACAGTTACTCTTCTCGGCGTCAAGCCATGGCTTAACATTCCACGTAAGATTAATACAACAGAATTTCATAGCAGTTAGTTAGAGGATAATCGTTTAATAATTTATGTATCTTTCTTGCATGCAGTATCTTCAAAGGCATCGTCAGATATTTGGAACTTTAAGATAGAAGATGTTTCATTAAGCCCAAACGAGACGACGACAAAAGACCCAAAGTATCAGAAAGCTCAACGGCTGGTTGAGCTTTGCCAAAGTTATGGGGGTATGGTTATCTTTAATTTCATTTCCCTCCACAAAAGACGGCATAAATAATATAGACATTCATTAAATAAAATTTTAGGTGGTACCTGAAATTAAATCTGAAACTGGATATCCCGTACGACCTCGTGTACTCGAACAAATCTGCACGGTGCACGCCACTTTAGTTGTATTCGTCAGGTACATAAATTTTGAATGGAAACAATCAAGAAACTACGCAGATAGCAAATCAAACTAGTAATGTCTCGCTATTGTTTCAGGCACTTGCACAAGAAATCAATAGGCTACTATGCGGAGAAGATTCCGTGTCCCATTGTTGTGATCAATGAAAACGGAAAATTCGACATTATCAGGAAAGAAAAAAGAGATGAAAACTGTGCCTCTGCGCCATCTGAGTCTCCATGTTCTTCAGCAACTCAAAGCTCATACTCAGCTTTTTCAGACAAGTTCAAAAGATGCATAAGACGAAACGCTCATAGGCGAGACAAGCGAAGCTTTACGAGCATGTGAAACGAGGCTGTTAATATGGCCGGCCTCAATGTTATTAAAGAACAAGGAATCCAGTCTATTGTACTGTACCTAAAAGTTGGATAATAAACGTCCTTTTCTTAATCACATGATGAAAGAATTGGGCCAATTCAATTCATCTAATGTAACATAAGGAAGAAATATTGCCGAACAAATTAAAATGTATCTGATGACAACGAATTAATAGATAATAATGCTAATTCAGCAATCAACCTAGACAATCCAACAACTGAACCGTTGCCCTGATTAGTATGCCTGATAGTCAATGAACAAGAAAAGTATAAACCCTACAGAGGCTAAAATAATCCCAGCCTTCTTCAAATATCTCCATTTTTTTTGAAGAAAAAAAGACAAATTTGAAGATATAAATATCTCCATTTTAACCATGCATTCACAGCGACCAAGGACCTAATGAAGACCCAGTTCTTTAACGACGAAATCTATGTTTACTACTATCATGATTCCTACTTAGAGGAAATCTTGATGTTCTGCTGTTCTTCATGATTAAAGAACCTTTGGTTTTGGAACTTCTCAGTGCAGCCAATAGCTTTAGAGCTCTCGAACGAGGAAGGGTTCTTTTTATATATGAGCGTGCCTGTTTTGTCTCAGTGTCTTCCATATCTTTCTCTAGTCTCCTTTTGCAACTTTTATGGCTAATAGACTTCATCTGGTCGTGAGAAATGGAGAAATCTGCATATGAGACCCGTAAATCCAACTTCAGCAAGAACTAGCAGAAATTTGTCGATAATCAATGTAAGCCTCAGTAACGTAGACAATATTTACCCGGTGGGTCTTCTCTGTATATCTCCAGAATTGCATGGCTTGCTCTGTATATATCTGGATTTGAAAATATACGAGTTTGAGGAGATAGACACTTTCCAGCTGAAGCAGCCTCTCGTTTGGGTTCAGCCTTTACTTCACACGAACTTGGAGAAACATCTTCGAGGGCTTCAGGTATCTGCATAGTCGACAAGTCACCAGCTAAAGGAGAAATTCGGATAAATGATCTTTGCTGGTGATCTGTACTTTCACCATTATCAGTCACATCATGGTTTGGTCCATTATCTTTGATTTCAGCGGTGTGGATATCGATTGTATGGTCTATCAGCTCAGCATTATCTACAGATGTCTCTGAATCACATGGTGTATTTTTCTGCAAATCAAGAGACGATGTGGAAAAGTGTACACTGTCTAGGACTGATCTGGGAAATGTGTTCCATATATTTGGCCTTGTGCCTGATTTTAAAACTTCAACATAACTTGAAAACCATGAGGTTCCCTCTTTAGCATAGAAGAGAATGTATGCTTCCTGGGATAACACGAAACCTTCATGGACCAAAACGGCCTGCAAAACAACAACCAAATATCAATATCAGCTTCCATACTCATCTCCATTCTCCACTAACAAAGAGGAGAGCACAAAGGTAAATCTCAGGGCCAAAATCTGATGTAGTGCAATAGACTTCATGTGATACCCAGTAAGAAGTGTTTGTGTAAAAAGGAAAGCAAATAATGTTATTTTGCATTACCTCTGAATCATCGAATTGGCACCAGATGTTGGGCGATAAGCGCACAAGACAATAATAGTGTCCAAAGGTAGGTGTCATTCCACGGTGCACCACAATGGCATACAGCGAATACCTGTGCTCGGCCTGGGAAACACCACATACACACACACACCAAGTCGGCATCATAGTTCAGAAATCAATTCTAAGAATATTCGTATATACCAGCATGATAAACTCATCTATTCGACACAAGTACAACAGGCAACAAGGAATGTAAACTCACATCATTCATATGACCGCTTGCAGTGGAAGACTGCAAATCCAAATCTAAAGGAAATGCGACATGTTTATTGATTGTCTGGACAAACCAGCCATCGTTTGTGAATCTCTTACATCGCAACTGGAGGGATCTGATCAAAGGCAAAGTTGCTTTTCTATAGGCACTTGTTCCATACAACTTTCACATGTAAACTTGTTCTCTCCCATCATCAATTTTTTCAAGCTTTGTGAAAGATTCAAGAGCCATCGTAAGGCTTTCTGCATCCTCAATCTCCAGGCTCAAATCGATCAAAGATTCATAAGTCTCTTAACAGTGCCAACATTTCTGACATTTCAGCTGCAATGTAAAGCTCCCACACATCAAGTATTGGAAGATTTGACATGTGGTGAAAGTCGACATGGAGCGAGATCTTTGCAAACCATGACACAAATAGAAACAAAATCATAACAAAATTTTTGGCACTTACTTCATTGGGAACGACATATCACGTTTATGATTCAAATCTTGACAGCGTTCCACCCTATCCAAAAAGCATTGAAGGAATTCATGTGCATCTTCTTGTTCATATCTTTGGAAGTTCGACGAGAAATCTGATGATTTCACTAAGTTAAAGAACCACATAACGGCAAGGCAACTGAAAGGCATAACAAAGAGTTATAATGATTCATGTCAAATATAACCTGCATAGCCAGAATACCTAACTTGATTATCGGATAGAATGTAACTATACAAAAAATTTAATGCGCAAAATTAATTAATAGATAAAGTTAACTTGCAAAAAATGCTGCCACATAAGAAACTAATGTAGAAGCTGTATCGCAGAGATATTGCGTGTTCCAGGGAAATGAAAGAACAGGATACAGCTCAAGTTGAAGAAAAATTTCCATGGGAAGACAACCCTGTTGGTAGGATCCAAAGTCTGCCCCACCAGATCCGCAAAGCACACATTACGCAAAAAACTTCCTTCCCTGCAATCAAGCCAAATTGTGATACAATTCGCATATCAACATAACAGAAAAACAGTAAGCATGCACAACATTCACTTACAGATACAATGGTCAGAATCCTCATCAAAAAGAACACCATGAAGAAGATGTATAGTGTATTAAACATTGCAAAACTGCATTCAAAAAGCAAGTGTTGCCTAAGTTCTCGAGCCCAGCTCCCTGCATTAATTTCAATTTTTTAGCTTCGCATGCTTATATCATAAGAAAATAATAACCAAATGAAACTACGGATGTCTCTTCTTGGGCAAACGCAAGCAGACGCGCGTTCGCGCGAACACACATTAGAATCTTACCGTTACTACAGCTGTAGCCTTATAGTTGGTATCGTCATCATCATTCCTAGTCGATTTCGATTCAGAATAATCTCTAGAACTGCATCGATCGACGCTCGAGCACGTCTTCGACCACTGCGAACCCCAAAATCCCCCAACTTCTCCCGAATCTCCGTTCTCCGTGCACTCCATCTCTTCACCCAATACATCCACCAAACCCAAAGGCACCGGCGCATTGCCGTCGATCGAAGTCAGCGATAAAGATGAATCCTTCATGGTATATATCGAATTTGTAATACGCCTCGAAAATTGAAGAAGGCTTTCAGTTTAGGGCTTTGGGACAAAAGGGAAACGGATTTTTGAAAAAGGGAAAGAAAGAAAACGAGGGAGTGGGAAATTTTAGGGTGTGGGGTCTTTTTAAAAAATAGCCTTTGACGTGGTCAACTTTAAAAAAATAGCCACGTCGATTCTACCTTTTGAAAAATAACCTTCAATTTAAGGGTACTTTCGTCTTTTTGACAGAATTTGTTTTATATATACAGTAGGGGTCCCCTACTTTATAGTAGAGGTCCTGTGCTCCATGGGACCCGAGAGGACCCCTATGGGTCTCCTGCTTTATAGCAGGGGTCCCATGGAGCACGGGACCTGTGCTATAGAGCACGGGACCTGTGCTATACAGCAGGGGTCCCGTGCTATATAGCACAGGTCCCGTGCTCCATGGGACCCCAGGGGAGAAATTTCTGGGACTTGAACCCACGACCTATTATTTGCACGTCTGACTACACAACCACTGGACTACACCCCACCCGCCCACCCAAACGCGGTTCCCATTTAACATATTGGTTTCTACTGTGGGACCCGAATAGTAAGGGCATTAACGTCATTTTACATTTGGAGGTTATTTTTTTAACGTTGACCATGTCAAAGGCTATTTATTTAAAAAATCCAATTTTAGGGCAGGGTGAAATTTTTTTGTTTCTAGAGGAGGCTGCAAATATCAAAATTTATATAAATATATGTTTGAGCGGTAATATTTAATTATGGGCCAGCGGTAGTTGTATTTGGATCCCGCGACAATTTATCGGTATATTAATTAAAGCCGAAATGACACCGAGAGAACACCGAGATTTTTACGTAGTTCGGCCAATACCGCCTACACCACGAGAGCATTTGTTTTACTATATTTGAGAATATTACACCGTACAAAATAACGCGACCCAAACTCGAGACCCCTTACCCAACCCGGTAATGTTTTTGTACCCACTCAAAATTACCTAGTAAAAACTACACTCACTCTCATCCTTATCCGCTCGGACAAGATTTCTCTTTTCTTTTCTTTTTCTTTTTTTCTCTCATTTTTCCTCTCCCTCACTCGCTCTCTCTATTTCTCTCAATCTTGGGGTGAGCTCTTCAACTCATCGAGCAAGCCCTTTTATAGGCAAGCTCATACAATACACAAAAACCAAAACACAATCGTCATTGTATGCATCATTAGAAGAAAAAATGCAAAATGATTTCCTCCGCTCCACCTTACATTGAAAAGTCAACAATTCTTACCCATTTTCAACATCGGCGTCTTCAGAGAACACTCCGGCGAACCCGAGAATGAGAGTAACCCGTTCGTAAATACCACGAACGTCCATTGGCCTTTCTTGTAGCACCTACACATAATCTGAATCAAGAATTACCGGTCCTACACCACTTGATTCACTCAGTGGCCAATCCTATGTGTAGCTGTCAGCCGACTATACCCGTCGACTCCCGAAGAGGGACTTCGATGTAATCCCTTCTCCAGTAGGATTTCCTTCTCACCACCGTCTGCCTTTATAGCACACTCGCGATTTTCGTGAACCCATCGAAGTCTGAGTATTATATACCAACTCACATCCAGACGATACAAATCTTTGTACTCTTCTCCCTCTGGTAGGACCTTTTTCGCCATGTATGATTTTTCAGACTCCCCTGCTATGAAAACCCCATAGCCCTGGAATCTGACTGGCTCAAGAATATTAAATTCTACGCAACTTTGAGACAACGCCACACCACCCACAATGCGTACTGCTCCGTCAACCATTTTGATTTCCCCGTTCCAACACATCGAACAACACAACGATATCCATCGGCCCGTGGATATCGAAAACGAAACCATTCGCATTTTTGGAACACATCAAAATATTCTCTTGGAGCAAATCCGAATTTAATTTCCTTCTTCCGGAGATCGAGCGCCATCATTAGAGACTGTGAGAACGTCTCTAAGATAAACCTGTGCTACCTCCGTTGTGGAATTTCCCTAGCAGTTTGTCCTTCTTCCCCCAAGTCGGACAATTTCTCCTTACGTGTCCCGGATCACCACACTGTAGCATCACATGCCCTTTCCGCCACCTGGATTTGGACCTGCTGATGTCTCCAAATCCCCTGGCGTGTCACCTTCCTCTACGACTCTCTCCGTGTATAGCCAACGCCCGACTATCACCATAATTTGGCCACCTCCTCTCCAAAAGAGTTGACTCCACCATCCACTGCCTTCACTGGCTCGTACCAGATGGTTGTCACCAAATTATCATCCGAATCATGAAGAGAGGTAAGAAGTAAATGGGCCTTACTTCTTCCTCTTTCGACACATCTTGACCCCAAAATTTCCGTCATTTACTCCTACTTTTTCTCGTCTCTCATCAAAGCTTATATCCTCAGCCTTGACAATGAGCATCATTCACTTTTCTCTGCCACAGAGTAAAACCTCCCGCACACAGCACATTGTCGCACTTTGCTGTCATCTGTCGCTATTATCCTTGCACAGATTCAACAGCCCGGCCCAAATAGTACTGACCAGATAATTCCCATGAAAGGCTAGCGACCTGCCTTACAGCACTATTGCCATAACTCGCCAAAACTCCACCGCCGCACAAGCTCCGCCCACACCGAGCATATAATCAACGATAACCATCTTATACCATCATTTCTTCAGCACAAGGCATCACCTCGTTGAACCTCGCTCTGACACTGGCTCCCCCGATCGATGTTCCCTTCTGATATCTTTTCTGATGTGGAAGATCAGACACAGCTACAACCACAGAGCATACTCAGAATACCAGTAGGGTTTGGGTCTGATACCACTTGTTGTGATGAGCGGTAATATTTAATTCTGGCCAGCGGTAGTTGTATTTGTACCCCGCGATAATTTATCGGAATATTAATTAAAGCCGAAATGACACCGAGAGAACACCGAGATTTTTACGTGGTTCGGCCAATACCGCCTACATCCACGGAGAGCATTTGTTTTACTATATTTGAGAATATTACACCGTACAAAATAACGCTCGTATTTAAACCCAAACTCGAGACCCCTTACCCAATCCGGGTAATGTTTTTGTACCCACTCAAAATTACCTAGTAAAAACTACACCACTCTCACCCTTATCCGTCCGGACAAGATTTCCTTTTTTTCTTTTTCTTTTGTCCTCTCATTTTTCCTCTCCCTCACTCTGCTCTCTCTATTTCTCTCAATCTTGGGGTGAGCTCTTCAACTCATTGAGCAAGCCTTTTTATAGGCAAGCTCATACACAAAAAACCAAAACACAATCGTCATTGCATGCATCATTAGAAGAAAAAATGCAAAATGATTTCCTCCACTCCACCTCACGTTGAAAAGTCAACAATATATTCGTTTTGAATCTTAAATTTATATTGGAGGTCTATAAAAGAATCCTAGATAGTCAAATGTAAAAAATTAATTGAAACTTTTGAAATATGTTTGTAACTATTTATTATCATGGTAGCCCTCACACTTTGATTCAGTTCAGTAGCGATTCTGAACTTCCTTGTTGACTATTTAAATATCGAGAATTGGGTATATGTATTAACAAAAAGAAATATGTATTTGCACTAAAATTACCAATATTTTTTCCTTAAACCTTTTCAATTTCTTTCAAAAGTGTGACTCGTGAATCGACTAGGACTCGCGTGACATTTGTCAAACATGTGACATAGTTTTTTTATTTGCTAAAATACGAACGATCAAAGTACATAAGTAAAAGAAAAAGTAATTGATATTTCGTACATATTTTTAAAGTAAAAACTTCCGCAGGAGCCTTCCTCGTCATAATCAACTACAAGAAACACATAGTACTATATTGACTTCTAATTGATATATTTGTTAATTTGTATATAAATAATATACGTGCTTATCAATTTTACCTGTTTTTGTCCGCTACTTAGCTTTCATTCAATTAAGAACTTATCTTTTATTCAATTATTGTACAAGCTAACTATATTTATCCAACCTCGCATGATAGGAAAAAATAGGTAACAGCCTAACTAAATAAATATATATTAAACATGTAACGGCATTTCGTATTAGAGAAAGTTATGAATCAATGGCTAAATCAAATAAAATATTTTTAGAAAAAAAAATATCGTCCTTAACGAAAGATTAGCAGAGCCCAACTCATCATCGTTTAAGCCAAATGAGTGGTTAGAGATGTAACCGTGGCCTCCTCCCTCCAATAGCAGCAATTAAAAAATGAATATTTGCACGTTACATTACATGACAGCATCATCTGAAATTTCCAATTAAATTGAGAATATAAAAATATTGAGAAATAATAATATATGGTAATAATGGAGTTGGGGGTTGAAGAAAAACTGAACATAGGTAAGTGAAAAGTCTATAGTCAACAAACACACATGAATGCTAGCTAAATATTATCTTCATCTCTAATAAAAAGTAATCGTCGTCCCTGGTGGCATCGCAGGCTTTTTTATATAGAAAATTCATCAAATATTTAATAATTAAATTGAGAAATAACAATGACCTAAAACTTAAAAGGTGAGAAATACTGTAAATCTGAAAATGGGAAGAGAAGAAAGGTGAAACAATTAACTTTTTTTTTTTTTTTTAACTTAAACAAAAGTGAGGAGAAGTCTCTTCTCTTCTCAAGTCATTCATTCATATACAGTAAATAGGAAGAACAACTACCCATCACTTTCCCATTTTCACCTTATTTTCGCAGCTAACTGATTGAGATTCTCTCGATGAAACTATCTCCCTGTTCGTAATTGGAGCCTTTAGATAGATATCAAACTATCTTTATATTATTTTTCTGGGCTGCTTGATTTATATTTGGTTGTCTTTCTTAGGCTCTTACAGAAGGCAAAATATGATTGGATTTTTCCTTTTATGACTTCATCCAAGAAAAGAATATCGACCCAGAATTCTAATATGCGTTAGACGATTCGAACAAGTGCTGAAATCTGTTATTTCTAATCTGCAGTCCCTTTTTTTGAGTTTTCTGGAAAAAAACCCATAATTTCTTTAGTTGAAGACTGCGTTTGCCTTTTATTTCTTTTCTAAGAGGTAACAGAGACATGGGAAAGCATGGGCCTTGCTGTCACTGTGGAGTTACAAGTGAGTTTTCTTTTTTCTCTATGTTCCCATTGAAATCTCTTAAGATGTCTTCTTTTCTTCTGTGTTTATTAGCTGTTCTCTCAATCAAGAAACTGTGTTGTTTAAAAATGAAGAACATGAGAGAAAGTAAACTTTGTTCGCATTGTGATTACAATTTCGTATTAAAACCCTTTTGAACTTCGATCGATTCTATGGGATAGGTACGCCCCTTTGGCGAAATGGACCGCCCGAGAAGCCAATTCTCTGCAACGCATGTGGCTCGCGGTGGAGAACGAAGGGCACTTTAGTAAACTACACGCCTCTCCATGCTCGACCCGAGCATGAGAACGTCGAAGACCTTCGATTCTTGAAATCGAAGAGCAAAGAACCCAAGATTCACAAGCGAAAATTCGACAGTGAAGTTGAAGTCTTTTCGCCCGATTTTAAATATGGAATCAACTACAAAGGGTACGATGTTGAAAATACGAGCAATAGGTCAAGTTCTGGGTCTGCCATCTCAAATCCCGAGAGCTATTCTCAGCTCGCTGATGCCAGTGAATTCACAGGTTTGTCAATGAAGTCGTTCGTCTTTTCTTGATTTTGTCATTCATCGATTTTTCCCTTGCATGATATTATCTGTACTACTGTAGCATCTCAACACTTCGTTTGGGATTCAAATGTGCCCTCGAGAAAGAGGACTTGCGTAATAAACCGAGCAAAGCCATCTTCATCAGTTGAGAAGCTAACAAAAGATCTTTACAACATATGGCACGAACAACAGTCTTCTTGCCTGTCTGAATTTTCGGAGGAAGACTTGCTTTCAGAGACAAAGCCTATGGTGTCTGTTGAAATTGGGCATGGAAGTGTGCTCATAAAGCACCCAAAATATCTAGAAGAAGAGGAAGAAGACGAAGAATCAGTGGCTTGTAATAATGGCATCGATTCGTCGAGCGAAGGCAATGAGCAGATCAAGAATTCTGATTATCCGTGGTATAACTTCGCCTTTGATCCGTCAATGTTGTAAGAGTTTGTGTTTCTTATGTTGAGTCTTTGTCACTAGGGACAAGGATCTCCTCGGGACATTGCAGCTTCTTATCGATCGTAATATTAATTTAGAAGTAAGCTTTGATTTAATCCCTCCTTATATTTGCTTTCAAATTCTTGAATTTTTTTTTTTAAATAAATTAATGTGTGACAATCTCAGGATATCGTAAACTTCGATAATTTTGCGGGTCGTTTGGCAAATGAAGAACAACAGCTGTTACTTCAATTTTTACCAAAGGAGGACATCTGTTGGGATGATAAAGGCGCTTCAGATAATTTAGATGGGTGCGCCTTATATTACTTCTTTTAGTTCATAAAAGTAATGTATTTAATGATTATTTTGTGTCGAACTAGAGATTATTGAAGTAACATAAGCTAATTACTTAAATTACGTACTTGTATGATTATTACAGAGGCTTGAGTTCTATGTCCAGTCTTAAGAGCATGTTCGAAAGCCCTGCGTTCAGGGTTGATCTATTGTCTTTCAAGACACTTCTTAAAGACGGGGTTTTCGAGGGGGCGGAGGCAGACGACATTAGGGTTTTTAAGGTTTGTAGATGAGGAAATTTTAAATTGCTTCTGAATCTGAAAATCCAATGATTAAAAATTTTTCTTGTATCGTTTATTTTAGGATTCAAGAACTCAAAATGGTACTGAAGAGCCAAAGCTCGCGAGACTACTCAATGAATCAGAAGATTGTTTTAGGCCACAACACAATGTATTACTGATCCAAAATCATTCAGGTAGCATATATTGTTGCGCATGGTTCAAATTAAGCATTTAAAGTTTTTTAAAAAAAATCAAAATTAATTTCTAGTGTTCATAGCGAGACTATATCTGCTTCGTGTTTTTAGAGAGCATATTTTTGCTCCCAGGTCAAAATGCTAGTTTCAATAGCCAAAGAGGAACCGTCAAGAGAGTACCTTATGATTGCCCGTCTACCAATGATGCTTTGTTGAGTTCAAAGAAGCTCTTTCCTTCGCATAAGGACAGCAATGGGTTTGATGGCTCAACCTTCTTATGTGAAAGTTCAGACAATGACTTGCTGCTATTGGATATCCCGTCCAATGGCTCTTTTCCACAGGCCGAGCTTTTGTTGCCGACTTAGGGCACTGCACTCGAGTAAAATCAAGCATCGAATGGTAGTTTATTTCAATGTTTTCACATCTTCTGTATTATGGGACAGTTTTATTTCCCAGAGCAACGTTATTTTCAAGGGTACATGAATCATATGATTTTGGTTGAAAAAGCATACCTGTACGTACCGGTTAGTATTGTTGTATGAGCATAAAAGAGATGTAATGTAATGCATCATAGCCGCTGCCGGGAAACAGAGAATAGTAACAACCAACAATGCAACAAAGAATAACATCTTTTGACAATAACATAAGTTCTTACCAGACATCAACATCTTCGCAAACATTATCTGGAGAAAGTCTTGCATGAGAAAAAAAAAATGTCAATCACCAATGACAACCTTACCTTCAACATATCCAATAACTCAGAAAATAGCATGATTTTCATCAGCAGCAGATATCTCCATCTCGTATCATATTTCACAACACCACCAACATTACGCGCCCACGAGTCTGCAATTTCTCCTACTGGAAACAAATCGTATGCGGAAGTCAACGATAACAGGCGATTTGATGATCTAATCCGTTTCGGCACTTCGCTGGAGCCCGATTTCTACTTTTTAGGGTTCGGCGTTTGAAATTTGGGGATTTTTCCGTTTTTTCCAATTCCCGCGTTTTTTTCCTCGTCTTACACGTCAGGGAGGGACTGTGCAGTAAATACTATTCAGTTTGGGCCGTATCTGCAATATTCAATTTTATTTAATAGTAGAAGAAGGTCGTAGTCGTAGGCCGTGGCACTGAAACGTGGCGCGCGAATATTTTCTCTCTTTATTTACTGAAATCATCAAAGCCAACCTTTTTCAGAATTCCTCCATAACTAAATGCCTGTCGAATTGATTTTTGACAGCGAACACCCACAAATTGTAAAACAATCAAAGCGAGGGACGAAAGAGAAAATGTATAGTACCTACTCTTTACACGTTTACAAATTCTAGAGATTGCTGTATGATTGATCTGCCCATACTATTCATTACATTACTACTCTTTTATCTCTCTCATTCACGACACTTTATTCTGTAACAACAAACGATTAGTAGAGTTCAGCTCTCTCTCTCTCTCTCTCTCTCTGGAATTCTACTCTCCTCAACTATAATCTTCTCATTTTCCATTTTTTGACAGGTTTGATTATCAGTTTTAATCTCGGACTTTGATCATGATTTAGATTACAGAAAATTTGTGGAGCTGTGTTTATTTGTTGTGTTATTGTTTGTGAAGTTCAACGGTTCATAGAAACAACCGTAACCATAACCATGGTTAGCGTGATCTTAAACCTTCGGTTCAAACCCTTCGTTAAATCGAAGGTTCAAAATCGTCGGTTGAACCGTTTCTGTATCGAAGTTCCAAACCGATGGTTTCCACTAAAGCTGAACCGGCGGTTGTAGTTACATCGAAGGTTCAAACTGGCGGTCCAACCAACAGTTGAACCGTCGGTTACGGGCGCTTTACCTCGATTTTTTCTTCTTCCGTAAAAAAAATTCTAATTTTTTGTCGAGATATTTAAAATTGGGTTTTGTCCTCGGATAATTCAAGCTTTTTAAGTCAAAGATCTTTTTCCTTCTATCACTAATTAATTTTAAGAATGATCGCTTGATTTTTAATAAATTTCAAAATGAATAATAGTTTAGTTCTAAAACGGTGAACGGTATGAACACTTCTGATTGTGTGTATTGCAGGTTTTGTCGGGTTAGGTAAATTTGGAGGCATGTCTTTGAAGGCTTTTTGGGATATCTTGTTCAAGGTTCTAAACGTCCTGTTCGTGCTGTTCGGTCTCGGGATGATCGGGTACGGCATATACCTCCTCGTCGCGACCAAGAGCAGTGGCGGCAGCAGCAGCAGCGGACAGGCATCGGCTCCAACCCCGAGCGGAGAGTTCATACAGCTCGGTCGGCCCATGATGATTACCGTGGCCTCGGCTCACAACTTTCTCGACAAATTGCCCAAGTCTTGGTAAAAAGAATTTGGTCTTTCGTTCGATTCGTACTGAAAATGAATATACATCCTTCGTTACATTTTTTTTGTATGATAGGTTTATATTTCTTTTCATCATCATCGGCATCATCCTCATCGCCACGGCGGCCTGCGGTTTCATTGGCGTACGTCCTCGCGCCGGCGCCTGCTGTCTTATAACCGTATCCTTCCATCGATTATTTGGCTCGTTTCAGTTTTTAACGTTTGATTTATCCTTTTTTCTGGATGACCCGAGGAACCTTGGCCGGGTAAACCATTAGGTTCAGCATATAGACTCACTAAGAGAAATGTTGGCAGGGAGAGAATCAATCATAAGAACTCTCCCCCATAATCCTTGAGGCATCGGCCTTGGCCACTATATTTCATAACCTCATTGACGTTTGATTTATCTTTATGTTGAGTTACGTTTCCCTAACTCAGGCTCCAAAATAGTACTTGGTCGTGTTGATTTTAATGATACTGATAGAGCTCGCATTTGCCGCTTTCTTTATCTTCGACAAAAGCTGGAAAGAGGTGAGAAGAAATTGAAATCCTCTCGTTGCTGTTGTCGTTGTTGTTGTTGATATTCCATTTTATGCCGACGTCTTATCTTTCTTACCAAAAAAAATAAAAATCGCCCAGGACTTGCCAACGGACAAGACGGGGACAGTGTACTCGATGGCCCGTTTTGTGAGGAAGCACCGAAACATTCTTATATGGGTCGCCCTCGCAATTCTTGCAGTACAGGTAAAAAGAAGTGCTGCACGGCTAATTTGCTTTCCCCGTGTAGACATGTTAGTCTGATTACTGATGTGGAAATCGAGCAGATATTCGTCTTCGTGGTGGCGCTCATAGAGAGATTCGTAAACAAGAGGGACAAGCGAAAGCGCAACAGCGACGGTGGCGAGGAGTACGTTGCCATTCCCAAGCATCAGCTTCGCCAGCCGCTCGTGAATAACAACGGCCAGGGCGAAAATTCTTCCTCCGAGGGGGGGCGCAACGATGGTTGGACCTCGCGCATGAAGGATAAGGTATAACCGAAAAATAATCTGCGCTTCTTTTATGCGAAATATGAGATTTTACGTTGCTTGTTTTTGGTTGATAAATAGGTCGGGACGGCGTTCAAGTCCAAGCAGCAGCAAGACGGTTAATAGCTTGGAGACGACGGATAAGGGAATCAGTGTCATTTGTGTATTTTAGTTTGTTATTTTACAGTTCGTGTGTATCATCGTCTTCATCATTGTCGTCTTCGTTTTTCTGCTGCTGTCTATCGCTCGCTACTTTTATGTATCAAAAATATGGTGTGAACTCTTCTCTATGGTTTGTACTCGTTATACCGAGTGCTTTGCTTAATAAAAAGAAACTATTACTAGAAAAGATTATAACATTTTCTCCACAAACATTTTATTACATTGATTCGTAGTTACAGCAAAGCCTATATTACCACGATCCAAGGCACAGACGGAAAATGCAAACCAACTTGCATCACAAGATTGACGAGCTTCGAGAATTATAAAAAAAAACAAACCCGAGAAGAAAGAGTTCTAACCGATCTTCAAGCCTTGAGCCTTGGAAGAAGATGGTCTGGCTAATTCCTTCGATTCTTTTCCATTTTCGACTATCCTTCTTGGCTTTCGCGAGGAACTCACAGAACCTTGCACTATAGAGAAAAGGGGTAATCAGAAATCAGAAAATTCGTAGCTATTTATCGGCAATAACTCCTCTGAGAATTCGCAATTCTGGATATAGTTACATGCATCGCATAACTTTGTTGGATACAAAAATTTCCTATCAGTCCGAGTTTCAAAACCAATTGTAATAGAGAAATAGCTCACAATCTTATATGCATGTCATACACATTATACTTAATTTGAGTGAGATTGAGTTTGATACTCTTAGGCCGTGTTTGGATCGAAAAACGGTGAGGAAAAGAAAAGTATAGAGAAAACGACTTCCACTAGCTTTTCTTCATTTTCCTCACCGTTTTCCATGATTTTTGCTTTAAGATTATCTTATGTTTAGTTTTTTTTTTTCTTCTCCTCACCTTTTTGTCTAAACAACCAAACAAAAAAATTAGTTTTCCTTCTCCATTTTTTTTTTCTTTCCTCACCAAATTCCTTAAACCAAACACACCCTTAACAACATTTTATACCTTGCCATTCCCACACAACTTTCGACTCGCCGTTCACCATCATCGGGTACTGATCCACACGAGAATCCTCTTGCACAAAATCTACAACCTTCAGAACAAAACCATAGAAGCAAACAAATAATTCGTACGTATGCAGAGGAAATCATGAAAGCATATCGATCGAACACGTCAACAACTGACACGTGCAAACGTAAGAAAAAATCGTATATTTTATCTCATCATATGCGATGAAATTTGAGTTAACTAGTTGTAAGAAAAGTCAAAATAGTCCTTTGAACCCACATATGCCAATTTGAACAAGCATATCTACCTACATATACCAAACATGATGCCAGGGTCAGGCTATCTCATCGTTAGTTTTAAGTCTACACATATGATGAAATGCACCTTTCTCCATAGTTTTGGATCCTTCCTTTCCTTTGGTGAGAGAAGATGATCTCTCAAAGAGGAGGAAATCACCCAAGGCTCACCACTACCATCGACACCCTTAGAAATCAGTGGCTTCTCTTCGAGTATGTCACAAACCTAACATCGTCAAATAGTTCAACAAAACAATAATTGGGCATCAATGATTCTCAGCATCTAAACGGCTAAGCTTATTGTCCCATAAAACATAACACTAGCTAGCTCAAGAAACATAGCCTACCTCATGATACAGTTGCTCAGCTCTGACATTTAACTTATGTCTTCGATAGGTTTTATATGCTACCAATACGAATCCACCGAACTGTAACTTCAACTTGGTCAGTAACTTGACTTAAGATTTCAAAGCTTGCATCATATAGTGAAAATACCAATGAAAAAGCTGGCAATAAAAGCAGGATGTGCTTTAGAAGCCATTGACGGATGGAGCACGAGAGGGGTTTATATTGGCCGACGAGCGAGTCTGGGCACTTGAATTCTTCAACACTGAATGCACGATAAATTGGGGGGAAGAAAAGAAATTAACAAATATTGTGGAATTGCAGAAAACCATGAATTCGGTTGAAAATATTAGCTCACCCTTGATTGTTTCGTCTTGCCTCCAACAAAATGCGCATGGTTTCAATGGCCTTTCGTTTTGCAGGCACGTATATGGTCTCGTCCAAGCCATGGCCATCAATAGCTTTGGATTCACTTACGTTCTTGAAAATCTCATTATCTGAAACCTGAAACGACGTTTTTGGTCGGAGGAACAGATTTCATAGAACATTTAATGAATGTAGGAAATGAACAACATAAATATCTTGTACCCAAGATTTTCCAGTTCCACTGCACAAAAGTTGAGCATAAGCTTCACATAGCTGAACTTCTACAAACTTTGACTGCAAATCCATCAGTTTTAACACACAGGATTATAAATTGTCCAAATTCCGAGGGATTGCATAATGATGTAAACAAAGACGAAAGGGAAAGTCAAATGCTCACTAGATGATTAGCAGCTTTAGCAACATCTCCATCCTCAAGACATAACTTCCCTTGTTTTCTGTATCCATAATCGCACGTCAACTGCCCATTGTTACAAACACCATTCGCAGGACATGGTTCGCAGTGGTCTGAAAAAATAAAGGAACCTTCAAACAAATTGTTGACGTAATCCCAATCAATTCAACAAATTGTGACGAATTCTACCATAGTGTCAAGCTAAAGAGCAGAAGCTTACAATATAGGAAGATATCATCAGCTTCCGAACTAAAATCCGAGTCGCAAAAGGGTTTTTCGGGACGACCGAGGGAATTGGTTACGAAGTTACACAACACGGCGACGACTGAAGCTATTGAAACAACTGTAATCAAATTCAAGAAATCTGACTTCGAACGAGGGAGGGGAAATAACGAATCTTGCGAAGAAGATGGGATTCGCCCGTTGAGGGGTTTCTTCTTCTTTCGCCGAACATCAGAACCCATTTCATGGGTTCGAAGAAGGTTGAACAAACAACTGCTGTTGGATTCTTCCAAAGCCTTCGTCTTTGTTTGCGTTATTTCGTAGATCGTAATTTGTTTTGAGTTTGGATTTTATGAAATCAATTTTTTTTTTCTATTTTCTTATTTTAGAGATTTTCAAATCCAAACGTATATCTATTATAGTCGACAAATCAGTAATGCAAATCAAATAGTATCGAACAAAAAATCTCCATTGCTGAGAATTTTGGTCTTGAAGAAACTATACTTAAGTGCATTACTATAGACACATCATTACACCCATAAAACGTAATCACAGATCAATAATCTCTTATATTTGCAACCTAAAAACAAGTAAGAATCTCATTCTCCAGCAAGAAATAAGACTGCTAGAATTGTCCGTTTCGAATATCCCTGTCGAGGCGTTCTGCGTTAAAAGTTCCAGGTATTTCTCTAAAATCTTCATTGAATATAGAATATGCACTGCTCATGAGACAAAAAAAAAAAAAAAAGAGCTCTTGAGCTTTGAAGATAACCAAACAGACACAGATAACACGGAAATTTAAAAAATGTATGAAGTTAAGGCGTAAATCCTCATCTTGACAAGAATTCAGTGGTATGAGTTTTCCATCTCAAAAATCAAGAGATTTAGCGAAGAAAAGGACTAGACGTTAAAGATTGGTTTTGAGTTCTACGTAAGAGATATATGGGTTGATCGGTGCACATACCTTACATCGCCAGGTTGTCGATGTCCTAAGTTGTAGAAGATAATGAGAAAGCCCGTACCAAGTATCTGGAAAATGTTATACAGATATACAAAGAGGATTAACATTTATATGAATTAATTCAAGAAAATTGTTAGCTTCATTCGAGTAGAAGGAACTGCAAAAGATCAGATATTTGAACTTACATATAAAGGTGCCATATCGAATCTTTGTGCAACAGATGCTAGAAGAAACCATACTAAGATGGCTGTCCATATCTTTAGTTTGATGGAGAAAATCACCATCAAAAGCATATCTTCAAGGAAAATCAAAGAGATTCAATTTCCTATCATTTGTAATTTGAACCTATCTGTGAAAAGAATTGAGTGGCAAAAAGTTTGTTCTCACTGGGAAGCTTAAGCCTGTCACGCAATAAGAAGAACATCTTCTTTTTCCATCTGCCAGTTGATTCTGGAAGTTGAAATTTCTACACAAATGAAATATGCAATCAGATTTTAATAACTTTGATGCTTACGGTAAAAGAGATATAGAAATCACTTGGAACTGACAAGATCTTCTTCATCATCGTCGTCATCAGAACAATCACGGATATGCTTTGCAGGTGCCCTCGGCTTGACTGCTACAATGATAGTTTCTAGAAGATAAAAGCAATATTTCACGTACTCTGATAGAGGAGTATTTAATAGGGTAAAGAAAGTTGTGAAGTCAGCTTCGAAAATCTAGCAAAAGCTGAAGATCCTTAGGGCAAATAATCACAACAATGTTCATGCTACGCACAAGTAATCATAATCAACCAGATTCTAAGCAATCTTTTGTTATCCAATCAACGAAAATGCTGTAGATGCTATCTTAGAATCAATTTTTCCCCCAATACAAACACAAGAGGAAAAATGCAGTTCTAAGTAAAAGAAATCATTAGTTGAAAGTGAAACAAAGAGGTATTCCCATCTCATACCTCCTTCTTGGAATTGTACAAATGCATCATCACCAACTGAACTATCGTTCAACACTTTCCCTTTAAACACTAGCCGCATCTGCTCAACAGGCAGTTGACTTCTTTCGGCAATCAATTTTCTCAACTCTTTAACCTATCAATCAAAGAGGATAAAAGTAACATCACACTGAAATACAGTTTCGATGAAACATGGTTTTCAACTACGATTACAGTGTTGTCAAATTCCCGCCATGGCGGCGCCATGGCGGGATGGCGTGGCGGATTTCAGCCTGACCGCCATGCCGTGGCCGCTTTCTGGCGGGTTTTAATAGCGGCGACATGGCGGCCGCCATGGTCATGGCGGCGTAGCGGAGCTGGCGGCCATGGCGTGAAGAAGGTGAAGAAGACGGGTTTTTAGGGTTTTTTTATTTGCATTTGTGCTGTAATTTCTTTTTCCCAATGAATATGGGCTGTGTACTTAGTGGGTTGTCCTATTTAGGCAGCCCACTTACTTAATAAAGTTTGAATTGAATTGAATTTAAATTAGAAAAAATAACAAACAAATTCAACATAGAACGAACAGACCCTCTGCTGAGTCTGCTCTGTGCGATTCCCACCTGCACCGACCAACCCCTCGCCGACCCAGCCCGCGTCCACCCTCCCAGCGCTGACCCATCCCTCGCCGACCTTCCCAGCGCCCACCCACCCCGCGGCGAGCACTGTAAGTGCTCCGTATAGGGCTGTTTTTTATTCTGTTTCTTTTTGTTTCTTTCGCATTAATTATTTGATTTATTGATCTTGTAACGATGATTATGTTGGGGTCGACGAGGAGGAGGATGCTTAGACTTTCTGTTTTTTACTTTCGTGCGTATGTTCGTTTTGAACCTCTCGAAGGTTATTTGCTATTTTGTGGAACTAATATCTTGTTAAATCAACTATTGGAATGTTTTTAAGGTTTGTTTACATTGCTATATATAAAATATACATATATTTTTAGGTCCGCCATGGCTTCCGCCATTTTCCGCCACGCCATCCGCCATAGGAATATGGCGGGTTTTTGGCTTTCCGCCATGGCCCGCCATCCGCCATCGATAACACTGACTACGAACCACCCACTACTTAGCAACAGGGAAAACTTTACAGATAACATGGGATGTCAATGCACTAACTAGGTATGCATCGTAACAAATCATCATACAAACTACATAAACAAAAATAGCATTTTCTGTGGCTAATGCAACTTAAATCGCCATCTCAGAATGTCCCAATTCGAAATAGAACGCGTAAACCTAGAAATGGGAGAGGGTAAAACGATGGTCGAAATTGAATTGTGCAATTGACAGCTCAAAACAAGAAAATAAATACGACAGTCTAAATTCAAAGACATTAAATGATATGCGTCAAAGCCTACGAAAACTAAATTATTTTGCAACGCATGAATAGGTAAGAACAAATCTGTACCTTGATGGAAGAAGTTACCATGAGACGAGAGGGAGGAGAAGGACCAATTGTGCGTAGGTTGATACCAACCGTCCTTTCCTCATCTTCGATTATATCACCGGACATTGTTTCTTGAATAACTGTTGCACGTCGAGGTACAACTTGTAATGCACAGCAAAGGTACCGAAGCTTGCCTAGTGGAATTTGATTTGCTTTGGTATTTGCAAGGGACAATGACATTTTAGTCCCAATGTTTGTAGCAGGGGCTTTTTCGATCCCTCATGTTACGAGGGTCACTTTTAGTCCCAATGTCATCGATATTGGGCCGCTTCGATTCCCCCATTAACTTATCACTATTTTAGGTAAAATTTAACACGTGAGAGCACATGATCTATTTTTACTTAACTTAACACCTCATAATTCATCATTTTATCCAACTAAATAAAATGCGCGGTATCATTACGCATCACATTTAACCCAGTTTCAAGGTTGTCAATCATTTCCTAAATATGATGTGTTAATGTGTTCATGTGGATTTAAGTCCGAGAAAAAGATGAGTTACGAGGTTTTAAGTCGAATAAAAAAGAACGTGCTCTCACGTGTTAAATTCTGTATAAATTAGCAATTAAATTAATAGAGAGAGACCAAACCGGGCCAAACTTGATAATATTGGGGACTAAAAGTGACGCCTCCGAACATGAAGGACCAGACACCTTCATGCCTCAAACGTTAGGGACTAAAAATATCGTTCGCCATTGTTTGCGATTTGCATTATATAACCAAAGACTCCAATTTCTTGCACGTGTTTTTAAAAAATCAATGATAAGACCAAAATACCAATTACATGATAAATTATCAGTTATTTTATTATGGCATTTTTAATGCCCGAATTCTTCGAAATTCGGGTTTCAAATCATCCAATTGAAAATTAAAGGGATTTTGATTTCGAGTTCATCCAAATTCAATGATCCTTTTTTCCCATTAGATATAGTATCTTCACACAACATCATTGACACGCTCAAATACTAGCAAGTGTACTAGGTCGTGCAAGTAGTAAAACGGATGAAGTCCGAGTATCGATCCACGAAGATAGCTTGATTAATTCTAAGATATTAAACCTAATTTTAATTTAGACTAAGAGAATTTTTATAGTTTTGATGATTTAATTAAAAGAGATAAAGCGCAAATAATAAAATAGACGCAAATAAAATCAATGAGATAAAAATCAATTTACGACGAGTGACCAAGGCACATACTCGGCACGGATTAATCCTACGTATTCATGCAATCAATATTTATTTAATCAATATAAACTAGTCAAGGTAGAAATTCCTAATATACGCGCTACCCGTTATTCACGTAACTAGCGACCCTATGCGATAATGACCAATCTCTATATTCCTATAAGATTGCAATCACTTCACACGCCTTCTGCATTATGAATTTCCCCGAGTTTAGACGCTTTCGGCGCCTAAGGTCTCGAAAACCACACGTACGAAACCGAATTCCATCTCTGGTCGGTTTTACGTCGTGGTGTCCTATATTTATTATTCTAACCGGTCTAATCACTTTTTCAGTCTCATAAACCAATCAAAAATCATGCACATGGTGATCAAGCATACGCAAGCATTAAACTCAAATATAGAACACGTAACTAAATTCACACGATTAAATAAAATACGAATAGCATTACTACGAATTCATAATCCGGCCTAATACGGCCTCAATCACAAAAGAAATTAAGCTAGCATATTAATATACGAAAACGACAATGAACCGAAAGAAAACATTGTCGAAAACGAAATATTAAAAAGGTAAGAAATTCGCCCTTTTTTGGTGCTCGACTTGTCTCGCTTTTCGCCGTCGATTATCTTCGCTCGCAGCCGTCAATTCTTCGATGTTCTTCGTCTCCTTTTTCCCAGCCGTGAAGATATGCCCTTTTATTATTCGCTGGTTTTCTTTTTATAGAAAAACCACCGACTTAAAAGCAATTAAATCTCATATAGCATATATTCGAATCTTGCAAGTTTGAATGAGTCATATTTGACTTTTCCTTTCTTGTTGCATATATCTTGGGGCATAAGATATCCACGTGTGACTTGTTCTTGAAATTGCATGCCTTTTGTAGGAATTCTTTGATGGGCTGGAATTTAAGCAAAAGCCCATGGACCATTCTTGTGCCAATAGTAGCCCAAATTCTCGTATTTGTACTTAGTGCGCACGATTGCTCGGTTTTGGTGCTTTTGCTACGATAACTGTTAAACAAGAAATATAGCATAAAGATAGGATATTAAAGTATATTCAAATAAATAACGGCCTAAAATATGCTTTTTAAGGAAAATAAAATAGTGTAAAATCCTAACTTATCAACAACCCCCAAACTGGCTTCGATCGTCCTCGATCATAAAAGCGGAATAAAACTAAATCAAGTTAGGATTATAAAACATCAGTCAATGAAATTCTACTGTTTCATCTCAGAAAACGTAAAAGAATAGAAGGTCGAGATAATCATCAACTAATGAACGATCTAGTCAAACACGAGGCATGAGGTAATAGGTCGCAATCTTATCATAGCATGAAAGACATTTCTAGAATTATACCACGCATCAATCCACAACTCTCACAAGAATCGCTCAAGTCACTCGGGGTGTTTTCAAAGGGATCTGTATAAAGACGCTCAATTCACGACATGAAAAGATATTACTCTATGCTTGCAAATATATCATATCATAGTCACATAGTAGAAGTTATGCACGAATCAAAGGGTCGATCGAACTTTGAATGCTTTCATCAAGGGTTGTAATGGGGCTCTGGTTTTGAAAAGGTGCGTCATATGGGAAAGTGAGCTAAAAGTATCAACGTGTCAATCATCGAATCGCTCTTCTCACCATTTATTTCGCTCTTCTAACGCCGTGCCTATTTTTTCACTCGAGTCATCCTTTTTTCCTTTTCTAGCTCTTCTCGCTCGCTTTTTTTTTCTTCTTTTATTTCTTTTTTCTTTTTCTTTTTCTCTTTTTTTTTCTCTCTCTCTTTTTTTTTCGAACCAGCCCCTCCTATCTTTTTTTTTTTGCGTCTTATCTAAGGGAGAGGTTTCTAGTCCACTGCAATATTACGACGAGAGATCTATATCATAGGACGAGTTCATAAGTAACATGCATCGACGATTAGCTCCTTCTCAACCATTCACGATATCGATAAATTAACACGCTGATATGGGTCGTATAGGCTAAATTGAGGCAATTAGGCTAAATATTTGTGCTCCAAGTCAACAAATAAGTCAAATAAGGCTCAAAGGGGCTCACTAAGTGGTAAATACGTAAGGTAGGGAAATATTTAGGCCAATGACTCAATCCTAGTGCCCTTCTCATTTTCGCACACAAAAATCCACATAGTAACCATTGACATGCATAACAGAGCAAGTTCGAAAATATTCAGTCCATGCGTGTCACACAAGAATAAACACCGAGCATAATGAGTTGCTCTAAATTTTTTTTCTGAAGGCTCAAAAACTCACATATGTAACTGGATTTGTGCTTCATGATACACAATACTCTCCTAAAGCAGTCAATATAGCCAAATAATCATGCTAATATCACAACAATGCAACATGAAAGACTATCACACTCAACTCGTCGAATCATATCACGACACGATAAAATTTTAAAATTTTCATCATAGACAGGAGATTCCACAAACGACGTTCAAATCGCAACCTTCATCAGTTATACCCACTAAGATGATCGAAATAGATCCCTAAACATGTAAGGATATTAAATATAGCATGCGTCACATCCCACCCCCAAACTAAATAGCACATTGTCCTCAATGTGTAAAATAAAAGAAAAGAGAGAGTAAAAGTGGCACTGCCCTGAATTTAACGTTGATCGATGTAGAAGACTTGGCTGCTCCACAGTAAACGAGCAACCATCGCGAACGGGCAACCCCCAAACTAGTTCTGAGCCTGCGAGAAAACATCACTACACGGCACCGTGAGAGCAAATTTTTATTAGACGAAAAATAAAATAGGACGGAAAAACAATAATATTTATGCATCGGTAGCCTTGGGTTGCCTCCCAAGAAGCGCTGTTTTTATAGTCGTTAGCTCGACTTTCGTTCCTATTGAAGGTCCACGACTCTGCATGTTCAGTAGAAGTACTGAACACCTTGATTTCATCTTTTTGGAGAGAAGTTTGATCTCAGAATGGTACAGCTTTGCATGGTCGCAATCTTTAAACACTCTCCATGGGTCGACTTTCGGCTCCCAAATAATGGTGAAATCAACGATCATCGATGCCTTAATGAATTCCTTCGTGAATGTGCTATCTGAATGATATGTTGACTTCATACTCAGGCGTAGAATCGGATCGAAAGTCTCGGGCTCCATCTTTCTCTTTTCCACGACATTATGTACTGCGAAATTATTGCTTTCATCCTCACTAGTTTCTTGGCGATCCTCCAACTCCATGGTAAACAAAATATCCTCAAGAACTTCTGGGAGACTCGGCTCTGCTGGAACGAAATCTACAGTAGCCTCTGCGGGTTGATCGGTTTTTTCTAACTCGATTTCATCGTTAGCTTCACTTGGTTCCAACACCGGTTCTTGAGTTATTTCACAATTCAATGGAATGGCTTCTATGTGCTCTTTTGGGTTTGACTCAATGTGGCTTGAGGGTACCTCTTTTTCGCGTTTAGACTCTACATTTTTTAGCTTTTTCAATTGGGCCGTCAGATTCTCCATCTTCGCTTTTATACTCTGAAAACTCGTAGAAGTGGTTGTACGACTACTGTCTTCTTGTATCACTGCCATCTTCTCCAGCGCTATCTCCCAATCGGCTTTTTCTTTTTGGGGCGGATCAATCTGTTGTTGGGTATGTTTTTGAATTAATGGTTGCTCATACGACCTTGCCATCTTCCCGAACGCTATCTCCCAAGCGGCTTTTTCTTTTTGAGGTGGAGTAAAGTAATCATGCGAGGGAGAATGTGAATAATCGCCAGTGTAAGAGTAGCAATTCTCCCCTCGTCCATCATACCACGATCGTGGAGGCTCGTAACGATTATACTTGCATTCACTAGTGAGATGTCGGCATCCGCAAAAGTCGCACTCCAGTTCATCATCGCATGTCGCATAGGTCTCGGGAGAATATTGCGAGTATCGCTGCATCCCTTATCCTACAAAAACAAACGAGAAAGATGAGAGTATCAAAGTAGATATATAAAAAAAATAATAATAATAAAAAAATAAAAAAAATAATAGTAATAATAAGAATAATGATGATAATAATAAAAATATAAAAATAACTAAAAGGTCTAAACTAAAACTTAGAATAACTCCTAGAACTAATATACCGCTGTCCCCGGCAACGGCGCCAAAAACTTGACACGCTCAAATACTAGCAAGTGTACTAGGTCGTGCAAGTAGTAAAACGGATGAAGTCCGAGTATCGATCCACGAAGATAACTTGATTAATTCTAAGATATTAAACCTAATTTTAATTTAGACTAATAGAATTTTTATAGTTTTGATGATTTAATTAAAAGAGATAAAGCGCAAATAACAAAATAGACGCAAATAAAATCAATGAGATAAAAATCAATTTACGACGAGTGACCAAGGCACTTACTCGGCACGGATTAATCCTACGTATTCATGCAATCAATATTTATTTAATCAATATAAACTAGTCAAGGTAGAAATTCCTAATATACGCGCTACCCGTTATTCACGTAACTAGCGACCCTATGCGATAATGACCAATCTCTATATTCCTATAAGATTGCAATCACTTCACACGCCTTCTGCATTATGAATTTCCCCGAGTTTAGACGCTTTCGGCGCCTAAGGTCTCGAAAACCACACGTACGAAACCGAATTCCATCTCTGGTCGGTTTACGTCGTGGTGTCCTATATTTATTATTCTAACCGGTCTAATCACTTTTTCAGTCTCATAAACCAATCAAAAATCATGCACATGGTGATCAAGCATACGCAAGCATTAAACTCAAATATAGAACACGTAACTAAATTCACACGATTAAATAAAATACGAATAGCATTACTACGAATTCATAATCCGGCCTAATACGACCTCAATCACAAAAGAAATTAAGCTAGCATATTAATATACGAAAACGACAATGAACCGAAAGAAAACATTGTCGAAAACGAAATATTAAAAAGGTAAGAAATTCGCCCTTTTTGGTGCTCGACTTGTCTCGCTTTTCGCCGTCGATTATCTTCGCTCGCAGCCGTCAATTCTTCGATGTTCTTCGTCTCCTTTTTCCCAGCCGTGAAGATATGCCCTTTTATTATTCGCTGGTTTTCTTTTTATAGAAAAACCACCGACTTAAAAGCAATTAAATCTCATATAGCATATATTCGAATCTTGCAAGTTTGAATGAGTCATATTTCACTTTTCCTTTCTTGTTGCATATATCATGGGGCATAAGATATCCACGTGTGACTTAATCTTGAAATTGCATGCCTTTTGTAGGAATTCTTTGATGGGCTGGAATTTAAGCAAAAGCCCATGGACCATTCTTGTGCCAATAGTTGCCCAAATTCTCGTATTTGTACTTAGAGCGCACGATTGCTCGGTTTTGGTGCTTTTTGCTACGATAACTGTTAAACAAGAAATATAGCATAAAGATAGGAGGATATTAAAGTATATTCAAATAAATAACGGCCTAAAATATGCTTTTTAAGGAAAATAAAATAGTGTAAAATCCTAACTTATCAATCATCATAGTCCTCACACTTCAACTAGGTTCAATTTCAATCTAGTGAACCCCATCCGCTAGATAAGTGGTCCGTTTTTAATACAAAATCCAACACGTAACTTTTTTTATAAATTATAATACTACTAATGATAGTCTAATAACTAATCACTCTTGCACATCTATGTGTGTGCAATTGATGTAATTGTAAAGGAAAAAAACAATTTATCCAAACATATGTAATCTGTATTTTTTTAACTATTCTATTATTTATTATATGTTTTAATCATCAAAATGACATGAGATAGTGAGTTATTTCTTAACAAATTATCAGTAGTTTATAAATTAAATTGACGAAGACATGTCGGTTTGTTAAGTGGAGTAGAGAGGATATTAATTTAACTAAAAATAAACAATATAAGGGTGTAATGGTAATTATTTTATAAAATTAAAATTTACATACCATTACCGTTTCTATGAGTGTCTGAGACTTAATTAAATAGAACGATAATAATAATAATTATAATAATTATAAGGGAGAAAATACTAATAACAACAACTAACCACATTACACAATTCCAAATTTTGGATTCAAAATTCTAGTAATTTTCAAACAATGATTTCAATTTGAAATTCAGATGAAATTCATAAATTGAATCATTTAATTCCGTTCAAATACATTGATCCACATGTGTTCGTAGGATATTTTTATATTTTAAATCTCAATCATCGTCTTGGTTATGTATATATATGTGTGTGTGTTGTTGTTGTTGTTACATTTTCTTTTGGTAATTTTTGAGCGTATGTCAAAATGAAATACTATTGTAAATAATGTTAAAAGAAAGAATAAAAATACTGTGGGATCTTTCCTTCTTCATTATTGAACTCAACTCAAAGTAAATACCTCATCAATGATGTTATGAAGAAAAGATTGAACCCAATATATACATTGCTATTCTTTCAAAATAACCCTCTAACTATCTAAAATATCTAAGTGGAACCAAAACGGATATTATATTTACATCCCTCATATAATCTATTACTCCCCCTCAAGTTGGAGGATCATAGAGATTTATGATCCCAGACTTGGGGAATATGTAGTTCAATTGTCCTCTTCCCAAAGGTTTCGTAAACAAGTCCGCAGGTTATTCTTCGGATGGAACGTAGCACATTTGTATCACCTTTCCTGAACATGAGCTATCTTAGGCTTATGCATAAATTGAGACAACATTTGAACAAAATAAAATGTATAAGGTCTTGTTAGACACAAGTAAAGCATATTTCCTACCACTCCTTGGTATTCAGTGACATTCTCATAAACAGGTTCGTGATCACCTCCTGAATCTGTCAACTTGCAATTTTGAACCATAGGTAGATCAAGAGGTTTGCATCCCAGCATACCTGTTTCACTCAACAATTCCAATACATATTTCCTTTGGTTTAAAATTATTCCCTTCTTGGATTGAGCTACCCAATACCAATAAAGTTTTTCCAATTTCCTAAGTCCCTCATATAAAAGGTGTTGTTCAAAAAAGATTTGGTTTCTTGTATTATTACCAGTTATTAGTAGTGATATATATTATATAGATAATAAATATATAATTAATTAGGTAATGTAATTAATGATTCATTCATTATATCTAATCAATGCCATATTTATTATCAACCACATAATTAATAGCATACTTATCCGTAATTTTTTGATAAATACCATAATTGATAAAAAAATTATTAGTAAATTAAAATTTTAAATTAAAATAAAAATAAAAAAATTATTTTGTAGGCGGGAGGACCTGGCGGCCAGGCCCGCGGCCCGCTGCGAGGGGGGCGATCCCCATTTTTTGGGCCCGCCATTTTGACAGTAGGATCTTAAGATTAAACTGGTTGCTCACATAATTCAGAAAGTTATCAACTAATTTTCATACTTCTGATTTTAGTTTCATCAAAAATCCATGTGGTTCTTGAGTAATCATCCACAGTGGTCAAGAAATATCTTTCATTATTATGTGTGGGCTCCTTGTATGGACCCCATACATCCATATGAGCTAATTCAAACACATGAGTACAAACATTGTCTTTATTAGGAAATCTGGTTCTACAATGTTTAGCCAAAGGACAAACTGGACAATATTGATGATCAACTGAAATATTCAATGACAATCCAGATAAGAACTTAAATCTCTCAAAAGACATATGACCAAATCTATTATGCCTCAAAACTATCTTGTCAGTCTTAACAGAACTAACAGCAACACTTGATGAAATCTTATCATCTCAAAATCAGCAAGGCAACAATAGAATGTAGAAAGTATAATCCATTCTTCAATTTACCAACCCCCCTTATCTTGCCAGTCAAGAACTCCTGAATAAGGCAGAAAGAATGATAGAAAATCACATGAATATTAGCATCTTTTGCTAACCTAGAGACGTAGAGCAGATTATGTTTAAACTCAATTATAAACTACTGATGATATAATACAATTCCTTCCTAAGGTTACTGGGCCTGATCTTGATGCCTTACTTACTTTCCCATTAGGTAATTTTATTGACAGATTCATGTTTGGCTGATCTTTATATTGGTCATAAAGATTCAGGTTACAAATCATATGTTGATTTGGACCTGAGTCAGTGATCCAGTTGTTAAATTAAATCATGAATTATCCATACCTGCTTCCTTACATGTGTGGCTTGGAGCTGCTAGCACCTGGTTTGGTTCAGATTGTGCATTTCCATCTCCCAGCAGATTCATCAATTGTTGGTAGAGGTGTGATACGACGCACAACTCCAGCATCAAGTTTGCTTCCAGATTCGTGATAGCTCATCTGTTGTATATGCTCAGGTGTATCTGTAATGATGTGTTGGCCTTGAACTGGTTATTGTCCCGTCCATATCCTTGATAGCCTCTACCATGCATTCCTCTTCTTCCCCCTCTCACATAGCTAGGAGGATAACCATGTAGCTTCCAACAAGTATCCTTAACATGTCCAGTGAAGTTGCAATAATCACGGTGTAAAGTTGATTTATCCACTTGAGAACCAATACTTCCCCTGTTCTGCTGCAGATTCCCAAAAAAGGCCATATACCATCTGAACTAACTACTTGTACACCAATTAATGTTTGTGCTTCCTCACTTAGAACCATTGCAAACACTTGACCGTGTGTAGGTAAAGGCACAATCATCAAAATCTGAGTCCTAATAGTACTAAAGCTCTCATTCAATTCCATAAGGAATTGCATCATCTTCATTTGAGAGCAGAAATCAACATATTTCTTGGAGAAATAGCCGTAGGAGATGGTATGAGACTATCATACTCATCCCATAGTTGTTTCAATTTGGAATAATACTCAGTCAGGTTGTTTGATCCTTGATGAATAGTGCTAATATCCTTATATAAAGCAAAGAATCTTGCACCGTTTATCTTATCAAATCTCTCCTTCAAATCTCTCAAACCATATGCACAGATTCACAATAAATTACACAGTGAACAAGTTCCCTAGATATGGACATATGAATCCAAGATCTCACCAATGTGTTACATACTGATGAAATTGTGGTTGATCGGCTTTTGGAGCTAAGTAGGTTCCATCAATGAAGCCTATTTTGTTCTTCACCTCGAGCGCTATGATCATTTCTCTGCTCCAGATTTTGTACTTTTCAGAATCAAGCAAGATCTCCGTCACTAAATCAATGGGGTGTATCTGAGGGATGAATGTAGAGAGGACTGTAAAAAATGAAATCGCTCATCTTCGTCGTCTTCTTCTTCTTCTTCTTCTTCTGATTTTCTCCTTCAATTTCTGTGTTCTTTGAATTCTCCTCTTCGTTTGATTCCGCCGTTGTCGATGAAGGGATTATTTAAAAAATGGCCTTTGACATAGTCAACGTTAAAAAAATAGCCTCCTAAATTGTAAAAGACCAATGTACCCTTACTTACTCTGCGTGAAAGACTACTTTACCCTTCTTTAATGGCAATAAACAACACTTAACGAAAATTACAGCTTTTCACAGAGGTTTACTGTAGAATCTGAAAAGGCAACAGTAAATAGAAAAGGACACATTAACTATTTCACTTCACGTTCACGGGCCCTTTGCAAAATCGATCAAGATTCCCTCTTCTCTTCATAGTCGAATTTCAAGCTCCGAATCCATGGCATTTTAGGCGAGATCCAAAATAGTGAAGGTAATTCTTTTTAATTTATGAAGAATCCATCGGCAATTGAAGCTCCGAATCGCACTGGACCCTAATTTGAGGCTGCAGACTACCCTAATTCGAAGCGCAGGGTACCCGTCCTTGTAATCGTGGGGGACCCGTGCTTTGAAGGACAGGGATCCGTGTGGAAGTGCAGGGGACCCGTGGGGCAAAGCGCAGGGGTCCACGGCAATGGACCCGTGCTTTGTCGCGCTGGTACCCTTGAAGCATAGCACGGGACCCGCGAGCATAAGCATGGGACCCATGCTTGCTAGCGCTGGAGACCCGTGCTATGCTGCGCTGGGGACCCGTGCGTGGCAGTGCGGGGACTCTCGCAACATAGCACGGGGCCCGTGCGTGCTAGCGAAGGGAATCGTGCTTTGTCGCGCTGGAGACCTTCGAAGCATAGCACGGGACCCGTGCGCATAAGCAGGGACCCATGCTTGCTGTGCTGAGGACCCGTGCGTGCTAGTGAGGGACTCTCGCAACATGTGCGGGACCCGTGCTTGCTGTGCTGGGGACCTGTGCTTACGAGCGCAGACGCGTGCTTGCTAGTGCTACGACCCATGCGTGCAAGTGCTGTGGTCCCGTACATAAGAGCAGGTGTCATATGCAGCACGCATGGATCCCCAGCGCAGCATAGCTAAGAGTCCCACTTGAGGGCGCTGTGGACCAGTGCGTGCATGGCAGTGGACCCGTACGTAAGCTCACGGTCCCACGCAGCATGGCAGGGGACCCGTTCTTTAAATAGCTTATTTCATTCGATCTAGCTTACATTTTCTTTTTTTTTTCAGGTTACCTTAAAGAAGCAAATTGCCGGAGGCAACGATGACCGTGATTGCCGGCTACATATCACGTCACGCTACTGCGAAACGAGCCAGAAGATTGTCGATTGGCTAAACGAGGATGAGCTGACAGTGTTTAAGGAAGGGAGTCCGTTCGGCAGGCTCGTCAACGCTGCCACCAGTTTCAATCTGTCGGCACAGATGTTGTGGTATCTCATCAAGAGACAGACGGAGCTTCACAATCGTGACGAGCTTTGGGTGATCCTCGGGAAGAAACCACTCCGTTTTTCAAAAATGGAGTATTACCTAATCACGGGGCTGAAGTTCGGAGCCGAACCGGCAGTGAACGTCTGGGAGGAATTCGTCCAACGACATTTCCCGACAAAAACGGCGGTGACGACTCGTTTGTCGAACGTTGAGCAGCGGTTGGAGGAGTTGGCTGCCAACGATACGGTTCGCGTCGACGACGAGAAGTTAAAGTTGGGGAACCTCTACTTTCCCGGCTTCGCTTTGCTGCCCCGACGTTCCAAGAAGGATACCACCCTTCCTTCTTGATTGTTTATTTGGTCAAAGACTCGGCAGCCTTCGACGGTTACCTTTGGGTCACCGTGGCTTTCCAAGCCGTAATACGGTCGTTGAAACGAGATCTAAAGGAAGTTAAGGAGAGTCTGTTGGTCAGTGAATTTGTACATCCACTTCATGTTAGGGTTTTATCCTTGAATGATCTTGTGAGGTTAGGATTTTGTCCGATCGCTAAGATTGTTTGTGTCTTTGGTCTTCAGATATTAGCGTACGAATGCGTACCGAAGCTCGCTGAGAAATACGCTGAAGTTAGAGAGTTGGAGCATGCGAGGCCGCGTATGCATGGCCGCGTATATGTCGGTGGGTGACGGAGGAGTGGCATAGGAAGGGATGTCCGAAGTTGTCGGCTATTACCAAGGCCGCGCATGGGTCCCAAGTACGAGGGTTATTAATGCCGATCGGAGAGGAGATGCAGGCCGGCTATCTTCTGGATAGCGACTTGGGCGGCGGTGGGCGAGACAATGTGTACGAAAGGGTGGTGACCCTACTCATGGACGGAGTGTACGTTACGTGCACTCGGCGGGCGACGGTTGCAATAGAAGTCAATTATGAGGCAGAGTCCGTCCCTTAGCTCTCTATCAGATCACGAGAAGTTCGTCTATTTATTTATTTTCCTCTTCCTTGTGTTCCAATGTTTGTTACGTTGAGGGGAACATAAATCTTAAGTTTGGGAAGGGAAATTTCTGCGAAATTGATGATATGAAGATATTTATATGTGCATGATGTGATTTAAAAAAATATGGCATAATTTTTTTTCGAAAATCGTGGTTATTGTCTATTAAAGGATGATTTCATGTAGACATTTTGTGAGTATTTAGGATCACATGCGTAGTAGATTTCTTTCTTGCATGATGAACTTAGTGGTACTTGAAGGTTTCGTACACATAACCTTATTTTTGTGAGATTTTGAGCCTACGAGCTTTTTGCTCATTTCTTTGGTTGTGAAACGTGCTTAATATACGTCTCTCTAGAACTTGCTCGTGTATTACGTGCTGAAACTGCTTAAGGTGGCAATGTGTGAAAATGAGGAATGCATTAGGAATTAGTCCATAGCCAAAGTTTCTGACCACGCCTGATCACCGTAGTTAGCCACTTTGAGCTTGACCTAAATAAGCCTTCAGTCCCATCGGAGCGATAGTGTAAGTGAAGGATGAATGACGGAGTCACGTTGCACAATTTAGTCAATGTCTGACAAACACCGAAATTGAAAACAAAAATAGAGAAATGAGAAATAGCTAAGAACCTTTCCTCCGATAATCTTTCACTCTCTAGAGCACATTTTAATACCCTAAGTAGAGATGTCGAAAGAAGAAAGGCTTGGTAAAAAAAGAGAAAAAAAAGGAAGACAAAAAAAGAGAAGAGCCGAGAAAAAAAAAAGAAAAAATTTGGGTGGAAATCAGATGGTCGACTTATTGGCGCAATCGTGACAAAGTCATGATTCCAACACGACTATTGCTCATATCCTTTGCGATTATGCCTTTCATACTTTGGATATTTAGCCCTGCTATAACCCGGTTAGTCATTCCGATTCACTTTATTACTAGGGGTAGTAGATTTACGAATCAATTGCAAGCTTATGGTAGAGACTATATTAGTGCATGAACAGAGAGATTTCACAGACATATTAAGCATATACACTGTGTGATTTGAGTGAACCCCTGTGAGGTACGAAGCTCGATTGATATTGCTAAGGAATTTGTGTAGTTAGACATCAGCTTCAAATGTGTTTCAGACATTATTTGCATTATTACATCACATGTTTCGTTCTTGAAGGATAAGTTGCAGGATTTAAATGTTAATTTTATGCCTTTTTATTTTTATTTGCTTGAGGACAAGCAAACGCTCAAGTGTGTGGATATTTGATAGACATTGATACCTCGATAATTCGATGATTTTTCGTGCATTATTTGAATCAATTACGGGTATTAATGTTGTAATATGCGAGATAGATTTATATTTTTGATAGCTTTAATTTATCGGGGATCGATCCTTCAAAATATATATATATATTTTTGCTAACTCTTGAAAGATTTGTGGGAACTATGCAATAAAGGAGGCACCTCACTCAAGGAGACCATCGACCTCTCTGCTCAACCACACCAAGCACCCACCTCACCATCAACCATCGACCTCATCTCACCAAAGACGCATTACCCTCAGCTACACAAACACACTGACCGAACACTTCACGTCTCAAACAACCACCTCTGAACCATCGCTCAAACACCCACCTCAAGGAGACACCCCACCAAAAGCTACACCTTACGTACGGGCCAAAGAATTTACCATCAAGCAAGGCAGCCACGCGTGAATTGGAGTGAGGCAATTGTGCGTTGAGCGGGACAGCGAACTGGATCATAGCAGCACACAATGGTCGCAGTGAAGCAGTAACGAGCGAGCTAATACGCTATCCTTAGGACTACAATTGCGCTACGTGCATGTTAGGAGCCAAAGAAGGGGTAGTCAAGTGGTTGTTGGAGCATTCCTCGGTCTCTCACCACCCGCTCGACGAAATCAGTCAACGACGTACGCACGTAGGGCAGTGGGAAATTGAAGTTCACGCAGCGCACACACGCAGTGGAGGGCAGCGGTACGTACACGGGCTGAGAAGAGACATGAGGGCAGAATCTATTTGCGACCGAAAACTTGGAGGGGACGCGACGTTATCGGAGCCAAATATCAGGGAAGAAATTATGTTCTAGTCTTTGATATTTACTTATTTTCCTTGTTTCCGTCGTAAATATGAGTAGCTAAGTTTATCGTGTGCTTGGGATGAGATGAACGCTAGGTAGAATTATTGGAAGTAAATTATTCGTGAACATGCGATTGGCTATTTATCATTTATGATATTGTTTTTCAAATTAATATGTCTATGTGTTGGTTTGAATATCACTTCGATATGTCTATGTGTTGATGTGATTTCGTGGTAATATCGTTTTAGGGCGACAGCTAGAAAAACGATTAGGCCTTTCATAAAATGATAGGAGTTCGATTATAGGGCGACACCAAATAATCGATCCTCGCTTTAGGTAAATTAATATATATTCTCACAACCGTCTAGGGCGACAGCAAATACGGGCATGGGTAGGAATTACCACGACTTAGTCATTATTTTTGTGTTAACGATAATTTACGGCCTCGTCAATTATACCTAGCGGGATTCGAAATCCCGGGCACATTTGTTTTATATAAAAGTAATATTTTTAATATTTGAGTTGCATTCAAGCTTTTAGTTTCGTTAGAGTATTTTATAAATCAAAATACAACTAAAAAATATTTATTTACGCTAAATATCAAATGATAGGTTATTACTAGTTCTCAGTTTATTCCTCGTGTTCGATACTCGTTTACTCACTTTACTACGCTACAAACGATAGGTCCACTGCTTATCGCACGTCGGTGATAGTAAACACGTATACGTTTTAATTATCACTTGTCATACCTGCACTTAATATCAGTACACCGCGTGTCGATCAAGTTTTTGGCGCCGTTGCCGGGGAATAGATTGATACTAAGAACACCGTAGTTCGGTACTTTAGCCACTTTATTTGACGTTTTTCTTATTTTTTCGTTGGTTGCGTTATTTGTGTTTTCTACAATATTTTCAGCTTCGTGGTTTCTTCGACGTGTTTATTTGTTTCTTTGCTAATTCTTATTTTCGTTTATTGAAGGTACAATTCAACGGTGAATGACCCGAAGCCATCCATCGGGCCCCATCGTTGACGCAGATCCAGATTTCGAGCGTAAGTTACGAAGGCAAATCAAGTACGATACCGAAGGAGACAACTCCCAGGAATCGACCACTAGCACTCCAAGAACCGTTAGTCAACTACTCAGAAGACAACTCCCAGGAATCGACCCACAATTCTCATGTAGAGGCATCCGTAGATAGCCCAGATACAGAAGTGAGAATGGCGGACCATAGATTACAATTCGCAATATTCCAGAGGAGGAGCAGTCGCTACAAGACTTGCTCAAGAACGCCACTCTAGGCGGAACAGAGTCGGCGATCGTTATCCCGCCGATTGAGAATAACAACTTCGAGCTGAAGTACTCTTGGCTTCAGATGATCTTTCAGACGGCCCAGTTCGAGGGGAACCCCGACGACGACCCATATTCACACTTGAAGGCCTTTCTGACAGTGACAGAAACTATCAAAATAAATGGAGTCTCGAGTGACGCAATCAAGTTGATGTTGTTTCCATTCTCGCTCAAGTTCAGAGCGAAGGACTGGTTGGAGATGCTGCCTCCCAGATCGAAGATTCCTTACCCAGCTCGGTTGAGGGAGGCCGAATCTGAAAAGGAGAAGGTCGAACCCGAAAAGGAGGAGGTCGCGCCTGAAAAAGATAAGGAGGAGGAGATTGCTCCAAGACCACCGATCAATCGCGCCGAGGAAGATAAAATTGACAAGGAGATGGAGGCCGTGACTACATCCTCTGTCAAGGCGTGTCAACCAAATAAGTATATCGTTGACGACGAGTTCGGTAAATTTCTTTCACTTTTCAAACAACTACATATCAACTTACCGTTCGTCGAAGTCCATGCCCAGATACCTCGATGTGTGAAATACCTCAAGGACTTGCTCACGAACAAACGCAAGCTCGAAGATGTTTCTGCTAATTGTCTTCGAGGGGAGTGCTCCGCCATCGTGCAAATGAATATCCCGAAGAAGCTAAAGGATCCAGGGAGTTTCACTATACCTTGTCTTATAGGGAATTTATATATTCATAAGGCATTTGCTGATTTAGGTGCTAGTATTAATTTGATGCCTTATTCAATGTTTAAGAAGCTTGGTTTAGGTGAACCCAAACCCATTAGGATGAGTATACAATTAGCGGATAGATCTATTACGTATCCTAGGGGTATTATAGAGGATGTGTTAGTCAAGGTTAATAAGTTTATTATTCCGGTGGATTTTGTTATTCTTGATATGAATGAAGATGAGAATGTACCTTGATCTTAGGGGGGCCATTTTTAGCCACCGGAGAGGCCATGATAGATGTTAAAAACGGCACCTTGACTTTCACGATAGATGGAGAGAAAGTAACATTTTGCATGGCGGAAACTCTGAATGATATCAGCAAACATGATAATAATTATTCCTATCTTGATATTGTTGATCAAAATTCTTCTATGTCTTTCCCAAGTTTATAGCAGGGTATTGAGAAGAAAGACACATGAATAGTCGAGGGAAGCAAAGATGAGAGCAAGGAGTTGCGTTTGATTGGCGGACCACCGCTTTTAGAGCTCGAGCGGCAGCACAACCATTTTAGTTGTGCTTTTCCCGAGGGCGGTCCAAAATCACTGATGACAGTACCTTCAAACCATTTTTTCGAACCACCTTGAAGACTCACTCGACTACGTCCGGCTAAGACGTTAAAAGAAGCGCTTCTTGGGAGGCAACCCAGGTAGTTTCGTTCATGTTGTAGGCATTACAATATATTGAGAGAATAAAAAAATATAAAAGCTACACCTTACGTACGGGCCAAAGAATTTACCATCAAGCAAGGCAGCCACGCGTGAATTGGAGTGAGGCAATTGTGCGTTGAGCGGGACAGCGAACGGGATCATAGCAGCACACAATGGTCGCAGCGAAGCAGTAACGACCGAGCTAATACGCTATCCTTAGGACTACGATTGCGCTGCGTTGATGTTAGGAGCCAAAGAAGGGGTAGTCAAGTGGTTGTCGGAGCATTCCTCGGTCTCTCACCACCCCGCTCGACGAAATCACTCAACGACATACGCACGTAGGGCAGTGGGCAATTGAAGTTCACGCAGCGCACACACGCAGTGGAGGGCAGCGGTACGTACACGGGCTGAGACGAGACGTGAGGGCAGAATCTATTTGCGACCGAAAACTTGGAGGGGACGCGACGTTATCGAAGCCAAATATCAGGGAAAAAATTATGTTCTCGTCTTTGATATTTACTTATTCCCCCTGTTTCCGTCGTAAATATGAGTAGCTAAGTTTATCGTGTGCTTGGGATGAGATGAACGCTAGGTAGAATTATTGGACGTAAATTATTCGTGAACATGCGATATTGGCTATTTATCATTCATGATATTGTTTTTCAAATTAATATGTCTATGTGTTGGTTTGAATATCACTTCGATATGTCTATGTGTTGATGTGATTTCGTGGTAATATCGTTTTAGGGCGACAGCTAGAAAAACGATTAGGCCTTTCACAAAATGATAGGAGTTCGATTATAGGGCGACACCAAATAATCGATCCTCGCTTTAGGTAAATTAATATAAGGGCGACAGCAAATACAGGCATGAGTAGGAATTACCGCGACTTAGTCATTATTTTTGTGTTAACGATAATTTACGGCCTCGTCAATTATACCTAGCAGGATTCGAAATCCCGGGCACATTTGTTTTATATAAAAGTAATATTTTTAATATTTGATTTGCATTCAAGCTTTTAGTTTCGTTAGAGTATTTTATAATTCAAAATACAACTAAAAAATATTTATTTACGCTAAATATCAAATGATAGGTTATTACTAGTTCTCAGTTGATTCCTCGTATTCGATACTCGTTTACTCACTTTACTAAGCTACAAACGATAGGTTCACTGCTTATCGCATGTCGGTGATAGTAAACACGTATACGTTTTAATTATCACTTGTTACACATGCACTTAATATCAGTACACCGCGTGTCGATCAGCCGTTCACTGAGCCTCCGTCGACCGGTCAGATGAATGTGAGGCACTCGGTCGTAGACGTCCATATTTATAAGAAGATCCTGTTTGTGGGGGGCCATCGAGAGCGATATACAGGCCTTGGCTGGCGATGAGTACAAGGAGTGCTTGGTCGAGAGGCATAGACGACAATGGTTTGAGGATCTACACGCCAACGAGGTGGCTCGATGATATGGTATGCGACTTCAACTATTTAATTTTGCAATGAACTGTAATTGTAAAGTCATTGTTGTTTTGGTTTTTCAGCATATGAATGAAGCCATGAGAGGGTTCCTGGACATGCAGAAGTCGCATACATTTGCGTCGAAGAATGTTGCGTACATGTCTTATGCATTCAAGACATGTATCGAAGTCGACGGCTTCAAAAAAGGAAAAGTCGTAAATGGGATGCTTTCGTATTGGGCCCATTACGCGAGAGGACTTCAGGATGGATGGCCATCGATCTCATGGATGAATGCAGATTGCATCATCTTCCCCGTGCAAACGATAGCACATTGGGTGCTATGCGTCGCTGATTGGAGGCAGAAGAAGATGACGATATACGACTCCGACAAGTCTTGCGACAAGGACATGCGCAACCTTAACAAAGCATTAGAGCCACTTCAATTAATAATCCCAGCGATATTGGTCTTCATGGGATGCATGAAGACTCGATTTAAGAAATGGACAGTTAAGCGCCATCCAAATTTCGCCAAGCAGCAAGGAAGGTAAGTTTCAGTCCTTATTATTCATTAAAGTTTTTTACGACAATTTATGTATAAGTGTGTAAAATTTCAGGGGAGAATGCGGCGTTCATGTGTTGCGAGCGGCAATGAGCCTCATGTTTCGATATGACGACGTCTCCAATCTCACACAGCAATAGATGGAAGATTTTAGGAAATTTCTTGCAGTTTGTATTTCCGTAAAGACTTTTATTCCTGGTTTGGTCCAAGATGAATGTAATTTTAATTTTTATTCTGTAAATATTTTAGGAAATATTTTTTTAAATCGGCCAGCAATGTTGTAATTAATTTTTTTCGTTATGATTGAGTTATTTACTTATGATTATCGAAACTACATCATGATATTTGACATTACTGTTACTTACACTGACAATATGATAGAAAAAGTAACAGACAACAATAATCTGACAATAATTGATCAATGATTGTTGACTAGTCAATATAATTTCTGCACAGGTCCAGTTTGCTGATCATGGGACCAAACTTACGCGCACGGGTCCAATTATGGTCACGGGTCCCGTGCGTGAGCTCACGGGTCCCGCACTCATGAGCACGGGTCCTGTGCGTAAGTTCACGGGTCCCGCGCATCCACCGCGCATTAGCTTGCGCGGCTCCACTCCTCATGAGCCCCGGACCACAACGCTCATGTGCGGGGTCCCTGCGATAATTTTGAAGTTTGATTCAGCCTACATACGAATATAATACGTCATATAATATCATTAATCGCAAAAGTATGATCTTTTGCAACTATAAGATACGATATTTCGATTGTTACATCCTGACCAACTCACCAACATAAGGCGAGATGTTGGTATGTAAGCTTGCTAAATTATTGTGACATCCAACTGATTCAACAGCGTCACATTCAAAACAATAATCAAATAGTGTAAATTTTTTTCTATACATAAAATCCTTAAGAGTAATTCTTTTTGGTCAAGATTAATTTTTTTCGACAAATTTTTTGTCATGATTAATTTTATTTAAGTTTTAATATGTACAAAATTTTATATATGTATTATAATTACTACTTCGACTTTAGAACCCGTGACTGACTGTCCTTTTCACAAATCGAAAAGCACATCGATTTGACAAGGCATTATGACACCTCAAATGAATGCTGACATGTTTCAGACAAATAGTTGACCAACCAATAATTGAATAGTAATTGTAAAAGGAACACTAATGTGCGGACCAAACTTATACCCTAGGGACCAAGCAATAAGCACACGGGTCCCGCACATGAGCATGGGACCCGTGCGTTATATGCACGGGACCTTAGCACGGGTCCCGCGTACATGAGCATGGGACCCGTGCGTGAAAGCACGTGCCCTTCGCGCATAAGTGCGGGTCCACTGCCTGTTCTTCTTATGTAAATTAGATTTCAAACCCTTGCCCGTTTAAAACACTAATTTTAAAACCCTAACTTTCGGTTCATAAGCCTTACATTATAAAATCATAATTACGTTAATGTAAATAAATAACATTACATAACACTCACAATTACATCTATTACATTACAAAATCCTAAATTTAGAGGTTTACCTCCTCCTAAATTCACCAACAGAAGGCAACCGATTTTTCTGTGGTCTCCCACGTTGCCTCTCGCGAGGAGGTGGCAGCATTTCAACACTTCTTTCAATGTGTTCGGACACCGGCCATATAGTACCGTCGTAAGCTAACTTCCACATTTCCAAGCTGTAATTAGGGTCAACTAGTGAACCCACATCGACGTTAGCATAACCACAAGCAGAAATCGCGTGTGGGCAAAAAATTCGGTCGATGGCTAACGTCTTACAGCTGCATGTACGCGTGTGCAGATCGACGACCTCGTTCACGTTGTGGCCGTAGACGTTATATGTTAGACGCCCAACTTCCGACACATGAAATCTTTGCGACCCAACGAAATTCTCGCGGAGGATCGATCGACCTTCGGCGTAAACGACGTCGAATTCGCAGCGATAGAAGCTTCGCATGTTCTTCGATGCTTACTAAACCAAGCTGATGTTAATCGGTGAATCGAACCCAACAATCCTATAATTGGAAGTTCTCTATCCGCGCGTAGAGCAGCATTTATCGACTCCGATCCATTGGTCGTCATGATGTTGTATCTCGATTAGGGACAATATGCCCTCGTCCACCGTTCCATTGCAATCTCGTCAAGATATCGACCCGCCGATTGGAATGTTTCACGTAGAGCTTTGTATTGTGCATCGCACTCGGCCTTGGTGTATGCATTTGCTACCCGCCAGAAAATGGGGCACACACCCTTGTTCGGCGTTTTCGTTTTCAGATTTTGCTGAATGTGCCACGCGCAGAAACCGTGAGATGAATTCGGAAACACAGCAGGGACGACATTCTTTATACCGTGGTTTCGGTCAGAAATAATGATGAGTTCATTACTGTCCGGTACGAAACGACTAAATCTAGTGAGAAACCACGTCCAAGATTCGGTTCCCTCCGAGTCAGTAAGACCCCATGCGAGCGGATATTGATGATAATCACCATCTTGCGCCGTTGAGCAAAACTCCTTTATACTTTCCCTTCAAAAACGTTGCATCGATAGATACGACTTTTCTCATGTATGCAAATCTCCTAACTCATGCGCCGTATGCTAAGAACATATATTTGAACCTCCTTTTTCGTCCATCTCCCAATCCGTGATGCTGTCAACATTTGCTTGCCTCAACGCATCCAAGTAAGCCGGAAGTAAACCGTAACAATCGTCCATGTTACCGACTAATTCGTCCGACGCTAGTTGCTTCCCTTTCCAAGCCTTGTAGTACGAGACATCTACTCCCCTGTTCTGCATCATCGACATGATTGACTTGGGTGGCGGAATGTCTTTAGGATCGGTGAAATGTTCCAACAGAACTTGTGATACAACTGACGAACTTCCTTGCCGATGTACTTTCCGAAGCATAATGTTCCTCGGGTTGTTCGAACTTATCATCTTCATTCTCATTTTGATTCTCGCACGGTCCGATTTGATCTTCTTCAAAACCTCGTATTCAGAAAGATGGTAAGAGTGGTAGTTAGATGTGTCGCCCATGTAACCCTCCACGGGATGGATTTCCTCATTTGCGTCGCACTGCTCTATTAGACCGACATTGAAATTCGCTTACAATCTCATCCTTCACGTCATCTAACGTGGATGTTTCCTTGTCGACCAAGATTGATTGCCATCTATGAGTAGGAAGAGGACACCACTTCGAGGTATTGTCCTCGCCAATTATCCACTGACCCTCGACTTGGAACACAATGTTAGTGATCGTCATGATTATCCCCTGCAATAGAAGTAAAATTTATTAGAACCGTAGCCCTACCTGCGAAAACCAATACAACTTGTGAAACCCTAGTTTGCGAAAACAATAGTTTGCAAAAACCCTAGTTGTCGAAAATGTTATTTCGGATGCTGTGTTTGCTAACGTGATTTCTGGGCATAATTAAAGCCCTAACAGCTTCCAACCCCTAACAGCTTTCGAAAATCCTAACAGCTATCGAAAACCCTAACACATATAGCGCGGGACCCTGCAATCAGTTGGGGACCCACGCACTGATGCTCGGGACCCACACATATAGCTCTCATGTGCGCGGGAGCAAGCCTAATGCACGGGACCCAGGCTCTAGAGCGCGAGACCCATGACCTAGTGCGCCTCCTGGACTGATGCGCGGCACCTCGGCACCAGCGCCTGGGGCCCTTGAACTGATGCCCGAGTCCCGTGCTCTAGCGCGCGCGGACCCGTGCTCTAGTGCGTGCGCCCCCTGCACTGATGCGCGGGACCCCAGCACCAGCGCCTGGGGCCTTTGAACTGATGCCCGGGTCCCGTGCTCTAGCGCGTGCGGACTCGTGCTCCAGTATGCGCGGCCCCTGCACCAACGTGCGGGGACCGTGTAAACATGCGCGGGGCCTCAGATCTAATACATGGGGCCCTTGTGGATATATGTGCAGGTTCCATGAAGCATGCCCACGAGTTTCGTCTTTCCGACTGGAAATTCGAAACTCTCGTGGCCAAACATCATCTCTTGAGACACAATCACGTAATTTCGAGGGTTAAAATTCGTAATTCGAAAGGAAAAAACTTACTGTAAAGAGTTAGAGCTGGGTATTTCCTTCCAGACTTGTTTCGCAGACTTCGAGTTCGACTTAGTGACGAAAATGAGGCTGTGTTTTCTTTAGAAACGATGAAGAAAAAAGAATGGATCGATCTGGGTTGGTATAGTAATTATTACGTGCTGCTGTGCATTTAAATGGAATTTCGTTTCTTTTATATATATACAGATTGTGTATGTATATTTATTTTTCTTTTATTTTTAGTTAATTAACGAGGGTTTAAAGAAGATGGTTAACGGCTAATTAAAATGAAGGCCATTGACAAAAAAACGTCAACGAGGCTATTTTTTTAACACTGACTGAGTCAAGGGCCATTTTTTAAAAGACCCTCGATGAAGAAACTTTATAAACGACAATCGATCTTCAAATTATTTTAAGAAGCTTCAATCTAGTATGATACCATGTAAACAATGTAAAAGAAATAATAGAAAATATTGAAATGTGATCTTTATCCTTCTTCATTATTGAACTCAATTAAAAGAAAATAATCATCTATGATGTTCTGCAGAAAAGAATGAACGCAATATATACATTGCTATTCTTTCAAAATGACCTAACTATCTAAAATATCTAAGTGGACCCCAAAACGGATATTATATTTACATCCATCATATAATTCTAATAACTATATTTGTGAAAGAACGCTCCAACATTATGTCGGCTAATAAATTGTCGACTCTATATGTTCAAGAACAAATTTTAACTCAATTTGCGATAATGGTGTACCAAAGCATGGATGTAAAGGAGACGGCTCATTTTCGGTGTATTAGCCTTAAGATTTTTTTGTGATACTGATGTATTACAATTTTTTCAAAAAAAGGAGAGAATATCAGTACAACTTATATAGTTAAACTCACTTCCGTGCCAAGAGAAAAAAACAAATTTCTGGTCCTAACGAATTTGCAAGTGTAAGACAACAACGTGCCAAGTGCAAGCGCAACATGTCCCATTTGTGTCATCGATAAAGCACAATTTTTTATTATTATTTTTAAAAAATAATTCAAGTGATATTCAACTGTTCAAACAAAAAAAGACAAGTGCATTATCTCCACGTGTTAAAAGTCCATTGGCACTCAAGATATTCCTCTTCTCACCACAAATACATAGATAGCATTTCTCACCATCGTTTGACTCCTTTGCCATGGCTCTCATTCAATCAAAAAAACCAATCATCACTGTAATGAGAGAATAAAAAAAAAGAGAGAACAATTAGAATGGATCTTTCAGTGTCTCCTACGGCGTCGTTTCTTGGTCAGTGGAAGAGCACATGTGGCGGCAGCTTTATCACGCCGTCGAGGGCAGTGAAGAGAAAGAATTGTTCTTCTCCATGCAGTAGAGTGGTGGTGATGTCCGCCGAGAGAAAGAGCGGCGGCGGCGGCGAGATTAATTTCGAGGGTAATGGAGAGAACAGCGCCGCCGATAACGGAGGGAGTTACAGATTAACAACGATGCAGGTCACCGCATTCAATCAGAGCAGCTTCGCCGACGGCGGTAATAGCAACGCCGCCGCTGACGATTTTCCGATGTGGGAGAAGATAGGAGCTGTTGTAAGGCTCGGCTATGGGATTGGTATGTACTGTATTTTTGTAAAAATTCCAACCTCTCTTCATTTTTGAGAATTTATTACAAATCTGTTGTATGGGTCTCTTGTCCGTGAAATTGAAAGCCGAGAGTGCCAGGAATAGCTAGAATTCTGAAAAATTTATAGGATTTTAGTTCTTTGTAAGATCTGAGTATCAATCATAGGGTCAAAGATGGGATTTTTATTTTCGATTTAGGCAAAGAAAGATAGAGCCTTTTAGCTTCATTTAGGGGCGCAAGAAACCTTTTTGATTGTGGCCCATAATTATTCTTGCAGGATTTGAGGTATCTTGGACAAGATTAGGTTCACATAGTTATTAGCATCATAACTAGGCAGAAAGTGCTAGCATGCCTAGCAAATATCATTCTTTTATTACAAAGCTTCAATTAAGATACGAGTGCTTCAAACTCAATGGATTATTTTTTTGTCTTATAGGAATATATGGGACGATGGCTTTGGCAGGGAGATTTATATGCTCCATTTCGGGGATCGACTGCATGGGAGGATTTGATTGGACGTTAGACGCCATTGTCGAAGGCCTCGGATACGCAGTTCCCCCTATCATGGCCCTTCTCTTTATACTAGACGTAAGATTAATCTTACGTATAGAATTAATGTCATTTTCTCCGATACGATTTATTCAATGAAGTCGTCGCTATCTTGGCTATGAACGACTATGGTTAAAATCGTGTTTTGAAATTTCGTCGCTCGTTCTTGATAATAGGACGAAGTGGTGAAGGTATCGCCGTATGCTCGAGCGATTCGTGATGTCGAGGACGAGGAGTTGAGAAGCTTCTTCTATGGGATGTCGCCATGGCAGGTACAGACTAGAGAATGTAAAAAACTTAGGGTTAATTAGTTTTGCAGTCCTGTAATTTAAGTGGTAACATTATAGGTACGAAGAACTTATGAGGAATTATACGGACGGTAACATTCAAAATTAAGCAATTAACAGACATTATGCGTCGAAATCCATGATCGTGTTGAAAGTTGTTGTGTGTATAATATCACCTCCTAAATTATCTGAAACCCTATATTGTACATCGGAAACGTAGAATTTGTGACAAAATCTAGGATCCCGTCGTATGATCATAAATTGCTTAATTTTAAAAGGTGATGTCCCTATAATGCTACTCCTTAAATTTCTTATCCTTCTAATGTTACCCCGTAAATTACAGGACTAAAACAATAATTAAGCCATTATGCAATAACTTTTTTTCCTGCAATAATTCTATTGCAACTTTACGTCTCAGTTTATGCTAATCGTGGCGGCAAGCTCCGTCGGAGAAGAGCTTTTCTACCGAGCTGCTGTTCAGGTGGGAATTTGAAACTACATTGATGTTCATGCAAAGCTTAATACTCCTCCATTTTAATTCGAAGGAAATAATGCAAAAAATGCAAACTATTTTTTTTTTTGGTCCCAGGGAGCATTAGCAGAAATATTTCTGAAAAGCAGCACTTTGTTAGAAGATGTCCGAGGAATGGCATCACTGGTAAGTTTTAGCTTTTTAAGGTCGTCACTTTTCTCCATTCAGTAAGTAATTTTTCCTAACCAAAAGTATACCTTTTCATCGCTCGACGAACAAAAGGCCGGCGTTTTGCCTCCCTTCGTACCGTTTGCTCAGGCATTTGCTGCCGTCATCACTGCAGCTCTTACGGGTTCGCTTTATTACATGGCCGCCTCGCCCAAAGGTTAGTTTTTTTTTAATAAGAGTAATAATATATTCGCACATATATATGTGTGAAAAACATAATCGTGTTCCGATTTTCAGACCCTACTTACGTAGTGGCTCCAGTACTCAAGTCTCGCTCGGGCCGTGAAGATATCAGAAAGCTCTTTTCAGGTTCGTTTTCATCGAAAATTTCTAACGCCTTTAATCGATTTAAAAAAAAAATAAGAGGAAAAAAAACATGTAATATTTTCTGCAGCGTGGTATGAGAGGAGGCAAATGAAGAAGATATACTCACCGCTGCTCGAGGCGCTCTTGGCCCTTTATCTCGGCTTCGAATGGAATCAGGTACTTAGAGACTATAATAACAAAAAACATGTAATATTGCTGCTGTTAGTTAATGTTAATTTCATCTAAATCACACATATGTATATATACTGTGACAGACGGATAATATACTTGCGCCTATTATAACGCACGGTATATACTCTGCCGTTATATTGGGACACGGTCTATGGAAGATACACGACCATCAGGTTAGATTGAGACAGAGAGTTCAGAAGCTTCGAAGTGACGAAGAAGACAATGTACGTAGACAGTAAGAGTTGTAAAGTGTTTGTGTTTGTGTATAAAGATGTCAAAAAGGATTAGTATTAGAAAGTATATAGCAATACTATTGAGATGGGTTGTAGTAGCTGCTGTTGCCAGAATTAAGCTGGCATTGAACAGTTTTTCGGATATGCATATATCTATATCGATCATGCAAAAGGAAAAAGAAAAACGGGAAAGAGCTTTGATGTTGGAATCGAAGAACAAAACAGTTAAGCGCGCAGATAAGCAATTATTATATGGTAGAAGGGAAGTATGTGATTATAGACCAGTTTCTATTATATCAAGTGACGATGAGAATCACTGTTGCAATTCACACAATTTGGATCACATGTCAGTTAACTCATTTCTATCATAAGCTTCTTCTACAGCCATGAAGCTCATTATCAAAAATGGTCTGAAAACTTTCTAACGTACCTAGTGAACACGAGGCAAGCCCTTTTAAGCCTCGCAAGTAATCTGTGGCCTTCGGTTCTCACAGTGCCCGACGAAATGCTATTTCTTTGCTATCATTATGCCTTCAGCTTGCAAGCAGATATGTCTGAAAAAGTACCAAAACAACAAATGCCATAGATAATATTTGATGGAATGGAAATAGATCAGGCCTGATCAAGAGATGAACGCTATTGACGTGAACTGAAGTTTCATTTAAAGCAGAATTCATTTCTCCTCATCAACTCAATGCTTTCTGCTATTGTTGAGCCAGCAGTGCCAACAAAACCTAAAGAAGCGCAGCTACATATTGTTTCTTCAATATATAAAAGAATGTCCGGCGACGTAACAGAATCGCACTGCTGTTCTCTCCCATCAAAACGATTAGAAGCTTTGCGAAGCGTCATATGGTATCTCCCGTTCACAAGTTTCTTAGCCGTTTGGCTCACTATCTCATCTTCCTCGCGTAAGAAGAACAGCTTAAAAGAATCCACATCTTTAGCCAAATCACCCAAATAAGTAATGGTCCAGTTACGTTTAGGAAGATCGGTCATAACAAATACATGGATCAGATTTGGACCCTTTCGTTTCAACGAATTCAACTTTTCCTTTAAACCTCCAAAAGTATTACGCCAGTGATTCTTGAACTGCCCATCCAATAACCTAAGCTGTGCACATAAAAATGGTGCCTTAATCGTCTCACGAGCAAACGTCTTCCCGGCACTTAGAATTTCTGGCGCAAATGGAAGAAATTCAATCTTCTGCAATAATGATTGTATCCTTTCATCTTTAGGAGCTTTACTTATGTCAACATGCGATTGAGATGCTTTATACGGTGCTGTAAAAAGACTACCAAACGCCAAAACTGTAGCTTGATTAGCTTCCGAGCCAGGACCTAGAGCCCTATAGACATCTCTCCTCTTCCTTGTAAAAGCAATTTTCCTTTTCTTCTTCAGCTCCTCATCAGCTTGAAATGAGTCAAAAATCCCGTCTTCCTCATCACTCTGATATGTCCATACGGTGGATCTACAATCGTCTTGAGAAGCATATAAACAAGTTTCACGTCTGTTGCTGTATCCAGATAGCATCAAGCCACATTGTTTCAGTTTCTCAAGCAAAGATGGATGAATCGTTGTAGAACAACCCAAGTCAAGATCCACCCCACACCACAAGGATACAAAATTTCTGAAATCTATGAACTTCACATCTGTATTGTACGCTAGAGACGAAAGGTCAATCACATCGAACATTGATATGTACCTGAAATTCCAGATACGAGAGACGCAAACTTGATCAACAATGCATCTTCCATCATCACAACTAAACAATTCGCTAGATGGTCTAGGAAACAATCACGCGATAGGCTAAAGTTCAGAGGTACGATTCGTCACCTGCGCTCTCGGATAAGCTGGAGACTGTGATTCCAGACTTGAAATCGCAGCTCGTTAGGCTCCGTTACCCTAAATTTGGGACAGCTCCCCAGCGCAACCGCGTGGTGATCCAAAGCAGGCGGCACGATCAGCGTCCGATTCAAAATTCCGGCCATCAGAACAGCGATTTTGAACTCGGATAGCTGATTGCTGAACCCACTGTGCGGCGCGTACCACACGAATCTCTCTCTTCCGACGCCGCAGAGATGGAATGGGAGCGTATATTCCGCTTTCCTGGAAAACACTAGGGTGGAAAGAGAACCAACGAGGTGCTCGGAGGATACGTAGAGGAGAACGGCGGCGGCGGCGATCAATGATATGAGTGGCAATTTGTAATTTTTGTGAATCGTGGGCCTTTTTCTCCATCTTGCTCGGTGAGAGCTCAAATCCATCTCACGTGTTTTGCCTATTGAAAGATGAAACCAAAGACTGAAAAGAATGTAACAAAGAAGATGACCAAATTTATGAAATAATATATAGATATTCAGAATAATAATATAATAAAGCAAAATTAATTGGACAAAATGTCTGGGCCAACACCAGCTTAACTTAGCTTGGGGTGAAATTCTAATTTTATGGCCCAATTAGTGAAATCACCAACCATGACTGGGGTGTTTGTTACCAGTGATCCAACATCACGGTGATACTCACATCACCGTAATGTGAATATCACCGTGATGTGAATCAAGGTGATATATCATTACTTTGTTTGTTTTGGGGTGATATTTCATTTTGCATATCAACGTGATATTAAAATATTGTGTTTGTCTAATCACGGTGATGTGTGGGGTGATATTGCATAAAATGTCATATTTAACTCTACGAATATTACATAAATTATGTGGATATATATATGTGTGTGTGATATTTACATAATAATGATTACTATATTATTATCGAGTCTAATTTTTTAAGAATTAATAATAAGTTTTCCGTATAGTTATTCAATATAATTATTATAATTCAATATAATTATTTATTATTAATATATTATTTTAAGATTTAAATAATCTAATTATATAATTTAAAATATGAATAAGGATATGTATTAGGTATAAATGCTAAATTAAGGGGTAATGTTGTCCAAATACAAGTTTGAAATATCATCCCATCACGGTGATGTAAGATCACCTAGCTTTTTTGGGGTTATAAAAAAGGTAAAATATCACCTCATTTTCATCAACTAGGTGATCTGTCATTACGGTGATGACTCATCACCTAGGCTAAACAAACATGGTGATGATTAAGCGATGAGAGGATTACGGTGATGTTTTGGAGAATCACCCCAAAACAAACACCCCTTATAGACGATTAGATTCTGTATATCATTTTATATCCATCTACAATATTTGATATTTTTTGTGGAGTGGATAATCATAGACGATGATTATTGCGTATATTAATTGTGCTTTGTGTGGTACTAAATAACATCGAATAGAAGACAAGTTCACATGGTGATGTGGGGAACGAATAACAACAGCACATGCAATGTTGTGCTCCGTAATTTAATATTTTTGGAATAACTGCAATGTGAGATAAAAACTTAATTTATATATATTTTACTATTTAAAACTATATTGTCAGTATCTAAAATCACTCATTTTCGTTCTTTGATACAATCAGCCGTGCTCTCGTCGTTCGTGAGATGTGTGTTCTTTTGACATTTTGTTCCTTTTTTCTTGATTCATTAATTTGTTTTAAACAAATTCATCACGAGATTCGAAATATACGAATATCCATCGACATGGTCCCTATTTAAAATGTTATCGTCGTTGTCGCTTCCATCCATAAAACGCATGCATGCGTCAAATAAATACCGACAGTTACTTTACTTAAAATTTTAAAACTAAGTTTATTCAAAATTAAATAAGATAGCGATACATACAACTTAGTAGTTACTAGCCAAAACACATTTACATTAAATGAACTAACATTGAATTGTGGAAAGTAATTTTATACATTAATTTACAAGACATGGTATAATTAAGTAGAAATGTCTGTATCTTACAAGAAAGACTATGAGAAAACGATATTCATTTACAAATTAAGTTAACTAAGAATCTCTTTCAATTAAGGCTACAAAATATTTAACATTTTCGATCATGAATGATATTCTAAGAAAAAACAAAACAAAGCAAAAGATACGGCGTCGTATCTTATCTTAGGCCAAAATCTCCGCCGTCGTCCTAGCCTTCAACCTCCTAAACAGCCTCATAGGGCTCGGAAAAAAGATCCCAAACAACGCCGACGACGACTTTCCCTCGCCCTTCGCCGGAGAACTACACGCCACGTCAGAAACCGCCGTCGAGCTCATCGACCGAGACCGAGTCACCATCCTCGCAAACTCCTTGATCCTCTCCCGATCGACGGCGGCGACCTCGATTTCGTCCTTCTCCGACAATGCTCCGGACGCCGCCGCCTCCGGCGGCCTCTTCAGGGCGGAAAGGAAAGACGGCGTTCTGGCAGCCGCCACCAGAGACCTCGACCGCCTGAGCAGCGACGACGGAAGCTCTGCGGTGGAAGAGGAGGAAGATGAGGAGTACTCGGAAGAAGACGGCGTCGTTTGGTGGCAGCGATCTTGGCGCAGGCTGAGCAGGCGGTCGCGGAGGCACGTGGGGCACACGCCGTTGTAGTGGCGGCGCCGACGCCGTCTGGAGATGGAGGGGTGTTTCGGACATTTCCACGCCTCTTCTTCGACTTGTATGTAGTACGTTGCCATCTTCGATCTGTGTGTGCGTGCCTGTGTTTGAAGAGTATATTTTTTTTCTCTCTTTTGTTCGAATGGGTGTGCGTGTGTATGTGATTTGGCTTTTTATAGGTTGAAGTCGAACAGATATATGAAGCGGAGAGGTGGGCTGTAATGGATAGGAATGTTTGAAGTTTGGTGGGCCCACGAGATTTTTGATGAATGGGTCTTCTTGAATCTTAGATAAATAAGTTATATTATATAAATTACCAAACAAAATGGCGAATCTATAGAAAAATTGTATAAAAAATGTGCAAGTCAGTACTCATGTTAGAAATTTTTTTAGATAAGTACCCGTTCGACCATGCGTACTACGTTACGCATCTATATGGTACCCATATATGGTACCTATATATGTTCTATACGGTACCTTGCGACAAGCTATATGGTGGTACATTTTTTCTGAAGAAAGTGAAGAGTACAATAATCTGATATATTATCTATGGCATTAGGGTAATTTGTAGTAGATTCTTTAGTTTTTTTTATTTGAACAATCTTGTTTTCTTTTGGGCTGTTTGTATTTTATTTTTGTTTGATGTTAGTGTGTTTCTCTCTGGTTGAGAGCTTTAGGGCTGTTTCTATACGGTACCTTGCGACAAGCTATATATTGCATGTAACCAGAGGGTGCATTTGGGCTCCTTAGCCCCTGCGAATTTTCTGTGTCAATGAACTATCATTTTTTAAAAAAAAAAGAAACTGGCGACTATGCTGTAAATGAGTCGTAAAACCACCGAATAGCTCCCGCACATCCAAATAGTTATGCTTCTAAATTCTAATTTGCCTATTTTTTCTCTTTGGGTTTTTTCATTTTTTCTCTCCTTGTGTGAGAGTTTGTGTCTCCTCGCTGTATAAGTTCTTTCTCCCTTTATGTATGTGTAAAGAAGAGAAGGTATAAAAAGCTGAGAATGGAAGAAACGTGAAGAGTATAGTAGACTAGACTTAATACCCATTTCTTTGGGGTTTTAGGTTAATCTGTAGTAGTTCTTTTGTTCGATCTTTATATCTTTTTTTTTTGTTTCTTTGTTTTTTTCTCTGATTGTTGTTCGTTTCTCCTAGTTGTGAGCTTTCTTCCCTCTTAATGATTGAATGTTTTCAGAGGATACACTTGGATAATTTTTATGGTGGCACTTTAAACTCTACTATTTTATATATACATTTTATATCATAAGCTTTCGCTCAAATAGGGATGGCAATGGGTAGGGTATAGTAGACCCACTTAGGCCCATACCCAAACCCAATTAAATAAATCGGTATGGACCCTATCCAATCTTTGATGGGTCCAATTAATTGGGAGTGGACCCTATTTGTGGCACCCCGCCATCTAATACTCACTTTCGACACTAGATTACGTGACTATTAATAAAATAAAATAGAAAGTACCCAAAAAGGCGTATAAAATTTTTCCTTTGTAAAGGAATACCATTCTCTACAAGTCAAAATGTCATCCCAGACCTAAATACATAGGATGGTTACATAGAAGCAGCAAAAGAAACCCTAGCGCCCGCCACACAGGTCGCATCCATGTACACACCACCCCCAAAAGTCGCTGGACCTTCAAAAGGTAAGCCTTGCCATCAAAAGCGATCACGTACCGTGGTCGCGCGCACCTACACATAAAGTAAGGGGTGAGCTATAAAGCTTAGTAAGTAGGAATATGCAATGTCGTGAACGTGAAAACCCCGCAAAGGCATCCGCGCCAATGCATCTCACACCTCGTAAATCAAACTCGATCTTATATCTTACATGGCCCTCGGCTAACTCGCTGCACCATAAACGTGGCAGCGACCTACGCTGAGTAGCCTACGCTAGGTTTCTCTAGGTCGCACCCTCCCAGGTCGTCCCCTCTGCCGTGCGGTAGCCCACTCTGGTAGCCTACGCTGGTTAGCCTACGCTGGGGTTTTCCCCTAGGTCGCTCCTTCCCAGGTCGTACCCTCCAGGCCGCATCCCTCCGATATCAGGGCATCAGCCAAAACAAAGTAAACAGGGCAGAAGCCCAATTAAATATATAATATAATCAACGACGCACCACGCCGTCATGGTGTCATCGAAGTAGCCCTGACTCAACTGTGAATCGACATCAAATGCCTGTATCGGCAAATATCATTCGCCCTCAGGCGATAAATACTGTGCATGCTCATCTCACATAAAGCCCAAATGTCTCGTGCATGCACATGAATATGCAATGTGAATTAATATCGTAAACACTTACCATGCAGAAGCATGTCAAATAATTCACGTAATAATATAAACACTCAAGCACATAGTCACGTAGTTCAAGCACATACAAATAAATTATGAGTTGTAGTTGAAATTCTCACTTACCTGTCGTCCAAGCTAAATAAATTTACCTTTCCGGAAAGTTCCTATTTTTCGACCCTTAGATAAAAAAATATTAAAGTATCAGTATAATACCTAAATTAGATGACTATGTTGAAATAAATTGGTTCGACTATTCTGTATTGCTGGAAAATACCTTCTGTTTAAAAATAATATTTTAAAACTCTAAAATATAGTTTTGCAGTCAACATTCGGACATGACCCGAATTTTGGTCGATGATTTAATACTATTATTGTTCAGCAAAATTCCTTTTATCTAAATCTTGGATCGCCCGATTTGTGGTCAAAGTTAAGTCAGTTCGATCTTAGCCTATAAAACTCGGCGAAGGTCTTATGTTTGATGCCTAATCGCCCGATCACTTGGCCCTTGAGTCGCCCGATCCTATGTGGATTAACCTGATATATATATATATATATATATATATATATATATCTACTACTACATACTAAGGGAGAATCCACCGGCTTTCAGCCAATTTCCCTCCGGTCGTAGGTTACCACGATAATTAAAATTAAAATTAGGTACTCATTCATTACACCATAACATAAATTATGTGGATAATCATTCCTTTCACCGGTCTCCACTCCCAAGACAAGATCAGCCCAGTGTCATTCACTACAAAAAAAAGTCTTTTAGCGACTACATATATTAGTCGCTAACCACCAAAAATTAGTCGCTAAAAGGCTTTAGCGACTACATTTGCGACTACAAACCGTAGTCGCTATATGGCTTGTCGCTAAATTTTCGTAGTCGCGATTTAGTCGCAATTTAGCGACTACACGGCGACTACACATATTGTAGTCGGTAAACAGTTTGGCGACTACATTTGCGACTAATGTTGTAGTCGCTAAATGTAACCTGTTTTTTTTATTTTTTTATTCTTATATTTTATTGTAATTCATAATTATATTAAATAGTTAATAAAAATAAAGATAAATAAAACTGAAAGTATAGAATAAAATTTAAAACGCCATTTATATATATTATAAAACGTAATCCACTACATAAAATCAACAAAAACAAAACAATCCAACTACGCAAATGAAAAACTCCGGTAAAGCCATGGGGCCTTCTCGATGAGCTCGTCGACGGGCATTCCTGCGATTCGTTCGTCTTGGTCCTCACCGAGCAGCGAGAAGACAATGAGAGGGGGGAAACAGCATGTCATTAAACACCAATTTGGCTTTAGAACTTTCCCTGTTAGGCCTAACACAACAGATCCCAGACCACCTACCCATGCCAAGCACAGTGAGAGGAAATTGTAAATTACCCAAGCTTCGTATCTGCCAAGGACATATATAGAAACATCAATACACCAAATCATGAAAATAAGCATCATCAGGTGTAACATGGATATCAATGTCGAAAAGATAAATTTAAATCATGAAGGTCACGTTAAGGAAAAACTTCGAACCATACTTACATTTCTCTGATTGAATTGAAGTATATTGCAACTCTTATTAAGAACCAGGGACAAGAAAGACATCAATGCATAAACCTGAAAGAGAGCAGTTTCAATTAGACAAATCAGAAAATACCCGCTGATCAATCACATGAATCAAAGAAAGGAACAAAATCTGAAGCACCAATATAATACTCACAGGAACCATAAAGATAATGCGAACGATGTATATACAATATTGGCCCCATTTGAAGCGCAGAACAATCACCACAGACCAAAACAAGAAAATCGAACTCCCTCTCTGCCAAAACATTAGAGGTAGGAAATGAGATCACAATTAAGAATCTCGCAATCAATAAACTTTTCCGAGAAGTAAACAATTCAACTTAAAAAAAATGGAAATCAAACCTGAACGATCACCAGCCAAATTCTTTGGCTTTTCAACAGATTAATGCGACCAATACCGCCATCCAAAAACACCCGAAGAAACCCTAACCCTCAATTACAGTAGAACCTGCACAAAAAAGGGAAATAAGTCGGTACCGAAAACCTATATCAGATAAAGATATAACGACGACTAGGCTATCAAATATTTGGCAAGATCCTTCGTTCGCCAAGCAGAGAATCGCATTCAAGTGCAATAGTGAGAGATCGGCTTCGCTTACAGAGAAATCGAAGAACCAATCACTCATTTAAAACCAAAAAAAAAAACAAAATATGCAACGCTTGTCCTGAAGATCCGGCGAGAATCCGGCGTGGCTGTGTGGCTGGTTCGACCTCGGACGAGCTGTGCGGCTAAAGCCCCGGCGACGAAGCAACGACGGAGCGGACGGCGAAGAGAGGCGGACGAAGGCGGAAAACGGAAAACGAGCGAGGTTTGGTGCGCCTTTCTGATTTGGCGAAGGCAAGCGACGGCGGACGGCGTCTGAACTCGTCGGACGAAGGCGGACGGCAGCGGGGGTCGGGACGAACGGAGTTGGTACGATCGATGGTGGAGGAATTTCAGATTTGGAAACTCGAAACTGTGGTTTGGGATCTCACGATGGGGGATTTTAGGGTATATACCTAGCGACTACAAGTATGTAGTCGGTAAAAAAATAAATTTAGTCGCCAAATGAAAACTAAGCCGCCCAAAAATTAGAAGGTATTTAGCGACTACACGTTTGCAGTCGCTAAGTTAAGCCACTGTAGTCGCTAAAATATTTAGTGACTGCATATGTCTTCATTAGCGTCGACTTGTGTAGTCGCTAATTGCGACTAAGATTACGTGGTCGCTAATTAGTAACCGTAGTCGCTAAATGAAAAAAACAGCGACTACGTTGGAGTTAGTCGCTAACTGTAGTCGCTGTTCGAGCTTTTTTTTTAGTGTTGTAGCCATTATTGGTTCTTCAAACGGCAGTGCTTTTTCCACTGATAATATCAACCGACCGTCATCTTCTTTACTTCTTATCTTCTACCTCTTCTGCAGTAGGTTTACCCATGGTAATTTCCTTACTAGATAGGTAATTTATTCCCCTTTGTCGTTTATCTCATCTCGCCACTGTCACGTTTCCCGTCTACCTTGGTAGTCGCACTCTCCACGCCGTCCGACCTACCGCAAATTTCGGCCTCGGCTCGTCCATGACCGCAGGATTCCTAACCTTAGTTATGTTTCCTTTTACCCCCCGTCACTTCTACGAGCCTGAGTTGGGTTTGCCCTCGTTAATTGCGCTACTATGGTACTTTTATTGCCCAACTGTTCAAATTCTTTTGTTCATCTGTTTCCAATGTATAAATATTCAGAATTCATTACTTAATTACATTTTACAACATATGCATTATATCTTTACTTTTTCCTGAAAACAAGTGGACACCACTCGGGAAATTAACCCCTCATTGTCGCTCGTATTAACGATTGAAAAAACCCCAGTCCGCCAAAGATTTGGAGGCCGACAGCAGAAGCTCGTCTTCGTCGATCAAGAGGTAAAAAAATAAGCTTATATATTTCTCTATTGTCAACGTCTCTTTTTCCAGATATCTTTCAGTTTTCCTATCAACCGAACACGAAGATACATTGTACTGTTTATGAGCAACACGTCGACCAACTCGATAAAGTACTCCAGCTTTATCACACGTACTACATAGGAGGCGGCACAATTAGAGAAACTGGCGCAGGTTTCGCACCGATGGTCAACGCTCAATACCAAATGATATTGTCAAAGAACTCTTACATCAAAGAGACGCCGCAAGAACATGAATTGCCGTTGCAAAATGTGTATGAGTTAACTCCATTCGCACAATTTTCAGACTTCACCGACATTAGCAACAATCGCATCAGTAAGTTATTCCAAACATCTTCTTACATTTGTCGTTAACTGTACCTAACAATTATACTTTAATTTTTACCAATTTTCTTTTGAACAAATTGTAATCATTTGTTACCTAACCTGAAAATTCCACGTGAACGTTTATTACTCCATGCATGTATATTTCAGACATACTATGTGCGGTAATACATGTCTTCCCACCACGCTCCACATCGAAAGGGAAAACTTTGCAAGAATTTGTCGTCGTCAATGGAGAGTAAGCTTTCCGTACTCTTAAAGACTTATACCATGCCAGATTCAATATAGTATAACATGCTTTCGTGCAGGCGCTGACCGACAATATTAAATTTATGGGATGATTTTGCGCAAGTTGACTCGCTGAAGTTAATCGATGTTGTCCACAACAGGCCTGTAATAATGTGTATGAGGCTCTCGGTCAACGCATTCCACATTATAGCATGTCATCGTTAATAGTTCATCCAATTTACCCTTTCTCCTTAGCAATCTAAAAGCAAATATATATAACTTTACCCCTATGTTATGTTTTCCTACGGTAGGACTGTCACTTAGTACGACAGCAAACAGCGTCATCCTCTTCGAACCTCCGATTTCTGAAGCTGAACATCTACAACTGTGGTACTAAAATAAAGTCACGATTATTGCATAACAGTAGCTTATAAAGACCACTTGCGTAAATTAAGATACAATGCATATATGTTTGCGTATATAATTCAGGTTAAAAGCTGAAGACAAATATCTTGACGACGTCATCTCCCGGGAGCTTTATAGAAAGGAACACCAAATCATTGGACGACCACCTCCCTCACAGATTAGGAAAATCAGCCAAATTACAAGTTTGCACGAACCGGTAATCTAGATTATATTGCCCAGTTTTCTCATTCCACGCAGCACCAACGGACAAATATCCCATTGTTTTCCTAAACATATTCAGGTTGAACGCTTTTGGATCAAAGGCCAGCTGAAAATCGAAGACCCCGACCAAGCCTTTTACATCATGGAGTGTCCAAATTGCAGTAAATCTTGTGGAGCAACTTACGGTACTGAATTCCCATGTCTTCACTGCAATCAAACTTTTCGCAGCCCAAAAGCAATGTGAGTTATATTACTAGAACATTTATCTAGAACATTTTTCCATATTTGCAAGCTTAGTAAAAAAAAGTACATGCAGATTTACGCTTTGAAGTGGAATTATCTGATGGGAGCGGAAACATGCCTGCTTTTATCGAACAAAAAGATGCTGAAACTCTACTCGGTATGGCAGCGGAAGACATCATTAAGATTGAAGAAACTAAAAGTTTTCCAAGACTAAACCTAACAATATCATGTTAATTTTCACAAATAAGTCATGTCGACTTCTTACAGGGAGAAAAGTTTGATATCACACGTGTGAACAGAAGGATGAAGAATATCGAATCTCTGTACCACCTTCGATCGTACTGTTTTAGAGTAAAAAGACAGCCAATCACTCGATACACCATTATCACATGGCTTTATGATTCCATGATACCATCGTCAAGCCAATCGATAGAAGAGAACATCGGACCTGCAACTACAGCGGATAAAATTGGCGTAAAGGCACAGACACCAGAAGAAGAACTCTTTCCCTCTTCTAGCAGCAAAAGAAAGCTTGAACCGACCTCAAGCACTGTAGATACAACAACCAAACGCACAAAGCAAGGGTAAATCGGTAGTACAATCTTTTTTGCGTAGTCAGTATTACGGTTACGACTGTTTGCATATACATCAGTCGTAACTCATTTTGGAAGATATAAGAACAGTTCCCAATGTAGATATCTTTTGGCTATAAATACTCAAATATATCTTCACTGTATATGAAAACCTCTGCTGGCTGAAAAATGTAGTCCTTATGCTGGAACCTTTCCTTTCTACTTAGTACAAACTCTGCCTTTGCTGGTTTACGTGCAGTTACCTTTTGTGAATATTGTGTTGAATTATGATGAGTATTGAAGCAGCTTATTACATATTGCTAAAGTTAGTTGATGATTTCCCTTGTTTTATTTATGGGTTAATCAAAGGTGATCATGGCGTTGGATGTTTAATGCCTCAGTCTCAACTATCACTTTGTCAGTGTAGCTGTTTACCAATAGAGCCGTCCACTAATAACCACAATACAGAACACACATTATCTTATCTTCAGACACCAACATTCTTGTCTTTACTGCTGCAGCTGTTTATCAATAGCGCCGACCACTAATGAGCACAAAACAAAACACACATTATATTATCTTCAGTTTATCACATAAAAAAAAGGTATTGTTTCGTAATAAAAAAAACAGAGACCTTTGTAGCAATACGAACATATTTTAGAACAATTTTCCCATCCTTCTGTTGGTTATTTGAAAATATGAAGTCTCCAACTTAAAAAATAACTCCAAACCCAGCCATGTATTAAATTTCTTAAAACATATGTTGTCCACTTACCTATGCGTATCTCTATTTTTGTATGATTCATACCCCGGGCTACAACCTCCTCGTAGCCGCACAACGTGCGGCAGTCCTCATCTAGTATATATATATATATATATATATATAACATACATATACCTCGGCGAAAGTTCTTTATCCTAAGGTTGATTCGCCCGATCATTCAATCTTTAAATTGTCCGATCCCCCTAATAAATTAATATTTTTATATAGCTCGGTCGAAAGCTTTTTCTTTAGGGCTTATTCGTTCGATCCTAATACCCTCAAATCGCCCGATTCTATACGATTAGAATTTAGATAGCACGGCGAAAGTCTCATTTCTCTCTCTTTTATTTTAATGTTCATTCGCCCGATGATTTGTTTGAATGTTAGTCACAATTTGAATATGTACATACACACACACACATATATATATATATATATATATATATATATATAGAGCTGTCAATGGACCGGGCCGGGTCGCGCTGGCCCGCCGCCCGCGAAAGCCTGCTGTTTGGCGGGGCGGGCCTTCAAAACTGAAGCCCAGCCCGCCCGCCATGATTTTTTTTAAATTTTTTTATTTAAACTTTTTAATTAATTAAGAATAATTTGTATAATTATGATATTTAAATATACATTAATTATGTATTAATTAATAATGCATCATTAATTATAAATAAAATCATCAATTAATTCCTCTATTTAAATAAATATATATTTTAATTTATAAAATAAATTAACTACAATATATGGCGGGCCGGCCCGTGGACCTGCTCGTCCCGATTCGCCTAGCCCGCAGCCCGCGCGGGCTAGCCCGTTAGGCCCGCCTTCTGGCGGGCCTTAAAAATCCCAACCCAGCCCGCCCCATAGGCAGGGCGGGGCGGGCCTCTATATTATATATATATATATATATATATATATATATATATGATACTTCGGCGAAAAGATAGCATCGCCCAGTTCCTCACTTAACTTTGTTGATTTGATCGAAAGTCATCTCCTACACTACAAGGTTCTCACATTCGGTCGATTTAACTAATGCAAAGTATTCAAAAATTGGGTCAAAGTGAGTGTCTGGATTTTGTCATACACGACGCATTTCTGTCTGAAGAACTAATGTTGAGAATGAATAACTAAAGAGAACAAACAACACTTAAGATGTCCAGCGATGTTTCCATTAACAAAATACCTAAAAGCAAATCATGTCCCCTAATATTATATCCACTTTACCTAGTATAGTATACGTGTGGTGTAGTTGCCCTATAATGCCTCCACTATCAAAAGAAATAAAGCTATATAAACATCCAAATATTTAAAGTGAATTCATAAACTGTAATTCGATTTGAAGATCTTTATAAGTTCATAATATGTTTAACTTACCTGAAAGATGTACTATGCCAATGGATCCGCAAATGTGAAAGAAATGTGGAAGACCAAAGTAGAAGAATCAGCAACGGAAACAACGTTCAAGAACGGCAAACCTCCAAGCAAAAGACAACGACCTAGAAGGAAATGTATATAGAAGGGGTGAGCAAAGCTCAGTGAGTAGATAATACGGATACACTTTACCCTCACAGATGGTGCGCCCTTTACTAGGGGTGGTTCGGTACGGTATACCGTACCAGAACTGTGATACCGTATACCGTACCGAAATTTCGTTATCGGAAAAAATCAATACCATACCAAATTTCGGTATACCTTAAATTTCGATACGATATCATACCGAAATTTCGGTATGGTATCAGTATCATACCTTCTATACCATTCACACGGAGGGTTTTTTACCATGCATGTCTCGTAACTCGTTAATTCGATGGTTTTTAATATTTAGTCAATTCAAAGTCCTTAGGCCCCAATAAGATGGATTATTAATACCAAATTTTCCAAAATAAAAAGTTTTTAATTCATGAAATAAACTTAAATAATTAACATATTTTAGTCAGTCTCCTTAGTAAGATAAAGAAATTTACATAACCCAAAATACAACTTTATATACATATTAATTAAAACAAAACGGCTATTTAAAAAAATTAGTGAAGATTAACAAAAAGTTGGATATAATAATTTATAGGCTAAATAAATTTATGAAGATCCTTATAATATTTTTATCCATTTCATATTTTTTTGAAATAATATAATATATATAGGTGTGTATATGTATAAACTATCAAAACTTTAGTATTTCGGTATAATCGGTATACCTAATTTTGAAATTTTCATACGATTACCGTACCGAAAATTTTCGGTACGGTTCATACCTTACCAGAAACTTCGGTATACCAAAATTTTCGATATTTTCGATTTCGACACGATAAGGACGGTATATCGGTATTTCGATATATTTCCCCAGCCCTACCCTTTACTATGAAATCATAACAAATCAAATATATCGACCATTCCATTTATACGATAAAATTTCCACCACTCATACGAGACAATACGACCACCGACTATCCGGGATCACATTGACGACGCGTGGGTGGCCATCCCCTCCCTCGAACTGAGCTTCGTCCGAGTCCATCACCGTACTCTAGACCGTGAACCGTAAACTGATGTATCAACTACTATAACATGCATGTCCCACACACACACAGTGACGTTGGCCAAAATCTCCACAGCGACCACCCTTCAACAATAATCAATATCAAATCAACACATGGCACTGGAAGGGTGCAATCTCTGGGCCTCACTCACCCGGGTTGCCAAGCCACGGGCTACTTACTCGATTTGCCACTCCGCACTCACCCGAACGGGGCCATTCGGGCTACTTAGAACCTGGTACCAAGTGTATGCAACAAACAAGAGCAACCAAACAATATCACCATCCGTAAACTCACAAATCAAATCACCAATATCGAACACTAACGTGCCATCACGTTGCGTATCCCCGTAAAATACTGACTCGATTCACAAAATTGCACATATGACCAGAACTCGTCAACCACAACAAGACTACACGATCTATAGCCGGGCCCCCTATTAGTAAGTTCAAGACATAAAATAGTAACACGTCATCACACCAAGTGATGCCCTGTGTAACCGTCAACACAACTCAAAGCAGCATATATATATCCCTAAACTCTTCGACCACCACAAACATAATCATCCTATTGCCGACAAGGCTCACTATCGCAAATCCCCACGGTATCAAACAATTTATAGGACGACGACGTAAACGATGAAATAAAACGACTCGACGAGGTACACACGTCCCGCGAGGGAAGGCATCCCCGTATTACCCACTCAATGTCAAGATCGAGCACTTCGTAAAGTCCAAAGCTCTGTCATTGTTCTCTTGATGAATGTTCCTTCGCCACGATCCTACGAACTGTCGAGAACTGCTTCAAGATCTCCGTAATATCTCACCGTACTGCCCATGTCATTCAAAGTCAAGCTAAGAGTAAATTCAAAATAAGCCAGGGAATCAAATCGCAGAAGATTTCTGTTTTACAGCCGAAACTTCAAAATTTCATAAAAATTCGTAGGAACATTGGATTGAGATGATTCCAGCGGTTGTAGAAAGCGAAGAGGATTAGATTTCAACAGAGACAAACTTCAATATCATCGGAGCAGTTTAAAGAGGTGAAAACAGAGAAGTCCGTGTACAGCTGAATCAAAAATTCTGTGCAGCAGCAGAAACTTTAAAAATTCGTAACAAATCACACGGACATCCGATCGACCTGATTCAAGTGGCTATGGAAAGCTTACGAACTTAGATTTCAAATGAAACAAGATTCAAATGAATCGAAGCATAATAACTTGGTCAACTTCGTTTAAAACTAAAGCTGCGCAGCTGGATTTCAACGTAAACAAGCAACCAAAACTAATTCAATCCTACAATTACCTTGCGTTCGTAGTCTAAGCTTGATAAGGTTCAACTTCTAAGCTTGTCCGAAGCTGGTTCTTGATGAGAATCTCTTTTCTCTCCTTTCTTTCTTCTTCTCTTGCTTGCTTTGTTAGTTCTCGTAGGTTTAGCTTAGGAATAATCGTAAGAATATGCTAGAATTGATATATGGGCCAAGTTATACCCAATTTGGGCTGAATATTTTGATACGAATTGGGCTGAGCTCAAATTAGGTTTTGGGCTTCAAGAATTTGAGTTTGGGCCTAACAATAACTGGGCGGATGTTATAATTGGTCTAATCTCATTGCATAAGTTAGCTGAGTTTTTCCATCTGTTCTCGCCCGATTCACTATTTGTTCGATTTTTCTCTTGATCAGTCAAAATTATCTTCATGTACTAACCGAATGCTAATATCCTATTTTACTTGAATATTAAAAGGGAGTTACTATTTAAAGCCCCCTTTTACTTGTTACTGCCCCCCTAAAGGGCTGAAAAAAGACGTTTTGGCCCTTATGATATTTAAATTAATTAAAAAAGAGAAAACTATAATAAACAGTGAAAATTTCTATGTAAAGCCCATCCACACAACACTTTCAAAATCATACATCCAAATCACACTAAAAAACAGAAAATACTCAAATCGCAATGGATCGGGTCAGGGAAAGTAAAAGGGTATGTTCTCACGACTGGCAAGCAAATTATCGTAAAAATCATTCGTGCGTGATGGATTATCGAACACGGGTCGGAATAGTCTGAAGACACGGCCGATCAAACGGATTTAGGGCCGAAACTTGGCACGGCCGAAACGGAATTTCGGTCGGCCAAGCCATGGCCGAAACAAAATTTCGGCCCAGACAGTCCCGGCTGAAACATAATTTCGGCCGGGAATGTTTCGGCCGAAATTCTCTTTCGGCCATGACTTGGCCGACCAAAATCTCGTTTCGGCCGCCCGATGAAGGAGAAATCGAGTTTCGGTCGGCTCTGTTACGGCCGACTTGGCCAGTCGGCCGCGATCGTCCCGGCCGAAAATCTGTTTCGGCCGCCTCTCTAGGCGGCCGAAATTGCTGTTCGGTAATTTTTTTAAATAAATTTTTTATTGCAGACCAGGGGTGGGAAGTCCCTACTCGGAGGGAGCAGTAGATCCCTCCCCCCGTTGGAGGGATCTGGAGAGCGTCACACGAGGACGCACGGCGTTGACGCATCCGTTCGTAGAGAACGGGAGGATGAGAGGCGGCAGCGAGCGGCTGCTTCTCAGTTCGTATATGCAGATTACGATCCGCATGCGGATGATGGTGTGGCGGATGATGTAGCATCGTTTCAGTCTTCCGACGACGATGTGCCACCGGCCTCCTCAGGTGATTTCCTTCTCCTCTATAAACTGATATGCGATGTCGTGTCTTAATATACGTAAAAGAAATTAAATTTATTTTTGCGTTATTCGTGAAAAATGAAATAGGAAGCAAGCGCTCCAGGGTCGTAGATGACGATTCCTGGAGAGTGCAGGGGCCACAGTCCGATGGCCCATATGATGACGAGGTGATCCCTAGTTATCTGGGGCACATCGCGCCCCGTATCTGGATGGGTGAGGAGGAGAGGCCCCTGCTAAAGTGCGAGCAGTGGGCGTTAGTGCTTGGGAAGCTTAAGTATTGGTACTCTCAATTCCCACCGGAGACGCAGAGCCAGATCGATGCCACAGGGCATGGGCACCTCACAGATGCCATGGTGGGTCACTTGGACCAGCCTCTACTGTGCGCTTTTGTGGAGCGCTGACAGCCCGACACGAACACCTTCCATATGCCATTCGGGAAGATGACGGTCATGCTCCACGACGTCGAGCACATCCTGGGTATCCCGATCGACGGAGCGACGGTATTCGGCACCCCAAACGTCGCCGATGGGCAGATCGTGGCAAGGGAGATTATGGGCATCTCCGTGGATGCGCTGAGGAGTTCTTGGAGAGGCGGTGGGGTTGCGTCGAAAGACGTGATGGAGAGGATGCGGGGGGGTCGGCCGGCAGGGTTCCAGGCCATCGCTTGGTTGTGGATTCTCTTGGGGTCGACGCTGTTCGTCAACAAGAGCGGGACCCGTGTGAAGCCCGACATCATGCACGAGTTCTACCGCTCGTTGGCCTCTTGCAGTCAGTACTCATGGGGTTCGGTCGCTCTTGCTTACCGTTATCGCCAGCTTGGCCTCGCAAGTCGGGCGGATTCGAGGGGTGTTGCTGGGTGCCTCTCGTTACTACAGGCGTGGATCTACGAGTACTTTCCATACTTCCGTCCACACCGTCGACCCCATCAGGTGGAGCCTGGCCAGCCACGATCACGCATGTGGTCTGTATCTCAGCGCGAGATGACGGTCTACCGTTTGATTGAGATCCGCCGTCAGATAGATGTCATGACTGCAAGCGAGGTATCTTAACAATTTATATCTATATTGACGAGTATTGTTTAAAAATTGTGAACTGTTATCAGGTTGCTTGGCTGCCGTACGGTCCCAATCCAGCGTCGCAGCAGTTGAGGACGCTTTTCGTGGGTTGGGTCCGATATCGCGACATCGTTGAGCCCTACGCACCCTCGAGAGAGTTGCGCCAGCTGGGGTAGGTGCAGGTCATCCCCCCACCGATGAGTCTGCCACGAAAGACGGTCATGCCAGCAGACCCGACGAGGTATAAGGTGGATTATCCTGCCACTGCAGCAGAACATGCTTGGCGTCAGTTCCCGTACGCCTACATCCTCAACATCTCGTACATCAACCGGGCCGCCGTGGAGTACCTTGGTGAAACCGTTGCAGGGTACATGGACTGGTATGAGCGGTATTCTCATCCTCGCCTGCTTTCGTCGGAGCCGGGATCCTCATCGGGCGGCATACCTGATAAACGTATTTTAATACGTTTATTACTGTGTTTATTTGGGTTATAATAGGATATTTTTGGTTATTCATGTATTTCTTGGCTCTATTTACACCCATTTAAATATTGTAGGGCCTTCGAATGGTTATCGAGTGAAAAGGAACGAAAACGAGGCGAAAATCGGCGAAAAATGAAGCTGTCAGTACAAAGTCACGGCCGTGACTATCCTCACAGGAGGCCGTGAACGTGGGCAGTGAGAGTTAGAAGAAGAAAGCCTCCAGTGTCACGGCCGTGAACTCTGATGTACGTAGCCGTGAATGTGGACAGAAAGTTCAAAGGAAGGTGCCACGGCCGTGAGCTCCTTTGCAAGAAGCCGTGAACGACGGCAGAGAGTTGGAGTTGCTTTATTCACGGCCGTGACTTGTCTCGCACGAGGCCGTGAAGCTTGACAGAGAACTCTAAGAAGAAACTACCACCTATTCACGGCCGTGAGGGCTTATGCAACAAGCCGTGAATCAAGGCAGAGAGTTCAACGAATCGAAATTCAACACATTCACGGCCGTGACTTCCGATGCAAGACGCCATGACTCTCACCAGAGAGTCAATATTTAGGGTTTAAGCCGCCTTCACGGCCGTGAGGTGTGTTGCACGAGGCCGTGACTCATGCCAGAAAGTCAAGAAATAGGGTTTTTAGCCGCCTTCACGGCCGTGAAGGCCCGATAAGAGGCCGTGAACGTGCCAAAATTCAGAGTTTTAGCCCATTTTCGAAGCATAAAAGGGAAGCTCTACTCAGAACTCAAAAAGAACCTCAGAGGGACGAAAACTTAGAGCAAAGAAGAGAAGGAAGAACACTAGAAGTAGCCCCGTGATTCGGAGAAGCTCAAGGGACGATCCAACAACGTAGCCACGCCCGGTTGATCGAGGGACGAGAGCTCCACCTCAGAAACGTCATACTTACTTATTAGGGAAGTTTTATGAGTTCTCTATCTTCGTTTCCTTCAAATCTCGTTGTTGTTATGCCTAATATGAGTAGCTAATCCTCTTGTGTGTTTGGGAGTAGATGAACGTTGGGTTATGTCGTAGTTAAGGCGTAGGATAATCGTGAACACGTGTATTCGACTATTTATCGATCTATGATATTGTTTCTTCGTATCAATATGTCTATGTGTTGACATGAATGTGTGGTATATCGTTTAGGGCGACAGCTAAATAACGATTAGACCGTTCATAGACGTTAGGATTCGAGTATAGGGCGACAGCAAATACTCGATCCTCGCCGTCTAGTAATCGCTAAACTTAGATTCCCATGAACGTTTAGGGCGACAGCAAATCCGTGAGTGTGTAGGAAATTACTGCGATTTAGTCAATAATCACGTAGGAGCGATATTCCGTAGCCTTAGCCGACAACACCCTTCGGGATTCGAACCCCGAACACATATTTGTCACCTTAAGTCACTCTTACTATTTCTAGTTGTGCCTCCTCGTCTTCCAATCCTTTAAGTTGGTTTGTTAAATTAGTTCGTAATATAAACAAATCCCGTTATTATATTTAGGTTAAATATCGAATCGATAGGTCAATACTGGTAATCAATTTATTCCTCGTGATCGATACTCGGATATTCACCATAGCTATACTACAAACGATAGGTACACTGCCTATCGCGCGTGATTCTAGTTATAATATATTCGTTTTAATTATTACTTGACGTACTCGCACAAACATTTATTTAAACATACACGCACGCGATCAAGTTTTTGGCGCCGTTGCCGGGGAATAGATTGATATTAGGAACACCCTAGTTCGGTAATTTAGCTATTTTCCCAGTTTTTGGTTAATTGCGTTATTTGTTTCTACATCATTATTAGTCTCGTTACCTTTTCAACGTATTTGTCTAGTTCTTCGCTTAATTTCGTTTTCACTCATTGAATGTACTATTTGACAGTGGATGACCCGAAGCCATCCATTAGGTCCCATTGTTGAAGGAGATCCAGATTTCGAGCGAAAGTTACGAAGGCAGCTCAGATACAATTCAGAAGGCACGGCTAGTAACTATCAAGAAGCGTTAGTAAGCTACTCAGAGGACAACTCTCAGGAGTCGGCAGAGAATTCTCGAACAGAGGCATCTGTAGACGGTCGAGAGACAGAAGTCGAGATGGCTGAACGCAGAGTACCGGTCCACCAAGACCAAGAAGAGGAACAATCTTTACAAGATCTACTCAAGAGCGCCTCCCTCGGCGGAACTGAATCGGCGATCGTTATTCCACCTATCGAGAACAATAATTTCGAGTTGAAGCATGCTTGGCTCCAGATGATCTTTCAGACGGCCCAGTTTGAAGGAAATCCCGATGATGATCCGTACTCCCACCTGAAGGCTTTTCTTACAGTAACAGACACCATCAAGATTAATGGGGTCCCGAGCGATGCGATCAAGCTGATGTTGTTTCCATTTTCACTCAAGTACAGGGCGAAGGACTAGTTGGAGATGCTACCGCCCAGATCAATCACTACTTGGGAAGAGCTACGAGCAGCATTTATCGGCCATTATTTCCCATTGACGAAAGTCTTGCGACTGAAGACGGAAATATCTCTTTTTCATCAGAAGGATTCGGAGAATCTTTACTGAAGAGGTGTGGGAGCGATACAAGGCGCTATTGAAGAGGTGCCCGCAGCACGGGATGTCGAAGGCAGCCCAGATCAACCGATTTCACGAGGGCCTCAATGATCAAACAGTTCATATGCTAGATGGAGCCGCAGGAGGAGGGCTCGTGAAGCTCAATGCCACAGACGCCTGGAATTTAATCGAAGACTACTCAAGGAATAGCTTCATGAGGGGTAACACGAGGATCAAGACGCCAGGCGTGTTCGGAGTTAGCGAGGAGACGGCCACGAATGCCAAATTCGAAGCGCTCCAGCAACAAATTGCTGCAACAAACTCTCAGTTGCAGACAGTTATCGGCGCACTCCTACCGAAATCCGGGCAGACACAGCCCGTGAACGCCGTGGCGACCACCGCACCGATGCAGCATACGCCATACATACCCTTGTGCGGGATTTGTGGCGCAGCCCACGAGACCTCAGAATGCCAACTTGGGCAGTCGCTGGAGCACGTAGACTATATGGGCAATTACCAAGGTGGCCAGCGAAGTTTCCAGCCTCGGGCACATCCAAACTTGGCATACGGAAATCAGAACCATCAGGGCCAAGGACCGCCAGGATTTCAGCCCAGACCGTCCGGATTCCAAAACGGGCCGCCACGACAGTACCAGAACGCACTTGCAGGAGGATCCGATGACATGAGGGAGATGAAGGACATGATGAAGAAGCTCCTCACAAATTTCAGCAACACCACTCAAGCCCACGAGAGTCGAATGAATAAGATGGAGGAGTACATAGAGGTACGTGCCCAGAACACAGACGCCTCTATCAAGAAATTGGAGCAACAAGTGGGCCAGATGGCGAAGCAGTTGGCTGAGCGAACTCAGGGATCACTCCCAAGTTATACCGAACCAAATCCTAAGGAGTATTGCAAGGCGGTCACCCTGAGAAACGGAAGAGAGTTGCAAGAGGTACCTCCCAAGAAGAAATCAAATGATAAAGCTGAGGTCGAGGTCCACGACGAGCCAGAAGTGGAAATAGGCAAAGGCGACAATGTTGAGAAAGCCGAAGCTGAGAAGGAAAACGCTGAAGCTGAAAAGGAAAAGGTCGAGCCTCAAAAAGAAAAGGCAAAGGAGATTGAGCGACCACCGGTGAAGCCATACCAGCCAAAAATTCCTTACCCGGCTCGACTAAAGAAGGACAAAGACGAGGCACAATTTGGTAAATTTATGGGTATGTGTAAGGAATTGCATATTAACCTACCTTTTGTTGAAGCTATTACGCAGATGCCCAGCTTCGCCAAGTTCTTGAAGGACCTGCTGACGAACAGAAGGAAGCTCGAACACGTCTCTACCGTATGCCTGCGAGGAGAGTGCTCGGCGATACTCCAAAGCAAGATCCCTAAGAAGCTTAAGGATCCAGGGAGTTTTACTATTCCCTGTCTTATAGGAGACTTAGTTGTTGAGCGTGCGTTAGCTGACCTAGGTGCTAGCATTAATTTAATGCCATATTCAATGTTTAAGCGCTTAGGATTAGGTGAGCCACGACCCACTAGGATGAGCTTGCAGTTAGCCGATAGATCGTTGAAGTATCCTCGAGGTGTTATCGAGGACGTTCTAGTTAAAGTGGATAAGTTCGTAATTCCTGCTGATTTCGTTATTTTGGACATGGAGGAGGATGATAATGTCCCGTTGATATTAGGCAGACCGTTCTTAGCCACAGGAGAAACCATGATAGACGTTAGGAATGGTACTTTAACCTTGACAGTAGACGACGAGAAAGTTACTTTTAATATGGCCGACTCGATGAAAAAGAGCGGCGAGCAAGATGATAAATGCTATTTCTTAGACGTATTTGAGCACGATTTTCTCTTTTCCGTGCAAGGTCTGTCACAGGTCGGCGAGCAGGACATGCACACGCTTATGGCAATCGACGAGTGTGGGGAGGAGGTCGACGAGCCTATCATAGCCATCGACGAGAGCAGCGAAGAGGACAAAGAAAAGAGCTCGGTCGAGGAGCCACCAGTCCTAGAGTTAAAGCCGCTGCCCGACCACCTCGAGTACGCGTTCCTTAGCAGCAAAGGAGGGCTACCAGTCATCATCTCGTCAAGCCTAGACGACGGACAGAAGTGCCAGCTCTTGGATGTGTTGAAAGCGCACAAGAAGGCCTTGGCATGGAAGATATCCGACATAAGGGGTATCAACCCGAGCTACTGCACGCATAAGATCCTCATGGAGGACGATTTCAAGCCGGTCGCTCAACGCCAAAGGCGGCTCAACCCCAATATGAAGGATGTGGTAAAGAAGGAAGTGATCAAACTGCTAGACGCAGGGATGATCTATCCCATTTCAGACAGCGCATGGGTCAGCCCGGTCCAAGTAGTCCCAAAGAAGGGAGGCATGACGGTCGTCATCAATGACAAGAACGAGCTGATTCCGACGAGGACGGTGACTGGATGGCGCGTCTGCATTGACTACAGAAAGTTGAACGATGCGATGAGAAAGGATCATTTTCCTTTACCGTTTATTGATCAGATGTTAGAAAAACTCGTCGGTCATATTTTATTGTTTCCTTGATGGTTTGTCAGGTTATCTGCAGATCCCCATAGCACCCGAGGACCAGGAAAAGACGACGTTTACGTGCCCGTTCGGAACGTTCGCGTACCGAAGGATGCCATTTGGCTTATGCAATGCCCCAGCCACCTTCCAGCGATCCATGATGGCCATATTCGACGAACTGGTAGGTGAGGTAATGGAGGTATTTATGGACGACTTTTCTGTGTTCGGTTCCTCATTTGATGCATGTTTGTCAAATCTGAAACTCGTACTCGCACGATGCGAGGAAACTAACTTGGCACTTAATTGGGAAAAGTGCCACTTCATGGTTCGAGAGGGTATAGTTCTCTGTCACAAGATCTCCTCTAAAGGAATCGAAGTTGACCGGGCAAAGTTAGAGACGATAGAAAAATTGCCCGTTCCCTCGAACGTGAAGTCCATTAGGAGCTTTCTAGGACATGCGGGATTTTATCGTAGGTTTATCAAAGATTTTTCTAAGATCGCACATCCCATGTCTAGATTGTTAGAAAAAGATGCTCCGTTTGATTTTAATGACGAGTGCTTGCATGCTTTCAATTTACTTAAGGAACGACTTATCGCAGCACCTATTATGGTCGCCCCCGACTGGGGGATGCCCTTTGAACTAATGTGCGATGCTAGTGACTATGCAGTTGGGGCCGTGCTAGGGCAGCGTAAGGACAACCATTTCAGGCCGATCTACTATGCGAGTAAGACGTTAGACGCAGCCCAGGCCAATTACACGACCACCGAAAAGGAGTTGTTGGCCGTCGTGTTCGCTTTCGACAAGTTCAGGTCATATCTTATCCTATCTAAAGTTATCGTTTTTACTGACCACTCTGCTCTTAAGTATCTGTTAGCAAAGCCGGATGCCAAGCCCCGGTTGATCAGGTGGATCTTGCTACTGCAAGAGTTCGACATCGAGATCCGCGATAAGAAAGGTGCAGAGAACTTGGCGGCGGATCACCTCTCTCGACTAGAGGAGTCCGAGATCTATAATAAAGACGAAAGGGCAATACATGACCGGTTCCCAGACGAGCATCTCTATTCAATACAGGTGGTAAGTGACGACACTCCCTGGTTTGCAGATTACGCTAACTATCTTGTTGCGAGGGTCCTACCAAAGGAGTACACTAGTCAGCAAAAGAAGAAATTCTTTTCTGATTTGAGGTACTACTTTTGGGAAGACCCATATCTTTTCAGGCGATGTGCAGACCAGGTGATACGACGATGCGTTGCCGCTCCAGAGACGACACAGATCCTGAGGCACTGCCACAATGGACCGACCGGGCACTACGCAGCCAACAGAACCGCCCAGAAGGTGTTGGAAAGCGGATTCTACTGGCCTACGATATTCAAGGACGCCTAAAGGTACGGTGACACTTGTGATCAGTGTCAGCGCGCAGGTAATATCTCGAAACGCGACGAAATGCCCCAGAACATCATCCTAGTTTGTGAAATTTTCGACGTTTGGGGTATAGATTTTATGGGACCATTCCCTAGCTCGTACAATAATAAGTACATCCTAGTTGCGGTCGATTATGTGTCTAAATGGGCCGAGGCGCAAGCCTTACCCACGAACGACGCTAGGGTAGTCGTTAGATTTCTTCGAGCATTGTTTTCACGTTTTGGGGCGCCTAGGTGCATTATCAGTGATAGGGGTACACATTTCTGTAACACCCAGTTTGCACGCACATTAGAACGTTACGGTGTTAGACACAGCCTATCCACCCCAGACCACCCCCAAGCTAGTGGTCAAGTAGAAGTAGTGAACCGTGAGTTGAAACGCATTCTAGAGAAAATCATAGATGGGAATCGAAGGGAATGGGCGAATAAGCTTAACGACGCACTATGGGCATATAGGACTGCATATAAGACGCCAATAGGCACTACCCCATATCGACTAGTTTACGGAAAGGCATGTCACCTTCCTGTTGAACTAGAACATAAAGCCTATTGGGCGATAAAGTCTTTAAACCTCGATTTGGTGCAAGCTGGTGAAAAACGTAAGCTCCAAATCAATGAGGTTGATGAATGGCGTTTGTCGGCATATGACAATGCAAAAATGTATAAGGGACGCTCAAAAGCGTATCACGATAAGAAGATCAAGCAACATAGAGAATTTCAAGAGGGGGATCAAGTCCTTCTTTTCAATTCTCGTCTTAGGCTTTTTCCCGGAAAGTTAAGATCTCGTTGGTCTGGACCTTTTACAGTTACTCGTGTTTTTCCCTATGGTACTATCGAAATTTCATATGTTGAGCAGGGAAATTTCAAGGTTAATGGCCATCGACTGAAGCATTACTACGGAGAAGGAGCAGACACAGGCACAAAGGTGGTCATGTACCTCGATTTCAAGCTATCGTAGAACAAAAAAAGGTACGTCCGGCTCACGACGTTAAAGAAGCGCTTCTTGGGAGGCAACCCAGGTATTTTTATTTATGTTTTAAGCATTATAAATTAAAAAAAGTTAAAAATAAATAATATATATAATAATATTAATTAATAATCTAAAAAACTTATATAAATTAAATTAAATAAAACAACAATAATAATAATAACAATAATATTTTAATAATAAGTTTGTTACAAACATTGAAGATGGGTACAACGCAGGGTCTAGAGACGAGATAGGAACGATAGTTTTACTTCATAAAAGATGGTTACAATACCATTACAACGTGCGAAAGACCAACACAAAAGCAAATTAAAACTGCAAATAACACAAAAGATAGAGCAATAGTTTATTTTGCTTCATAAGGGCGGGTTACTCACAAGTGCACCTTGTGATAACCCAACACACGAAAGCAAGTAAAACTCCAAACAAGCCCAAAAGAAGAGCAAGGTAGAGTGATACCATATCTAAGTTACGACGAATCCTTGCATATTCCTCACTCTCATCCTCACGACCTTGCTGCTGTCCCCAATTCATAGTGGCTAGATAACTCTTTCGAAAATAAGATTGTTAAAGACGTGGGTTTATGGTAGATGATGCTATTGTATTGTTCTACCACTGTTATTTATAGGCATGAACGACACAAAAATATCATTGTCATATCAGCAAATCCCATAAATGATACAGACGAATTTTTTACTTGAATGATCTGACGCCGCGTGAGAAAGTGATATTTCCCTTCTCGACTATCAGATTTCTCCTCGAGCCAATCGTTCTCGAAAAAATCGTCGATTGCGTGTCAATCATAGTTAAAATATATATTAAATAATAACAAGTATCATAAAAAAAAAAAATTTAACTGAAGTCATGGCCAATGATTTGCTAGTCACGGCCGCGACTAGGCCCAACCATTGCCACCAGACACGGAGCTACGGCGGGGCACAAGGGGTCAGTTGACCCCACGGCCGCCCGGAGTACCCCGTAGAGGTATGCCGACAGTAACTTCGTCGGCCACTATTTTCGTTCTTCGCATCTTGAAAAGCCCCCACAGGAGAGAAACGATTAGGGCAGATGATGAACAGTAATTTGATTTGGGCCTTTCTATTAATTTTATTATTCGGGCCTTTTTATTACATTTATTAGTTTTAGGCCTTTTTATTACTTTCATTATCTTGGCCCATACGTTTTTGTGGCCTTTTATTTTTATGGTATGCCTTAACGTGTATGTAGTGTAATTAAGTTCTTTTTCTTTGAATCAATGGGGCAGTGAACACTACAGCACAACGACGAGACGAGGGTCTTGTCAGTGGAGCACAGAGATTATTACAGAACTCCCAATCCTTAGAATCAGATTATACAATTAAATTCACTCTGAAAACCCTATTAGGTAATTTTTAAATTCTTTTTATCTTTGAGTTTTTTTCTCTAAATTATTAATCTCTGATGCTATATTCGATGGTGTAAGTTCTGACAAAGTAAATTTTATTGTACTAATTTGTAGGACTCCCTCCCAATATGGATAGGTGGGTTGTGAGAACAAAACTTCTTCAACCAATTGGTGGGTCCACTTCCAATGGTGAGAATTCGAATGAGAACCAAAGAGGTAAAAGATGTCGAGTCGATGAAGAGTCATTAAACGTTGAGATTATTGGTGACCCGGCCTTACGTAAGCCAATTAATAGCTATCCGATTGAGGTACGAGATGATATAAGGAGACAATATTTAGTTAAAGGCCCTTGTCAACCGATTGCGCACGTTTTTCCGTCAAGTGATTTTAGTGGTTATGCGAGAAAGTTTCAAAAAACATGGTTCGCAAAACATAAGTGGTTAGAGTATAGCTCGTCTAAAGATGCCGCATTTTGTTTTTGGTGTTTCTTATTTGCCAAAGGTCACAAGCACGGAGATGATGCGTTCACTATAGTTGGCTTTAGAAACTGGAAGAAAGGTTTGGAAAGATTTGTGGAACATGAAGGAGGAAAAAATAGCGTACATAATTATGCTAAAATTCAGTTTTTAGGATTTGAAGACCAAAGACATAACGTGGATTATGTGATAATGAGAAAAAGTGAAGAAATGGAGGTCGCTTATCGCATTAGATTGACTGCTATTGTATATGTCATTCGGTTGCTCTTAGGACTAGGTCTGGCTTTTCGTGGAGACAATGAGTCTACAGAATCGTTGCATCGGGGAAATTTTCTTGAGATCGTGAGATGGTATTGTGCACATAATGAAGAAGTAAGTAAGGTAATGGAGTCAAATGCTCCGGGGAACAATCAATTGACGTCTCCAACCATTCAAAAACAAATTATCAGTGCTTGTGCGAATGAGGTAAAGAAAGTTATTCTTAGTGAGATTGGAGATAAATTTTTTTCAATTTTGATTGATGAGGCTCGAGATTGTTCGGTTAAGGAGCAAATGGCGATTGTTATTAGATTTGTAAATGACAAAGGGGAAGTGATTGAACGGTTTCTTGGAGTCATTCATGTTACCGATACTTCAGCTCACGCATTGAAGTATGCCATTGATGAATTCTTTGCGAAGAATGGATTGTCGATTTGTAGTCTTAGAGGTCAAGGATATGACGGGGCCTCAAACATGCGTGGAGAATTTAATGGATTAAAATCTCTTATCCTGAGAGAAAATAAGCACGCACATTATGTTCATTGTTTTGCTCATCGGCTTCAATTAGGTGTTGTTGCTACTGCAACAAAACATACTATGGTGAATAGTTTTTTTGAATATCTAACAATGATTGTGAATGTTGTTGGTGCTTCATGCAAGAGGAAAGATGCTCTTCGACAAAAGCAGTATGATAATCTTGTGAAAAGTATAGAAGAAGGTGAAACTTCGACGGGAAAGGGTAAGAATCAAGAAGCAAGCCTGGCCAGAGCGGGTGATACACGTTGGGGATCTCACTTTAAAACTGTTACAAGACTCTTCTACTTGTGGAATCCGGTGAAAGAAGTGCTTGCGATTGTGATGGAGGATGGACCGGATGGAAAAAGTCGAGGTCTTGCTACGGGCTTACTTGATAAAATGGAAGACTTTGAATTTGTGTTCATTGGTCGTTTGATGGAGCATATTTTGGGAATGACTAATGCCTTATCACAAGTTTTGCAGCAGAAGACTCAAAACATAGCCACTGCTATGGAATTGATCAAAACTTTGAAAAGTGACTTGAAGAAATTTAGGGATGATGCTTGGGATGATTTGTTAACTGAAGCCACTGTCTTTTGTTCTTCAAATGAGATCGACGTGCCAAATATGGATGATTTCGTTAAAGGACGAGCTAGAAAGACAGTCGATGGTCAACGAAAGACATACTTACATTTTTATCGAGTGGATATCTTCTTACAGGTACTTGATTTGTTTTAATTATATTCTTATAAAATTTCATTGTTTATCAAAATATTGAATACTCTTTATTGTTCCAAATGTAGGTGGTTGATCTTATTTCCGAAGAGATTAACAATCGCTTTACGGAATCAAGTTCTGAGTTGCTTATATGTCTTGGTTGCCTTGATCTTAGAAATTCGTTCTCTAGTTTTGATCATGGCCGATTACTTCGTCTTGCTGAGTTATATCCTGAAGACTTTACTTGCAGTGATCTCTCTGAATTGAATCACGAACTCAGGACCTATATTTCTCACATGAGATCAAGTGCAACTTTTTCTGAGATTGACAACATCGGAGATCTTTCAAAGAAAATGATCGAGATGAAGCGTCATGATGCATTTCCCTTGGTGTATCGGCTTATTAAATTGGCGCTGGTCTTACCTGTTGCAACAGCAACAGTTGAAAGATCTTTCTCTGCGATGAAGATTATCAAGACAGATTTGCGCAATAAAATGGGGGATGACTTTCTCACAGATTGTCTTTTGTGTTACGTTGAAAAAGAAATATTTGTAAATATTGAAACTGAAGCTATATTGCAGGAGTTTCAAAGCATGAAGTCTCGTAGGATGCAACTGCCACCACTCCGTCGTACTCGCGTTGGTAGTACTTCGTCTAATCAAAGCTAGTTTTAATATTTCGGGCATCATATGTATTGGGATAACATTATTTTGGAATGAAGTTTGTACGACCACGAATTTCTTAATATAGTTTTGTTTCTTCGATATGTAATACTTATTAATGTGGAGTCCCCAACGTTGGAATTCCGGATCCGTCCCTGATGGAGCCCCCCCGACGTTGGAATTCTGGATCCGTCCCTGATTGCCACTGCCTACATTCACGGCCATGTGCTTAGCCACTCACGGCCGTGAATCATTGAGCAACAATCCATGTCTCACACTACCTACATTCACGGCCTGTGACCTACTGAGTCGCGGCCGTGAACAACGCATTAGTCATACACTGCCAGTAGTCACGGCTTGTGGATACCAATTCACGGCCGTGATTCGGACGGGTTATAATAAAAAAAAAATTAGAATTAAAAAGAAAAAATTATTTAATATAATAATAATATATATAAAAATAAAAAATAATAAAAAAATATATAATAATATAATAAAAACAAAACAAAAAAAATAAAAAAAATAAATAAATAAAAAAAAATAAAATTTTAAAAAAAATATAAATAAATAAAAAAATAAATAAATAAATAAATAAGAGTCACGGCCCGTGTCTCGACAGTCACGGCCGTGACGTAGACGGGCTCAACTCACTGCCAGGAGTCACGGCCATTGACTCCATCGGTCACGGCCGTGACTCTCCTGATAGTACTGCACTGTTCGTCTTCACGGCCTGGGTACTGTCGTTCACGGCCGTGAATGTAACGAATTTTACACTATTATACCTTCTTTTCAACACTTTTCATCTTCTCCACTTCAAATCAACGCACGATCGATAATCTTCATCTCTTCCACTCCAAAATCACCATATCTCCGGCCATTTCAGCCGCCCGCACAACTCATTTCGCACATAATTCAACGCGATTAAATCAACAAGGTATGTGTTTTTGTCTCCAAAACTCTTTCTTTGCGAAATTTGGGGAATCTTCGAAGGTGCGATCTATTTTTCATGTTTCCATTGCTACATTTAGGCTATAAACGCTGTGGGCTTGATGGATATATACGATTTAGTCCGTCAATTTCGATTTTGCAACGATGAACACTAATTTCGAAAATTATGGATTTTGGGAAATTTGTACGGAATGGGGTGCTGTTTTTGGTTCATTTTGCGTTGGTTACTTGTTTGAAGCCGTGGAATTTGATTAGTTGATGGATTATTGCAATTGGAAGTAGTATTTTAGCATGTCTATTATGTGTTCGACAAAATGCCGCTTTGAATGTTCATATATTCTTGCTTTAGCTTGTCAATTTTGTCGCTACGTTGGTCGAGTCAAGCTGTGTTGATTATCGTTTTCTCGCCAACTAACATTTGGACTTCTAGGTACTATGGGTCGAAGCCGCTCATCTGCATCATCGAGTCGTCAACGTTGAGGCCAAGGCACGACGACCTTACTAGAGGCTATGGGGCAATTTGAAGATGAGACGCACCAAGCCCGCTACAACCGGCTCAAGGGAACACAGTTCATCCCGACCGATCAGATCGATCATGACACGCTGGAAAAGTACAACATTGACCAGCAGGTGGCCGGCTACCTGTCACTGAGTGGGTGGCTAGATCTCTTTCACATCGACGAGCCGGGATATAAAGAGCTGACCCTGGAGTTCCTGTCCACCTTCGCCCACGAAGAATTCGGCGAGAACAAGATTACCTTTCGGGCGTTTAACACGGATGAGGTGGTTACCATTAAAGACATCTGCCGTGCAATTGGGACACCGGAGCTACCTTACGAGCACCAAGGGCTACAAGACTTATATTACAAGAACTATCTGGCAAACCCGGACGTCCGACAGGCCTGTTGGGATGAGATTACAAGACCCGGCGAGCCACCCTTCAGCGTCAAAACATCGAAGGCCTCGTCGCTCAGGAGCCCCGGTTTGCGATATATCCACCGGCTACTGACGACTTCGCTCACACCAAGGGGCGAGTCACACGGCGCGATTGGCCTTCGCGACCTCTTTTATTTAGCAAAGATGCAGCGCGGGGAACACGTGCACCTAGGAATGGCCTTGAAGGACGCCTTCGCGGCCCAAGCCGACGTTCGTAGCCACGGGAAGATCGCGGTTGGGCCGTTCATTACTAGGGTCATCAAGGGCCTTAACCTGTGGCCAGCAAATCCACCGGAGATGGAGATTGTGGGCGGGCGTAATCCGGTCAACGAGGATATGATGGTGAAGATGAAGATGTTGATCAAAGCGTCGAACTGGTCCCGCTCAAACAAGGTTTACGTCTGGCACGAGGTCTATCGTGGGCAGACGGATCTGGGCGAAGAATTCCCCGAGCCCCTAGAAATTGAGGGTATGGGTCCAGACCCGGTTCCTTCAGACACTGCCGGACCTTCCCATTCCTCCGGCTATCACGAGGGCGAGTCATCAGGGGTCGGTCATTATGCGTCAGTCGCCGACTTTCAAACATTGCGCCAAGAAATGCTACGCTACAACGAGGAGGCCATTCGACGCGATGAGGAGACACGACGACGCCAGGAAGAGTATGAGCGTCGAAACGAGGAAGCCCACCGACGCTACCGCGAGGAGCAACAGCGCTGTGAGCAGGCCCTTAAAGCCATGGACGACGCGGTCAGGCGATCACAGGAGTCACTGGCGTTCCTTCGCCCTCGACAGCCCTCACCACCACCACCTTAGTTCCGACTTCAGTTGGGATGTTTCTTTTGTAAAACACTTTGTGTGTTTGGTCTAGTCATCCAGACACTTTTGATGATTATGACTCGTTTTGCTGTTTACTTTTTATTTCCATCGTGCGTTTAATTTTCTTTTAAGTGATTTCAGGAAACGTGTCACAATTTACTCCACTACAACCCAAAATATTCACAATCAGTGCAGCAACCATGTTCAAATTACATCAAATGATTGAGGCAGGACCACGCCAATTTTTCAGGGGAGTCACGTTCTTTTCAACTTCTTTTACCTTCCTGTTTTTTATGTTACACGTTGAGGACAACATGAATTTTAAGTGTGGGGAGGGGGAATTTTGATTTGTTGGGATTTTGTTGGAATTTACGTGAAAATTTTTATGATGCGTTGTGGTTTTTGAATTTAAAAAAGTCTGGCATGATTGTTTGCGTTCATCTCAATGTGGATTGCATATTAGGGAGTCTAGTGAGCGATAAAGACATGCATCAGTGATTTAATCTTTTCAGCATGAATAGATATAGTGTTACTTTGAGAGATTCACACACAAACATTTATTTAAACATACACGCACGCGATCAATACCCCCGCGCAGCCACGCCGACTTATAGCTAACTATATACGGATGGATGACTCTTGTTACGTGGTTGGCCAACTGGGTGTGGTAGAAGTCTGATTCACCTGTAGAACGCATTTTTCAGAATTAGATGTGCATATGTGTTTGCACAAATTTACGAGTAAAAGATAGTAGTACCTGTATCCGTAGTAGATCGAGCCGCTTCGCAAACGAAGAAGACGTACGAGCCTTGCTGCTACGACTGGTACTGCTGCGCCCTCTGCTGCGTCCACCCCTTGGGATTGCGTACTCCCAATCACTTCGATCCCGCTTCGTCGAGTTTTTTTCTTCGGCCGACCTTTTACGTCGAGCGGAACTCTCCAGTGCCTGCATGTCAACATAAAAGATTAGATTGGATAACGAGTTCGTTTGACACGTAATAATAATTAATTTACCTTTCTGATGCGATTAAGTTGGTTCTGAATCTGCTCGTGCACCTTAACCCACACGGTGTCAAGAGACCCAGTGGCCGAGTTCAGCCATTGCTTCGCTGCGAGCACTCTCCACACGACATGTAGTGGTGTTCCCAAAATGAAGCACCTGGTTCGTCCAAGCTTTGGCGAACTTCTCCTTATGCAACAACCATGTCTCCTCAACATACTTGACGATAGCGGGGTAAGGGTTGGCTACCCAATGCAGAGACATGTCAACCAATTCCTGCTCGTATGCGTCTATCGTCGGAGCTTCCACGACTGCTTTCCAGGCCTTATGCATGAAGTGAGCTGCGGTCTTTTTGTGCTTCCCCGTCAGCCAATAAACTCTGTTCTCCACGTCTTTATAGATATGCCACGTGCACAACAGATGGTGAGAATGCAGAAATACCATCTGTATGGGTCGAAGAAGACCCAACTCACGATCAGTCACAATCGCCGAAGGCTCGACATCTGGATCCAGAATATTCCGAAGAGAATTCAACACCCACCAATAACTTCTCTCCGTCTCGTCCTCCATAACGGCAAACCCACACAGGAAGTTGTGATTATAATGAGTCATCCCTATAATCTCAACTAGAGGCATCTTGTACCTATTGGTCTTGTGCGTAGAGTCAATGCCAATGAAGTCAGGATACGTCCTCACCAGTGCGAGTGAGTCCGGGTGTGCGAGAAAAACATGTGTCAGCGCATTTGCCTCGTCATCTCCCAGGGCTTGAACATATCCGGCCTGTGTCGCCTGGTGCATCAACTGGCTCACCACGTCTCGCCCCTCAGAATAGTCCTTCTTCAGACGATCTCTGTAATTATATATGTCTGATCGTCGCGTTATCTTCTGCATGTCGAGCCCTCACCGATGACAAGATATGAGCTGGTTTTGCTTACGCAGCAGTTATTTCCTCTACGACCTTCTTTGCCTGGCTTATTAACCCACTCATCTGGCAGTGTCCCTCGGGATACACAATCAGAGGGTGATTGTGCATGGATTTCTCAGGCGGGCCCGTTCGAATGTACCATTCCCCAGTAACTGAATCCTCATGGGCTATGACTACAAACGGACACCTGCACTTGTTAGACTTCGAAGCCCTCTCCAATTCATTCTCGTTGCCTCTATAACGTTCTCCGCGAGAACATCTAATTATTTTTTTCGTACCGCATTTCTTATGTGCGAAATAATCACCTCGAAAACAAGAGTAATAGCGACGTCTTTTGCCCAGTTAATGGTTTCGACGTCGGTCGAAAATCTTCCTCCTCCGCGAAAATGCTCATAGTAGCTTACCCCGTCGCCGATTAAACCCTATGGGATGTGACTTCCCTGTCCTCGTCTGCCAAAAAAATAGAAAAAATAAAAAATTAACCAGCCGAACAGGATTTTCGACTGTCACTACAAGCGGCCGAAACACAATTTCGGCTGTCGCAGTTCCGGCAGACATACGACTTCGGCCGGAACTGTTCTGTCCGAACTAAGATATCGGCCGGAACAGCTCCGGCCGAACAAATTTTTCGGCTGCCTTAGGTGGGAACGAAAATTTGTTTTGGCCCCCACAAGTCACAGCCGAAATTTGCTTTCGGCCGTGCCTGAAATGGCCAAAAATTTTGTTCGTCTGGGACATTTTTCGATTCATGTTTCGATAATTCATCTATGTATGAACGAATTTTACGAGAATTTGCTTACCAGTGCTGCAAATAGACCCTTTCCTTTGCCTTGTCCCTTTCCCCTGTCGTCGATCCATTGCGATTTGAGTTTTTTTGGTTTTGTTTGAATCTGATTTGGATGTGTGATTGCGATATGGAAAGTGTTGTACTGAAAAGGGATTTAAATAAAAAAAATTTATTGAAAAGGGCAATAACGTCTTTTTCCAGCCCTTTAGGGGGCGGCGACAAGTAAAAAGGGGGCGGTGAATAGTAATCCAGTATTAAAATTCTCACAACAATCGGCCGAGATTACTTCCTACTATATCTTATTTTTCCTAAGTCATAATACCTTCACTCGTAAAAATCATTTATCACATAACTGTTGAGGTATATGCCCTAGATGCCGTACGAGGACTGGGAGTATGAGGGCAATTTGCTAGTTTTGTAGTTTAGTGATGTAATTTGATTACATCTATTAATGGAATGACTTTAGTCATCATTAATTAATTATTGGAGGAATAAATTAAAATGCAAATTATTAATTAGTCTAAAGATTTCACCTTGCGGTCTGGGTGGATAAGACAAATTAATAAAACTCAAATATTGACAGTTCATTACTGATTCTGTGGGGACAGAGAGGGGCACCAGTAAGTTGAGATACTGCAATATTAAAATAGTCCACAAGTCTAAGTCTCCAGTAGGGTGACTGGAATGACACGTACGACTTGTTTGTCGATGGGTCCAATATGGTTGTGCCAACCGTTCACTTGGGAAGTGGGAGCCCATGACAATGATACAAGATGAATCAGGGGATTATCTGTATTTGGACACTGACTCGTAATCGAACGATCACACGCTTGGATTGTCCTTGATCGATCGATTGATTGTAGTAGTATGCGTGAACCTTAGACCGAAAGGGTTAACTTGGAGTTGATATTGAGGTCTTGACTTGTTACTAGTTTGCTAGGCCCATCTTGCCGGTGGCATGGGTCAGCGGCGAAATGCGGTCTTGACTTTTTGATGTGATTGCCGGTTGAACCGAGGAGCCGGATTTACGATCTCGATTAAATTCGAGGTTAACGTCCTATGGCAAGTTTAACGTGAGAGGATTTATCCAAGTCTCTGGCCAGAGCATATAACTGACTCACTATAGTCGTGGAGTGCAGTTTCAGAACTTTCACCGACATAAACGACATAGAGTCGAGTTCTGTAAGTTTGACTATGCGTGACTTTCACTCGACCGGGACAAACGTAAAGGGTTTATACGTATGACGAACATACAGTCGGTTCATGGATTATGATTAGATCAAATTCGTACTCAACTTGGGATCTGTTCGGTATCACGGGGCTGGATAGGTGAATACCGAACTCCTAGATACCTCCTGGGCCGGTTGAGACGAACCAAGAGAGTCGGGCTTAAAAAGGGCAACCGATACAACATCGTCATCAGACAGAGAGACAAGGATAGGTCCTAGATTGTGACATTAGGGTTTGGGGCTTGGCCAAAACCTTGATCGGCCGAAAATACGAAGTTTGACTAGTGAGGGGTAAAATGGTCTTTTCACCTCACGATATATTTTTGAAATAAAATATTTGATATTGAATATTTAGTATATGATTTAAATTAGATTTAGATCTTTATTATTTTCTTAGAGAAATAATATTGTTTAATTTGGAATTAAATAATGTATATCGGATATATATAAGTTTCTAATTTTTATAAGATAAAATTTCGAAATTATTAAATATATTTATATTGGATATTATATATTTAAAATATACTAAATATGATATTTTAATTAATTAAGGTTTGGATATTTAATTAATTAAATATAAAGTATAAATTTTGAATTCAATACTTGGTAAAACGAAGACTTGGTAAAAGGGGAGGTTTGAGGATTTTTCTCCACCCACCTTAACCTATTCTTGGCTAATCCTAAGAGGTATAAAGTAGGATTTTCGAAATCCTAAAGTCAGTGGAAGCTAAATTTTAGAAATACTAGCCAAAGAGAAAAAAACCGAAGAGTTTTCTCCTCTCACCACTTTCTCTCCCGCACTCTCTCTCTCTCGGCGGCAGTATGCAGTCCGTTCTTGGCCTAGCCGCACGTGCAAGAACAGCTGCGACGTTAGTAAGGTGCCGGCGTGATGATCTTGCGCAAAGAAGGCTTCCCGTTCGTGTGCTTTTGGCGTAGGAGAGGGGCACTACGCCTCGGGGATTCGAAGAATTTGGAGCTAGCCATCGTTAAGAGATTTTAACAAGGTATCATGGCTGATCCTTATCACTTTATGTCAATGCATTCTCGTGTTTGTAGCAGAGCGATTTTGGATAGGCGGGAAACCCCGTAAAATTTTAAAATTCCACCGTTCTAGGAACGTGGGTCCAGGGACCCTCGGGGATTCTCAACAGTGGTATCAGAGACATAGGCTACGTTAAAGTAGCGGGACTATGACAAAAGGCCACGAAAAACCCGAAAGCCTTAGCCGTGTGAATGGCGCACACGGCGCCCGGGCAGCCCGCGCACGGGGCGAGCGGGGCTGCGTCGAGTCGCATGCGAAGCGGGACTCAGGGCGGGCTGCACGCAGCATGAGGCCTGCTCCTAGCCGTGAGCATGGTGCGCACGACACACGGGCAGCCGGCGCGCAAGGCGCGCGGGGTGCGCGACTCAAGACGGGCTGGCCGCGGGCGTACCGCGGCGCATAGGGCTGCACACATGGGTGCACGTAGCGCTCGAGAAAGCCGCGCGTGGATGCGCGGAAAGTAGGTATGACCGTGCGCGTGTGTGCGAGCTGTGCTAGGCTAACAGCGCACGCGGATCGGGGCTTGCCGCATGGTGCGCGCGGCACGAGGCTGGCAGCTCGCATGGCGCGAGCATCCTCGACACAGGCCCGATAGGCCTGGTCTGGCCCATCCTACGACCCGATATACATTGGGCTAGGCCCGGACCATTTAAAAGCCAATAATTCGATTTCGGCTCGGAAATGTGTTAAATTTGTCGTGATGCATGTTATTTGAATAACGTGGTGATTGATTGGGGATTAGGTTCTAGTTTTGCAGGGTGATATGTTAAGGGTGACAAGATCCTCCCCGGGGTTGTACTTTTCATTTTTTATTAGATAAGACGGACGGTTTTATTAGGGATAAATTCCCCGTCATAGGCTATTGTAGTTATGTTATGACGGCCGTACGAGTGTCGATCGAGAGGAACCCGAACGAACGAGCTGGTAGCCGAGGCGTCCGTTCGAGCAAAGCCCGAAGACGTAGAGTCTTATTGTTTTGTACAATTAGGATAGAACTAGAAATATCCTCGATCTTTCACATTTACTTTAATAGGTTGAAACTAGGTTTACTATTAAAGTCCATTATGTGCGTGTTGGTTTCGAACGTGATAATGTGCATAATGTGCTCGTGTTAAAACTGTGAGGATTCTCCTGAGGTTAGACTTTTAATATCAAGTGAGTAAAGGGGCTAGGCTCCTGTCTTCTATCAAGTCCAAATGGTTACGACTTAGGGGTACGGTTGCGGTTGATCGAGTTACGGCGCCAAAATCCTCGCCTTTGCGTGAACGAGTTTGGATGCAATTATGAATTGCCGCTCACCAACCACTCTTCACCCTCTAATAAAGAGTTATCCTACGGGGGATGAAGTTTACGTTAAAGTGGAAGGTGACCAGGACGTTGATAGGTTGCACTTGGACAGTCATTCCCAATATGATCCGAGTTACGGCTGAGGGATCCTGGCTGAGACGAAGACGTTGAATCTTCTATGTGACAGAAACGTGCGGGGCACGACCTCGGCTAACCAAACGAGCCAATAAGCTGTTAAGTTGAGGCTAGTTTGTAGTAGAGCGGGGAACTCAACGCCACTATGAAACCACTCAACAAGGTTTCCGAAATGCCTAGCGGGAGAAAGAGTTTCGAGAAAAATAGTGGGAGTCAGACAAAAATTAAAAGTCCTAATTTAGTCTGATTAAACACTACAAATCCTAACTATCTGTTCATTTTCTGCGCTTTATTTTCTTCTCTATTAGTTAAGATGACAAACCCATTAATTACACTCTTGGAGAAGCATTGTTTGGTGGGACCGAACTATGTAGACTGGCTCAGAAATTTGAGGATCGTCCTCAAACTAGCAAAACTGGATTATGTTTTGGACATTAAGGAGCCAAAATTGCCCACAACTGAATCCACTAATGAGGAGATTGTACTCCACGATAAGCTGGTTGACATTCAGCGAAGGTGCACGTCTGCGACTTCTACGTCCAAGGGATCGAAGAAGAAGTCGAACAGGACAGGCGTGACCAAGGGTAGAGTCAACAAGAAGACAAAGACCACCAAGGTCGAAAGGTCGGCCGCAAAGCCCACGGATAAGTGCCTCCATTGCCAGTAGCTGGGCCATTGGAAGCGTGAATGTCCGAAGCTGGAGGCGTCTGACGCCTCAGGAAAATAATTAGTTTTTGAAGCTAATTGTTCTATGTATTCTACTTCGTGGACACTTGACTCAGGGGTAGTTCCCACATTTGTGTTTTGAACCAAGGTCTAGAAAGAAGTAGGAAGCTTCGAGCTGGAGAGGTCTTGATCAACGTAGGTAGTGGACATAGTGTACCAGCTACACACATGGGATCGAAGACATTAGTCTTATCGCCATTACATTGTTTAGAATTTTCTGACATTTTGGTTTTGCCAAGGGGCTTAAAAACATTATTTTGATTCCTGGTTGAGCAAACTGGGTTATGAATTTCGATTCATTGATAATGTTTGCCATATTTATTTTGAAAATGTTGGAAGTGCGATGTTAATAAATGATTTATATTACGTCAACTTAAAAGACAATGTTAGAACTGTAAATGCAATCACCAAATCATCGACTGGGTCGAACGATCGATACATGTGGCACTTACAACTAGGTCACGCAGCAGAAGCGAAGATTGAACAGATGGAAAAGGACGGTCTGATTAGCATAGAGCCCGATTTCTACCTGTCTTGCATCTTAGGGAAAATGACCAAGTCGCCCTTCACATGGACTTTCACTTGGGCCACGGAAGTGTTGGGTTTGATCCACACTGACGTATGCGGACCATTTAAAGTAACGGCCCGAGGTAATTGCCGCTACTTCATAACGTTCACGGACAATTTCTCCCGCTGCGGGAATGTGACGCCCGGGGCCGACGAGGGCGGGGAGTGATCGCCGGTGCTAGAGAGATGCACGGACAAGGAGTGGCTCCTGGCAGTCTTCTAGGCGAAGGGGTACGTGAACGAACCGATCCAACACCAGAATGAGAGGGGATCTTGAGACTGGCAATGTATGGGCGTGTCAGGCTAAGAATCGTATAAAAGGATTGATAGTACTACTCATATCACCAAGGTCGACCTACCTTTTCGGGAATCCATCTATAGAAACTCCGAAGTTAAGTGTGCTTGACTTGGGGCAATCTAGAGATGGGTGACCCCCTGGGAAGTTTCTCAGGGTGCGTGTGAGCGAGTGCACGAAGCACGCTAAAAGGTTAAATGGTGGTACAGTGGGGCCAGACTATCAGTCGGAGTGTGGTGGGCCCAACCCCACTTGTCCCGATAGGGACCGTAGTGACACCCGGTATGGGACGGGTTGTTACAGGTGGTATCAGAGCACAACCTCTTGCAGTACGGTGCTGGTTCGGGGACGAACCAGGCGGAAGCTGGTGGGCATGTGACGCCCGGGGCCGACGAGGGCGGGGAGTGATCGCCGGTGCTAGAGAGGTGCACGGACAAGGAGCGGCTCCTGGCAGTCTTCTAGGCGAAGGGGTACGTGAACGAACCGATCCAACACCAGAATGAGAGGGAATCCTGAGACTGGCAATGTATGGGCGTGTCAGGCTAAGAATCGTATAAAAGGATTGATAGTACTACTCATATCACCAAGGTCGACCTACCTTTTCGGGAGTCCATCTATAGAAACTCCGAAGTTAAGCGTGCTTGACTTGGGGCATGTCTATTTGATGAGACAAAAGTCCGAAGCTCTTGAAATGTTCAAAGAATATAAAGCATTAGTGGAGAAGCAAATTGGCAAGTTCATTAAAGCCGTTCGGTCAGATCGAGACGGTGAATACATGAGCCTTGAGTTTGATGTATTTCTTAGAGAAAATGGCATCATCATACAGTTTTTCCCGCCAGGCACGCTGCAATTGAATGGCGTGGCCGAACGGAGAAACCGAACGCTTTTAGATATAGTTCGGTCGATGATGAGTTACACAGATCTCCCCATTTCTTTGTGGGGATATGCCTTAGAAACAGCGGCCTATATCCTTAATAGGATACCTACCCGCTCTGCCGACAAGATTCCTTACGAGGCTTGGCATAATCGTAAGGCGAGTCTGAATCACATCAGGGTCTGGGGTCGCCCCGCCTTTGTGAAGAAGTTGATGGCAGATAAGCTTGAATCAAGATCATAAATGGCAAGATTCGTCGGATATCCCGAGGACTCAATGGGGTATTGCTTCTTCGTCCCAGACGAACACAGGGTGTTCGTCGCTTTACGCGCTACTTTCTTGGAGCAAGAATTCGTAGGCGAAGGCAGTAAAGGACGAGAAATAACTCTAAGAGAGTTAGAGCTCGAATCGACTCCTATTCTAGAGTCGTTGGACGATGTTCCAGAAAACCCGGCTCAGCCGCAATTGCATAGGTCCAGTAGGATATCTTATATGCCTGAGAGATATGGTATGGTACACGTCGAGCATGGGGATGCTGCGACTGAGGGATGCGTCGGGGACGATCCCGTCACCTATGACCAGGCAATTGCTGGTACAGACTCCCTAAAGTGGCTTGAGGCTATGCAGGCCGAAATGGACTCGATGCACACAAACGAGGTTTGGACTCTTGTAGTCCTGCCTAATGGTTTTAGACCAATTGGCAATAAATGGATCTACAAGAAAAAGATTGGATCTGATGGACATGTGGAGACGTACAAAGCTAGGCTTGTAGCGAAAGGGTATAGTCAGAAAGAGGGAATTGACTATGAGGAGACCTTCTCACCTGTCGCAATGATAAAGTCCATTCGAATCATGCTTGCAATAGCAGCACACTACGACTATGAGATCTGGCATATGGACGTAAAGACCGCTTTCCTGAATGGATTCCTCCAGGAGGAAATCTATATGGAGCAGCCCAAGGGTTTTTCGTCAGAAGCAGATGCTCGAAAAGTGTGCAAACTGAATCGGTCCATTTATGGGCTGAAACAGGCTTCAAGGAGTTGGAATCTTCGGTTCGATGAAGTAGTTAAGAACTACGGATTCAAAAAGAATGAAGATGAGCCCTGTGTTTACAGAAAGGCCAGTGGGAGCAAGGTGTCGTTTCTAGTATTATACGTAGATGATATCCTTTTGATAGGAAATGACATTGGGATGCTCTCAGAGATTAAAGCTTGGCTTTCAAACGGATTCTCTATGAAAGACCTTGGAGAAGCGACCTATATTTTAGAAATTCGCCTATTTAGAGATAGGGCGGAAAGGTCAATAGGCTTGTCCCAGGCCCTTTACTTAGATAAAGTCCTTAAAAGGTTTCAAATGGAGGAGTCTAAGAAAGAATTCCTACCTATGAGGCATGTGATTCATCTCTCAAAGGCTATGTCTCCTCAGAATGAGGTACAAAGACAATAGATGAGTGGATTCCCCTATGCTTCAGCTGTGGGTAGCCTGATGTACGCGATGCTTTGCACACGACCAGACATAGTGTACTCTGTAGGCGTATTGAGTAGGTTTCAGGCTAACCCTAGTAAGGAACATTGGGCGGCAGTAAAGACAGTTCTGAAGTACCTTAGACAGACTAAGGACTTAATACTGATTTATGGCCCAGGAGAATTGGAAGTACTTCCAATCAGATGTGGATGACCGAATGTCTACTTCGGGTTTTGTCTTTACGCTCAATGGTGGGGTTGTGTCTTGGAAAAGTTCCAAGCAAAGCACGACTGCAGATTCCACCACTGAGGCAGAGTATATCGCAGCTTCAGAAGCTGCCAAAGAGGGTGTTTGGATACGCAAGTTTCTGGAGGAACTACGGGTGGTACCTAGCATCGTGGATCGCCCACTGTCGTTGTGGTGCGACAACAGCGGGGCTATTGCACAAGCTAAGAAATCACGTGCTCATAGTAAATCCAAACACATAAAGAGAAAATACCACGTGTTGCGTGGGTTTGTTGAAAATGGCTCAATAGCAATGCAGAAAATCGCCTCTGTAAAGAATGCAGCGGACCCGTTCATGAAGCCACTACCACAGGCAGTGCCCGATCGGCACCTCGATAGAATGGGGTTACGATATGAAACACGTGGCATTAGTGCAAGTGGGAGATTGTTGAGGTATATGCCCTAGACGTCGTTCGAGGACTGGGAGTATGAGGGCAATTTGCTAGTTTTGTAGTGTTTAGTGATGTAATTTGATTACTTCTATTAATGGAATGACTTATTCATCACTAATTAATTATTGGATGAATAAATTAAAAGGTAAATTATTAATTAGTCTAAAGATTTCACCTTGCAGTCTGGGTGGATAAGACAAATTAATAAAATCCAAATATTGGCAGTTCAGTTACTGATTCTGTGGCGACAGAGAGGGGCACCAGTAAGATGAGATACTGCAATATTAAAATAGTCCACAAGTCTAAGTCTACAGTAGGGTGACTGGAATGACACGTACGACTTGTTTGTCGATGGGTCCAATATGGTTGTGCCAACCGTTCACTTGGGAAGTGTGAGCCCATGACAATGATACAAGATGAATCAGGGGATTATCTGTATTTGGACACTGACTCGTAATCGAACGATCACATGCTTGGATTGTCCTTGATCGATCGATTGATTGTAGTAGTATGCGTGAACCTTAGACCGAAAGGGTTAACTTGAAGTTGATCTTGAGGTCTTGACTTGTTACTAGTTTGCTAGGCCCGTCTTGCCGGTGGCATGGGTCAGCGGCGAAATGCGGTCTTGACTTTTTGATGTGATTGCCGGTTGAACCGAGGAGCGGGATTTACGATCTCGATAAAATTCAAGGTTAACGTCCTATGGCAAGTTTAATGTGCGAGGATTTATCCAAGTCTCTGGCCAGAGCATATAACTGACTCACTATAGTCGTGGAGTGCAGTTTCAGAACTTTCACCGACATAAACGACATAGAGTCGAGTTTTGTAAGTTTGACTATGCGTGACTTTCACTCGACCGGGAGAAACGTAAAGGGTTTATACGTATGACGAAAATCTACAGTCGGTTCATGGATTATGATTAGATCAAATTCGTACTCAACTTGGGATCTGTTCGGTACCACGGGGCTGGATAGGTGAATACCAAACTCCTAGATACCTCCTGGGCCGGTTGAGACGAACCAAGAGAGTCGGGCTTAAAAAGGGCAACCGATACAACATCGTCATGAGAGAGAGAGAGACAAGGCTAGGTCCTAGATTGTGACATTAGGGTTTGGGGCTTGGCCAAAACCTTGATCGGCCGAAAATACGAAGTTTGACTAGTGAGGGGTAAAATGGTCTTTTCACCTCACGATATATTTTTGAAATAAAATATTTGATATCGAATATTTAGTATATGATTTAAATTAGATTTAGATCGATCAGAAGATGTGAAAAGCTCTTTATTATTTTCTTAGAGAAATAATATTGTTTAATTTGGATTTAAATAATGTATATCTAATATATATATAAGTTTCGAATTTTTATTAGATAAAATTTCGAAAATTATTAAATATATTTTTATTGGGTATTATATATTTAAAATATAATAAATATGATATTTTAATTAATTAAGGTATAAGATGTTTTATTAATTAAATATAAAGTATAAATTTTGAATTCAATACTTGGTAGAACGAAGACTTGGTAAAAGGGGAGGTTTGAGGATTTTTCTCCACCCACCTTAACCTATTTTTGGCTAATCCTAAGAGGTATAAAGTAGGATTTTCAAGATCCTAAAGTCAGTGGAAGCTAAATTTTCGAAATACAAGCCAAAGAGAAAAAAAAAACTAAGAGTTTTCTCCTCTCACCACTTTCTCTCTCGCACTCTCTCTCTCTTTCGGGGGCAGCAAGCAGTTCGTTCTTGGCCTATCCGCACGTGCAAGAACAACTGCGACGTTAGTAAGGTGCCGGCGTGATGATCTTGCGCAAAGAAGGCTTCCCGTTCGTGTGCTTTTAGCGTAGGAGAGGGGCACTACGCCTCGGGGATTCGAAGGATCGAAGCTAGCCACGTTAAGAGATTTCAACAAGGTATCATGGCTGATCCTTTATCTCTTTATGTCAATGTGTTCTCGTGTTTGTAGCCGAGCGATCTTGGATAGGCGGGAAATCCCGTAAAATTTTAAAATTCCGCTGTTCTAGGAACGTGGGTCCAGGACCCTCGGGGATTCTCAACAATAACACATATAACCACAAAACACATATTATGTAGTCATATAAAAACATATGTATGCAATTTTATTGGTCAGCTTACCTACGGGGCTCGGGTATTACATCCTCCCCTCCTTAAAAATGATCTCGCCCCCTAAATCATGCAGGGAGAGACAATTTAGGGTAGAGATTCTTCATATCATTTTCCCGTTCCCATGTTGCTTCCTCCGTCGATTGGTTTTTCCATAACACTTTTACTAAGGAATTTCTTTATTTCGCAACCGCTTTACTTCATACATCAAAATTGCCACTGGTTTTTCCTCGTAACTCAAGTCTGGCTTGAGCTGTTTGCTAAGAGTCTCGTTATTCAGCACGTGACTAGGATCTGCGATGTACTTCCACAATGTCGATATGTGAAAGACGTCGTGAATTTGCGATAATGATGCTGGTAACTCCAATTGATAAGCGACCTCGCCTACTCTTCTAAGTATTCTGAACGGTCCAATGTATCTCGGGCTCAACTTGCCTTTCTTTCCGAATCATTTTACGTCTTTCATTGGGCAAACCTTCAAGAATACCCAGTCATCAATTGCAAATTCCAACGACCTTCATATTTGGTCCGCGCTCTTCTGTCGACTTTGGGCCGTTCGCATTCTTTCTCGTATCCTCGAAACAGCTTCCGTCATTTCTTGCACTAAGTCAGGACATAGTATTCCTCGTTCTCCAACTTCATCCCAGTGGATTGGAGATATGCATTTGCATCCATACAAATCTTCGTATGGAGCCATTCTCATAGTCGTGTGGTAGCTATTATTATATGAGATTCTATCAATGGAAGATATCGGCTCCAATTTCCTTTAAAATTGAGTACGCACGCCCTTAACATATCTTCCAATGTCTGGATTGTTCGTTCTGACTGCTCGTCAGTTTGGGGATGATAGGTAGTACTGAAAGAAAGTTTGGTTCCCGTCGCTTCATGCAGGCTCACCCAGAATTTAGATAAGAACCTCGAATCGCAATCGGAAATGATTGAAATTGGAACTCCGTGGAGTCGAACTATTTCTTGCACATACAATTCCGCGTATCGCTCCAATGAGAATGTCGAGATGATCGACAAAAAGTGGGCAGATTTGGTCAATCGATCAACGATTACCCAAATAGCGTCGTGGCCTTTTACAGTTTTAAGCAAGCCAACGACGAAGTCCATCGTGATATGGTCTCATTTCCATTCGGGTACTGGCAAAGACTGTAATGTTCCTGCCGGTCGTTGGTGTTCTGCTTATCTGTTGGCAAGTTAGGCATTGACTTACGAATGTCGCTATTTCTCTTTTCATTCTGATCGAGCGGATCGAGTAATAAAATAAAACGAATATCGACGAACTAACTACGCTCAACAGGCAAGTGTACCTATCGAAAATAGTATAGAAATGGCGAATATTCGAGTATCGAACCCAAAGGAACTATATACTTTAGAAAACCGTCGTTTAAATATCCTAATAAATATTTTTGGTTTGGTACAAAATAAATAACGATAAACTAAATAAACGATAAACACAAAAATAAAAATTTGATAAAATAGCGATAACGGAGCTGGGACGACTTTACGAAAGCAAACGTATTTGAGACTTCGAATCCCCCTAGCTCGATCGAACGACTAACAAGATATAAATTTTTAACTAATTATTAGACCGTGAGAATTCCTAATGCATGCGTACGAATTATACGACTGACGAAACTGTGCCTTATCACACAAAAAATCGTAAACAACTAATCTATGAATTAAATAGCTGGGCGAGCTTCCCTAATTAATCAACCACAGATTGCATTAAAACACGATGAATCCCACTATTAGATTTGACTCTAATCCCGTGGAGTAGTTCAACCTATCTCTAGCGATGAGTTTATTCCGCTCGTTTACGAGTGGTCTGATCGTTCGCCCCTCTCTCGAGCGTAGCGTACGATTTCCGACAATTATTTCGACCACATAGACATAATCACAACAATAACATAAAACCGAGTCATAATAAAAAGCATATCAAGAATGCGTTCAACATACGTACGATATCGCTAGGGTTCATCTAATCTCAAATACTACGAGTTTAGCCACTCATATTAAATACTAACACAACGAGGAGCGTAAATAACAAAGAAAAACACATGTTTCTTCCCTGAATTTAGGCTCAGCGGTTCGACCTTCGTTGAGGACTTTTGTCGAGCAGGTGGTGGGCGTCTCAGCTTTTCCTTTTCTTACGAGTCCTTTGCACTGCCCGCTCGCTGCTTCTCCTACGCTGGCAGCCTGTCACAGCCGCAACAGCTTGCTTCGGGGAGGTACTTGCTTGGATGGTTTTCCCTGCGACGCCTCTACCGCGAGGTATTTGATTTATAAATGAGTACCGTGGTTTTTTTTTGTGTAGGGTGAGCAACGTGTGTGAGGTAGAGGTGGTTGCTTAAGGTGTGAGCTTTGGGTTGTAGGGAGCAAAGGTTACGTGAGTCCTCAGCTCAATGAATGACGCCCTTTTATAGATGTTTGATGTAACATCAATTCTTCATTTTGCAGCTCAAGCATGCGTAAGATCCTCATATATTCCTTGAGCCTTGTGCTTGTTGAGATTGTGTGCTAATGTCACGATCTCGGGTGGGTTGAGCGGCTTGTCCCATCTTTTTTTCTTTCTTCTTCCTCTTATGTTTTGTCGTGTAGTAGGTGTGAGTGTGTTGTATGTATGTGTATATTGTATTTATTATCTCATAATATTCCTACATGGGCTTGGGCTTTGGGCTTTTCTTCTTTTTTTTCGTTGTTTGGGCTCACTTGGTTTTTGGCCAAAATTTTGCTTAACAGTTCCTCAAATCTGATCCCGCCCGAATGTTGCCGGTTGTGGTCGTTCTTCCCAAAATCTGTTGAAAATGAAATATAAACGTAAATGATTTCATGAAATTCAGATAAATTACCACGGTAATGCACTTTTACGGGGTATAAAATTGATAAAAAATTTGTCTATCACATTCCTGGCCCCCAATAATTAATTCGCAAGTCTCTGTACATCTTTGTCGCTTCGGGTGTAATAAATTGTAGCATGCGCTTCCGTCATAATAGTCTTTCGAAGCTCCGCGTTATTGGGCACGTAATAATTCATAGTTCAAAATCAAAGGGTTTCTTCTTTTTGCATGCCTTTCGGTCTTCAAATAAAATTCATCCTTCTCTTGCGCATTTCTAATCTACTCTATGTAGGTTGGAGGGTTAGTGCCACCAATTTCATTTCAACTTCGCCCAATTGTACTATCTCCACCTCGAGTTATTGTAGCTCCGCGCTCACCGCTTTTCGGCTTAATGCGTCTGCGACCACATTTGCTTTGCCTGGGTGGTAATTATTTATGCATTTATAATCTTTAACAAGCTCCAGCCACCGTCGTTGCCTCATATTTAACTCCTTCTGAGTGAAGAAATATTTCAAACTTTAGTGGTCAGTGAAAATTTCAGAACGTTCGCCATAGAGATAGTCCTCCAGATCTTCAAAGCAAAGACAACTGCGGCGATTTCCAGATCATGTGTCTGATAGTTCTTTTCATATTCTTTTAGCTGCCGGGAAGCATACGCAACCACGTTCCCATTTTGCATTAATACACATCCCATACCCATTTTCGAAGCATCGCTGCATACTGAAAAATCCTCCGATCCCTGTGGGGATCGTCAGAACTGTGCCGAGGTGAGTAGTTTTTTTATTTCCTGAAAACTCTGTTCGCACGCGTCGCTCCAGTGAAATGGGACATTCTTTTTCGTCAACTTTGTTAATGTTGAGGCGATCTTCAAGAAGTCTTTAATAAACTTTCGGTAATACCCAGCTAGGCCAAGGAAACTGCGTACTTCGGTGACACTGGTTGGTTGGGGCCAATTATTTATAGCTTCGATCTTGCTTGGGTCTACGAAAATTCCTGCTCCCAAGATAACGTATCCCAAGAATGCGACTTGATTCAGCCAGAACTCGCATTTCTTGAATTTAGCGTATAACTCTTTTTCTCGTAATATCTCAAGGACGATCTTCAAGTGTTGTTCATAGTCCTCTTGCATCTTCGAATAGATGAGGATGTAATCGATGATACGATGACAAATTTGTCCAGTAACGACTTGAACACGCGATTCATCAGATCCATAAACGCCACTGGCACATTAGTCAGCCCAAAAGGCATGACTAAGAACTCATAGTGTCCATATCTTGTACTGAAGACAATCTTTGATATGTCTTCTTTTCGAATTTTTAACTGGTGGTACCCCGATAGTAGGTCTATCTTCGAAAACACCATCGCGCCTCGTAATTGATCAAATAGATCATCAATTCTGGGTAGATGGTGCTTGTTCTTGATGGTAATCTTGTTCAGTTCTCGATAATCGATACATAGTCGCATCGATCCATCTTTCTTTCGTACGAATAAGACTGGTGCTCCCCATGGAGAAAAGCTTGGTTGAATAAATGTTTTTTGTAGTAATTCGTCCAGCTGTTCTTTTAGTTCTTTCAACTCTGTTGGAGCTATCCGATAAGGAGTCTTTTAAATTGGTGCAACTCCAGGTATTAAATCGATTGTGAATTGGATCTCACGATCAGGAGGAAGTCCTGGTAAATCTTCCGGAAAAACGTCGGGAAATTCTTGTACTACTGAATCTACTCTAATTTCGGGGTCAAGCGTTCCTCTGATGTTATTGCGAAAATGAGGTAGGCTTCACATCCCGCCTTGATCAAACGTTGTGCTTTCAATGCTGAGCTTTTAGAAAAAATTTCGCCTTTGTTTGTTCCGGCGAAAGTAAAAGGTTCGGCTTCTTCCAATTTGAAGGTGACCTTCTTACGATTGCAATCAATAACCGCTCCATACTTAGACAGCCAATCCATTCCAACAATTACTTCGTAATCGTTCATTGGAATGACTATTAGGTCTACAGGTAGTTCCTTATCGCCAACTAGCACAGGGCAATCTCGTAAAATTAAATTAGTTCGGGTTGAAGCCCCATGTGGGATGGTTACATTATACTCACAATCAGATTGATGAGGTGTAATACCGAGTCTCGCCACATATTTAGATGATGCAAATGAACGCGTGGCTCCTAAGCCTATTATTATGCATGTCGGGGTATGGTATATAGATAAGGTACCTGCTACTACCGACGGGTCGATCTTCGCCTCCTCTGATGTTATCGTATATACTCTGGCGGGTACAGTCGATGGTTTCGCCTGGCTTGCGGCTTGACTTTCAGAAGTGTTTTTGGGCCCTGTTTCGCATAATGTCCTGGCCTTCCGCATCTAAAGCACTTATTAGTCTGAGGAGGACAATTACCAAAATGTCGTCTCCCACACCTTGGACAATTGGGTACCGGTGCGGGATACCTTGGTTGCACTTGGTTTGGTTGTTGTGGTGGTCTAGATCTATTTTGGAAATTAGGTTTTGCGCGTTTTGAGAAAAACCGTTTCTTCTGATTTCCTCCATTCCACTGCGTTCCTTGCACAAATTTTCTCTTTGCCTCTTGTGCGCGGATAATTCTTGTCTCGGCCTGTTCGGCTACCAGCTCCCGTTCTGCGGCCTGTGCATAAGTGACTCCCTGAAGCCCGGCCATATTCACTTCCCGATACAATTCTGATTTCAGGCCTTCCAAAAAGCGTTCGATCTTCAGGGCATCAATGCTTACCATGTGAGTGGCAAACCTCGACAACTATGCAAATTTCCTGATATACTCAGCCACAATCATTGTCCCTTGTCGCAGGTTAATGAACTCGTTCATTCTCTGGGCTCGGAGCAGTAAAGTACTTGCTCCTGAAGAGTTCTTTGAAGCGATCCCGACTCATCGTGATCGGGTCCTCGATTGCCAAGATGGTGTCCCACCAATGGCCTGCACTTCCCCGCAGTAGAAATGCAGCACATAACAGTTTCTCTTACTCGGGGATGCGGATGTACTGGAACATACTTTCAATGGCCCTTAGCCAATCCTCAACAGACGTGGGATCGATGGCGTCTTCGAATGTGGGCGGGTTGGGTTTGCGAAACCTTTCCCCAGCGATCTTAATTCTTTCCGCCTGGGAAAGTCCGCTGCTTTGTTGGCCCTCAGTGTTTCGTTGCTGAATTAATTCATGGATTTGGGCAGATTGCTGACGCACTAGCTCCGTATGTTGAAGAACAGTAGCGTCACGATTATTTGTCTGTGTTGCGGGTTCTCTGCCTCGGGTCGAATCTCCAATACCCTCGCCTCGTGTTCTACCCATTCTTATCTACCGTGACAGTCCCTACGGCCTATAAATTATGCAACACAAAGAATTCACAGTAATATAAAACTTACTAGCAAGGCTGCTTCCACGCTTTTGAGTGTGTGTACATGGACAGTCTACAAACCTGCAACCGAAGCTCTGATACCACCTGTGGCGCTCCGCCATCTACTACTCATTTTCGACACTAGATTACGTGACTATTAATAATATAAAATAGAAATTACCCAAAAAAAGGCGTATAATATCATTCTCTACAAGTCAAAATGTCATCCTAGACCTAAATACATAGGATGGTTACATAGACGCAGCAAATGAAACCCTAGCGCCCGCCACACATGTCGCATCCATGTACACACCACCCCCAAAAGTCGCTGGAAGCTTCAAAAGGTAAGCCTTGTCATCAAAAGCGATCACGTACCGTGGTCGGGCGCACCTACAACACATAAAGTAAGGGGTGAGCTATAAAGCTCAGTAAGTAGGAATATGCAATGTCGTGAACGTGGAAACCCTGCAAAGGCATCCGCGCCAATGCATTTCACACCTCGTAAATCAAACTCGATCTTATATCTCTCAGGGCCCTCGGGTAACTTGCTATGCACCATAAAGAGCTCTAATCCAACACGGATAAACGTGGCAGCGACCTACGCTGGGTAGCCTACGCTAGGTTTCCCTAGGTCACACCCTCCCAGGTCATCCCCTCTGTCGTGCGGTAGCCTACGCTGGTAGCCTACGCTGGTTAGCCTACGCTAGGGTTAGTCCACTTAGGCTCATACCCAAACCCAATTAAATAGATGGGTATGGATCCTACCCAATCTTTGATCGGTCAAATTGATTGGGTATGGATCCAAATCCATCGGGTAAACGGTCTTAATTGGGTATTGAAGGACTGTTTAACTTTAACAGAAAATAAACTAAATGAGTCAATAAGTACTTTGTAGTATCAATTGATATAACAATACCAATGATAGCAATAGTCATTAAGCTGTAATTACAAAGTTTGATGTTTAAGAATTATGAAACGCTATTCATTTTATAAGTAATATATATTTATTATACATAGTAATATTGTAAAAAGTTATTTATTTCTCATTACATCCTCAAAGGCTGGCCATGTGTTACATACAGCGATGCCCTGCGGCACGAAGTATAGGAACTAGAGATGCAAACGAATCGAATCGAGTCGAATACCACAATATTCTATTCGTATTCGGATAGCAATCGAATACGAATACGATTACTCAAATATTTAATCGAATCATAAAATCTGTTCTTATTCGAATTCGAATATTTTCTTGAATATTCGAATCGAGTATCGAATATTTGTATTCAAAGTAATCTTTTATTATCTATTCAATAAAATATAAACAATTTATATTTGAAATATAAATTGAATTGTTACAAATTATATTCATACATATATTGAATCATAATATACTATATTTAAATGTTTTATTGAGGTGTCATATATTATATTGTTATATATATTGAATTATACTATATCTAAATATTTGTAATGGGCCTATTAAATTACAAGTATTATAACATATTAAAATTAATAAATATATATTTAATTATTCGAATTGATAATTCGATTAAGATTCGAATCGAATATTGTGATTTCGTATTCGTATTCGGATATTTCTCAAATAAAAAAATATTCTTATTCGGATTCGTATTCTAAATATTCGAATCGAGTCGAGAATCGAACCAAACCGTTTGCAACCCCAATAGGAACCATTCTTCAAGTCTGTTATTATGTTATATATTTTTTTGTTGCAAATTGCAGTGCGTTATCAGACAACAACCGTACTTATATCTCACAGAGATTTACTTGTAAGTAAAGCCATCAAATTTGGGATATGATATATTTGATAATGCTTGTTCGAAGTCAAAGGAAAGCAAAAAGACTGTTTTATCATGCATATGATTAGATGCATGGCTTGAATTAAGAGAGAATATTGACTTGACCAATGCTTCAATTAAATAACTCTCTCTCTCTCTCTCTCTCTCTCTCTCTCTCTCTCTCTCTCTCTCTCTCTGTGTGTGTGTGTGTGTTACCCTAACATGTAGCAAAAAACGTCCACTATACCGCCACAATCGGACATAAATAAGAATTGTAAATTCACATTTTAGTTTAAATGATTTTGGTAAATGGGTAATGAGTAATACCCATGAGACCCTACCCATTAATTATGGGTAGGGATCTTTAAAAATTAAACGTAATGGGTATGGGTACCCATACCCATTACGTTTAATTTTTAAAGATCCCTACCCATAATTAATGGGTAGGGTCTCATGGGTATGGGCAGGCTTCAAAAAAATTGCCATCCCTACGCTCAAACTCAAGTTCGAGCTCGACAATCATCGACTTCGGCGCCTAATATTATAAATGGAGAAGGCCAAAATTACATTATGGTAGGTGTCACGACCCTTTTAAATGACTTAGAAATTTTCTAAGTGTTCGAGGTTCGTGCGGCCTAACTCGTTCCCGTGCAAGTTAGTCAGCCCTTTTTACACTCGAATTCTTTTCTCTCACAGAGCTCTCGTGTTTATGTGCTAGCGTGCCTTTTTGTGCGTACTTCGTTTGAGTAAATAAGCAAACAACAGAATTACGAGCAAAGCCCAACCTTTTCTTTTATTCCCAAAAAGATTACAAGGACTCACTTAGAACACACTTAAGCACTATTTTGGATCCCTAAAATACTAGGCAACATAATTAATATATAGACTTCAGTTGGCTAAGTTCAAACGGGGCAGAACTGCTTCGGGGAAGTTTCCTTTTCGGACTAAAACTGTCAGGCCGCCAGGAAGTTTCTTGCTTGCTGGCTCAGGGAGGTTTTCAGCCAGGCTGGGTCTTGGAACTGCTCGTCAAGCCAGGCCAACTGCCCTGGTAACTTCTCTCCAAGCCAAGCCAAAATCGCCCTGATAACTCCCACAACTGCTCGTTGTGCCAAGCCGGAAGAGCCATGGACGTAGCCAAGAATATCGCCCGCATGGATTAGGCGCTGCACCAAGCCAGCGCCCATGTCCGCACACCATGGCCTAGTGCCGTGTGTGTCCCACCCAAGGGCCACGTGCGCGCGCCGCTCGTAGGTGTCGCACATGTTCCGCCAGATTCCGCACACTGCGCCCCAATGCCGCGTGCGTGTTCCGCCCAAGTGCTGCGCTCCATGCGCGCACGTTCATGTCAACTTGTGCCTAAGTGCTGCGCGCAGTTCCCATTCTGCGCGCGCCAATGCTGAGTACCGTGCGGGCCCCATCGAGGTCAAGTCAGCGCGCCTTGCCGCGCGCTCTACTCTGTCCTGCCCGCGTACCACATGCCACGCGGGTTGTGTTCCTTGCAAGGCCTGGCCAGGCCTGTCCAGACGGGGCACCCACCAGGCAAACGCTCCCATTATGTGTGGCACGTGCATCCTTAGCCGAAGGTGACGCACGGCCACGTCATGCTCCAAAGGGTTGTAACAAACCACCCCCACTCAAAGCGCTCGACGCCCTCGTCGAGGTAGTGGGGTTTGCGACCTTCTCGCCAAGACGAAGGCCCGTAGTCGGTCCAGCCACCAACAATTGTAACAAACTGACTCTTGAGGGTTCCGCCTCCTCATCGCTAGATTGCTCAGCAGCAACTAGGGGTGGTTCGGTACGGTATACCGTACCAAAACTGTGATACTGTATATCGTACCGAAATTTCGGTATAGAAAAAAGTCATACTAGTATCATACCAAACTTTCGGTATACCTTAAATTTCGATACGGTACCAAAATTTCGGTATGGTATGGGTATCATACCTTCTATACCATGCGCGTCTCGTAACTCGTTAATTCGTTGTTTTCGAATTTTTAGTCAATTCAAATTCCTTAGGCCCCAATAAGATGGATTATTAATGCCATATTTTCCAAAATAAAAAGATTTTTAATTCATAAGATAACCTTTAATAATTTACATATTTTAGTAGTCTCCTTAGTAAGACAAAGAACTTTACGTAACCACAAAATACAACTTTATATACAGATTAATTAAAACGAAACGGCTATTAAAAAAAATTAGTGAAGATTAACAAAAAGTTGGGTATGGTTAATAATTTATGGGCTAAATAAATTTATGAAGATCCTTATGATATTTTTATTCATTTTATACTTATTTGAAATAATATAATATATGTAGGTGTGTGTGTGTGTATATATATATAAAATATTAAAAATATTAGTATTTCGGTGTTTCGATATAACCGGTGTACCTAATTTTTAAAATTTTCATACCATTACCGTACCGAAAATTTTCGGTACGGTATCATACCTTACCAAAAACTTCGGTATACCAAAATTTTCGATATTTTTCAGTACGTTTCGATACGACAAGGACGGTATATCGGTATTTCGGTATATTTCCCCAACCCTAGCAGCAACCATAGCAGCCAACTTCGTACGCTTTGGGCAATCCCGCATTCGGTGATCACCATCACAGAGGAAGCATCCCTTGTTAGTCCTGTCCACCGTAAGAGGTTGCTTCTCTTTCGATTTAGTAACCATTACTTTCCTAATTTTGGTGATCTCTCCAGACCTATCCATCCCCTCGGACATGTCTTCTTCTTCCAGCGATCACGCCTTGCCTCAGGTTCAGTAACCGTTTGGAAGTCCACCAAGCGTTCGACTGTGCCCTTCGCAGCATTCACGTTCTGGACGCCTTGTCGATGCAATTCCGCCTGCACCCATGGTTGTAATCCCCACATGAAATTGAACAACTTGTCTTCTTCTGACATTTCTCGTATGTCCAACATGAGCGAGTGAAACTCCGTCACATACGCCCTTATGGTCCCTGTGTGCCTCAATTTACGCAGGGCTCCCTTACAATCCACGACGTGTTGCCATGGAGGAATTGACCCTTCAGTTCCTTCTTCAAGGCATCCCATGTACCGATCTCGTCTCTGTTTGCCGCAGCATCACCCGAGAGTTTTGCTCACCTTTTCGGCGTCTGGAACCCGGCCAGCCCGAAAGTAGGTTTCCATGTCCCAAAGGAAGTTCTCCAGCAATTTGGCGTCTCCCGTCCCAGAGAAACACCTAGGCTCCCGAGCCTTTGCCTGGTTTGTCCCTCCTGGATTGTTTGCAACCGCCCGCCTTAGAACTCGCAACTTCTCGCGCATCCTTTCAACTTGAGTGTTTGAGGCTTGCGACCCTTCTTCTGAAGCCAGCATTATGTGGAATATCCCCTCCACAGTCTCGCCTGGTGGTGGCGAAATAAGATCGTACACCATGGCAAGTTTCCGTTCCAACTCAGAAACCCGACTCGCAGCATCGTGTATTGATTATCCGACATACCTAGGCTGAGATCACAGCAAACCCAGCGCTCTGATACCAAATGTCACGATCCTTTTAAATGACTTAGAAATTTTCTAAGTGTCCGAGGTTCGTGCGGCCTAACTCATTCCCGTGCAAGTTAGTCAGCCCTTTTACACTCGAATTCTTTTCCCTCACAGAACTCTCGAGTTTATGTGCTAGTGTACCTTTTTGTGCAGCGTACCTTTTTGTGCTTACTTCGTTTAAGTAAATAAAGCAAACAACAAAATTACGGACAAAGCCCAACCTTTTCTTTTATTTCCAAAAAGATTACAAGAACTCACTTAGAACACACTTAAGCACTATTTCGGATCCCTAAAATACAAGGCAACATAATTAATATATAGTCTTCAATTGGCTAAGTTCAGACGGGGCAGAACTGCTTCGGGGAAGTTTCCTTTCGGACTAAAACGGACAGGCCTCCAGGAAGTTTCTTGCTTGCTGGCTCGGGGAGGTTTTCAGCCAGGCTGGGTCTTGGAACTGCTCGTCAGGCCAGGCCAACTGCCCTGATAACTGCCACAACTGCTCGCCGAGCCATGTTGGGACGTAGCCAAGAATATAGCCCGCATGGATTAGGCGCTGCACCAAGCCAGCGCCCATGTCCGCACACGATGGCCTAGTGCTGCCTGGGTCCCGCCCAAGGGCCGCGCGCGCGCCGCTCGTAGGTTTCGCACATGTTCCGCCCGATTTCGCACACTGCGCCCCAATGTCGCGTGCGTGTTCCGCCCAAGTGCCGCGCTCCGTGCGCGCACGTTCATGCCAACTTCTGCCTGAGTGCTGCGCGCAGTTCCCATTCCGCGCGTGCCAATGCTGAGTATCGTGCGCGCCCCTAGCGCAGCATACCTCGCCCATCGAGGTCGAGTCAGCGCGCCTTACCGCGCGCTCTGCTCTGTCCTGCCCGCGTGCCGCATGCCATGCGGGTTGTGTTCCTTGCATGGCCTGGCCAGGCCCTGGCCAGCGGGGCGTCCCACCAAGCAAACGCCCATTATGCGTGGCACGTGCATCCTTAGCCGAAGGTGACGCACGGTCACGTCATGCTCCAAAGTTAGGATGTAACAGTAGGGATGTGAATATTGGGCTCTAGTGAGATTTGGGCCTGCTCAATAGTATTTCCAATAAATTCATTTATCAAACTTATTTTCACGTATTAATTTCTTTCTTTTCTTTTAAGTTTTTTTCCTATTTGAAAATAAAATAACAAGGTCTCGGCAGTTGACTGGAGATGAAGAAGCCTCATCTCTTTTGGCAAGTGTCGCCTAGTTGCTTCTTATAAAGATATTCCATTTCAACAAGAATAATTGAATAATGTAGAAGAAAGCATTTAATCATTACACGTGTAGGGAATTGAATCTATACGATAATTCATCTTTCAAAAAACATTGTCCATTTTATTTATGAAACACATCGTTGAGTAATAGTAGCATGTGATCGAATATTTCCAAAAATATCAGTTACTAGTTTGTGTTGTGCGTTTTGTTTACACGCCTTTCGAAATTTACTTTATCGCATATGCCAAAATTCCATGGGTAAAAGAAAAAAAAAGGAAAAAAGGAATTGAAAATCCAAGCAATCGTGCTCAAAATGGGCAACTAATTGATCATTCTGAAAAAATATATTGCATGCCTAAATTGAGCTAAAACCTTCGTTATAATAACGACATAAACCTAGCTACCTAGAATGTATTGGTTTCTGCATTTAAGGATAAATTGTGATTAATATTTAATTAAAGGAAAATAAATATACATATGTTCCTTTTAATTTCCCCAACTCGAAACGGGAATCATTTTTTATTCATAATGCATGTATAGATATTTAATTCAACATTGCGTCGTTACTATCAATGACCAGAACATGTAAGTTATCTAGATGGCTAAGTGTCACAGTAAATATAATATACAATTTAAATAATTGTGTGCGCGATAGGACCAAAGGCCAACATAGAGTAAGATTATTAAATGAAGATAAATAATAAATGGGAATTTGAAAGAAGGTCGGTTCGTGGCACGTATCGCCTTGTTGGGCCTCGGTTTTAGGTTCGTCCTTTCGATTTTTTCTTTTTCTTAGTTTCGATGATTCTTGAAAGGATAAGAACGACCCCCACCTACAATTATCTTTATTACATTATCACATACATATATGCATGCATCATCGTGGAACATATAAAGTCACATTTAGAGATTAAATGAATGTCTAATTTAAATATACTTTGATAGGTGATATCTATCTATACTATATATCTATACTATTATATTAAGGTGAGGGTGGCTATTAATTGTAGAAATTCGGGTCGAGCCTCCGGTATATCGAGGTCAACGCACATGCGCCACACGAAGAAGGGGTACCCGGTATAAGCTTGATGGGGTTCCTTCTTAAAACCAATTGGTCTTAGGAGGAGTTAACTCATCAACCTATATACCCATTATTATTTTTTTGTATTTATCAGTGTGGGACTCTTTGTCCATCACACTTGATATCTCAACACTCCCTCCTCAAGTGTGAGCCCATTTCTTTTAATGGGACAGGAACGTCATTCTTTTTGAACCCGCCGTATATTTTTAAATTGAATCGAATCATCACGCTCTGATACCATGTAGAAATTCGGGCTGGGCCTCCGGTATTTTATCCGTTGTCGAGACCCACGCACATGCGCCACACGAAGAAGGGGTACCCGGTATAAGCTTGATGGGATTCCTTCTTAAAGGGAATTGGTATTAGGAGGAGTTAACTCATCAACCTATATAACCATTATTATTTTTTGTATTTATCGGTGTGGGACTCTTTGTCCATCACACGTGATATCTCAACATTAACTGCTAATTTGATTTAAAATATTTACAATTTAACCTCTCTATTTTTAATTTCATTAATTAAATAATTATCACATTTAACCCCAATTTTTAGTTATTTACTTATACCCCTAATCATGATTTTCCTTTTATATATATAAAATCATCTACTAAACATTAACTATAAATTTCAAAACTAAAATTTAAACAATTATACTTTAAGCACACGCATAGAGTGTGCAGATAGTACTAGTATTATATTAAGGGTGATGGGTGACTATTAACTGCTAATTTTGTCTGTAAAATATTTACAATTTAACCTCTCTATTTCTAATTTCATTAATTAAATAATTATCAAATTTAACCCCTCAAATTTTAGTTATTATACTTATACCTCTAATCATTACTTTTCTTATATATATATAATCATCTACTAAACATAAATTATAAATTTCAAAACTAAAATTAAAACAATTATATCTTAAGCACACGCAAGAGGGTGCAGACAGTATTAGTTCTATATAAGCGCAAGATAGTCATTTTATTTTATTTAGTCACTATATTTGTAATTTAATTAATTTAATAAGTTATCATTTCACTCCTAAATTTCTTATTTATTGTATTATACATAACATATTAATTTTCACTTTATATATTTAAAATCTATATTTCATTATTATATATTAAATAAATTTCAAAAGTGACGTAAATATATTATATTTATTGCACAGCATAGATGCAGATGGATGAAAAAGTATTAGTATATGTAATCCTCACACGCATTATTAAATATATATAGTATTTTAACAAAGAACGCCATGGAAAAAAAGCTCTTTTCGCCATGATAAGAAATTACATAACCCCTATTTGCTTTGTTATTAAAGCGTTAAAAGCTATTTCTAAAATGATAAATAAAACATATATCCAATATTAAATGCATAAAATGTAGGTGGGACCCATATCTCCTCATCATCCCTTATTCGACCTCCACTTGCCCATTATTCCACAGCCCACCTTTCTTCGTTGTTAAATTTCATATCACATTACATAAAATAATAAAAAAAAAACAAATACAGAGAAAAGAAAAGGAAATTGCACGTAAAAAATCGCACACGAAACACGCATTTCACGCACAGGCGCCACTTTAACTGATACAGAGAATAATATATAAGAAAGAAAAACACGTCCTCACAAACTTGTTCTTCGTTAGTGACGATAATCGTAAGAAGAATTGCTTTCTTCTCTCACAAAGCTGGCGATAGACAGCAATCAAGATTCCAGTATTGCCCCTGCCGACAACACGCAAATGATGGTGTGCTATTGTTTCTCCTCGTGGAATATCTTATTTGATAAATTCTGGGTTTCTTACTTTTCTTTTTTTTGTGTGTGTGGAAGAAGCAGAGAGGTGAAGAAGATGAAAATAGATGGCCGCCATGGCTTAAACCTCTGTTAAAGGAGCATTTCTTCGTTCAGTGTAAGCTTCACGCCGATGCACACAAAAGCGAGTGCAATATGTACTGTTTGGATTGTATGAATGGAGCTCTGTGTTCCCTCTGTTTGTCTCATCATAAGGATCACCGTGCAATTCAGGTAATTCTTTTTATCAGATTTCATTTGATTCTTATCGGACCATTTACTGTGATATCTGTCATTGACGGTTAGGTGTTTGTATTAACATTTGAATGGCGATGTGCAGATAAGGAGATCATCCTACCATGATGTGATTAGGGTCTCTGAGATTCAAAAGTATTTGGACATAAGCTCTGTTCAGACATACATCATCAACAGCGCTAAGGTTGTTTTCTTGAACGAAAGACCACAGCCCAGGCCGGGCAAAGGTGTGACTAACACTTGCAATGTCTGCGATCGAAGCCTTCTCGACACTTTTCGATTCTGTTCCCTCGGCTGCAAGGTATGTATGTATGTATGTATGAAAGTATAGCAAGCAAATGCTGCCCCAATTTTCTTAGTTTCTCGATCATCATTCTTAATCTCAGAAGCCAACAATGATTGTCACAGTATTGCTGCTGCCGTAGATTCTTGGATTGCTTCGCCAAATCTTTCTTTACTTATTCATTATTGGGTGGACTAAATTTTTGGCTTTCTTGGCCAAGAATCGTTCTTCAGTTAGTCATTCAATGTTGGGTGACTAAATTTTGGGTTTCTTTGCCAAGAAATGGTTTTTTACATTGTTGGGATAATTGTTGAATTTAACTTTTTTTTTTTGGGTTCATGTTTTTTGGGTTTTCAGATTGTTGGGACATCGAAGAATTTTGAGAAGAACAAAAAGTTTCCACTGGGGAAGAAGAAATCGCGGTCAAATAACGGCGCTTGTAATGAATCGGAGGATTCTTGCAGCAGTAGCAGCGGAAAGTTGCCGAGCTTTTCACCGTCGACGCCGCCGCGAACGGCGATTAATTACAGAACGGCGAAGAGAAGAAAGGGAATTCCCCATAGAGCCCCTACAGGCGCACTCATGATAGAGATATATAATTAATAAGATAAATAGATAATAAGAGTTAGAACATTATGATGATATATAGTGGCGTTACCCCTGGACATAGGACGGAGGAGAACATTACGATGATATATAGTTTGTACATTGTGAAAAGAAATAAAGCGAAATAGGAAGAATAAGAAACAATGTATGTGCGTAGCTAATTAACTTAAAAAAGACGTGTAATATCGATGTTAATAATGTATGTAAAAGACATTTGTATCATGGAACATTTGTATGTTTAAAATTTTGTGTGTGCGAAGGTATATTCTTTAATCGGTGGTGGGTCATACAATGCCGGCCGCCAAAACGACGTCGTTGTCGGGAGGACACGGTTCATGACGCGATTGGTTTTCTGAAAGTTAACGTGTCGTTTGGGTGCGTTTTGGGGATAAAATTGTGGTTTCTTGGTGGAGGGGTTGTGTGGGCCCGCCATCATAAAAGACCGCTGTTTTATTCAACGGCTGAGATAGGTCATTGATTTGGTGGGGTTTGGTTGTAATAGTTTTTTTAAATAAAGATAGAAAAATTATGGAGCTTCTCGATATTCGCAATGGACGGGTTTGACTAATTAGGGCGATGACTTGATATTTTTCTTCTATCATGTTATAAATGGTATTAAATGCGTGGATTTGGGGATTGAATTTTTGAGATGGAAATAGTAATAGTGTGCAAAGTCAGGTTTGAATTAATCTTTGTGTTTGTAAGGGCTGGTTCAGTTATATGACAACCCGTGATAATTTGCATTTATATTAGCTTGGGTCATGTTCAGTTTCATTAGATTAATAAAGTTTAAAGTCCGCTATAATAATAGGCTGGTTACTATAATTTATTAGATTCTAGTCAATTTTACCCATGTGTTTGGGTAAGATAAAATAGTCCAACCCATAGGCTATACTAATTGTTTGAATTGACGAGATTGCCCTTACATGTCAAATTATTTGGGGCTTTTGCTTTTCTGGATATTTTTGTAAATATTGCATAGCGTCTAGTGTTGCAAAACGAACATCTATATTCTCCAATTGGCCAATGGTGAGCAAGCCAAGTAAACACACTTTTTTTATTTCCAATGAATAACCCTTCGATTAATTATCTTGAAACAAATAGACATTGAATTATTCCATTCAAAGCGAGCGTAGCCCTGTTCGAGTGAGTTAAACTTTTTGGAAGTTTACAAATAAGTATCAAAAAATATAAAAAATAAATCAGGTCAGTCCATTGTATGCATTTCTTTTATCTCTAACGTACTTAGTAAGAATAACATTTTTGTATAAAGTACCGGCTTGGTCGAAGATACACATAAAAATTTAGGTACTATAGACAAGCAAATTGTGATACATATTGAAAAATGAACGTCATTCTTACATAAATATGACACAACGTGTTGAGATATTATGTACCACAAAACACGTAATACGACGTAATATACATATTAAAAAGGTACATAAATGCTGTTAAAATGGTACTTTTTCAACCAAACTGGCCTTACGGGTAAAAATCTTATTCAACTAGGTACATATATATAAGTTCTCTCATAAGGGATTGAACTTTAGGTATTTAAGTGTAGATACGCGTTGTTTTTCATTACCATTTATATTGCCGAAGCAACACATCTAAAAAAGAATAATTGAAGTTGAAGCACATCGTTTATTAATTTGGCGAGCGTGGCAATTTTCTAGTTGAGTTATAAATTTGCGTAACATTTGTACGAAAAAAGTCAGAGGGAGAGAGACCAATACATGCACACGTGTGCATCCACGTGTCAAATGTAATAACTTCAAGTTAATAAAATAAAGTTTTAACTCTTCGAAATATAGGCTTTTTTAATAAAATAAATTTTTTTAGGGATCTTTGCACATAAGTACCTAGTTGGATAAAAACTTGTAATTTAGTACCATGTCATGATTTTTTGATATGTAAGTACCTAACAGAATAAATTTTTTGCAGATAGGTACCTCATCCCCGAAATACACCATACAACAATTTGGGTACCCTATATCAACACATTTGGGTTCCTATATAACAGAAAATGGTACGACGTATGCTATATTTAGACACGCCCTATTTAACACACAGGTATGCCGTAGGTACGACGTATGCTATATTTAGGTACCCTGTATCAACGTGTTATTATACGCAATATACACATAGAAAGGTACGACATAACTAAAGAAACTGGTAAAAATTAAATCTAGTTGTAAAATTTTCTGACATGGGTACTTATGTATAAAAATTTTATCCAATTGGATATTTTTCTATAGATTCACCTTGTTTTACTTAATATTAATTAAATTGGTAAAAATTTATACCTATTAATAAATAGGTGATTTCGTAACTCAAAGCTACGAAGTACAATTCGTAACTTTGAGTTACGATTTAATCCGGCAAGCGCTTATTATGGAGATAACGCTACTGTCATTGTCGAACATAAATCGTAACTCCGAGATACGATTTAGTAATACATATTTTAGACTTACGATTTATTCCTCTATAAATACACCTCCTTCGTTAAATAAAATCCTTCATAAAATGGTGTCCAATAGCATACAAGTCGTAGTATTTTACGGTGGTGGAATCATTCAGACGCCTGGTTCAATAATCAAATATAGCATTGATCCCATTGGATATATGCGTATTTGGCGCAACATCCAATTTTCTGATTTCTTATCGTTTTCGTTTGAGATTACGGGTGCTGATAGTAGGTCTTGTTCGCTCATCAACCATGCAAAAAACGAATACCTTCAGCATTCACGTATTTTTCATCAGCTACTACGAATTTCCGACGATCGCGATTTACAATTTCTTTACACCTGATTCGGAGCTCAATTATCTGGAGGTGTTCGTTGAAAGAAACGAACACGAATTTTTTATCCGAATGTTGATGCCAATCGAGACTTCAAAGATTGGACTAGATTTCATGATTTTGAAGTTGGTACTTCGAGCTATAATTGCCCGGAGTTGGCCGACATAGTCTCAGTTACAAAAGGCTTTGGTAATGTGTCGATTGATCCCCCTCCGCATGAGGTATCGGAAACCTTCGAAGAACCCCCGATCGAACCCGTACAAGAATCACAAAATGACGCTGATGTTAATGATTTTATTTAACGAAGGAGGTGTATTTATAGAGGAATAAATCGTAAGTCTTAAATACGTATTACTAAATCGTATCTCGGAGTTACGATTTACGTCCAACAATGACAGTAGCGTTATCTCCGTAATCAGCGCTTGCCAGATTAAATCGTAACTCGAAGTTACGAATTATAATTCGTAACTCAGAGTTACGAAATTACCTATTTTATTAATAGGTATAAATTTTTACCTGTTTAATTAATGTTAAGTAAAAAAAGATTTATTTTATTAGAAAAAGCCGAATATATATATATATATACTAGTACTATCTGTCCACTCTATATGTGTGCTTATTGTTTTAATTTTAATATTATTTATACTTTATGTTTAGTAGATGAAATATAATTTCTATATAAGGGAAATAATGAGTAGGAGTATAAGTATAACTAAAATTAAGGGGTTAAATATAATAATTATTTATTAATGAAATTTGAAATAGAGAGGTTAAATTGTAAATATTTTACAGACCAGTATAGCAGTTAAAGCTACACCTCACCCTTAATATAATAGAATATATATTATATATATATATATATATTGTAAACAATTTGTACAACTTAAATACTGTTTTCGTGGGCTACCTAATATCTAAAGGTAGCTCTGTCAAGATACGCATCGATTATTTATTTATCAAGCGATCTAATCGTTCACAACTCACAGAACATACCATTTTTTTATTTTCAGAAATACAACAAAGCAAATTTCAGGGCCCAGCCCGTTCCAAACTTTATGAAAAATTGGCAAATCCAAAATTATATTTTGAATAAATTTTTGTGGACCGGCTTTGGGCCAACTTGGAAAAATATTAACATACCGAAATTTTCGAATTTAAAGTGTTTGTCTAAGATCATCTCCAACCGATAAACTCAAACTCATTCTCAAACTCAAAATGCAATATTTTCTCCAACCGATAAATCCATTTTCAAACTCATATTACTATTAATGAAATATTACTTATAGCCCAAGTTTTACAACTTTTCAATATTGCCCACATATTTTATAACTTCAAAGAAAATTAATATTTTAATAACATATTACATCTAACTAAATAAAAAAGTATTGTTAGTAAATTAGTAAACTTGCTAATTACTTTTTTATATATATTTTATTACTTCTTATTTTTTATATGAATATTTTAATTATTAAAACAAATAAAAGGACTTTAAATGAAATTACTAAATTTAGAAAGCATACTATACGTTCAAACGCATCCGTGCGTTTATAAAGGAGAGAGAAAGTATAAAATCTATTTTGGGATTTATTTTGAATTCAGTTGGAGTGATTTTAGGAGTTTTTTTTGTTTTGCATTATGTTGGAGATGGTCTAAAAGTGATGATGGTTGAGGGGCAGATTTGAGTAATTAACTATAGGGTTAATAATGATTCAGGTCTCCTTAGAATTTTAATTAAGATTCATGCCATGTCAGAAAAAACTTTAAGATTCAGGCCCCGTTAGAAGTTTAATTTTAAGATTCAGGCACTGCCAGAAAAAGTGGTATAAAATTTATATGAACTGGTATATGATAATCATTTTGTGTTACAAACTTTCAACATATTGTTATTTCAGAGCAATGAAGTGGTACTACAGAAATGAACTGGTATCAGAAGATCATTAACTGGTACCGGATGATCGTTTTGTGTTACAAAATATCAACATATTGTTATTTCAAAACAGTATTTTTAATAAAATAAACGAAAAAAAAATAATCATTAGCAAACAAACCACAAACTAAAACCATTAATAAAATAAGACGTTTCGTACTCTTGGAGTACGAATTAGTGTAACTCGTACTCCAAGAATACGAGTTACTACACGCTGGCGCGTGCGTCTAACGTGGAGTAATTCGTATTCCTGGATTACGAGTTACTCTAACTCGTACTCCCAGAGTACGAATTAGATCTGTTTTTTAAAAACCCTACACCGCGACGAAGAAGACGATTAAACGACGAAGATGAGACGACGGCGACGACGAGACGACGAAGATCCTGCCGTATCACCTGCTGGACGCCGCCGCCGACGCCACCCATCACCGGCCGCCGCTGCCCGCCGCCTGTGCCTTCACGCAGCCGACCCGTTAAACCCGTCGCTGCTCCGCCGCGACCTCCGCGCCGCGCCGCCCCGCGCCGCTACCCCGCCGCCTCGCCGCGACCACCTAGCCCAGCCGCGACCCGTTGCCCCCGCCCGTGCCTGCTGCCCCGGCACGACCCGCCGCCCTGCCCTGCCACGCTGCCCCGCCGCTGTGGGGCGCCCGCTGCCCCGCCCCCCGTCGCTGCCCGGCGCCCGCTGCCCCGCCCCCCGTCGCTGCCCGGCGCCCGCTGCCCCGCCCCCGTCGCTGCCCAGCGCCCGCTGCCCCGCCCGCCGTCCCCCGCGCCCGCTGCCCCGCCGCCCGTCGCTGCCCCATCGCTGCCCGCCGCTGCCCTGCCCGTCGCTGCCCCACGCCCGCAGCCCCGCCCCCGTCGCTGCCCCGCGACCGCTGCCCCGTCGCTGCCCCGCCCCCCGTCGCTGCCTCGCGCCCCACCCCGTCTTTCCCCCGCCCAGACGACGTCGTACTCGCGAGTTGGGTACCCCGTTATGATTCAAAATTCAATTTTTTGTGTTAATTTCATCATATCAAATGCTTTTATTGATTGTCGATTTGTTTTTTTTTTAAATGTAGAATGGATTTGGATGCTTGTTACGGGCCTATTGATAGTTCGGTGTTGACGACGCAATCAAATCACCGTAGTAGGGACTTATTATTAGATGCGAGTGTGATAGATATTAAATGTAGGTCGTTAGAAAATGTTGTGTGGGGTACTAGAGAAGCACCGAATATCTTACACAATCGCTTATTAGGAAAGTTGAACGTTATGGGTCTATACAGCGTCTACAGCTGTATGTCGCAGAGGGTTGACCCTCATTTGATTACAGCGTTGGTAGAGCGTTGGGGAAAGGAGACCCATACGTTTCATTTTTATGTTGGGGAAGCGACCGTTACCTTACAGGACGTAGGTATCTTGTGGGGGTTGCCTATAGATGGTAGCTGTGTCTCTAGTGTGATCCATACTAGGACGGTCACCCAGTGGATGGACGAGTGTGAGGAGTTGCTAGGTTTTAGACCGTCTGCGGATAAAATTAGGGGGGTCATCGCTTTCGATGAAGTCCTTATCGAGTTGGTTGTTGCACCATCCGATAACGGATGATAGCGATGAGGAAGAGGTCGAACAATCAGCACGTGGTTATGCGATGCTGCTATTCGGTGTCGTGATGTTCCCCGATTGCAGCGCCAGCACCGTTTCACTGACTTACCTTCAGCTGTTGGAGGATATTGAGGAGGTGAGCACATATAGTTGGGACAGTGTGCTGGCATTCCTATACAGAGAGATTTATTCGGCATGCGAGCCTAAAAAGCTAAATATAGGCGGACCCCTACGGCTGTTGCAGGTAATTATATAGCAAACCTTATTATATTTTAATGGTATTAAACATTCACTTACAACAACTAATTTGTTTTAGGCATGGGCATATGTGAGGATTTTGCCATTTCAGCCAGTACGGGGTGATGGTCGTATCACGACGGAACCCCAGGTCGTCGACCGGATACTCTTACCGGCCCGCCACATGCTGCGAGGTCTGGTAGTTCCTCAGAAAGTTGCTAATCTTTTTACGTTCTTACATTCATAAATGTTGTGTAAATATTTCACAGGTGGAACTCATTCTTCGATTTTACTGCGTCGACGAATTCGAACGTACGCACAATCCACGAGTGCATTGATCGCATGCAGCCGCATCAATTTGCGTGGACTCCATACAACATGGAGGACCCAGAGATTACCGCTCTTCCTCCAGCGTGCTTACCGATCGCTTGTCGATCGAGGTGTCCACTGATATTCTTCAATATCGTGGAGTTTCATTACCCCGAACGGGTGTTGCGGCAGTTCGGAATAGTCCAAGGAATTCTCATTAATCCGCCGTATCGAGATACGAATCTTCATACGTACGAGCGTCGACAGGGGTCGGGGATGGATTGGAGACAACATCACGCAGGCTGGATTGGGTTGTGGGATGAACGAGAGGACGCCATCGTGAATGGTCCTCCCGCGACTACCTTCAGCTCGGTGGAGGACGGATATTACGGACCATCGGATCACTCGACTCTACATATCTCCTCATGCGAGACAGATGCCACAGGGCTTTCAGATGGGGGATGCGGTGTTTATGTCGTCCATCGTAAGTTTAATTTATGTACTAATGTATTGTGATTAATAGTCCAAATTATATAATTTACTTTTCGATTTTTAGGAACGCGGGGTTCACGACAGCCTTCACTACGCGGAGACCGGCGAGCATGACCAGTCGATCAGTTTACTGCGGCAGATGGACAACATATTTATCTCGCGACGCCGAACTCGACGGAGCATTGGGACATCTCCCGCACACGAGGCCGGTACATCTCACGCACACGAGTATGGAACATGGGACGCACACGACGCCGGTACATATCAGGTACCTGAAGTTGTGAACTCGTCCTTCTTCGACGACTTCTCGCCGTTTTTTCAGTCGTCTGCACCCCAGCACAGCTCACAGCCGCCTTATATGGATCATCAGGTATATTCATTATATTTGGCACTTAAAGCGATCAAATTAAAATTTCATTATCACTTTTTAGGCGTTTACGACACCTTCCCCACGACCGCCCCGACCTCGAAGTCCAGATCATGATGCTGAGCAAGGTAACCGTCGAAGAAATCGAGTACGTAGGCCAGCTCGTTGTGGGACTGACGGTCATTTGGCTCATCATGGCCGATAGTCTATATGTTTGATGTTATTTTTGAATTTTGTAATGACTAATATGATTACATTATTGTTACTTTTATTGTATCTATTATTTGTGGTTATTATTCTATTTTTATTATTATTCTATCTATTCTTACTATTCTGTTTATTATAATTATTATTATTCCATTATTATTATTATTGTTATTCTATTATTATTATTACTATGATGTTTTATGATTACTATTTTATTATTATTATTATATTATTCTTTTATTATTATTATTTTATTTAGTATTAAGATATTCAATTCCGAAACCACGTTGGATAATTAATACTAAAACGGTGAAAGCACATTTAATATTATTTTCAACGCCTACCGCGTTGTCTAGCACGAGTTTCACCCCTTTCCATCTCATTCCTTATGCGATTTCGACTATATCTACCGGGACCACTTCTCCCTCGACGAGCTTCGTTATGAAATAAGCGTCCAATTTTCGGGCGTCCAGTACCGTTCATCGTGCAATGGTTCAAAGGTACCTCCATATGTCTTCAAATACTCATGCTTACTGTAGTACTGCGCCACTAGACTACCGGAGTGAATTTGCCATTGACGACAAGCTGCTTGTGCGTGAGAACATGAGATGTTATACCTACTCCAATTTCCACACGTGCATGTTCGATCGTTGATCCTTACGACGTATGCGCGCTGATGAATTCCAGATGTTATGACTTCTGTTGTATGTTGTCGGACATCAAAACGGTATACAACGTGATCCCAAGATTCGGCCGTCCAACTTTGAAACATTCTCGTTGCATAACGTGACCAATCCGTTTCGTTATTCGCCGTGAGGGGACGATGCTTCTTGAAAGCGATCATGAAAATACTGTACGCACCTGTCAATTTTAATAAATAAAACAAAAATTAATTAAACAAGAAAATTGGAGTAAAAAACAGACGACGTGATTCAAGCTTACCTATGAAAAGTGAAATCGGCGATTGCTCTTGCGGGTAGCATTCGAGCACCTTTTAATAACCCGTTGAGTCCTTCTGAAATATTAGTCGTCATGACACCACATCGATAACCGCCGTCATGTGCGAGTGTCCACTGCTCGACCCCTACTTTTTGTAACCAAGGCTTCGCCAGTTCATTAATTTGCGCAATCTGAGTCATAATGCGATCGAATTTATTCAATGTTGCCGCAGTACCGGCTCTATGACATAGATCCTTCAATTGTTGATCCTTGAATTTTTTGTAGAAGTTTGACTTTACATGACGAAGACAGAAGCGATGGACTTCATTTGGTGGACGAAAGAATTCAGTCGCCTCGACTGCTCCTGTAAGACATGTACACGCCATATACACCAGAAAGAGTCATTGATATTAAAAAAACACCAAGTAAATTACATATATAAGATTTATTACCTTTGTGGCGATACGAAATAAGGCAAATCGATTGATTCTCTAGAACAAATGTGATTCAAATTAGTAAGGAACCAAGTCCATGAGTGTGCACTTTCATTCGTGACGATGGCAAACGCGAGGGGAAAGACGTTTTGGTTGGCGTCCAGCGACGTAGCAATCAATAATTTGTGTCTATATTTGGAGTATAAATGCGTACCATCGACACAAACAACCTTCCGACAATGTTTGAAGCCATCGATGCTCGGTCTAAAGGCCCAAAAGACATATCCGAGTATGAAATGTCCAGGTCTCCAGATTCAGCCACCTCACGATTGTTCCTTGATTGTAATGCTGCAGCGCCTTCATAAATATTGGGAGTTTGGTAACAGACTATTCCCACGTACCGTAAACATTTTTCATAGCTCTTTTCAGACCATGCCATGCTTGAATATACGAGATATCGTAGCCATATCTATCCTTCACGAGTTGTTGGACATTCTTGGGTAGGAACTGCGGATCGATTCTCACGGTTCCAACCAACAAATCAGCAATAAAATTTCGAGAGATATTACGGTGTGTGCTAGCCAGCTCAGTCATATAGCAAATGTGTGGTCCTTCAAATTTTGTAATAGACCAGTAACCTTTTTTTGGCTTAAAGGATGCCCTCAGTCTCCAGGGACAATCAGTCGTATGATCACATTGAACACTCCAACGTGTACTGCTGCTCTCGTTGACGTTGTACTCGCGTCTAGCAACCCTGATCGAAAAATCATCGACGGCACGTTGTAAATGTTTCTTAGTTTGAAAAATCATACCTCGACAAAACATAGGGTTTTCTCTATCGTAAAACACCCCGTAACCACCGTAATCGTCACCACTAGGAGGCGGCATTTGGTACGTTTGAAAAAATGGGACGGGCTGAAACATCGTAGGAGCATCAGAGTCCAGCGGAGTGGTATCATCTGCAGCATCGTCGTCGTTGTTGTCGTCGCCGTCGTCGTTGGGGTCGGGTAACTCGGACAGTGGATCCTCATCGTCCGCTTCTGAATCACTAACATCGACGTCTTCCTCGGGTTCAGGCACGAAGTCTGGCACGGGTTCTGACGGGGATTCTGGCATATTGAATGGAACACCAAGCGTCAGCATCTCCAGAGAAACATTGCTGAACCCTGCCGTAACTGAGACTATGTCGGAAAAATCCGGACATGTATAACTCGAAGAACCAACTTCAAAATTTCGATGAGGCTCTTCGTTCAAATCAAAGTTTGAATTTTCAACTATTTCAACAAAAACCTCAACACAATTGTTCTCTGAGTCGGGATGTATGAAAAATTGTAGATCGTCGTCGTTGGTGATTTGAAAAAGCTGATGAAAGTGACGGGAGTGTTGAAAGTATTCATTTTTGCCATGGACAATCAAGGAACAACGACTGCTATCAGCACCCGAAATCTCGAACAACGACATAAAGTCGGAAAAACTGGTGTTACGACGAATTCGCCTATACCAAACAGGACGGATACTATAATTGATGGTAGAATCGGATGATTGAATTATATCGCCGCCGAAATATACTACGACTTGTACGCGACTCGACACCATTGTTTGAGTTATTAAAAGAAATCGATGAGAGTGATAGTTAACGCTACGGGAGGGGACTTTATATAGAAATTTTAAATCGTAGCCTGGTGATACGAATTAAGTAACTCGTAACTTAGAGATACGATTTAGGGTAACTCGTACTCTGGTGTTACGAGTTACGTCTATGGAATAATTCATGTAACTCGTAACACCAGAGTACGAGTTATAGGAATTATTGCTCGACACTTGCATGGTCGGGCCCCCAAGTAACTCGTACTTTGAAAGTACGAGTTACTACGTCGTATCTTAAGGGTACGAATTACGTCGTCATGTAAGCTGCCATGTCACGGTCAGCTTGTCAATGGGCCAGCCCAAATAACTCGTACTCCAAGATTACGATTTACTAACTCGTATCCTGAGGATACGAGTTACTTGACCACGTCAGGTCAGACAGTCAGCGGCCAAATTTAACTCGTACTATCAGAATACGAGTTACTAACTCGTATTCTGGGAATACGAAAATTTGTATTTTATTAATGCTTTTGTTTTGAGGTTTATTTTGTTAATGATTATTTTTTTCGTTTATTTAATTAAAAATGCCTTTCAAAGCAATGAAGCAGTACTGCAGAAATCGGGTCCTTAAAACTACATTTTTTACTGACAGAGGCTGAATCCTAAATTAAAATTCTGCAGGGGCCTGATATGAAAATTCCCCTTACTATACATGTAGTTAGGGCTGTTAAAAATCGACCCAACCCGCCAACCCGACACGAACCGCACCCGAAAATAGCAGGTTCGGGTTAGCATTTTTACCTGTTTACGTAAATGGGTAAACCCGAACCCAATTATTAAGTGGGTTAGGTTAGGTTTCGAATTTCAACTCGAAATCAACCCGGAATCAACCTGAAATCAACTCATTTAACCCGAATAATATATATTATTAACATATTATTAATATAAATAAAATAAAGGATTAACCCTAATTCTCTACCCACCCTCACGCTCACACATGTTGTTTTTAGAAAAAAAAAAATTGCATTAGTTCTCCTTTTTGTTTAATTTGGATTTATAATTCTAAATTTTGTTTTTTTTTTTCTTCTCTATTTTAATTTTAAATGGATTGTCGGTTGGCAGGTTGGGTTAGGGTTAAAGCAGGTTGGGTTTGGGTTTAATGTTCAACCTGTTTAAGTAAACAGGTCAGTCAGGGTTGAAGTTTTCAACCCGTTTAATAAACGGATTGAACCCAAAGGTGACCCAACCCGACCTGTTTACCATCCCTACATGTAGTAAGATGACTATTATACCCCTCAAAATGCATTCCCCTTAACTATACATGTAGTAAGATATTATACCCCTCAAAATGCCTTCGTTTTCTAGCGCTCTTCCGATAACATTTGCTGTGAGTGCAGCGGCGATTTCGGTTACTCTCATCCCTTCGCCGCCGCGATTTCATTCGCCGATGAGTCTACCTCGACGCAAAGTCTTCGTCATCTCCTGTCTTCAAGCCACCACGTTCAGATTGCTTTCATCTGCAGAAAATCGAACAATTGAAGAATCACAGAATCAACCATTTGAAGATGGAGAAGAACCAATCGGTTGGTAAGTTCATCAGAGTGCGATTCGAAATATTCAATAATCCTTCAACGACTAGAGAGGAAGATGAATCTGCTATTTCTTCGAGTTAGATGGCAAGGTAACAAAAAAGTTCTGAAACATAATGTGCTATTGTTTTCCATGAAGAGAGTTGTTATCTTGATTTCTTGATTGATTGTTAATTTCCCCACTTTATATACGTATCAGCTCTTTCCTTTCACTGTCTCTGTCTGATACGTAATTATTCCCTCTTGGGAAGTTCTTACAAGGTTCGATCTTTAGCTCTAGTTCTTTCACGGGCTGAGTGTAATGAAAGAGAGAACTGTGAGTCCTCAGATAAAGCACAAAATACAGTCTCACAATACAAACGAGCACCAAGATTGACACAAACACAGATTCAGCATACACGATTAAAACACATTATGCCACACTAACATTCATATATGGCTCCATTATGCACATATACTGACAATTTCAATCATTCAGTAGTAGCAGCAGCTGTGCTCTTGATCTGATCTTTAACATCATGTGCCGCGTGTGTTATCCTTTCACGGGCACGGTCTATCTGCTCCGCCCCCATCGGCCTTTTCCCAGTTGAGTACCTGTGTAATAACAGAAACTGCCCATCAATTACTTCTTCTTTACTGTACATATATATATATATATATGTATGCATGCATGTGTGTGTATAGTGGGGTCTTGAGAAAGTACAAACCTGTACATCCAATAGAGGACTAAGCTTGCCACTGCACCAAAGCCGCCTGAAGCTATGAAGCCAGCGACTATGAGGAACAGTGTGATTACAGCGGGGACAAGAACTGGGCTGAAGATGACCAAAAGGGGGGTGGCCAAGGTCAGGGCTACGACGGTGGCCGTCATGGTCACGCCGGAGAGGACCATGAGTGAGCCGCCGAGGGTCAGGGCGGTGGTTGTCTTGGCTATTTGGTGGCTCATGGGCTGTCCTTGAATTTGCTGCTGCTGCTGCTGTTTCCCTCCCTTGATGAGGGGTCCTCCTTCGTGGGTTGTCGGAGTTGTACCTCGGATTGTGGCCATTGTTGATCGAACTAGTGATTTGAAATGTGTTTGTGCGTGTGTTTCTGAGTGGGGAATTGCATGTGATGATTAGTGTTTTGTGTGCTTTGTGGGCTTTATGTAATGGTGGTGGAGAAGAGAAGAGAAGAGAAGAGGAGTAAGAGATTTGCATGAGGATTGTGACGTGGTGTGTGAAGGGTAGGTTTTGCATGACACGGAGGCTTAAAGGAAGGACACGTGTGATTCAATTATTTATTTTATTTCTTAATATTTGTCTGAGACTTGCAAATTAAGGTAAGGATAGGTTTTGTCTCGGGGAAATGATAGATATGTTTGAATGCTTCGGATTGTGATGTTATGTTAGTTCGTCCCAGGGCCATATCAATATATATATATATATATTTTGTTGATTTTCTGAAATGTTGTAATAAATATTCTTATAGAAAGAAACAACTGTTAGCAAAGATTTATTTGGATCATTGTTAATTACGACAATATGGAAATTGGAAAGGGTATTTTGCGGGGTATAATAGTCATCAAAATAAAAAGCCAACTATATATATGCAAATTAAATTCAACTCGAACTCTGTTAAAGGTACATATCACGCAAACTCAAAAGTAAACACAAAGTGAATCTAACACGGGATTGTCTCAATCCCAACACTCATTTATTACACTGTATAAGCTCAACGAAAACCTAAAGAAATAAACTCCGGTCAGATTTTCTTGGAAATAGAGATGACACTGAAGTTTATTGAGTCGGGATTTTTCTCTATAAACTTTTGAATGACTTTCGCTGCGTCCTGTCAGTTAAGTAAGGCAGACAACAAAAGATTTAATATCAGGACTACAAAATGTTAACAAGTGACAGAGAGAGATGAGATCACTACCTTCAATAAGGTTGTAGAGGAAGATGGACCATGTGAGATTGGTCCTGACCTCCTTCCATCGAGCTCATAAAGTTGTCCTGCGAATGATTGATTTTATTGGCATTTGTTTGGAAAATGATTTATGCATTTTTCATGGTACTGGGAAATAATGTCACTAGTGATTTATTTATTGGCCAATATAATGATAGAGTGAGAGAGAGAGGGACTAACCATTAACACAAGTGAAGCAGATAAAATGTGTATCCACATCTTCTGATGCCTGCCATGAAAATGGAACTTAATTGCTCATGAGGTTTGTTTCCAACAGATGGTGAAAGAGGACTATTCTAACAGAATTTCATTACATTACATCTACACAGACGAAAATCAAATATAACGATTGAAGCCTATACTTTCTTCAGCTTCCTAATGAACTTTACGTGCAGAAATGATAAGAGTGGGACGGTTAATTACGACAGAGTGGGACGGTTCTGACCTGAGTTTCGCCGGCAGTTGCTGCAACTGAATGAGCAACTTCCATCTCCCTATCATTCTCAAGGAATGCTGCTCGCTGCAAAAAATAAAAATAAAAAATTACCGATTAGTACACAACACTTCAAATACCAATGAGTATGCATTTGAAGCATCAAACCTCTGAGGGATTCATATGTGCAGTGGATTTGAAGAAGTTATCAAGATAGGACCCCTGAACTGGTTAAAAATACAATGCAGTGGGTGAGGAAAAGAATTTCAAGATAATTGTGATATACCAGCAAGGATACAACTAAGAATTCAAGAGTTCAATACCAAGTTTTATCTCGGAAGTAATATTTCCAACTGCATGAAGAAGCCCGATGGTTCCACAAGCATTTCCCACAGTTTGCTTCAGAAAGTAAACTCCATTATTGGGTACCTGATAGCATAATAACATCATGACTTGCAGATGTGACTGTTCATAATCAAATATATACTCCTCCACAACAGTCATACAATGAGTAAATTCAGTAGATAAAAGTATCAACAAGGGGTACAATAGATCCATATAAGGCAGAAGTTCAATCTTGGGAAATAATTTACTACCACAGTACTTCAAGAAGCTTGATGTTCAACAGAATGAACCAAAGGAAACACGAAATTCCAAAATACTATCGAAGAACAGTGTCTGGACATTCAAATATATCTAGAGTTCAAGAAAGAAAATTCCTGGCCACGACTACAAGAACCACAGTGATTGAAAAGGCAAAGTGTTGCTCGTCGTAATCACAAACATCACCAACATAAGAATTTATTCAGGCTCACCTGTATTTCTCTGTCCTGTTTGATCCTCTCCTCTTCACTCTGTAAAATGCATATATACAAATAAACCTTTAGGACAAACAAGTATAGACCATGGTATGTCTTTTCTCTTTTGGTACAGAATATTAACTACACCATCCAAAAAGGAGTTTGACAATGAACCAACAAGAAAACAAGTAAAAGAAAAATCGATTTAGAAATCTAGAGATGGTTTCACCTTTTGTGTTATAGGGTAGAGAAACAACACAGCAAGCGCCGGCTTTGGAACCATTTCCAAGAGCTCATCGTCAAGTCCGTACACATCAAAGCACTCTGCCTCCTCCGGCGAAACACCAAGTCCCCACAGAAACTGTTTTCCCAACCCAATTTACGAATATAAGAAAAAAAACCTAAGGTGTAATAATTTGGACGAATTGTATGCTAAACAACACGTGTTTGTCGATCTAGTGTTTTATCAAAAACCGAAATATGATCTACTCTAACTTACTCTAGACGGAAACCAAAAAATAGAATTCGAAGACGAATAAATCTACAGACTGGACAGCAGTAATGCTCGAACAATCACAACGTAATAACATCAGAATTGCAGAGTACGGAACTGAAAGATAAAAAACTGACGAAAAAATCAAAAGGCCAGTGAACAAGAAACCATCAATAAGTCAACCTGGTTCATGACATCAGGATTAGCCTCAAGAGGGAGCCATCTCTTCGCACTAGGGTTGTCAGCCATCTTTCGCTTGATTTTCTTCTTCAATCACTTGAGCTTTTGTTGTTTTGATTCGATAAGGATTACTAGGGATTAATTTGTAAATAGCATCCCTTCGTCGAGGATTTTAAAATGATACTTCCTCCGTCCCATTTAAATGTTCCCGAAGATAGGGGGCACGGAGATTAAGAAATTACATTATTTTAATATTATAGTACACTTTTTGAGGTATGGAGAGAGAAAATTTATTAGTAGACATGCAAATCGAGAAGACTTTTTTTAATATTAATGATGTAATTAGTTTAATTAGTGGGATAATTTTTTACCAAAAATGGAAATGGGAAGAATTATGTGGGACGCCCGAAATAGAAAGATGGGAAGAATAAGTGGGACTGAGGTAGTAATATTTAAGAAAATGGATTTTGACCGTTATATCCTTACAAATTGGGCTCCGGCGGGCCATCACCACGCTCAAAACCAATATGTTAAAAGGGGAGGAGGCGAGGGTGGGTTGGTGGTGTGTAGTCAAATGTTCAAGTAATAGGTCTTGCTTTCAAATTTCCAACACATATTTTTTTCTTTATATAATAATAGCCAGACGCAACTCGTGCTATACACTTATACAGCAACGACCCGTGCTGGCACGTTCCCCGCGTCTGCTGCACACCGTTAGAGTCCCATGCTATATAGCACGGGTCCCCGATGTTGTGCAGCACACGTAGTGTACCCTTGCTATACAGTAGGACCCCCACACTGATAGTACGGGTCTAATGCTGCATAGAACGGGTTCCCTGTCGGGGTCCCTTGCGTCTGCTGCATACCGTTTGGGTCCCGTGCTATATACAGGAGACCACTGCTATTTTTAAAATAGAGACCCCGTAAAATGGCGAAAATACCCTTAAATTGAAAGTTATTTTTAAAAGGTTAAATCAAGAAGGTTACCTTTTTAATGTTGACCGAGTCCGAGGCTGTTTTTTTAAAAGACCCTTAGATAAATGTAAAACCTTTACTTATTGGGGCCATATAAAAATAAAATACGTTAAATGGCCCGTTGGAAAAGATTTCGATTTGATATCCGAATTTCCTGCAAATCATTCGCTTGATGAATGAACCGATTTGAATTCTTCCATCCGAGAATAATTCAAACCTTTGTTATTTGTTTAATTCTGAAAAATCTATGGCACGTGATCCATTCACGAAATCAAAAGTCGATCGTAATAAGTTTCATACAAAGTAATAATTTTAAATTAGTAAAATAAAAAACCTTATGAATCGGCCAAGCTGGAGCTCGATTTTAACAAGCTCAAGTCCAGCTTTACTCGGTCCGACTCACAGAGCTTGTGAGCCCTATCCAAGCTTTACTCGAGCCGACTCACGGAGCTCGTGACTTCTATCCAAAATTTGGATTTCGAAATTCTAATGTTAACCAAACAATTGCAATGAATTTGAATTCTATATCTTGGAACTCGTAATGCGATTTCGTTTAAACACGCGAATCCAAAGCATCCTAAACAAAAACAGAGTGTTTTTGTGATCCAGCCTACCCCACAAAGCCAAAGAAGAAAAAATATATAAAATAATATTATTAATATTTTATTATAATATTATTATATATATAATAAATTATTGAACTGTTCGTAATATTATTTTATATATAATATCTTGTTCAACTATCGTTAAATAATGTTCTCTTTTTTTGTTTCTGAAAGAAATCTTGGTTCACCAACGAGAAGGGCAAGGATGTTTACTGAACAGGGTATGAACGAGGAGCGCGGTTCGAGATCGAAGAACTATAGCAGTATCAACATTTGCGTCGTAATGCAAAGGAGGATCGTGTTCGTTAAATAAACCTTTTGGTCGTTTCTTGCGTGAAGGGTCATTGTCAATTCATTATGATATGGATTGTCATGTTAAGTAATCAAAATTCTAATTGGTTTTTTTTTTCCTCACATCCATCCTTTATTTGGCATTGGAAAAAGGGAAAGTGAAGAAAATCTGCGCACCAAGAAATGGGAAGCAATGGTTTGAAAAGAAGGCCGAAGAAAGAACCGTTCTCCACAAGTTACACTCTGCCTGATGATTCTGTTGAGGCTTTTACTAGCATCCTGTGATTCGGTATCTTCCTATTTTACCATGTTGAAAATTCAGCATTTTGGATAGTTTTTTTCTTTATGGATTAGTGGAATTTGATTTTCTTAGAGCATCTCCAACCGAACACTAAAACTCATAACTTGGGATAAATTTACTCCGATCGAACACCAAAACTAAACGCAGAATGTGTTTGATATACTCTCTCTTCAATTCGACGCATCTATGCGTCTGGGACAGTAAAGATGTTATTGATGTATTTTAATTGCATTAAAGCCCTTTTATTTTTGTAATTAAAAATCAATTTATTGTACACATTCACGCGATACGAGGTTGGAGGATAGAGAAGCTGGTCTTGGTATTAATGTAGGGTTAATTCCTTATCAGTCCCTCTCAAAGTTTAAACTTCCTCTTAAATACCACTCGAATTATTTCTTCCTTATAAGTACCTATTTGAAAATTTATTCCTCTGCAGTACCTAAAAAGGTCTTTTCAGCGTTAAAAAGACGAAAATACCCCTGTCTCACATATTCCATTGAAGTTGAATAAATTATTTCACATGAATTATACCAACAAAACTTGTTATTATACCAATAAAATTGAAATTATACCAGAAACTTATAGAAATTATACCAAATATTCGAACATTATACTACGTTATTATAATTCGAATTTTATAAAATGAAATTGGACATTATACCAACTGATTATGCTATTATACTAGAAATTATGAAAATTGTACCATTTGTTTTCGTAATTATACCAATAAATAAAGGTATTAAGTTATACAAAAACATTAGGCATTATACCAACTGATTTTGCTATTATACCAGAAATTGAGGAGATTATACCATCTATTTTCGTTATCATACCAATAAATATTGTTATTTTAATTTAAGCGAAATTGAATTATATACCAACTAATGTTTGCAATTATACCATAAATTGTGGAAAATATACCATACATTATCGTTATTATACCATTTATCTCAGTTATTATACCAATAAATAAGTTATTTTAATTTTATACAGCAAAATTGGAGATTATACCAACTAATTTTGCTATTATACCAGAAACTGAGTAAATTATATCATCTGTTTATTAGGTTCAATTCTGCTGGTATAATAACGATAACAGTTGGTATAATTTCCAATTTAACATTATTTTGTTGGTATAATGAGAATAACAGTTGGTATAATAATCAGAATAGTTGGTATAATGCCCAATTTAATATCAGGAAAGGGTATTTCCGTCCGTTCACTGTTTAGGGGTATTAACCACACAACTTTTTGCAGATGGGTACTTACCAGGAAGATTTTTTCGTAGGGATACTGAACAGGAAGTTAAGTTTCTGACAGGGCCTGATAAGGAATTTACCCATTAATGTATACATTCACGCAACACGAGGACTCTCATTCGTCTTTACTATTTCCAAAATAATCCGAGTGTCACCTGAGCTTGTTGGAATTTGCACTTTAAAATAGTAAAATAATACTACCTCCGTCCCGGCTATTTCTCCAAAGATTAGCGGACACGAAAATTAAGAAATCACATTATTTTAATATTATAATACACCTTTTTGAGGTATAGAGAGAGAAAAGTTATTAGTAGACACGCAAATCAAGAAGACTTTTTTTAATATTAATGGTGTAATTAGTTTAATTAGTGGGATAATTTTTTACCAAAAATAGAAATGAGAAGAATTATGTGGGACGCCCGAAATAGAAAGATGGGAAGAAATAAGTGGGACGGAGGTAGTATTATAGTCTACTTGTAAAATTATGAAATATGTGGGTATATTGAAATTGATAAAAAAAAATAAGGGAGAGAAAATTGCAGAATATTGTTTTGAGTTTGAGAATAAGTTTAACGGTTGAAGAAGAATTACTGCATTTTGTGTTTGAGAATGAGTTTGAGTTTGAGAATGCGTTTTTAGGTTGAAGATGAGTCTTATGTTATTTGATGTCCATATTTATTTTGTTGATTAGCTTTTTCTTCCCTTTAAAGAAAATCGTGGTTGTTGTGTTTTAGGGGCAAGAAACGAGGCAAATAATTCTGTAAAGATGAGAAGAGATCGATGTAATTGTGGTCGAATTAGTAGAGATCGATGTAACTTACATTACTGGTGTTTGTGTCGTTTTTTTCCTCTGTGTCGCTTCATCGATGACCATCTGTTTGTTTCTCCATGTTCGTAAGTGTCTTATATCATTGACATTACTTAAAATTTGACGAAGGTATTAACTAATGATCATCGTTTTCTGTGAGCGTTTATGTTTCTTACAAGTGCTTCAACATTTCCTTTTGGTATCCGACAGGCATTCGATCCAAAACATGGCATGTGTAATTATGCACAATCTTTTTTACTCATTAGGTCATTCTTCATTTCACGTTAAGGTTATTTGTTAATATTACCTTTCATTAGCTTGGCACACACGTAGAGTGTGCATGATTTACTAGTATATATAATAAATTAATGAACAGTTCGTATTAAAGGGCGACGCGGCGGATTCCTGTCCCCGGTTTCGAACGGTTCAAAAGAGCTGAAGACATCTATAAATAGGCTGAGTATTCTTCAGTTATTATCATCACAAATCAAGTGAGAAGTTCAGTGAGAGAGAAATAGTGAGAGGAAAACTTATCCGGGTGGATAAGGGTGAGAGCGGGTTTTATTGGGCTAGTTGGGAGTAGGTACAAATATATTACCTGGATGAGTAAGGGGTCTCAAGTTTTGGTTTAAACACGAGTGTTAATTTGTATTCTGTAATATTCTCAATATAGTAAAGTTGGTGCTCTCCGTGGAGGTAGGCGGCATTGGTCGAACCACGTAAAAATCTCGTGTTTCTATCGGCGTCATTTCGATTTTATATTGTCCAAATAAAATAGTCGCGAGTCCAAAATCAATTTCCGTTGGGCCCTAAAAATTACCACTCAGCCCCGACAAGTGTTTGATTTGATTATCACGTAAAAATAAAATCCTCGTACACGCGCTGGTAATTGGCTTGAAGCCAATGCATCGAACTCAAGTTCCACTATCCACTTTCTTCACCTTTTAAATGGAAAAAGAAAAAGAAAAAGAAAAGAAGACATTTATGTAGCTCTTATCCGAAGAAGAAACGATCCAGCCTTATTTCCGCGCAAACCAAAAACTTCATTTTCTCAATAAACAAAATTAATAATCTTACTACTGTACCAAAAAAATTATGTCAAACCCAAAAGCCAATTGGGATGTTAGTATACAACAGCCGGCGAGTACTTTAACTTCGGGCGGAAAAGGTTCGACACAAACCAAAGAAAACTCTCTAAGATTTAAGATTAACCACCGTCGGTTGGAAAACAAGCCCTTTCACTCCTTTCCTTCGAACATATAAAATGGCGATCCCAATTCGTACGTACATTCGCCGCCGTTCATCATTTATTACGCAAAAGGGGCTGCTCAGATGCAGAACCTGCAACAACAAGAAACAATGCCCATGCTTACATACCAAAATCTCACAACAATCATATGGATAATTAACAAAAACAACCTTGTAAAACAATACTCTTTTTCCCCATTGAGATGATTATATCTATGGATTGAGTGGGAATTATCCCAAAAAGGCTCTTTCAAAAAACTTTTTTTTTTTGATAGTGTAGTATCCCATAGTTCATATCATCTCAATACAACATATGTGTTGAGATTATAAAACCAAGGTTTGCCCCACATAGTATAATTCTACTTTCAAATCCATTTTAAGAGGCAAATCCACTCCTATTACCAGTTAGTTTCAAATAGATATATATAGCAGCTATTGATTTTCAGTGACAAAATTGTTTAGGAAATAACAAAAAGAGATAATATAGAAATCGATGTGTCCTTCCTAAAACCAATTGGTGATAAGAGGAGAAACCTCTTATATATATAGTGGCATGAAGAGCTTGAATTAGTTGATGTTGGACAAAGCTCAACTTAAAATCTCAACACATACCTCCAACATGACTCAGCCCGTCGGCCCTAACCCTCCTCCTCGAAACCTTCTCCTTAATCTCCGCAAAAACCAAATGAGCCAAAAGCAAACCCGCGGCAAACGCGCCGACGATCAGCATCCAAAAGACCGAATCCCATCCCTTCGACGACAGAAAGCCCGTCAAAAGCGGGCCCAGAGCCGCGCCTATCGAGCCCGTCCCGTCGATGATCGCCGTGACCGTAGCCAAAGCCCTCGAGTCGCCCCTCAACGAGCCGTGGGTCCCGAGGTCGGCCGAGACGGCGGTGGTAATGAGCGCGTAGGGCCCGTTCACGAAGAGGCCCACCACCATCATGAGGGCGACGTTGGCGGCCCTCGAGGTTCCACCGTACTTACGGTAGAGAAGCATGGAGGGGATTGCAAAGTACATGAAGCTCGCGGCGGTGGTCGCCCGGGCCTTGAGCTTGTCCGATATGTGGCCCGCTAGGATTCCCCCGATGATTCCCCCCACGTCGAAGAGGGTCGATAGGTTTCCCGCAGATTTCACCGACATGTATTCTCCCCCGATCGCTTCAAAAGTCGAAACAATACGCATCATATAAGAAAAAAGATGAGATATTTACAGTACGTTCGTACGCAGAATTCGATGTGGCAAAAGAAAAAGAAGGCGTAATGGTACGTCACACGAAGCGCAATGTACAAGGGTTCGATGGGTACCATTAGACTTTCCTATTTCTTTTTCCCGTCGATTTATGCATACCAAACGAACCCTACGGAGTTTGATGCGGAAATGAAAAGGAAAAGTGTGTTTCGCATCGAATCATTGTACATTGCGCTTCGTGTATCGTGCAATTAGAGTTTTACTTTTCTTTTCCACATCGAATTCTGCATACCAAGCACACACCTTAAGGTAGGTAACTAAGGCGTAACTCTCGAGATTGCTAAGATAGCTATATCAATTGGATAATATTGCAAACAACTAAAACGAAATCTAGCCGTTTAAGTATTTATGATTGCATGAACTCGTATATAACCCAACTCCACTCAAAAATTGACACGTGATCTGACTTTAACACTATTCCACCCATGATGATACACCAATCAGTCCGTTAGATTTTCGAAGAATCATCGAAATTTCACGTGTCGAAAATCTAAGCGAGTTGAGCTATACCCAATTTGGTAGGATAGAATAGATCTGATAGTAAAAATTGGATTAACCTCAGCTACCCTAAATATTATGCAAGTCGAACCACGCCAGAGTAACCAAAGCCATGAATGGAATCAAAATCAGATAGACAAATCAAACACAGATTCTGTGAGCAAAACATAGCAATGAAGAACACATCAGAAAAGATCTTAACAAGAAAAAGCAAAAAAAAAAAGTGGCGTCGAAATATACCAGTCCGACTGAGGTAGAACGGCAGCCAATACAGAAACGTGTAAGCTACCATCTTCGCAAAGAAAAGGCAGAGCGCAAACGGAATAACGCCAGGTATCAAACACGCCTCCAACGGCCCAATACTCTTCCTTGCACTAGCGTTACGATTCTCCCCACTACTTCGATCGACGCACTCTTTTGACATTATCTGCGATTCCTCGTCCCTAACTGCTTCAACGGTATTATTCGTTTCTGAGAATCCAACGTCTTCGGGGTAAGCAGCCAAGAACAAGTAAACGATCAAGCCCGCAACAAATATAAAAGCGCCGGGAAGGATGAAAGACAATCCCCAGCCATACTGTAATACGCCGGCAGCTATCAAAGTCCCAGCAATGTTCCCAACTGAGGTATGAGCATTCCATATCCCCATAATCAGTCCTCTCTTTCGTTTTCCAAACCAATTTCCAATCACAGCCACGACTGAAGGCCACCCAGTCGCTTGAAACAGACCAGCAATCATCTGCATAGAGAGATAGAACCAAAACACATGAATGTCCCAGAAATAGCCCATGCCAAAGAGTCCCACGAAGATTCCGCTGCCTATCATCCCTGTGGATAAGAACAATCTCAGATCTAAGGTGTCGCCTAAATGCCCAGCCACGTACATTCCTATTGAGTAGCAAGAGAGGAACGCCACGTCGATTTCCCCCAATTTTGAGGTTCCGTCCCTTCCGTTAAACGGTGCCCAGCCCTTTCCCCTTTTGGACGCGGCGTCGGCGAAGGCGGTGGCGTTCGCGGTGGTGGTTGCGACGAATACGTCGCCGATCGGCCACGGGTGGAAGAGGTTTGCGTCGGAGGAATCGCCGGTGGTGGGGTCGGGATCGAGGACGCTCTTGACGACGCTGCTAGGTTTTCGCGAGGCGTGGTAGGCGGCGTAGGCGACGAACGTCACCAATAGGACGACGTAGCGGTAGGTGTTTATGCTCCAATCCCTACCTCTGATCTTCTTAATCAGCAAAATTCCAGGTGGGTACGCCATGAATGACGACGATAACACCTTTTTCGAAGAACCTTTGAATTCAGAGAAACGCTACAGCAAATAACGTTCGCCGGCGACGATGGCGATCATAGAACCAAAAGAAACTCCGGTTTTTTAGGTGCATAGGATTACATCAATTAACCCATTCAACGAATTCCCATTTAATTTGTTTGTCCCCTTTCTTTGTTCAGAGAGAGAGAGAGAGTGAGACGGACGAAGTTGGCGGGGAAGGTTATAGCGAAAGTACACGTGGAAGAACGAGAGAGTATCTTTCAGGTCAGAAAGTTCGGCGCCACGCATGAGTGAGCCGTTTCTCTTTCATTTACTTATTACTGTTTAATAACAAATTGACCTTTTATTCATGGAAATCATTAATAAATACCAACCCAACAACCTTAAAATCAATATCAATTTTTTCGTAACCTTTTTATACTTCACTATTATTACTACATCTCATTGTGGGGACATTCTTGTCTCCAACTCCCCCTTCGCTTGTCTTTGCAATAATCGTAGGTCATATATTTCTTCCTATAATGCTTCATAGTTGCTTTCTGTACGGCGCTGAGTTCCCAATGTTTCGATGTATTCCAAGCATGGGAAGAATCGCAGTTTCCCTCAACAGTACAAGCCTCGATGGAGAAACCTTCGTAGTGTGCTATAAATGGGCCTTGGGCCCAATAAGGTTGGCCACCGGCCCAACTACCATTCCATAGTGCTGCCTCGACGTGCATGGGAGTCGTGATGTAGGGAAGTCCCTCAACTTTCTTGAAAACCCTAATTGGGATCTCATCCACGAAGAACCTGAAATTGTGTCATAGTAATGACATGACATAATTAAAAGATACATATGAGTAAATGGAAATTTTTGTGTTTAAGTATATAACGTCACACTATTTGGAATCAAATTTTCAAATGTGCCCTTTTAGTGCTTCAACTTTTAAACGTATCGTTTTGGTTTCTGAAGTTATAAAATTGTTCCCTTTGGATTTTTTATTTTCCAGTTTTTTTAGGTCAAAGAACCAAAAAAGGAAAGATTTTGCAAAGTTTAGGGACAAAACGATTACATTTAGACCATCTCCAACCGAAAAAACGCATTCTTAAACCCATACCAACTCTCAAAAGTCTTCTCCAACCGCAACTCAAAGACCATTATTGTAATATTCTCTTCTGTCCGATTTTTTAGTATTACTCATGAAATTTACAACTTTAACAATTATACCACCCGATTATTTTAAATCAATTGAAAAAATAATTAACTCAATATGTTTTAATATAAAAATATAGAAAAAAACTAATTACTAAAAATAGGAGCCCTTTTTATATATGGGTACCTTGATAATTAAAATAAAAAAGGGTATAATTTTAATTTTTAAAACATCAAACACATCTTTTGGGATATCTCATTCTCAAACGCATATATGCGTTTAAAACAGGAGAGAAGATTTTTTTGAATTTGTGTTTGGTGTACGGTTGAAAAACTTTTAGTATAAATTTTGGGTTTTTGGGTATTGGAGATGCCCTTAAAAGTTTGAGCACCAACCGTAAGATTTGGTGTAATTTAAGCACCAAATTTGTTGTGTTCTCTATATATCTCTCTCTCTCTCTATTTTATATATACATATATATTTATATATATATATATATATATATATCGATTGAAGATCAAACTCACGCTATTTGTTTACTGTTCCATAGTATTTCGTAGGAATGAAAGCCCTTCGAAGGATCGAACCATAGCTTGATAGACTGTTCTCTGGCTCCATAGTCGTTCGCGAAAATGTTGGTGTTCAAAATCCCGCCCGCACCCACGAATTCGAAATCCACTTCGTTATGGTACCCATTTTGGTGGTCAATCATCTAAAACAAAAGAGTATATGAGTATTAGTTTTATTAGTGAGCTATATACTAATGTTCATTTTTTTATTACATAGAACGAAGTGACGACTCCCGGCGATTTTCCTCGTGGAGTCTTCATCTTTATACGGAAACTACCGTATAAGTAGGTGGCTTTGGACTGAAATCCAGCGCCTGAAAATTCGATTTTATGAAGAAAAAAAAAGATCGATAATTTGTTCGAAACCCTTTAATCGATTTAACGAATACAATTTAAGAAAAATCTAAAAATTGAATCTTTCGTACGAATTTGGACCTGATCTTTCGTCGAGCGTAAGCTTGACATCAGTTCCCTGAGGATTAACGTAGCAGTGATCGGTTCCCCAAGTATAAGTGTAGTATGTGTAGAAATTAGTAGCATTTGCATTTTTTCCATTGATTTCCTTAGGAAGGAAAAATAGAAAAGCTGCTAATAATTCAAGAATAGCCATTAGATGAATGTGCATGATTATATGTCTGAGCTTCCTTCGTTTGATATTTATATTTGAAGGGTGGTGCTGCCTCTTTGTATCCTAGTACATCGAACTTATTCTTAACAATTTACTGTTTGAATAGATGTAATATGATTGTTTCACGTAGTTAATACGTAATGTTCATACTATATTTACCCAATGTTTGAGAGGTTCATCTTACTTTTCATGTGCTGGTCAAGCAAGAAAATCCATTGAATGGAATGGTTGTAATATATTTCATCCCTTAACTTGGTAGTACAATAAATGTATATTCATACGAATAGATTTTCACAAAGGTTTCGTATTAGTTAATTTATAGATTTATCGAGGTTTTGATTTATTCTCGCTTGTTACCTACACAGTGTCACAAATTTAGGGCTCATGAAAGGCAATTGTTTATCACTCACAGACTACAATGACAATGATATGACAATCTAATAACATTTAAATTGATTTATACATGTAAATACCTACATATTTGTGCGGTTGAAATCATGTGTCCCACAATCCCTGTCTAATTTCATGTCCCACTTTATTAAAAATGACTCTATGATTATCGAAAAATATATGATATGGATATCAAATTGATCATCATAAAACAAGGAATAAATTGAATATGTTTATTTATTTTTATCATATAAATTGGTGGAATATAGGATTAAAAGAATTAATAAATAAACAAGAAATTTTGTGAATAGGATTTAAAATTCAACAGATCTGATAGAGGGGGACATAATTTGTGAGACAGATGATTTCATATGATAATGTGGGACTGAAAATAACGGTCTGAAAAAACTCAAACAAGTTATTATGTTACTAATGTTACCGAATCAAATCAATCTCTAAAAAAGTAAAACCAATTGGCAATAATGAGAGTGACTCACACGCTATCGATTGTGATTGGATTAATACCCCAAACAATCATCCCCTCCAACTCAAGAACACCGAGTGAAGTAGCCCACGAGCTTTATACAAGACATTCTTGTTTAGATTATTGGATGTATGTGGAATTGGGTTTGATATATGTTCTATTATATTAGGGTGACGGGTGGTTATAAAACGCCATTTTAGTCTATCAATTTTGTTTACAATTTAACCCCTTAATTTATGTTAATTAAAGAATTATCATGATATTGGCAATATATAATTATGGCCTCAAATAAATTTTCTTATATGTAACAAAATTAATAAAATTAAATTTACACTTTAAACTTGAAATATAAAATATACTATATTTATATATGACACATGCATAGAATGTGCTTAAATATTAGTCCCAATAGTTTAAGAGGGAATAACAACTGTAATTGCTATTTTACACTTTAAACTATATATAAGAGGGAATAACAACTGTAATTGCTATATATAACAAAATTAATAAAATTTACACTATGAACCTGAAATATAAAATATACTATATTTATATATGACGCATGCATAGAATGTGCTTAAATACTAGTCCCAATAGTTTAAGAGGGAATAACAACTGTAATTGCTATTTTACCTTTTTATATTTTACTTATTTTATTTTGAGTAATTATTTTATCCTGCAATTTTTTATACATCTTCCCATTATATTAAGGCTCAGGGCCTCATAGAACTACTTTAGTATGTTTATTTTAATTCTATAGGATAACTATCATTATAATCTTTTTATTATCTATTTTAGTTAAATTAATATTCTTTCCTCTCCACTACGTCAAATACAATATAAATAAATACTAAAAAACTACCAACTACACAAGTTGAGTAAACTACTTTTTGCCTTCACAATTATATTAATTGCACACACGTAGTGTGCAAAAGTTACTAGTTGTAACTGTACCCAAGGGCTCGTTTGTTGTCGAAGATAAGACAAGATAACTTAAATACATAAACCTTGATGTGGTATTTGGTTTTGTTTTCCCAGTTTGTATAATAAAATGCCATTCCAATATTACGGGCTTGGATATTATTAGTCTGATTTAAAATGGGAACAAGGTCTTGTTCCATAATACTTTACTAGTACTTTCTGCACACTCTATGCATGTGCTTAAAATATAATTGTTCTAATTTTAATTTTTGAAATTTATAATTTACGGTTAGCAGATGAAATATAATTTTTATATCTACAAAAGGAAAATAATGAGTAGGAGTAAAAGTACAAATAACTAAAAATTGAGGGGTTGTATATGATAAGTATTTAATTAATGAAATTAAAATAGAGATATTAAATTGTAAATATTTTACAGACCAAAATGACAGTTAATTGCCACCCATCACCCTAGGCCTCTTTACGTGCCCCTATAACCAAACATGCCATAATAAATCTTTTCTCCTCTTATTTACACATATATATATATTATATATATATATATCATTTTAAAGTACAAATAACACCTCAAAAAATTAAGTATATTTAGAGCACAAGCATCGAGTGTGAAAACTACTATTAACAATAATGGAGCAACCAGAGGCTGAGCGAGAAAATCACCTGAGGGTAGGCAAAAATAGAAATAAAACATAATAAAACCTTGTAATTGTTTTGTTAGAATTTTTAAATTCGACAGCATAATTAAAACCGTAATTCATCTTCAATAACGCATGAAAAAACCAATCGTTTTTCCTTGCTATTTGGTTTTGAAAATTTATGTAATACGTTGAATAATATCATTATCTATGTAACTTATTACTTCCACTTATATTGAGTTTGTAGATGTACAATATGAGAGTTGAAAACCCAAGAAAAGTAGTCAATAAATAAAATAACAACCGTATGAATAGGTACAAATTAAATTCAAAATAAAAACAACAGAAATGGTGGATAAATAAGAGTACACAAAAGAGATGTTGAAAAGAAAAATTAATATTGGAAAAAAAAAGAAAAATTAATAATGTTAAATAATAACAAAGTTGAATTTGTAAAGATGAATGACGATCTTGATAATTCCAAGAAATCATAGATAATATAAATGAATCGGAACAAGTTAACTATATTTAGATCACATATATTAGGAATCTTATGATGTTACATTAAAGTAAAAATGATGCATAAATTGTATTTTTCTAATACTATAGATTGATACTATAGACACTAACAAAATCTCAGGTAGGCAAGTGCCTACCCTCGCCATATGCCAGCTCCGCCCTTGGGAGCAACAACAAGAAACGAGAGTCTTGATAGTTGGTGCTAGCCCTACGGTACTGGTCTTGCAACATCAACATGCCTAAACATCAAAAGCATTCTGAATATTGTGTTAGAAAGAAAAGATTGTTGTGCTTGTCTTAGAAAGAAAAGATTGGTGTGCTTGTATGTGGAAAAAGAGACCATAAGACATATTGAAGCTTTACTAGTCAAAGTATTAGGATCGTGGACGGGTGTTAGAGGGGAGTGAAATCGGTTTCCAATCTTCAATCAAAGCCAAGTGCGGAATACCATAGGCTTTGATTGTGAACTATATGTGGCGGTTTGTATATGTGGGTGATTTGGTTCGGTTTTGGCGTATGGAGGTGGTTGAAGCATTTTGTCGAACACCTTGAGTATGAGTATTTGGAGTGTGTGGTTTCGGTTTGTAGGAGTAGAGACACATGATTTGTTATGGAAGTTCGGAGTCTAAATACTCCTGTCCTTCCCTGCAAAGAAGGCTATACTAGAAGATCCGGCTTTTACAACCCCCGTTGTACAACCTCATTAGCTAGACTCATATAGTATAACCCACCCGGCTATACTTAGCTAACTAAACTCCTAGACACCACTAGACAGCTTTTTACAGTCCGTCTCTTTCAAGAGCTTTTTACAGTCCATTTTGAACGTACGGCACCCCGCAAGGTCAACTGTAATGATTGTAGGCCGCAACCTCACACCGGCTTGATCTTTACGTCTCTAAGCTAATATGGCACCATTCTTTCTTGTCTCGTGCAAAGACTACATACACTTGTTTATAGTCTATATGCTAAGACTCTCACTTAACTAATCTACTTAAAATCATCTCTCTAATGTGTGTGGGTTTGAACGTTGTAGCTCTCTCTCTTTTGTAACCCACACACTTGGAAGAACTCTCTTGATTTAATCTTCTTAGCTCTTGGATCTCTATTTGAATGTGTGCTTATTTGCTCTAGTATCCTTAGTTGTTTCTGCCCTTAACTGTTGTATTTATAGGCTTCGCACCTTAATATAACCGTATGACACAATAATATAGCTGTTGGGAGCCTTTGTTGACTTGGTCAATATTGTCAGCTTTATCTGCCTGTACCTACTGCTGCAGTAAAAGGTTTGTACACCAGTCAACAATTGACCAGTCAATCCAGTTATTGACCTGACGAGTAATTGACCGGACCAGTCCAGACTGAGACCGGTCAGTCCCGTCCGAGACCGGATCAGTCCAGACCGAGACCAGACCAGTGCAGTCCAGTCTGACCAGACCGAGACCGGGTTGACTGATTGTTGATCATGTTGACCAGCAGTTGACCGACCCGGTCTTTCGCCCTGAGCTCATATTTGATATCTGTTTTTCGAACCGAGCTTATCTAACCACTTAAATTAATATGTTAGTAACACAATAATAAGTATTGTTTTCATCAAAACTAGATTGCTAGATATTATAATCCAACACAAAGAATTATATGATCGTTTCCAAATGATGTTAACGTGTGTTTAAATTTGACTAAGAGATTATCTACTCTCACGTGTCAAATTTCATTTAAATTAACGATTATAATAATCGGAGGTCCAAAACGGTCCAAAATCCGTAGGATTGAGAACTAGTAAGAGCATGTAATATGAGGACGAGAAATACCCACATTTAGGGCCCTTCAATAATTTAAGGAGGTAATTGTATAAATAAATGTTTAATTAATTTTCTAGTATTGTATATTTGAGGTGAGATTTCGGGACACCTTAATTAAGCGGGGCATTTTTATTCCTCCAAGTTCAATAAAAAGAGCAATTTAAGGACAGTGTAGCTGGAATTTACACGTGTGCGTCGTAATTGATGATTTGGATCCAATTATTCGTTACATGCAACTAAGCGCCGCCTAAAGAAAAAATTAGACGATAATAAAATAATTATAATTAATAATAACTAAATAATTAACAATAATTGTCAAAAACATAATAAATGATGTGAGCGATTACAAGATAAAGCAAATGCATCCAAAGTCATGATGCGATACATGTTTGTCTTCTTGCGAATTTTGTAACGTCTTTCGTTCATCGTTTTCACCTTCTTCTACATTTTCTCAAACTCCGGTTGCAACTTTTTTTTTCTCATTCTCAATCATATATTGGAGGATCCTCTCATTCAAAAAAAATTAGATCCATTTTTTTGAAAAAATGAGTTAACATTCACGGTCACATACCAAAAAAATGAAGAAAAAGTAAACTAAAATTGTTCACCTTCTAATCTCGACAAGAGTGGATTCGATGACCAAGATTATTTTCCAACCATGAGGTTCTCAATCTCGCGGGACTGCTACAATGGCAATACAAGCCGTGAAGACATTGAGATCTTTTCCCACTTAAACCTTAAAATAATGATGGGACTAAGGATTCACGCTTTACCAATGTGAATGACTAGATTTGTTTGGGTTACATACTCGATTCTGACAGAGTTTTGGAAGAAGAAATAAGTTATTTGATTTGGGAAAATTTTTTGACTATCATGATCGTCTTGTTGCTCGTTCTTGAGGATAGTTTATTAACATAATAATTATTGTTAATTACTTAGTTGTTATTATGTAATTATTATTATTTAATTATTCTTATCATTTATTTTTTTTACGTCGGTGATGCTTAGTTGGATGCTAAAGAGAAAAAAAATAGGTCCAAATCATCGATATCGCGCACACGTGTTAATTCCGGCTAAACTGTCCTTAAATTGCACTTTCTATTTGACTTACATTACTAAAAATGTTTTGCTTAATTAAGGTGTTTCGAAATCGTCACCACTCCAAATATACATGACTAATAAATTATTTAAGCCATAAATAAACTGGATTACTATTCACCGCCCCCCTTTTTCCTAGCCACCCCCTAAAGGACTGTAAAAAGACGATTTGGCACTTATGATATTTAAATTAATTTAAAAAGAAAAAACTAACTAAATATATAATTCCGGTACAAAATACTGAAAACTACAAATAAATTCGAACGCGATCGATACGGAAAAAAAATTCGATTTAACATTTTAGGACCGATCGACCGATATTTTCGGCCCTGCAGTGCACGAGCCATACGAAATTTTCGGCCGGGCTGTGTCCGGGCCGATCGATATTTTCGGCCGGGACACTACCTGGCCTAAAATTTCGTTCGGCCGTGCAGTGTACGGGCCGAACGATTTTTTCGGCCCTGACAGGTCAGACCAAAAAAATCGATCGGCCAGTACACTGCAGGGCCGAAAATCGATGGTCCGCTGCACTGCCTGGCCGAAAATCTCGATCGACCGTATTTTTTTTCTAAGTTTTTCGGAAATAATTATTTGTATTAGTAATTTTTTTGAGTTATAATTTGTGACTATCTATTGTATTAGTAATTCGAAACGGAATAAAGATGCAAAGAAATATTCCAAAGCGTAATATTTATGTTTCGTTTATATATCGGACGCGTACTGTTTATGTTTGGAATATTTTTTTGCATCTTTATTCCGTTTCGAATTACTAATACAATAGATAGTCACAAATTATAACACAAAAAAATTACTAATACAAATAATTATTCCCGGAAAACTTAGAAAAAATAAAATACGGTCGATCGAGATTTTCGGCCAGTGCAGCGGACCATCGATATTTTTGGCCCTGCAGTGTACTGGCCGATCGATTTTTTCGGCCAAACCTGTTAGAGCCGAAAAAATCGTTCGGCCCGTACACTGTACGGCCGAATGAAATTTTCGGTCAGGCAGTGTCCAGGCAGAAAATATCGATCGGCCCGCACACAGCCAGATCGAAAATTTCGTTCGGCCCGTGCACTGCAGGGCCGAAAATATCGATCGATCGATACTAAAATGTTAAATTGAATTTTTTTCGTATCGATCGATCGTTCGAATTTATTTGTGTATGTAGTTTTCAGTATTTCGTACCAGAATTATATATTTAGTTAGTTTTTTCTTTTTAAATTAATTTAAATATCATAAGGGCAAAATCGTCTTTGTACAGTCCTTTAGGGGTGGTAACAAGTAAAAAGGGGCGGTGATTAGTAATTCCCTAAATAAATTGCGATTTGCCAATAAACTTCACGCAATATATTGGATTCTCGCTTCCTCGCCGGTCCAATCCCCCGACATCTTTAATGCCTTTCGTTACAAAATTATCACAATCAGCGGAATTAGTTGTTGATTAAAAAGGTTTCAATTTAATTAAATAAACTTAATTGATCTCATCGAAGTCCCACAATTCAATTCCCATCCCCACCACCATCTTCACTTTCAGACCGTACTTACTAACAAGACAACAAAAATCTACGCAATTATTACATTAGGGCTTAGTTTCTTACCTTTTCCCCATCACCGTGGATCAGATTCGGTTCCACTCTCTCGAAAAAATCCTTCTTTGATGTGCGTACTATGAGAAAAACGAAGACGAAGAGCAAGAGAGTAAATGGGCGTGGCTAACAAGGCCTGTATTAACTGTTACAATGTGAATAATCGCAATAACATCAACAATTTGTCGGCTGCTGAGAAGCAGCAGAAGCAGAAGCATAGCTGTAATAAGTACAAGGGTTGCGGTCACTATTTGCCGTGGATACGGCGGAAGAAGCTGACGTGGACGGTGGTTTGTGGCCTGCTTCTCTTCGCCGTAGGTTTCGTTTCTCTCTTCGCCGGACACGTGGCGTCGGATCTTGAATGGTACTCCCAGCGCCTCGTTAAGCGTACTTGGTATATTCACAAGGTTGATCCCTCTCCATAATTTGATCCTATTAAATTATGATCAATGCTTTCCTCTGTACTTTCTGCCCACTTCAGAATGTTTCTGTAGCTTTTTTTCTTCCTGCGATTATTGAATTTGGGGGTAAAATGTTCAGACAATGAAGCTGCCCAACTTCTATTCTGAAAAATTTCATCTTTGTGTATGTTTATGGGAGTTATTTTTTTTTTTTGAGTAATGTGGATGAGGTTTGGGAGTTCTAACATCACAGCTTGTATGTATAGCTCTGTAACGTTTATGGCCAATTTCAAATTCTCTGTTGTTGTAAATTCTATGGCAGGAAAGGGGCTTTCACGCTCCAGTCGATATATGGAAGTCAGAGTTTTCGAATTTCTATTATGGTTGTAGTGATAGAGATCCTCATCTTGCACGTAAGTTGTGTAGATTTCATTGATTCTTTGCAATCATTGGACCCTTATTACATACAAGAGATTCACTTTAAGGTTGTTGGAAATAAGACTGTTGTATTTAACATAATCGTTGGCCTTGCAGCTGCTGTGAGGGAACGATTTTCAAATGGCTACTTACTTATTGCCACGAGTGGTGGGCTCAATCAACAAAGGATAGGTGTAAGTACTTTTTGCTTGAATCACTTCTCATCTTTGCATCATTTTCAAGGATCATTTAATCATCCTTTTATGCTACTTAATGTAATTCGATGACCTAAACTAGTTTTAATCAACTCCATTTTCTTCAGATAACTGATGCTGTAGTTGTCGCGAGGATCCTAAATGCCACTTTGGTCGTTCCAGAATTGGATCACCACTCATTTTGGAAAGACGAAAGGCTCGTTACCTTTTTTTTAACCTTTAATGATGGTTCTTATCTTATTACCAAGTTTTGTGTATATCTGATGCAAATATAATATTACTTTCTTAATGCAGTGACTTCTCGAACGTTTTTGATGTCGATTGGTTCATCTCTTCCCTTGCAAAGGATGTCCCTATAGTAAAAAAAGTTCCCGAAAAAGTCATGAGGTCTATGGAAAAACCACCGTACACTATGCGCGTGCCAAGGAGATCAGAGCCCGACTATTATCTTGAGCAAGTTTTGCCCATACTACTGAGGAGACGTGTAAGAATAAAACATACTTTAGGATAAGTACCCATCTTTGTAAGAAGGAATTTTGTCATGATGTAGTTAGTAGTTTCTTATGATCTATGGAAAAGGGCATAACAGTAGCTACCTTTTACGGTCTTTATGGCTATCAAAGCAGATGGAGAATCGCTTAAAAAAAAACTTATGTGAATGTTTTCTTCAGGTTCTTCAGTTGACAAAGTTCGATTATAGGCTGGCTAATGACATTCCCGAGGATCTGCAAAAATTGCGTTGTAGGGTTAATTATCATGCCTTGAGATTCACCAAGCCTATAAGGAATCTTGGTCAGAAGATCGTCAGGCGCATGAGAAAGATGGCAAGACGCTTTATTGCCGTCCATTTGAGGTTTGTAATGAAATCATTAATCAAACTTCAGCATCACAGCAGCATGAAAGATTGATACTTTCCTTTTTTTCTTTTGCTTGTAAGAAGAACATTAGCAATCCTTACATCTTAAGTACGGGTAAAATAGCTCTTACAAATCATCATATTTGATTGTGAATTATAGGTTCGAACCTGATATGCTCGCATTTTCTGGATGTTATTACGGCGGTGGAGATAAAGAGAGGCACGAGCTCGGCGAGATAAGAAAGCGATGGGATACTTTGCCTGTAAGATAATAACAAACAATTACAAAATATAACACTCACTTGTCTAAATTTCTCCTGAAAAAAATCTCACGATATTCACTAAAATCCCAGGAATTAAGCGCTGACGAAGAGAGGTTGCGAGGAAGATGCCCATTGACTCCCCACGAGGTTGGCTTATTGCTAAGGGCCTTTAACTTCGACAACAATACGTACCTTTACGTTGCCTCTGGCGAAATATACGGAGGAGAAGGAACTCTTAGGCCTTTGAAAGAACTCTTCCCAAACTTCTATACGAAAGAAATGCTCGCCAGCGAGGAATTGAAGTCCCTTCTTCCCTTCTCGTCTCGCCTGGCCGCCGTGGACTACATTGTCTGCGATGAAAGCGATGTTTTCGTGACCAACAACAATGGTAACATGGCAAAAATTCTAGCCGGGAGAAGGTAAGTCCGTGGTTGGAAATAAATTATATAAAATTAAAAAGTGACTCGCTCGCTCCCTCAAAAGATAACCTTTTGGGCAGAGTTGTCATTCAGCATGGTATCAGAGCTTAGTGACTAACGAGTTCTCTGAGTACGAATCTTGAGGACGACCCATTTAAATAAAATCATACGTTTAGGGCGCGTTTTGGGATGTGGAATTCGATGTGGAAAAGAAATGAAATTGGGTGATGGTACAACACACGAACATTGATGTACAATGATCCGATGCGTATGATTACATTTTCCTTCCCATTTTCGCATTGAATTTCGCATACCAAACGCACCCTTAAGGCTAGATAAGAAAGAAATCAGCCTAACGTGAGGGGGCGTGTTGGAAACTAATTATATAAAATTAGAAAAGCAACTCGCTCCCTTAAGGGTTAATTTTCTAGGCAGAGTGGTCATTCAGCATTCATGATTACCATATCTATCAGTTATTGTTCTGTCTTTTCTTTGTTGAAGGAGGTACATGGGTCACAAGAGAACGATAAGGCCTAATGCGAAAAGGCTGAGCTCTCTTTTTTCGGCGAGGGACAAAATGGATTGGGATAGTTTTGCGAGAAAAGTGAAGTCTCGTCAGAGGGGTTTTATAGGTGAGCCCGAGGAGATGAGGCCTGGGAGAGGAGAATTCCACGAATACCCTTACTCGTGCGTTTGTCAGAAACCGTTCGAAAGCAAAAGTGCTTTTCCTAACATTACAAGGGAAGAAGAGGTTAGGACGAACGAATACATAGTCAATCGAGGTGGTAAGAATTCGTCGGGAAATTTGCTGATGAGAGATGGAAAGAATGAGATGGTTTTTCCCGGGGAGGAAAGCGACGGTGAAGGGTTTTTATCTGATTGATTAGTTCGTACGTAATTCTGAGCCAAGATGGTCATGGCAGATGTGGCTACTAAGCTCCTCTTGGTTCTCAATATAATGTATGTAATTTCGGAAATTGTCTTTTCTCTTACCTCGTGAACCTTTTCTTTTATTTCTTCATAAGCTGTGTGTGTATGTACTGTACTTTTGTGTTTCTAACAATTAAGCAAGTTGGAATATTTATTACCAGTAATGCTCACCAAGCTATAATAAGTCACATATGGGGCATTTAGCCTCTTCCTATTAAGATCTCAAACAAACATTTTTCTCAATGATGCATACAATGTTTTAAAAAGCGCGTAGCGCAAGCCGTAGCGTTTTAATTCCGATAGCGTGTAGCGTATTGCGTGAGTATTTCGAGCAAACTAATTTTAATAAAAAAATTGCATCTATACAACATGTAACGGTATATTACACTGCAATTCAGTTAAAAATAGTATATCATTCATCTTATAAAAAATAATAATAATTAGTTATTCTTTATTGACTTATTTTTAGCAATTTTTATAATTGTATTTCATCAAATTTCCAAGTTACTTGCATCGAAATATATAAAAATAATAATTATTATGAATAAATTACACGGTACATCAATGTATTACCATTTCAATCGATAATCTTAATATGGATAACACGATGAATAAATCTACACATCACATGCCCTATTTTCATCAAATAATCAATTCCGCTCAAATAGCGCAATATTTTTTAAAAAAAGCGTAAAAAGCGCAAAAAAGCGTAGAAAAGCGCAAAAAAGCATAAAAAGGGGTAAAAAAGCGTACGCTTTTGGGGAAATACGCGAAATACACAACGCTATATCGTGTTTTTGTGAAATTTTGCGCTATAGCGCGCTATAAAGCGCGCTACGCAGCGCTTTTTAAAACAATGGATGCATATAATCAGTCATCTCTTTTAAAAAATACGCTCTCACTAGTTGCAAAGGTTTCATGTAGAACTGAATTTTGCATCCTTCGAGCACAGACATCTATTTAACAAACCTTCCATTAGATTAGGTTTAAGTTCTGCATATAACAAACAAGTGCTTCCATGCACTTCTCTTTTGTTTTTATTTTTTATATTCGGGTTTGATTTCGTCGTTCCCATCAGTGCACACGCATCAACGAGGTGAGCTCTAACTTGAGATCACGGGAGAGAAATATGGACGACGAGCTCACGCGAGCGAACCAAAATGCATAGGTGTTAAGTAAGAGACAACGGAAACACGACAAACTTGCATCAACTCTTGTATTTTAGAGCATCTCCAACCGTACGCTAAAACCCAAAATATGGGGTAAAATTATTCCAATCGAATCCCAAACCCAAACCCAAAATGAGTTTCATACATTCTCTCTCTTGATTTAATTGCATCTTTGCGTTGAAACTGCCATTTGCGTTTGCCATTTGCGTCTGATATTTAAAATTGCAAAAAAAATCTCTTTTTTGTTTTGGGTTTTCCAAAGAAAGCACAGACACAATGAACAAACCGTGGTGATTGATTTCATTTTCTCTCTTTGTCAGAAAAAGATGACTAAATGACAAGGACGGTGACAACTTAGCTGTCAGAAAAAGAAATCAATCACCACACGTTTTCTTGGTAATAGATTCATACTGAAATTAACTACTATTAATTACTGCCTATTACTCGGAGCAGAACTTAAAATACGTGGTTAGTATTAAAATTTGTAAAGTTGTAAAATACACGGGTAGTATTGAAATTTATAAAAATTATTGTGGAAGTGAATATTACAAAATAGTCTTTTGAGTTTGAGAATGCGTTTGGGTTTGAGAATGCATTTCTTGGTTGGAGATGGTCTTATAGGTGCGGATTGGGCCATCTTAGATGAGCCGTTGAACCAATTATGTAAGTGCTGGATTGAGCTAAAGGACTAAATATAAAAATCACCCTTTTGGAAAATGTTCTGATTTAGATTTCGATTTCATGCAAATACGAGGTTAACTTAAACGTTTATTGTTTGTTGGGTTTTGAAATACTATGACAAATTGTCATAGTTTTCAAAAGACAAAGTTAGCATACAATAAGTTTTGGTAAATAATACTAATAAATAATAATAATAATCTATACTCTTATAGTAATGCTCAACAGGAGTTAAAACTGCTCAATTTGGTGTATCAATCGGCCAATCGAAAATTTTCTCAAATTAATAATTAACATAAAATAAAAAATAAGAAACCACCCACTAACTTGCATTTATATATTGTCACAGTTTAGCACATGCTATGAATGTGCAATTTATACTAGTATTACTAATTAGGGGTGAAACGTCATAATTATTGAGAAATAATATTTTTTGGGTTGGTTTTGGATCGGCCGGCCCATAACAATCACCACGCCAATGGACATGTTGGGCTTAGCTGATAATCCCAATTCTGACCTTTTTTTGCTTATATTTTTCGTTTCATTTAATTTACTCATCCTTTTTCTTCCTCTCCATTACAGTGTTTACTCTCTCTAATGGCGGCAATTGGTGCATCACCGTTCACGGCCTTGAAACTCAGCACCACCAATAACAACGCATCGGCGGATTCTCTCTTCCCTCTTTTCTCTCTCAAGCCCTCATCTCCCATTAAGCTTCACCAATCACTGAAAACCTCCTACAAGAGAAAACCTAATCATTTCGCCACCTACGCCGCCGCCGACTCTACGCCAGCCGAAACCACGGGCGCGGGCGCCACCACCTTCCACGGCGTCTGCTACGTCGTCGGCGACAACATCGACACAGACCAAATCATCCCCGCCGAGTACCTCACCCTCGTCCCATCCAACCCCGACGAGTACGAAAAACTCGGCTCCTACGCCCTAATCGGCCTCCCCTCGTCCTACCCCACACGCTTCGTCGAGCAAGGCGAGGTGAAGACGAAGTACTCCATCGTCATCGCTGGGGACAACTTCGGCTGCGGCTCGTCGAGGGAGCACGCGCCGGTCGCGCTGGGCGCCGCCGGCGTGACGGCGGTGGTTGCAGAATCTTACGCGAGGATCTTCTTCAGGAACTCGGTGGCCACGGGCGAGATCTATCCCCTTGAGTCCGAAGGCAGGTTGTGCGAGGAGTGTCGGACCGGCGACGTAGTGACGGTGGAGTTCGGTGGCGGCGCCGCCAGCAGGCTGATCAATCACACTGCCGGAAAAGAGTATGTGCTGAAACCGATTGGCGACGCCGGGCCTGTGATTGAGGCTGGAGGGATCTTTGCTTATGCTAGAAAGACTGGGATGATTCCATCCAAGGAAGAAGTGGCTTAGGCTGAAGCATACATAGTTGGTAAGAAAATGTGTTTGGTTTTTGGCCATGAAACTATGCTTGATGATTGCTTAGGTCGTCCCATTTATGCTTTTAAGGTTCTGATTTCTTACTTGGTTTGTGAGGTATTTTGCTGCTGTCTCCACATTGTTTTGGACGTTTTGTGCTTCCCCTTGTATTGTCGATGCCTATCTTCTTTCACTTGTTTACCTGTTACATTGCAAAGTAGCTTAATCATATGTTTATGATAGGATTAACTGCTTTTTTGGTCCCTAATTTAGGGACACTTAGCTTGGAGAGTCAAGTTAATAAATTGAACTAATATAAGGACATAATGCGTTGGAAATCTTGTGTATGCAAATTGTTGCAATTTTGAAAGTTAGTGTCTGCAATGCAAGTTGAAACCATGTAAGTTAGGTTTCCCATTGCAAATTTCGTTCATGGTATTTAAAGGTGTCAATCACCTAACTTGTATTGATTCTCAAACACTGTTGCGTGTGCTTCAGAGAAGTTTGTACCTCGTTAAACATGGTGAGAAACGAACAATGGTAAATTTGTAATTGAACTTCATTAACTCCAATAATTATCTAAACTCATCTAGCAAACACATCAGACATTATTATTTAAATCCGTCAGCCAAATATCCCAAAAAACTCATACCCTCCACTAGATAAACTCAATTAATCCAAAAAACTCATACCCTCCACTATGTGAACTCAATTAATCCTAATATCGTCTAGACCCATTCTAAATTCTCCCTACAAACGGACCCTGATGAAAGATTTAAATTGTGTGATAATGAAATTTTTTACATTCGATTCGAACTAAATTAGTCGGATGATTTAATCATGGGGATTAATACCAAACTATCAATTATTTGGAAGTAAGAAAACAAGAGTTGGGATTTTGAATAAATATATAACTATGCAATCACTTACGAGAATTTTTTTTTTTTTAAAAAAAAAGATAGCCTTATCCGTAACGCCACTTCAACTTTTCTATCCGTAATCACCAACGCCCAATGGGTTTGACTCAGAGTCAGACTGTCTATAAACCATGTACACAGCATTAATATATGTTGCTTATGGGAGGTTGGAGTTTTAAGGTAGGTTATTTAAAATAACATCGAATAAAATGTTAACACTTGCATCCATTCTAAATAAAAAAAGATAAGTAAACAAATAAAAAAGATAAAATTGCAAATCGAATCGGTGAGCACAGACGTCTACATATGTATTATAATATGTTTATCTCCAATCTCCACGCACTTTCACCACCTAACTTCATACGTACGAAAAAAGTGATCGCTCCTTCGAAAATGGCCTCTTCTTACATAAGCAGTTTCATCGTACTCTTCACCACCACCTCTGTCCTCCTCGAGCTCTCCACCGCCGACCCATACGCCGGCGGCGGCGGCCTCATCCTCACCGTCGTGAACAACTGCCCCTTCACCATCTGGCCGGCGATCCAGCCCAACGCCGGCCACCCAACCCTCGAGCGCGGCGGCTTCGAGCTCACCACCCTCAGCCACCGCTCCTTCCCCGCCCCCTCCGGCCAATGGTCCGGCCGAATCTGGGCTCGCACCGGCTGCGCGTGGGCCAACGGCTGCTTCACCTGCTGCACCGGCGACTGCGCCGGCCGCCTCGAGTGCGACGGCCTCGGCGGCGCCGCGCCCTCCACCTTAGCCCAGTTCACCCTCCACCACGGCGGCGCGGATCTCTCCTCCTACGGCGTCAGCTTAGTCGACGGATTCAACCTCCCAATGACCGTACGGCGAAATTGCTTCGTCTATTTCCATTATTACAGTAACAATTAATTAATTCATAAATTTGCTGCAATAATTTTGCGCCAGGTGACGCCCCACGAAGGCAAGGGTCAGTGCCCGGTGGTGGGGTGCAGGGCGGATCTGCTGGCGGCGTGTCCGCCGGAACTTCAGATGAAGGCCGGCGGCGCCACCGTAGGGTGCAAGAGCGGCTGCGCCGCGTTCGGTACGGACGAGCTTTGCTGTCGGAATAATTACAACAGCCCTCAGGCGTGTAACGGATCGAAGTGGTCGGAGTATTTCAAGCAAGCTTGCCCGGCGACGTTCACCTACGCCCACGACAGTCCGTCGCTGACCCACGACTGCTCGGCGCCGCGCGAGCTTAAGGTTATATTCTGCCACTAATCGCCGTCGCCGTCGTAGTCCCTTTTAAAGCTTTTTGTTTTTACCCATCTTCAAATAAATAAATAATTGAAAACCTTCGAATGTATCTGCAAAGTTTACATGTATAAATCTATATTATATATATTTATGTAATCATTCATATCGCACGGCTGGAAAAACGCGATGATTGTCTTGCCTCTCACTATAGACGTCGTCGGTGATGTTTAATTTTAGATTTATCACGTTTCACTTCATGTGAGCTCAAGGCCAAATTTGTGGTTATTTTATTAGAAAGTAAGGGTACTTCCTAAAACTAATTGGTAATAGGAGGAGAAAGTATCTTATATATATACTAGTTTCAAGAGCTATCCGATGTGGGACGAAACTCACTTAGAATCTCAACACGCTCCCTCACGTGTAGCATGATTGGCCTAACACGTGGACATATGAAGCAGGTGACGGTGAGCGGAAGCTTGCTCTGATACCATATTAGAAATCGGGGTCCTTCCTAAAACCAATTGGTAATGAGAAAGCCTCTTATATATACTAGTTTCAAGGCTTGAATTAACCGATGTGAGACGAAACTCACTTAGAATCTAAACATATTTCGTAGTGTAATAATCTAGTGATGTAGCATATTATTTTGATTTGCTAATTTTTAATGAGTAGATAATAAAAAGGTGAAGAATTTAAAGTGGTTAGGATGCTCAATTATATGGTCTTCAAGGACCACTACTTTCGTGCGTTGGAAAGTCGATTCGAAATCAACATGTGTCGTGCCCTTACTAATTAATTAATACCTATTTATGCTTTGGATATAATAACTGTAGCTGTAAAAGGTGTTAACTTTACGTTAAAGTAACTTCGAATTCTATGTCACACATGAAATTATGATTTATTTATTTATTCATATATTTAGTGAAATGAGCATCAGTCGGCCCATTACTCAAGTCCAAGAAAATCTTCGACCCATTTCAACCCATAATTAGTTCTCCCATCATTCAACTCGCCGCTGTCAGCAGCGGCTTCAGATGAGCTCATGACATGTTCATCATCTACCCAATTACTAATACTTTCCTCATCGTCGAAATTCTTCGCAGGAGCTGCTTCTGTTATGGGAGCCACCGGCAATTGACACATAAGCATCGACTTTTTACTCAGATGAGCGTTCCAATAGTTCTTTATCTCGTTATCGGTCCGCCCTGGAAGTCTCTTTGCGATGATCGACCACCTAGCAATATATCGCCGCAGCTTAGCAAATATGTACTTAATACGGAGAACGTTGTTTTTAATCCCCAGTGCTTTTAAGTACGAGTGGTTTTTGCCCCTCATGGAGATGCCACTTTTATTCCATAATGTTAACGATCTAGTGTCGTTTTGGTTCAACGGTTAGTTATCCGTTAGTTTGGACGAAATTAAGGTCCAGACAGTTTGCTGGCTCGACACGCGTAATTTCGTACAAACTAACGGTTAAACTAACTTAAATACCAAAACAACACAAAATTGATAACGCAATTAAAGGTTAAAAGCAGCATCTCGCAACACGTGGAACCAAAAGCACCCATACCTTAAACACATTGTGACAAAAAACAGCGTTCGCCATTCATATATATACGACATGATATGATATAAATGAGATATGCCTATTTCCTAGGAGCCTGTGAAGCCTGAGAATCAAGTCATCTTCTGCATAAGATATGTTTCCTCTCTTTATATCAGGCCTTAGGTAATTCAACCACCTTAATCTGCAGCTCTTTCCACACCTCTTCAGCCCTTCAAAACAAACACGCACATACATGCATATACTATATATCTATATATATGTGTATGATTAAATATTATGCAATTATAAAATACCTGAATTAAGGGCTATGGATTTCCATCTCTTGGGACCTTGAATCTTTATTTGTCGGGCAAGAATCTCGTCTTCTTCGGCAGTCCATGCACCTTTATTGAGAGTTATAGTTAACGACGATCTTTGATCGATATTTTCTTTTTTAGGTCTCATTTTTTTTGTTTGAACTCCTACTATGAAAAATCTTTGGAGCAATCAAAAACTATATTATGATATATATGTAGGCTAGACATCATATTTGAAGGTTTTTTTTTAGTCGATTGGATATGTTGGTCGTGGAGGTTATGATGAGAACGGTTAGTATGGGCTCGTGTGTTATTTCACTCTCCATTCATTTGATATAAAGACAATAGTAGCCAAAGGTATGCTACTTACCAACCATTCCCATATATGGGAGATCTTATGGTGGAAACAAAACAAACATTCTATTTATGTAACTTTGATTTGACTATTATAAAATATATATCCCATACTTTTTTTATCAATAATGTATGATATACCTTACTACGGTTACGCGCAATATAATTCGTATTTTCACTTCTACTGAAAAACGAGTTAAAGAAATACAATCAAAAGTTTTTTTTTTTTTAATTCAATTTGGTTATTAGTTTAGATACATTAACTCGACAAATGTTCGTGATTTTTGTGGATGATTTGTTGAACTTCAATTCAAACCAGCTACACAAGCTGTACTTGGCATAGTAACCTGCGAATATACGAAATTGCAATAAATAACTGGCACATCTTTCTATTTTATTATGGGAGAGAGGATTATGGTATCTGCTTCCAAATTGATTGGTATGGCAGCCATAATTTACCATTCTACCCCTAATTTTAATTTATTCCTTAAAATTATTTTTTAATTCTTAAAAATAATATAAAATTAAATCCAACATTATAATTTTACCTATTAAAACAAATTAATATTATAAATTTTATATAGTCAAGCACACACATCGGGTGTGCCAATATACTAGTGTTGATTATATCACGTGCAAATAGTGTGTAACAAAGACGCTTAATGCGTTGTTCTAATATATAAAATAACTAACATATATTTAAAAATAGTTTAGTTTAAAGTATGTTTACATTTAATTGAGAACAGTGTAAGTATATAAAAAAACTTAACTTTTAATATATTAAAAGAAATCAAAGTATAGTTTATAAGAGAACCTACCATTTTAAAATATAATGAGAGTTAGTTACTCTACAATATAATAAATATATATTTTTAATATAGCTTCGAGAATGGTTGGGAGGATAATATTCAATTTTCATGATCATAGGTTCGAACATGATGACTTTATTGTTTCTGGATAATAGGGCGAGTCCCACAACCAACAGTGAGATTCAGCTTCGATTCAGACTGAACTTAGTCGGAATGTAGGAACTATGGTGTGTTGTGTGAGAATACCTACCTGACCGAAAAAAATCGAGAATATAATATTATCATCGCATAAAAAAAAATAAGGACCGCTCTCTCCTCCACTTTTTCTCCTCATTCTCTCTACAAACCAAAAAACCGTAAAAATCATCTCCCCCTTCTTTCTCATCATTTTTTAAGGATGAGGGAGTGAACCGTTCTTTTTTTTTTATTGCTTTTATTTGCTTTTTCGATCTTCTTTCAGCTTTCCTCATGTGTTCTCCCCTCGTGGGACCTCCTCCTCCTCCTCTTGTAGGAGCATATTCTTCCTTTATGGGAGTGTCAGTCTCGAAGACGACGGGTTTTAGATGCTGAAGACGGAAAAAAAGTGACTGTCTCAGATTTGGGTCCATTAGCCATATTTGTGGAGTTTTGACTATATTTGTCGTATGTTATTTAAATTTATTGTTTCTGCTTTAGAACTTATTTCTTTCTTCTTTTTCATTTTTGTTCTGGTTTGATGCTATCTTGGTAGAGGTTTCGCTCCTACTCGATTGTATCCAAAGGACCGTTCTATTTAATTCTATATCTTTTTTTAATAAATTAAACTATCGTTTCGAAAAGAAAGATAATCACATACACCAAAGCCCAAATATGAGAGACTAGTAATGGGCCTGCCCAATTTAGACACGAGCGTTACATTACATGACAACTGTAGTATCCGCATTGTATTTGTATGTAATGTATGTAGATTTCGAATTCATCGGCTGATTCTGATTCTTATCTGCTCTCGAAACTTGGCGATGAATTCATCAGCTTTCGAATCCACGTCTCTTTCACCGCCATTCTTAACTTTGTGTTTATCGTCATCATCGGCGATTGAATTTCCCTTCGTTCTTGTTTCCATGTATCGCTGCTGATCATCGGTTGATCTCTTCTTCAGCTTCAGCGGCGACGATTCAATGCTTGTGCTTCTAAAAGTTCGAGCTGATCTGAGCTCCGATGTGAGATTTGTTGTATTCGTCGATTCTCTGTTGTCTTCATCAGGTACTATATGCTTGATTTCCCAATCGGACGAAACTGCGTAGCTTGGGAGAATGGGCTTCGTAGATACTGATTTCTGTTGAATTGCTTGGCTTGTTTGAGATTTGTGAGAAACAAAAGATCTCGCCGGAGATGATTTGTGATTTGCTGACGAAATTGGGTGTGAAGGAGATCGAATTTTACTCTGTGTTGATGGATTGTTGCGCCTTAGGTATGCCTTGAAAGATCTGATAGATTCGATCAAATCGTATTCCCTTTGATCCCTTGAATCGATTTTCGAGAACTCAAAAATTAAATCTCCGTTGTCGTCTTCTTCCTCTTGTTTGAGGGTGCTAATAGGGAAGAGCATAGGCTTTTGTCTGGTAATTGAAGCTGTATTAGTATGGCCTTCTTCTTGCAAAGGGCTTTCTCTTGCCATTACCACCAATGGTTTCTCACCGTAATATTTAGAATTCCAAATGTTCACCTTTCCAACATCATTGTCATCTTCTTCAGATTGGTCCTCAAAGATTGATGGAATATGAAGAAGCTTCGACATAGGGTAAGATGCTTTATGAAGTTTTGAGCTTTGCATTTGATTGTCATGAAAATCATCTGACTTATCTTGAGTTTTCCTGCAAAGAAAACCATAGGTAAAAGCCATGCCGACGAAGATGAGCTGAAGAAGTTCCCAGCTTGTGGATTTGCTGACAAGTTCTGATGATTTTGATGAGAAAATCAGTAGAATCAAAGCAAGAAATACAGGTTTGTAAAGGGAATTGAACTTGATGATGTCTTTGGGGGTATGATGAGATTCGTGTTTGGAATATTGAGAAGCTGCATTTTCCATGAGAATATATGATTCGAACGAAGAAACAGCTTGGTTTTTCCTTTTTATGGATCTTTGTTGAGTTGTGGAATGTGTAAGAAGAAAAGGGGACAGAAAGAAAGATGAAGGCGACAACCAAGGAATATTGTTTGTGTGGAGATTATATTATCACTTAAAGTTATTCTTTTCTTTTCTTCGTTTTAGACGAGTAAGGCTTTGTGCAATCTTGAAAGACTAACCTGAAGTCACAAACTTTAAGAAACGTATCCCTCAAAAAATTAAAATTCGAGAATAACCAAGACAAAAATGAAATTAAGCAAAAATGAACTGATCGAACCCAGTGCCATCTACCACTAAATCCAATACAATTTGCTTACTATAATCAAGTCGATCGCATTTCATTGAATCGCATGAAACTGGAAAATCCCCAAGAGTGCATTTGGATTCGCGTATTTGAACGAAATCGCTTGATTTTAAATTATGAATTTCAAAATCATAATTTAAAATCCAAATTCACCGTTTGGCAAACACTATGATTTCGAATTCGGATTTCAAAATAGAGCTCGACGAACTCGTGAAGCTCGTCGAACTCGATTTTAACTTTTTCTAAAATAATTTAAAAAAGTACAAAATAAAATTAAATAAAAATCATGAATATATATATAAAAAACAAGCTCGTGAGCCGGCTAGCGAGCTTTCGAGTGCCAACGAGTGAGCTCGAGCTTAGGCATGACAATGGGGTGGGTCCAAACCCGGACCCGCCAAAACCCGACCCTAATGGACGGGTGTTTTTTTTCAATATTTGGGTAACGGGCCGGGTCTCGGGTCTCAAAGGATTCAACGCGGCCGGGTCCGGGGCGGGTCTCGGGTCCAGTCAAATCCACCCCGAAACCCAACCCGAAACCCGACCCGGTTGATATTGTATATAAATATATATATAAAAATATATTTATATAATATATATTTACATATTTTTACATAAATTTTTTATATAATTATATAAAAATATTATATTTATTAATATATAAACATATTTATATATTTATAAATAGAAATATGTTTATAAATAATATAAATTATATAAATATATATCAAACTAAAAATTTAAAAAAATTAAAAAATAAAACAACCGGGTCTCGCAGGTCAGACCCGCCAAACCCGGCTTATTCGGGGTTCGGGGCGGGTTTTTCTTGAAGCGGGTCGGTCGGGTCGGGTCTCGGGTCCTTTAAAAAAGGGTCCGAGCGGACCCGGTTCATACCCGCCCCGTTACCATCCCTAAGCTCGAGCCGGCCGCGAACCCGTGACGAGCTCGACCTCGACAAGAGCTCGTCGAGCTCTAGCCGGCTCATTGCGAATCCATGACGAGCTCGAGTCGGCTCATCGAGCTTGAGGCTCACTATTATTATTGTTATTGTTATTATTAGTATTATTGGTATTATATTTTTTCATTATTATTATTATTATACTATCATTATTGTTATTATTATTATTATCAGTTACGAAAAACTCGTTATGTACTCAACTTTGGATTTCGAAAACGGACCATTTGACACGGAATTTCAAATCCGACGAATTATAAGAGTTTGGATTTCCCATCGGATTTGGGCGAAATCGAAATCGGTGCAATTGCCAAACGGACGATTTGAGAGAACTCCGGATTTCAAATTGCAATCCGAAATCCAAACGGGGCATGTTAATTGGCCATGATTCTCACAAACAATAAATAAATGGGGAAATTCCCTTTCAATCCCCTTCAGAGTTTTGAAATTCCTCTTAAATATTCACAGGATAATTTATGTTCAGTAGCAATTTGAGAAATGTTTCTTGTTCAATATGCTCTTTTCGACGTTGAATGGACGACAATAATCATGTGAACGTATTGCAAAATTCTTCCCACCTTTGAATATTAATTAGGCTGCCTAACATAAACAATTTGCTTTTGAATTCCCAAACCCATTCTTCAAACATGGTTTGGTGTTTTCCCATTTAGTGAGCCAATTTTGATCATCAAGGTCATTCAACAAATCTCCACCTTGACCTTGATTCCGTAAATAACTCCACCTTAATTAGTAACACTTTTATCTCCCTCCGACCTTAGCCCCGACGGGCTAGTTCACCAACTTTAAAACACCAATCAAGTCCAAGCAATGCTTGAACTTGGAAACTGGAAGAGTCATTGCATACAGAATACTGCCGACTGCACTAGAGTAAAAAACTCGTGCCATGTATGCTTCTTCCTCATCAGATGATGGTGACTGAGCAGCGCTTAGCCTAAAATGGCTAGCAAGAAGAGTGCTGCTGACTGGTTGGCATCGTTCATGCCAAATCTCTCAAAAACCTTTCTGAGGTAACTTTCCTGGGTCAGGTGTAACTTACCAACTCCTCTATCACGTCTAATCTTCATACCAAGAATCTTCTTAGCTGCTCCCAAATCTTTCATCTCAAATTCACCGTTCACTAAGGCCTTCAACTGGTGAATTTCTGCAAGATTCTTAGCCGCAATGAGCATGTCATCAACATATAACAATAGATAAATGAACGAACTGTCATTTAACTTCCGGAAGTAAACACAACTATCATACTTGCTCCTGGAGAAACCATGACCCAACATGAAAGAATCAAACCGTTTATACCACTGTCTTGGAGACTGCTTCCGTATAAGGATTTCTTCAGTAGACAAACTTGGTCTTCCTTTCCTTCAACTATGAAGCCCTCAGGTTGCGTCATATAAATCTGTTCATCTAAATCGCCATGTAAGAACGCCGTCGTGACGTCAAATTGTTCTAACTCCAAATCATACATGGCAACAAATGCAAGTAATACACGAATAGAGCTATGTCTAACGACAGGTGAGAATACATCATTAATATCAACACCTTCTACCTGACTACAGCCTTTCGCGACTAATCGTGCCTTATAGCTTGCATCACCAGAACCAAATAAACCTTCTTTCTTCTCGAAAACCCACTTACATTCAACTATTTTCTTTTTCTTCGGCGGCGGCACAAGAATCCAAGTTCCATTCTCGTGCAGAGACTCCATTTCTTCATTTATCGCTACCAGCCACTTATCAGAATTAACATCGCTAGTTGCCTCCGAATATGTAGAAGGTTCGCCGCCTCCACCTGTTTCTTGCGCCACTGATAAAGCGTATGAAACTAAATTCACGTACCGCTGTGGTAGTCGAATCTCCCGTCTCTCCCTATCTCTGGCTATAAAATATTCCTTCTCGGTGCTTTCATCTTCAACGGAATCTGAATCAGGATCTGGCTCATCCTCTTGATCTGTTGAACTCGTAGCGGGGTCATCTGAAGAATCTTTATTGATCTTGAGCTCCACCTCGTTCTGTACACTATCCTTCTTTTCTTCATTAGAAGAATTAGTAGACTCATTTGAAGGATGTAACATAGAAGACTCGTCAAATGTAACATCTCTGCTAATTGTAAATTTGGGTGACTTGGGATCAGGATTATATAGTCTATATCCTTTCACCCCTAAAGCGTAACCGAGGAAAATACACTTCTTAGCTCTAGGCTCTAACTTTCCCTCGTTTACGTGCATATAAGCTGGGCACCCAAATATTCTTAAGTTGGAATAATCAGCAGGAGTACCTGACCATACTTCCTCATGAGTCTTGAAATCGATCGGTGAACACGGTGAGTGGTTGACAATGTAGCATGCTGCGACGATAGCTTCAGCCCAAAAATCATTTGTCAACCCAACGTTAGAGATCATACATCGAGCTCTCTAAAAGCGTCCGATTCATGCGCTCGGCAACACCATTTTGTTGAGGCGTCATTCGAGCAGTATGATGTCGAGCAATACCTTCATTCTTGCAAAATTCGTTGAACTCGCTTCCACAAAATTCGAAGCCATTATCTGTCCGTAACCGTTTGATATGTTTTCCTGTCTGCTTTTCAATCAAAGCCTTCCATTGTTTGAACATCAGTCTTCTGTTTAAGAAAATAGACCCAGACTTTCCTTGAAAAATCATCAATGAAAGTCAACATGTATCTTGCACCACCTTTGGACGGAACACGAGAAGGACCCCATACATCAGAATGAATATAGTCCAAAGTACCTTTCGTCCTGTGGACTGCTGGCGAATTGAAGCTGACTCATTCCTGCTTCCCGAAAATACAGTGTTCGCAAAAGTCCATCTTACCAGTACTTTGACCGCATAGTAGGCCCCGCTTGCTTAAAATCGTCAAGCCTTTTTCTTCCATATGTCCAAGTCGCATATGCCATAATCTCGTGGTATCAACCTCCGGGGATGTTGAAATTGCAGCGGAACCTATAACGGTAGTTCCTTGCAAAATATACAAATTTCCAGATCTGCAAGCATTCATCATGGGGCACCTCTGGCAATTTCAAAACTCGACCTTCACCTGAGAACCTGCACCCTTGAGATTCAAGTGTGCCTAAAGAGATAAGATTTCTCTTCATATCTGGAACATGTGACTTTTGTGAGCGTTCGGATTATTCCGTCGAACATCTTTATTCTAACTGTGCCTTTACCAATAACTTTACACGGAGCATCATTTCCCATTAAAACATATCCACCATCAAAATTTTCATGTGGAAAAGCAATCCCGACTCCGACTTATGTGGTAAGAACAACCCGAATCTAAGATCCACTCATTATCAGACCTAACAATATTTGCTGTTGCTACAAAAATTGTTCAATCGCTCTCATCAGCAGCTAAATCAGCTTCGGCGGGTTTACTAAATTGCTGATTAATTTTCTCCTTATTTTTTAATTTAAAACAATCAGCTTTGATGTGACCCTTTTTCTTGCAAAATTTATAGACTTTATTTCTGTACCTGAATTTTGACCTTTATTTAGATTTGCTACTTTCAACGTCTCTACGTTCTGGTCTTCCCCGTGCAAACAGGCATTCTACCTGGCTACCACTTGTTTCTCCCGTAATATCCATGTCTATCTGTTCTTTCGATTGCAATGCACATATGACATTAGAATATGATATCGTATCCTTTCCGTATATAATAGTGTCATGAAAATGCTTTAAAGACGAGGGAAGGGAACACAACAATATTATGGCCTGATCTTCATCCGTCACTTTAACTTCTACGTTCGCTAAATCAATAATGATAGAATCAATTTATCGAGATGCGAAAGAATATAAGTACCTTCCGTCATTTTCATACTGTATAACTTCTGCTTTAAATAAAGCCGATTTTCCTTAGTCTTCTTCATGTAGATAGCTTTTAACGCATCCCACATATCGATGGCCGTCGTCTCCGTGGCAACTTATTGTAAAACCTCGTAAGAGAGATTTAAGATAATAGCCGATCTGGCTTTCTTGTCCAATTCATTAAATTGATCGTCCTTTATTTCGGTTGGTTTCTTCTTTGCGCCTTCAAGCGCCATCTCGCAACCGTCTTGAATGAGTATGACCTCCATCTTGAGACTCCACATTGCAAAGTTGACATTTCTGTCGAACTTTTCACTTGACATTTTTGGTATCGTCACGGTGGCTAAAAAATAAATCGGGCTGGCTCTGATACCAATTTGTTAGGATATGCGGAAAATCCCCGATAATTATTTGCTCGAAAAATGACGATAATAAATAAATGAGACGAAAAATAAATTTGGACAGTGACACGAGATTTACGTGGTTCGATCAGAATGACCTACGTCCACGGGCCGGAGGGTAGAACTTCTTTATTATGTGGAGATATTACGGACACGTACTCTGACGTAATACAAAAGCACTACAACAATATTAGGAGTATGCTATACAAGAAAATAATCGAATAGGAGAAGATCCGATGGTGCTCTTTGCTTCGTTCCAAGCACCCGTATTTATAGGTGAAGCATTCCTTATTCCATCATGTGAACATATTGCCAAATTCTTTCCACCTTTGAATATTAATTAGGTTGCCTAACATAAACAATTTGCTTTTGAATTCCCAAACCTATTCTTCAAACACGGTTTGGTGTTTTCCCATTTAGTGAGCCAATTTTGACCATCAAGGTCATTCAACATTTTCTTTAGCAATATAAAATAATCCTCTCGAGGAGTTGAAATTTTAAGCCAACTAGCTATTCTTACCATACATACATTCCAGTGCTGTGTGAAAAGAAAACAAAAGAAAGAAAACATGAATTGGCCTATACGTCGCCCTAGCATCGTTCATCGGTGGAGTATGCTAGCTGACGTGGCACACGGTTTCCGTTACAAGAAATTCTGGTTTCCCTGCCGATGGTTTGGGATTAACTCCGCCACTCTAGCCGTCGTCTCCGTCGCCGTCAAGCTCACGCCGACCTCACCACCTCCATGCCGCGGCTCATTGACCAGAACGCTAAACTCAGCAGCAACGCCTTTATATGCACTGTAGTAGGCAACTCTATACCTTCTTTAGGAACCATAGAGACCCGCGATAGGAGGATGAACTCGGTGGCTATGATTATCCTCTCTCTTACCGTCGCCGTCAATGTCTGCACTCAACTAAAAACTGGCGTTATTTACCTCTTTCACTTAGAGCACAATGCCTCGATGGTTCTCATGGCGGTGCTTTTGTATCTGCATGCCGCGTCCTATTTTTCCATCCCCAGTACAAAGTACGACCTAGATCTCAAATTCCAGCGAATGTACACTACAAAAAAATGTTATCTAATGTGACCATTATTTTGTGATAACATTAAAATTCATCACATAAAATTAGATTATATGATGAAATATTTTTTCCCCACAATAACTATTATCTAATGTGATGAAAGTTTTTCTTCACGAGTGAATATATTATATGTGAGGAAAAATTAATTTGTCATATAATATTGGTACATTTCCTCACTAAAGCTAGAATATAATGTGATAGATAAAATGCTCACAGCAAACTAATAATTTCCTAATAATAGATAAATTTTATGTGACAAAAAAAATCTTCACATTTTTAATGTTAAACTGAAGTCAATTATAATAATATTCTCAGAATCATTAAGTTGTGGAAGAAAGGAAAATTGCCGAGAGAACTCAATAAAATAAGCCCTCCTCATTATAAGCCCTCGTTCAGATCGGCGTCACCCACGTCTTCTCCGTCCCCAGCGACTTCAACCTCACCTTGCTCGACCACCTCATCGCCGAGGCGGAGCTCAATCTCGTCGGCTGCTGCAACGAGCTCAACGCCGGGTACGCGGCGGAGGCGTACGCCAGGGCGCGCGTGGGGTAGGCGCGTGCGTTGTGACGTTCACCGTAGGTGGATTGAGCGTGATCAACGCAATCTCCGGCGCGTATAGCGAGAATCTGCCGGTGATTTGCAACATCGGCGGACCTAATTCGAACGATTACGGAACATCGAATCTTGCATCACGATAGGGTTGCCCGATTTCACCCAGAAATTGATGTGTTTTCAGACCGTCACTTGTTACCAGGCGAGCACTGTTGAACGCATGTTTCTCCCTTTTTTGATTTCTGCTGCGTTTCGAGGGTAAGTGTGTGATTTTAGTTTCAGTAGGTTGGGTTTTGGCTTGTTTATCTTATTGAGGCGTAGCTCTTCTCTGTAGGTACGGGGCTCATCCTTCAATTATTTTATTTGAGCTCAAGTAAGAATATTAGGTTTTTCAATAGAGCATACGGTAGCTTTTACGAAATAAATCGATATGTAAACGTCGCTATCACACCAATGTTCATGTCATAACGGTGCAAGTAATTCAGCAAACCAGCAAACCATAGTGGTCTGTCTACTGATGAGATAACGAAGTTCATAGACAGGCTAGAAAATACTATATATCTGTTTTCATTGGTAGAAAAGCCAAAATGTTATGGTGCCTTACTAGTTACTATGTAATCTAGTGATCTCCGTTGAGAATGTGAGAAACAAGACCGAAACGCCACCAAGGCGTGACTGATAGCTGTGTTCTCTGTTGGGTAATAAGAGTCGGGCGTGACTTATAGCTGCGTCATCTTTTATAGTAATAAATGCTTCTTTATTCAGTTTTAGGTTCGATGACTTCTAGAAAAGGCCGAGGACCCGCGAGTGGCAATAAATTGGAGAAACATGTTAAAAAGGAATGTGATGGTACTAAAAAAAGTTTAAAAGAGTCTAAACTTCTATTGCTTATATTGTTTCTCGCCCCTTCGTCTGAAAGAATCGTCTATGCTTTGGTGCAGCAAATATTCCATGGCATTCGAGAATATTTCCTAGCATCTACTGAACTAAAGGCTTGTGTCCATATATCACTGCTCATCTTTTTTTTTAATCTATTTTCGACCTCTTTGTGATATTCTTTTTCTGCAGTTTAACTGTTTTCTTCTGATGCCCATCGTCGACAAATTGCCCGAGCTTTTACGCGAAGACTTGGAATCTTCATTCAAAGACGTTGATAATGTATTCGACGTCACAACAAAGTGACATTCCTTGGGGCAAGAGGAAAACAGAAACTGAAATTGAGCTTAAAAGGGTACCTTATTTTTTTCACCCCTTCTTTGGTTTGTTATGAACTTATCTGTATGTTATCCTTTTCATTAGTTCTTTGTTTATATTTCATCTGTCTTATGCAGATACAAAGGCTAAAAGAGAATTTTAGACAAGTTCATGAGCAGATTGCAGCGCAAATTTAGGCATGTTGAGATATTTCATGGTAGTTGGTGGCTTTTTTTTAACCGTATGTTCCTGATTTAATTTAAATTTTCAGTAAAAAGGATATGGATTCATTATGCAGACAAGGTACAAAGGATTCGTGCAAGAAAGATATTTTCTGTTTAGACATTCAGTTCAATATAGAACTAACATACGTAAAGCAGATAGAAAAAAATAATAACTATTTTACCTCACGATCAACTTCCACGGATTGTGTCTGATTAACAGCTTTCAGAACTTCGAAGAGAACATTAGCAGTTTGATAGGCTTTTGTCAGGTGTGCCCTGCACAGCATTTAAGAATTACATAAAACACATATTAGCTTTGGACTCAAGTCTGCTCGTGTCAATAATATTAACTCACCGATCAGCTTTATCTGCAGCATTTTGCAATGCTTGTATATACTTCTTATAGTAGTGTTGATAAAAGCTCTGCATTTCACGTGCATCGCTTTTTTTCACCCTTCCCATCAACGTGGGATCGTTCTCCTGATTGAATATCAACGGTCGCGACAGTATGGAAAGGCATTATAATAGACATTAAGGATATTAATGGCAAGCTATAGCGAAAAACGTAATTCATGACATGATACACAAAGTCTTGTGGTTCTATGAAGTGATATACATTTAAGCACGATAAGGAAATACCGTTAACAGATAATGTCGAAAGTACTGGGGAGGAAAAACTCATAGATAAAACTGGAACAAGACGCGTAGGAACGATGCAACGTGCCCCAATCCGCGTTTCAGTGAAAAAAGCCAGGCACAATCGCATTAAACTCTCGAAATTATTTAATTCTATAGTGATATATCAGTGAAATTTCGTCGTGTAAGAATCTAATTTTGAGAAAGTTTAGCGGGAAAAAAAGGTTCAAGAAAAGGCGATGATTAGCTGAAATTGCAATAGTATGCTTAATCAAAGTGATGAAAAGGTTCATTACCACTGAGTTAATTGTGAGGAAATTTTCGTATTCTATATCACGGAAATTATGAGGAAAAATATATTTAAAGTGACGATTTTTTGTTGCATTTATATGTTTAAATGTGAGGAAATTTAAAATATGTGACAAAATAGTACATTTATTGTGAGAAATTTTTCGTCACAATAAGAATTTTATGCGAGGAAATTGCATTCCTCACATATGCCAAATGTGAGGAAATACAATATCGTCACATTAGGCGAGATTTGATCTTATGTCACGGACCTTCCGTGACGAGCCGGTGACGAAAACTTTTCCTCACATTAAATTTATGTGACGAAAATTTAATCTTTTGTGAGGAAAAAAATCGTCACATAAAATGACTTTTTTGTAGTGGTATGCGTTGGCAAATGAAGGGTTTGGTGCTTCTCCGTCTAATAATAATAGTGAGAACGATGATACTTCTTCAACTCAGAAATTAAGAGAAGAGCTTACGGCTCATACTAGTAACCCACAATTTGTTATTGGCCGTTCTGCGACTTGCACGGCGTCGGGGGCGTATTGTCTTCTCAACACCGTAATTTTAGCAGAAGGGATGTTTCGAAGCACCTTTTTCCTACGGTGGCGGTTGTTATGCTCGAACGTGTCGGACTACATGGTCGATTGCTCTTGTAGTGACGAGCCAAACTATTGCCGTTTTTACAGGCGCGATAGCTCCCCTTTCGAGATGGTTCTTGGCTATAGGTAATTATTGAATTTTAGATCCCCGCGAGCGTTTAGGGCAACAACAAATTCGTAAGGGGGTAGGAATTACTGCGATTTAGTCTTAATCACGTAGGAGCGATTTTATTGTCTTAGCCGATAGCAACTAGCGGGATTCGAATCCCGAGCACACCTTTATTATCTGAAAGCACTCTTACAAGTTTAGTCGTGTTCTTTGAATCTCTCGTTGCTTTAGGATCAATCTGTTAGGATAGTTCATATAAACAACCTGCTTATTTTATTTAGGCTAGATATCGAGTCGATAGGTTATTACTAGTAATCAGTTTATTCCTCGTATTCGATACTCGTTTACTCACTTTACTGCACTACAAACGATAGGTTGCCTATCGCACGTTGGTGATAGTAATTAAGTATTCGTTTTATTTCATCATTTTTCGCACTTGCAATCTATATTAGCACACCACGTGTCGATCAAGTTTTTGGCGCCGTTGCCGGGGAGATGATACGCCTGAACCACGAGGCGCTGCAACGCGACGAAGAAGTACGAGCGCCGGAACGAGGAAGCTCGCCGCCGGTACCGTGAGGAGCAAGAGCGCTATGACCAGGCCCTTGAAGCAATGGACGCCGAGATTAAGCTTACACAACATTCGCTATCCTACCTTCGACCGAGGCCACCCTCGCCGCCACCACCCCCTTAGTGACGCTTCCTTATGTTTCCTTTTCTTTTGTTTACACATTTCGTTTGCTTGAGTAGTCGTTGGTGTCCATTTTTATTTTATTTATGCCTATGATGTTTATAACTGTGTTTATAAGATTAATCTATGACTACTCTCTTTTTACGTCTATTTCTCTCTTTAGTTAGACCAGTATACGCATAGGGAGTTACGACACAACGACCGTCACACGTTCAGTCGCGGCCATGTCAATTTTTCGTCAGGGGAGTTTCGTTCTCTTAAACCTTCATTTTCCTTTCGTTTGTTCATTGTTACGTTGAGGACAACGTACATCTTAAGTGTGGGGAGGCGAAAGTAGGTTGAGAATTTACGTGAATTTTTTTTTATGAAGTGTCCGTGAGCTATCAATTTCGTTAGAAAGGCATGATTATTGAAATCAGGCATGCTTGTTTGCGTCTATCTCAAGTTGGCCTGCATTTTTATGAAATCTTGTGAGTGATTAGAATATGTATGATTGATTGAATCGTGTCTGCTTGAATAGATATAGCACTGCTTTGAGAGATTTGTACACATAACCCATTTACGTTGTGAGAGTTTCAGCCTGACAAGCTTATGCTCATTTTCTCGGTTGTGTGACGTGCCTAGTCTATATCTCTCTAGAACTTGCCTGTCTGATATGTGTTGAAACTATTTCTGGTGCGTTAATGTGGAAATGGTGAGGGCATTAGGAAATAAGTCAATGGCCAAATTTTCCAACCACAACTAATCCCCATAGTTAGCCACTTTGAGCTTGAGCCTATTCGTTTCTTGCCTCGTATGTTATAAAATGCCGCTAAACCAAATAAGCCTACAGAGATCATCTGAACCCGAGTCGATTAGAATATAGCAGAAGTCGAACTTGAGGGTTACTGCTGCAATGTCTGATTTAATGTTCTTCTCTGTTATTCGTGAAATAACTCGATCTTACTTGACCGGTTTTTGAAATGACCCGATCCCTTGCATTAGCCTGCCCATAAACCTTTTGCAAGATATAGGTTTTGGTACTAAGTATCCCTAGGTACACGGCGTTCGCTGTGACGGTGTATTCTTTGCGACAAAAGCCAAACCTTGATGTTTAGAGCGCACAAAATTAGAGCGTACTAAGGTGAAAGGGCAGAAAATGAATGAGAACTGAGTTGGGTCGGCAGAGAAGTCTAGGATTTCAGAGCGAGAATGTGAATCTTATGTTGGGGCATGTGACTGTCAGTTTGATCATGCTATATTCTTTGATTTTTCTCTTATGTGTCTTAGCTTTAAGATTACGTGCGTCAGTATCTACGCTTGTCATTTCATTATTATTTGACCCGTTTCGACCCGAAAAGACCCTAAGATTTATGCTTGCCACTTTAAGTAGTAAGTATTTTTTCTATTAGCTCGCAAGCCTATGGTAGGGGTTGGACTAGAGCACGATTTGAGTGACTCACAGATATACTAGCCTATACACTGAGTAATTTGAGCGAGCCATTGTGAGATATGATTTTTTATTAGCAGTGCTAAGGAAGTTCAGGTTGATAGGTGCCGATCACTAGTGTACTGTTCATAATTGTTTGCTTGATTCCATTTTGTGCTTTCTAGCTATGATGATAAGTTATCTTGATTTGATGCCTTTTCTGACTTCTAATTTACTTGAGGACAAGCAAATGCTAAGTGTGGTGAGGTTTGATAAACGTATTTCAATACGTCTATTATAGTATTTAATTGGATTATGCTAGAGTTTTAGTGATCAAGTTATGCACGTATTCGCTCTGTTTACACTAATTTTGATATTGAAGGACCTTAGGACGACTTTCGGGCGAAAAGGAGCGAAAACGAGGCAAAACGGAGCCAACGACGAAAACAGGCACGTATCACGACCGTGACACCCAGTGTATTAGGCCGTGACAAGGGGCAGAAGACGAGACTGTCGACAGTCATGGCCATGAAGGTCATTCCAGTAAGTCGTGACGTCGGGCAGTGAGCAACGAAGTACAAGCGGAACAATTTCACGGCTGTGACGTGAACCAGGACAGAGTTGAAGCAGACACGTTCACGGCCGTGAAGACCAATGCATTTGGCCGTGAAGGCCCATGTCCCAGGCCGTGACACTAGCGAATTTCAGTATAAAAGCCCAAATTCGATTCAAAAAGGAAGGACACTTATCAGATCATAACCTTAATCACAGAGAGACGAAAAGGAGACGCCAAGAACGCAGAATTCCACTCCAAAAGTGCAAGGGATGGATCAACACATAATTCACGCCAAACCACCCAGATCCATCCGTACTCAAGATCATGAGTCTTTCTTCCTCGTTCCTTATTTCTTTTGTCGTTTTTTCGTTAGCTATGAGAGTAGCTAAACTCCATTGTGTTTGGGATTAGATGAACGCTAGGTTATTCCGTAGTTAAGACATATATTTATCGTGACTCTTGTTTATGACTATTTATCTATCCACTAAATTGTTTCTTCGCTTTAATATGTCTATGTGTTAAAGTGATCGTGTGGAAAATCGTTCAGGGCGACAGCTAAACAACGATTAGGCCGTTCATAGAGGATATGAGTCGAGTATAGAGCGAAAGCAAATACTCGATCCTCGCCATTAGTAATTATTGAATTTTAGATCCCGCGAGCGTTTAGGGCAACATCAAATTCGTAAGTGGTAGGAAATTAATGCGATTTAGTCTTAATCACGTAGGAGCGATTTTATTGTCTTAGCCGATAGTACCTAGTTTATCTGAAAGCACTCTTACCAGTTTAGTCATGTTCTTTGAATCTCTCGTTGCTTTAGGATCAATCTGTTAGGATAGTTCGTAATATAAACAACCTGCGTATTTTATTTAGGCTAGATAACGACTCGATAGGTTATTACTAGTAATCAGTTTATTCCACGTGTTCGACACTCGTTTACTCACTTCACTACACTACAAATGATAGGTCTACTGCCTATCTCACGTTGGTGATAGTAATTAAGTATTCGTTTTATTTTATCACTTGTCGCACTTGCAATCTATATTAGCACACCACGTATCGATCAATGCCCGACTGACTTCTAGCTTTGGCTAGGCCAGTCTTGGCAGGGCAGCTTCGGCCATGTCGGCCTCGGCCTAGATAGCCCTGACCCACAATTTGTAATTGGCCGTTCTGCAACTTGCACGACGTCGGGGGCGTATTGTCTTCTCATCGCCGTAATTTTTAACATAAGGGATGCTTCGAAGCACCTTTTTCTACGACGACGGTTGTTATGCTCCGACGTGTCAGACTACAAGTGGTCGATTGCTCTTGTACTGACGAGTGGAAGCATTTGCAGTTATTACATGCATGATTGCTCCTCTTTCGAGATGGTTCTTGGCGACTAAATTCATCCAAGGCAAATCAAAGAAGAAGTCATCATCCATGCATGAGATTATAAACGTCAAGCCTTACTGGGTCAATCGCTGCATCAATTTAAGGACCGTGCAAAGAATGAATTTAGTAGTCTTAGGGATACGGAAGCACTCGCATGGCTGACGAATGATCTCTTGATATAGCCCGTCAAGGGCATTGCTGCTAATTCGATGTACAGACTTTGCGAGTCTCTTCTAGTGGATTATTAGGAAGAAGAGATGAGCATCGTAGAGTGTAAATAACAGGCGATGGTGATATTTGAGAAGATTAAGTCCATGATCGTCGACATAATAGGGGCTTGCTTGCTCAATTTGAAGGATGTGATGGTGATCGAATGCCGTAAGAGATCGATCGAACGCAGGGAGGACCGAAACTCCATATAGTTCTGGGCAAGACAGAGAAGATTTTGGAGATTCTTGGAGCTATGGAATGGATTCCTTCCATGGATGGAGAGGTACTTTCGTTCATTAACAACTGAAGAGCTTTTGTCCTAGAGAAATATCGTAATAAGCCGAGTTCGAATGAAGGTAGTAGTGCTCGAAACTCGGGCTTTACAGAAGAATTGTCGCCTTCATCACCTAACCTGCGTATTGATATCGAGTGTGTTGGGAAGATGGAATGATGGAAATGATGAATCTCAGAATTCAATGGTACCGTGCCTTTTTCTCCTGGCTTCATATCAAGATCTAAGGGAATATCATCAGTTATTTATTTTACAATAAGGGATTATAATCTCCATGTTTAGATATATTTGTGGTCTCCGCCTGTGTAGATTAATCGCCATGTTTACATATATTTTTTAAAGAGATATCATTTGTCCTACATCTGCATCGTGTGTCATAAGTTTATCCTAATGAACAATGTTTTGCATTTAGTTTTAGTGGAGAACTTGAATTAAAAATAATATAATTTTTTTACAACTTTAATTCCTAGTTAAAATAACTTACATACGCTATTTAGCCTAAACAGGTCTCTTCGGTAACAAGGGAATTCGGCAGAAACCCGAGTACAAATCCACATAGTATTGCAGGACACTGCTTTCTCTCGTCATTAACTTTTCAAAAGCTTGCCTTTTTTTGGAGTGGAGGGGAGAGAACATACTCCTTCGGTAGGAGACAAGCATACAAATCGTGTAAAATTCGCCACAAAGCCTGCACAGTGCGCACACAAGTCCGTACATGAGGAGAGTTGACCGCATAAGCTTGAATGTGGTCTCATCCTAAACTAATTGGTGAGGAACGAGATACTCTGTTCCACTTTTATCTGTTATAGCGTCGACATTCAGATTCGACTAACAGATGCTTGACTTCCAACCTTCCACCCTCGATGCCCGACTGACTTCTAGCTTTGGCTAGGTCAATGTTAGCAGTACAGCTTCGGCCAGGTCGGCCTATGGCCCTGACCCACAATTTGTTATTGGCCATTCTGCAACTTGCACGGCGTCGGGGGCGTATTGTCTTCTCAGCGCCGTAATTTTAACACAAGGGATGCTTCGTAGCACCCTTTTCCTACGGCGGCGGTTGTTATGCTCCGACGTGTCGGACTACAAGTGGTCTATTGCTCTTGTACTGATGATTCAAGCATTTGCAGGTATTACAGGCACGATTGCTCCTCTTTCGAGATGGTTCTTGGAGATTGAATTCACCCAAGGCAAATCAAAGAAGAAGTCATCATCCATGCACGAGATTACTAACTTCAAGCCTTACTTGGTCAACTCGCTGCGTCAATTTAAGGACCGTCATCGACCATTGTTGGTGCACAGCGTGGACTTCAAGTTATTTCATATGTTCATCGGGTTTCAAGTGGGACTTGTGGTGCTGAGCAACTACGTTAGATTCGTCTCCATCTTCGTCATCAGCAAGTTTCTATTGATCGGAGTTGGCTTTAAGAAAGTTGCATTGCATCTTGAAGGATAAGAAGAGTTGATTGATGACAAGGTGGAGAGAGGCCATGGCGTTAGAGATCATTGAATGAAAATGGGGCGAAAGAAGCAGCCCAAATACCTCATACAAAAACGCTAGAAAAACTGAACCCTAAGAGCGAATTTGAATCTGAAGAAATTCGACCTGACAAGGTTCCTCAGCTTCATCCTAAGGGCCAACCTCCCAATAATTGGTCCCTCCCAGTGGTTACACTGAAGAGCATCGCTATTGCAGTTAGTTGTAATGACGCCTTTGGAAGTGCCCGTGAGCTCATAAGCTCGTCAAGGAAGGGATTGAGTTCATAAGAGTCTTTGAAGACAACCTTAATGTCCAAACGGACTTGGTCTGTATCAGATGGACATCAGACTTCATATGGGCTGGCGTGGATCTTCTCTACAATTGGTTAGACGATCTTCGACAGATTTCTTGCTAAGGGCATAAACCCAAAAGAGGTAATATCCCAACTTTCAGACCATGCAAAGAATGAATTTAGTAGTCTTAGGGACACGGAAGCACTCGCATGGCTGATGAATGATCTCTCGATATGGCCCGCCAAGAGCATTGCTGCTAATTCGATGTACAGACTTTGCGAGTCTCTTCTATTAGATTATCAGGAAGAAGAGATGAGCATCGTAGCGTGTAATAAACAGGCGATGGTGATTTTTGAGAACATTAGTCCATGATCGTCGACATAATTAGGGGCTTGCTTGATCAATTTTAAGTATGCGATGGTAATGAAATGCCATAAGAGATCGGTCGAACGCAGGAAGGAACATGTAAGAAACTTCATTAAAGTTCTGGGCAAGGCAGAGAAGATTTTGGAGATTCTTGGAGCTATGGAATGGATTCCTTCCATGGATGGAGAGGTAGTTTCGTGCATTAACAAATGGAGGGCTTTTGTGCTAGAGAACGATCGTAATATGCTGAGTTCGAACGAAGATAGCAGCGATCGAAACTGGGGCTTTATAGAAGAATCGTCCCTTCATCGTCTGACCTACATGGGGACATTGAATGACTGAAATGATGAATCTCAAAATTTCAACCGTGCCTTTTTCTCCTGGCTTCATCTCAAGATCTAAGGGAATATCATCACTTATGTATTCTACAATAAGGGATTATAATTGCCATGTTTAGATATATTTGTGATCCCTGCCTGTGCAGTTGTTTTTGTGCTGTTGTTAAAGTCTTCTTTCAACAACATATATTGTTGAAAGAGATGTCATTTGTCCTACTCTATGCATCGTTTGTCCTAAGTTTGTCCTAATGAACAAAGTTTTCAGTTTTCTAGTGGAGAACTTGAATTAAAAATAATATAATTTTTTTTACAACTTTAACTCCTAGTTAAAATTACTTACATACACTATTTAGCCTAAGTAGGTCTCTTCGGTAACAAGGGAATTCAGCAGAAACCCTAGTACAAATCCACATAGCATTACAGGACACTGCTTCTCTCGTCATTAACTGTTCAAAAGCTTGCCCTTTTGAAGTTAAACTAACAAGAGGGGACAGAACAAACTCCTTCGGTAGGAGACAAACACACAAATCTTGTAAAATTCGTCAGACTGCGCAGTGCATACACAAGTCCGTACATGAGGAGAGTTGACTGCATAAGCTTGAATGTGGTCTCATCCTAAACTAATTGGTGAGGATTGAGATTCTCTTCCACTTTCTATCTGTTATAGCATCGACATTCGGATTCGACTAAGAGAGGCTTGACTTCTGACCTGCCACCCTCGATGCATGACTGACTTCTAGTTTTGGCTAGGTCAGTCCTGGCAGGGCAGCTTCGGCTAGGTCTTCCTCGACCTAGATGGCCCTGACCTTGACTGGGATTACTTTGGCGAGATCGGCCTTCGCCTCGGCATGTCCTCGACGGTCAAGTTCATTGCTCGTTCGTTGTTATGATATTCGGTGTGAATGACCTAGTGAGGCTTCTTAGTTGGCTTTGGTCCACCTTCGCCGGGTTGGTCTGCCAGATGTTTTACCGTGAGAAAATCATGGGGTAACATTGCCTCAGCACGTGAAACATGATTGATGGCCTAAGTGGAGATGAGCGACCGTGAGTGAAACACGTACAATAACATGCATATCGAACTTGCTCTCAACCATAGTAAAAAATTGAGGGTTTCACTGTAAAATCAAATGATGGTGGGTCAGATCGAACCAGCCTGATAGAAAAATCCGTCAGCCTACACAATATGTCGGTGAATTGGTTAACATGAACAAGGGGAGCAACAAGCTCCAAAATCAAGGAGAAAGAGAGAAAAAAAAAGCTCCCACAACCTCCATTGACGGATGAAGGGGAGTTAATATTTTTAACTTGAGTGTTTTTATACAGGGAGAAAGATGATAGTCTTATATAGAGAGAGACTTGTGAAATTCTTTTACTTTTGGATCTTATAGAGCTCAAGTGATAAATTTAATATTTTTATATATGGTTGTCAATATTATTACACCACGGAAAAGTGAAAACTTTTATAAAATATTATTGTGATTAATATTTGTATTATGATAATTATGATAATGTAATTATAGAGAGAAATATTTAGAGAGATGAAGTATGAATAATTTCAATACTTTGGTGTGTTTTTACAATACAACTCAAGGTGCCTATTTATAGGCAAATTTCTCAAATTACAACCACAAAATAAAATATCACATTCTCATAAAATAATCACATCTAATTTATATTCTCATCTTATACATCCTTATTTAACCACCAATATAAATAATATACATCTACTATTTACTCCATTCATCTACAATTTATTCCATCCATATAATATACATCCACACAATATAATAATTTCATAATACTCCCCCTTGGATGTATATTTAGGAATATGCCTCGTTAAAACCTTACTAGGAAAAATCCAGTGGGATAAAAACCTAGTGACG